>VBSM01003157.1:14307689-14346026 GCA_008086735.1 Cheirogaleus medius | reverse complement strand
TTTTTGTAGGGACGAGGTCTTGCTCTTCCTCAGGCTGGTCTTGAACTCTTGGCCTCAAGTGATCCTCCTGTCTCGGTCTCCCAAAGTGCTAGGATTACAGGCGTGAGCCACTGCGCCTGGTCCAGAGAAGAATTCTTAACCTTAATCCTGTCTCCCATTCCTTTCCTCCCATGACCTGTGCCTATCTCCTACTGGGCTGGGAAAAGTAGGGGAAATCAAAGAGGCCAATATTTAGTTCTTTCAACACTAGGTGGGATCCTTGGTTGTAAAGAGAGAAATTTCTGGTAAGTGCTTCTATCACTGCCTCTCAAACATCTTTTTCTCTCCCACTCATTGTCTCTTTGTTCTGCAACATCCTCTTTACTTCATCATGGCTTTTCATGGTGGTGGTGCCCCGATAGTGCCTTAGTCTTGAACTATTCTAAGGAGTATCCCATGTCTTCTGCGTCCTTGTTTCCCCTAATGTCTGGGGAAGTGCCTGGGACAGAGAAGACACTCAGCTGTGGAATTGGATTTTCTGCTTCTGCACCTTGGTTCTGGGGTTGTCCTTGATCAATCCTCCTGGTCAAACTGTATTCCTCCTCCTGGCTCCACTACTCCCTTCTTGAGCCTCAGTTTACCATTCAGGAAGACAATTTATCTAAGGGGCTTGGCACATAAGAAGGTGCTCAGCAAACTTTGTTCCTGCCCTTGGTGGCTCCTTTATCACTTGGCTGTTAAAGGATACTCCTCCTCTGAACTCTCAAGAGTTTTCTGTAGCTACCTGCGTGTATGCACCATAGACATCACAAATCCTTGACCATTACCATATGTCACATTAGGGAGACTAAAACATCTTTCAAACATTTATATGTGCATGCTATTTCTTCGCAAACTATCGTATTGAATCTTATACAAATAAAAAATAGTAACATTGGGATTCTGCTTCGATATTCTTGAGCCTGTGACCAGACTCTGTCCTTTAGCCATCAACACTAGCCATCCCAAAGGGGAACAATACTTAGACCCTGTGAATCCCATTTATTCCCTACACAGTCTTGGATGTCACAAAAACCCAGATGTTTAATAACATGTGTTTTTGAAGCTGTTGATAATGAAAGGTGGGGGTTAGAGAAATCGTGGAATGCGAAGCCTGTGTATTCCAGCCCTGGTCTTATTCAACATCCAGCCTACACCCCCCACCACCACAATTCGTTTTTATCTGCAATGGTAAACGTGCTGGGGATACCTGCGGACAGACACCCAGGCCAGGAAGAGGCAGTATTTGTGTAGTTGTCTTCTAATAAGGTCAAAGGCGCAATGCATTATGCAGCTCTGCGGGCAGCCAGACTCATTAGAGCGGGAGTGGGTTGTGGGACCTGTATGAGGTAGTCAGAGGCGGGGTTTCATTTGGGGTCTGTGCCTTGTGGGTGTCCGGGACTCTCTGGGCAGAGCATGAATTGGGGGTGGGAGGAACATTGATGAAGCCATAGCCCCGGGCATCTGGGAGCCCTGCAGGGCCCTTTGCTCTTCTGAATCTGAGGTTTGATTTCCACTAAAACTAGAAGCAAAGCAAAAAGCAAAGCCCCTGGTGCTGTTAGCAAACCTCAGTCACTTCCCTTTACCAAACCCTGCTGTGCTGCCTCCCAGGTTGGGGGTGAGTTTTCCTGCGGAGTGGAGCCTAGGCTGCAGAGCGAAGGTGAGCAAGGGCGTTGAGCGAGAGGAGAGCCCGGTAGGTGGCATTGGGTGCACTTCCTGAGCAGTGTGAGGCAAGAGCTGAAGGCCAAAGACTGACAGACTGACAGGCCTGATTGCCACTGGCAGGAACCGCGCCGGGCGAGTGGAAGTGACTGAGAGATTGATTGATTTGTTTTGCTGAGGCTCCTTTGTGGTCTTCTGGGTGGATTTCTGGCCCCACCTCTCAGCCTCAAAGCCCTTGCTTTGCCTGCTGTTGCTTTTTTATTTGGAAGTAATGAAAATTTGTTATAAGCCTTCCCTTTCATCTGTATGTGGCAGGCTGTCACAGAGAAACGAGCCATTCTGCAGCCTCACTCCTGTCCAAATTGCTAAATGTTTTTTTTCCAATTGCTTCCCTAATGGGCCGGGATAATGGGAGCGGCATGCTCTCTGCCCACGCCGGAGATGCCAGAGCATTTGTCCAGCACACATGTGTGGTGGGCACCCGGCCCCTTCTGTCCACGGCAGGGCCAGGGCCTCGCAGTTGCGTGCTCGCTTGTGCACCTGCCCTGGCGCTTGAGGCCGCCAGGGGCTCGGCACCCAGGGAAGGTGAGCCCCAGCCCACAAGGGGGTCCTCACAAGGTGGCCCTCCCTGCACGTAAGGCTCTGTGGAGGGGGTGGCTGATCCAGGCCACAGCCCAGACCTGGGTCCGCTAATGGACAGGCCGGGCCAACTTTTTATGGACTCCAGTTGCTGCTTTTCAGAGGGGAGGGCTCCGGAGCTCCCCACGGCCGCCTGTTCCGTGTGCTGCATGCTCAACTGTGGCTGACCCATAGCTTTACGAGCCTAAGTGCTTATCCAGAAACAGAAGTGAGGAGGTTATGTGTGATAAGAAAATAATTTGCCAAAACTGCAACAATAAAGAGGGCCTGGTGGGATCTCTTATGGTATGAATAGCCCCGAGCAGCTGCAGATTTCTCTCTGCTTTCACAATTATTTTCATTTTTATAACAACTAAAAGCTAAATGCCTTGTACAGGCTTGGTGAATCTTGCTTCAGCTTTCAACCCAACGTTTCTTTCTCTTTCTGGGAATCTTAACATCCGTACAGCCTGGACAGAATGTCCTTGGCCATCGTGGCTTCAGCTGGTCGCTTCTTGGCTCGCTGACAACTGCGCTGCCCTGCTCAAATGCTGTACTCCCCCCAACCGAGCCCCCAATGCAGAGAGCTCCAGCCGTCCCCTCTGGGGCTCTGGAACAGGTGCTCCTTTTGCTGAGCTCTGGAGGCAGGGAACTCTTCATCAGAAACCAAGGCCTTCGAAACACAGCAGTTGCTCGGTTGACAAGGGACATGCATTTGACTTAAGCACGAATAATGCAGACACAGTCCTGCCCCTTCACAAGCAGAAGTACATCCTGAAGGGGTGCTAGCCCACTCACCATCTTTCCTTTGTGGGTGCTGACTGCTATCAGAATTTGCATTTGTTAAGCATCCTGTACAAATACGTACAGCACCTGGCTCCTATGCAGTGTCATGTAAGTGCTGCGCAGGCTGTGACATTGGACAGAACAGGTCCAGATCGTAGCTCCATCAGGCAGTGCCTGTCTGTCCAGAATCCCTATTTCCTCTGCGAAAGAGGATAGAATAGCACCCACCTCCCTGGATTGTGGGTGCTATTATTAATTAAATGAGAAAATAAACATAGAGCAACTGGTAGGGTGCTTGGTATCTTGTTAGCACTTAATGTATATTACCTATAATTATCAGAACTACTCTTTCCTGAGCACTTTCAGTCTAGTTGGGAATATGCATGTGCAACCCAGAATGCTAGCATGAGAGAGCCTGTATTAAATGAACACAATAAATGAGTGAGGAAGACAATAAATGCTATGTTAGAGGGAGGACCGTGACTTAGTGCAGGTTTCCCAAATATGCCTCATGATTGAGATCTCCCAGGGTAGTTATAAAAATAACAACCTCAGGACCTAGATCAGGTGTCCTCAAACTACGGCCCGCGGGCCACATGCGGGTGTTTTTGCCCGTTTGTTTTTTTACTTCAATATAAGATATGTGCAGTGTGCATAGGAATTTGTTCATAGTTTTTTTTAAACTATATTCTGGCCCTCCAACAGTCTGAGGGACAGTGAACTGGCCCCCTGTTTAAAAAGTTTGAGGACCCCTGACATAGAAGTTATGATTTGTTTAATCTGTGATTGGGCCTTGGAATCAGAATCAAAGTCTTTTGGGCTATGAGTACCTTGTTATGCAGATGATATTTAGAAAAGCACTGTCCCAAAGAAATATAATGTGAGCCACGTGTATAATTTAAATTTTTCTAGTAGCCATATCAAAAAGTCAAACAAAACAGGTAAAATTAATATTAATAATATATCTTATTTAACTCAATATATTCAAAATAGTATGATTTCAAAATGTAATCAATATAAAACAATTTAATGAAATATTCTACACTCCTATTTTCAAGTTAACTCTTCACACTCTGCTGTGTGTGTTTCACACCGACAGCACAAGTCAATTTAGACCCTAAAATCTCATCAGAAATATTTGATCTACATTTATACTTCATAAAATTTACAGTTAGAAAAGTAGATTTACATATCCAAGTTGTTACAAATATGCTTAAAAGTTTCCCAATAACTGAATAGGGTATGAGTTTTTAAGTTAAATTTAATTTAAATAAAATTAAGAGTTCAGTTCCTCAGTCTCATTAGCCGTATTTCAAGGACTCGGGAGCCAAATATGGCCAGTGGCTACCGTGTTGTGCAGCATCGATTTAGACAGTTAATATTTTACAGTAGTCAAGATCCTTTCTCCCTTTCTTATGTCAAGACTTTAGAGCGGAGGGAGGATGTGTCAAGGAAGCATAGCAGTCAGGGAGAAGAAGTGTTCAGTTGGAGCAGAAGTTTTATGTCATGAGCAGCGGTAAATGATGTTAGTGAAAGGTAAAAGATCAAATTTTAGGTAGACGTCCTCCTAAACCAAGTTCAAGCTTTATTTAAAGGCAATGGAAGTCAAAGGTGGTTTTTGAGCAATGCAGTGATGTGGGCAAAGCATTGTTTCAAGATTAACTTGATTGGATTTACTGGACTAAGTGAGAGAATGGAAATGGGAGGAGTCATTGACACTTTAGTCATAGAAAGGGACTTAAATGAAAAATACAGTAAAATAAAAAATTGAATGTTCCAGGGAGGGTAAGTGAAGAAGGAAAAACCCAAGATGCTTTTTAGCTTTTCTTTTTTAAGTGAATGAATAAATGTAATGATGAAAATAAGGAAATTTGGAAGGAAAGATGGTTCTAGAGAAAAGATGAGCTCAATTTTGATTTGAAGATTTGGGTTTGATGTTAGCCTGTCCCAGTAGATGACTTGACACGGTATGGTACAGGCTGGACAGAGAAAGGCAGAGTGCTCAGATGCAAGCCCTGGAGAATGCCAAGGACATAGATTGAGCACAGAGGAGCAAGGTATCTGCAGCTAGAAAGAGAACCAGAAGTTCAATGCCATGGAAGCCATGGGAGCAAAGAGTTTCCTCAAGAAGGAAGTGGTCAGCAGTGGGGAATGATGCAGAAAGGCCAAGAGAATGAAGACTGAGCGTTAGGATTGCAACTGAAGATTAGGATATCAATATCATTGCACAGAGATCAATTTCAGTAGATGATTGGAGTGAAAGTGATATTGTCAGGTGTTAGGGAGTGAGAAGGTGATGAGAAAAATGAACTGCCTTAAGAGCTTAGGAAGTAACTAGGAGGTAGGTACATACGACCTCTGTACTCAGTGGGCCACTGGGCA
Organism: Cheirogaleus medius; assembly: GCA_008086735.1. Lineage (NCBI taxonomy): Eukaryota > Metazoa > Chordata > Mammalia > Primates > Cheirogaleidae > Cheirogaleus > Cheirogaleus medius. The sequence goes on along the minus strand of VBSM01003157.1, from coordinate 14,340,560 downwards.
TACATGTTTCACCCAAAGTCATTAATGTGATGACTGGGATATCAGGCAGAGAGGGAGGCAGGGAGAGGATATGATCTAGGGGGTAAATGAGCCTTTCTACAGTCGTTGCTAACTTATATAATTGACTTTGTACCTGCATGAGTCAGCTCCTTCCTCTCATTTTCCATGGTCCCATACAATCAATCTACCAAAGCCCCCAGGAGCTTTTATAAGCTGCTTTCCCTATTATTAGGTTTACCTTTATCATTCAGAAAAGTAGCTGTTACTTATACGATCCTTACAATAAGATTCTAAAGTTTCTTTTTTGTTGTATTCATTCCTTCTTTCTCTCAACAAACTGTCACTGAGTTCCTATATATATCCTGTCCCAGAAACTCAAGATACAATGGTGAATAAGACAGAAAAAGTCTCTTCTTTCATAGAGCTGATATTATAGTGGAATAAAAGAGAATACGCATTTAATACAAGGTAAGTTCCTAAGTAATCAGGTTTGGGGGCTGGGGAGCTAGTTTAGTTCAGGTGATATGCGAAGGTTTCTCCAGGAGGTGGCATTTGAGCGGATTCCTGGGTGACAGGGAGGAGCTAACAGTGAAGATCTGGGAGAGCAAGGGGTGGAGGGTGGGAAACGGATGCAAGGCCCAGAAGTAGAAGGAGCGTAGCGGCACAAGTTCAAGGCGCTGAAGGAAAGCTGGGGTAGGCGGAGAGAGATGAGGACAGGCGGGAAATGTGCTTTTGAGAAGTAAGCAGGGACTCGGGCCCGGCCCAGGAGTCTGAACTTCAAGTGCAACAGGAAGCCACTGGAGGGTTTGGAGAAATGAAATGACACGATCTATTTGTGTCTGTAAAAGGTGACGCTGGCCACCGTGGTTTAGTGGAGAGGAGTAGCGGTGGCAAGAATGAAAGCTGATGGGGGTGGCAAGCGACAGGATGGCGTGGTCACTGGAGTCGCGGTGGGGGAATGAATCCTGGCGGAGCTGGGAGACAAGAAGAGAAGCAAGGAGGACGACTCAGAGGCTGCTGTCTTGAGCAGCGCGAGGGGAGGAAGACACGGAGGCGAGAGAGATGACGTGGACAGGTATGGGACCTACTTTGCAGGTAGCGTCTGCAGGACTAGCGGAAGGGTTGGCGGGAGGGCGTCAGTAAAGACTCTAGGGTGTTTTGTTTTGGCAAGTTGATTGGATGGTTTATCTCATGCTGCTGAGATGTGGGAAACCCCATGACACATGCTCTTAACATTGTGACATTTGCACTGCCACCACTACCAAGAGGGGCCCATTGTTTCCAGAAAATAAACCAGAATATTTTTAATTAAAAGCATAAGCAAAAACCAAAAAAAAAAAGTTAAAAATGGGTGAAAATTGTTAAAAATTAAAAAAATGGGTGCTAGGCGTAAGGAGGTTACAGTATCATCTCCACAGCTGTGAATATTTGAAAATATCTATAATAAAACATTTTTAAAAAATGAAATGGTATGAAGTCTTCTTTTTAGCCAATAATACCAATTAGAGAAGTAAGAGTCTTTGAAATAAATACCTGCAAAGAAGATTGCTAGAAGCACTAGAAATGTCCCTCCTTCAACCCACTAAGGCACCTTCAAGGGCGAACTGCAGCTGAGGTTTAACAAGTTCACACACTGTACCCCAGAGCACGTCTGGAAAGGAGAAAAATTAATAGCAAGGGAATTAAATGGCTACCAATTTGTGAGCACCCAGTCCTAATACGTTTATTGATTTTGGGTTCCAGTTTAGTGCTTGAGCTGTCTCTATCCATCAAACTTTCCACAAAAGGGCATAGATCATTCTGGAGGGGGGAGAGTGGCTCAACTGCCGGGGCCCGAGTTGGAAATGTGTAGACTGTGGGTTCCAATCCGCGCTCCATGCAGATCCACATGGGGCCGAGAGCAGCAATCTGTTCACTGCTTTAGTGTCCTTGATAGAGATAAGATTGATCACAGAGGGACTGCCTAGCAGTGTATTTACGCAGAAAATAGATTTTAAGCCACAAAATCAAGGGACAAAATGACACTACAACTAGCATTAAACACACACACACAATAAAACATACTCCCTAATTTTCACATGACTTTGCATCTCAAAGGAGACTCGAAGGTGGGTGAGTGAGAGTTGCAACAGTATATGTCTCCTGAAAGACATTAAGGATTCCTCGGGTGGGTCTAGAATAGTCTACACATTAGGACGAACAAAGAACTTTCTCATGTCCTTCTTCTATTAAAATTGTTTGCCTAGTGAAAGGTCTTAACAGTGAGGGGATTCAGGAAATTATAACCTTAAGAGGTAATTAGTGGATCTGCATCTCTAAAGGATTTTAAAAAGTGATTAAAAATGCAATGTAAAACAAATAATGCCATTTTTGAGGGGTAGAGCTGGTGATTAAAGCAGTCAATGTAGCTAAGATCAGGGTGATCACCGTAGAGTTATAATTGTCAGCTAGGAAATAGTTCTAGTTTGGTTTATCTCAGTAGGCTAGACACATCCCCAGGAAGTTATGAAAAGTTACGAAATTACACACCCCTTGTATCAAATTGATCCTGTTGCAATATGCCTTGATATCTAACCAGGAACCTTTCTTACCCTCAGTGAACAAGGTTTGTCTTGGGGAAAGTATTTGGCAATATGTATGAGTCTTAAAAATGTTCATACTCTTTGGCCAGTAATTCAAGAAACTGAATTACACAGCCAAAGACTTAAGTATAAGGGCAGTTAATGGAACATTGCCCTACAGGAAGAAAAATAAAACCCAAAACTGGGAACACTTTTTGAAAATTTCAATAGTAGATGACTTGTGGAAAAAGTTACAATATATACACATGATGATATGTAGTCATTAAAAATGTTCAGTGATCATAATTAATGATTAATGACATGGGAAATTGTTCCTGCTATGATTATAATATTAATAAACAAAAGCAAGACACAAAAGCATGCACATATATGTAAATATATTGTATTGCTCAATTATGTAAATATACATATGTTAATAATATATATACAGATGATATACATATATCTATAATGTGTACTATATATTTTATACATACTCACAGAATATATGTATGTGTACATATATACACAAAATAAAATTTTATTTGTACATTCACATAAATATAATTTATTATAAGATAATATATATCATATATCTTATGTTTTATAATTATTTCATAAATATAATATTTATAATATAATTTATAATATTTTATCTTTATAAATATGTGAATATCCTGGGATGATAAATTTATGGGTAGATTTTTCTCTATGTTCCAAATTTTCAGGAATGAGCACGTGTTACTTTCACAATAAAATATTATTATTAATTTTTAAAACACTCCTAACACTATCATGAAAAACAATGTTGTAAAGTCAAGGTTTGGGCGCAACTACCGCAAACTCATACCTTTGTCTTGGGTGCATTTGTACATGTACATATGTGTGTATGTTTCATGTCAGAATTTAGCAAGACTGATTGGAGCCTCATCTCTGAAAAGCCAGTTGCACTTGCTCAAGGAGAATATTCCTTGTTTATGCTGCAGGCAAAACAACTAGGTTTTGTTTTTTTCTTTTAAACCTCAGGTCTATTGTGAAAATGAGCCATCTGCGGCCGCTGTGGTGTTTTTCCCAGCCTAATAGCACCTTTCAGACTGAACTCTTGGGCTTTTCCAGGCGCTTCTGACTGCTGCAGAATGATTATGTACATTTCATATATATGTATATAAACTGATATCAAGTTGTATACTGGGAAACTTTGCATGTGCGTGTACAGGGGACACAGAATGAGGGTAAGGAAGCCCTTGTGACTTGGTTTGGAGAGGGCCACATGAAAGACCACCTATGCTAAATGACTCTGGGTTGTGGCAACAATGTCCCCATCATAATTTCATCACTTTAAGATTGGGAGGAAGATTTCCCCATCCATATTTCCTCCCATCAACATACTCAGGAACCTACCATATGCTCCCCAATCTACCATATTTCTACTCTACCACATTAACAAGTTTTCTCAGGACACTTTTTATTTTATTGTAATAAATTAAAAGAATGAACAAATATTCGGTTAATTTCTTCCTTCATGTGTCTGGAGGACTGACCTCTCCACCTGCCCACTAGCATTGCTGAGGAGCCATGCGGATCCTCCTGCTCAGAAGAGGGAGGTGGGGTACCGACCATTCTTATAATCCAGACATGGGTACATAGGGAATACCCTCAATGTTTTAAGCGACTCAGTGATTATCAGTTCCTCCCCATATATGAAAGCAAACATTTGCCATCACTTGTGTTATTTGATTCATATCACATCCTCATGGTTTCCCTGCTTACATTTGGTCCTTCTAAAAATTATGAGGGATGGTTTGCCACATGCTTCTAACTACAGCAGGAAATAAACTTGGTGCAACTTTTGTGGCCAAACACGCTACAGACGCTCTTCCACATGTAGCCCAGGGGCTTCTCCTGGTATAGCCATTTTCCTGATGCTGTATTTCCCTGCTCCACAGCAACTTCAGAGTTTTGAATTTGGCAGTCTTCCCTTTTTTTTTTTTTTTTTTTTTTTTTTTTTTTTTTTTTTTTTTTTTTTTTTTTTTTTTTTTTTTTTTAGAGACGGGGTCTCGCTCTTGGTCAGGCTGGTTTCGAACTCCTGACCTTGAGCTATCCACCCGCCTCGGCCTCCCAGAGTGCTAGGATTACAGGCGTGAGCCACCGCGCCCGGCCCTGGCAGTCTTCCCTTTAATGGAAGAAAGCTGGAAGGACCTCCTACTAGTTTTCCTTGGCTCGTCAGTGTCACTCTGTACATCACCTAGCAGCTGAGACTGTGGATCCTGGAACAGTTTGGACCCTCTCCCTCTGGGGCAGCTGGAGGTAGCCATGAGGTGGTCTAAAGCAAAATCCCTCATCTCCTTAACTGGCTTGGCACTTCCACTTAATAGTAAAAAATATCTTTGACAGTCCACAAAAGTATCCCTTCTGGGCTTTCTTTGTTTAAACTTAATATTTCCTGTATTAAATCTTATAAGAATCATCACGAGGAAGGTTGAATGCTAAAGAATTCAGAATCAATTAAGACTCCACCAGGAAATCAAAAACCTTCTGTTGAGCTGTAAAATGCTCTGGGATGAATTGGTGTCACCTGATAATATTGCACCAGAGATGTATTGTAAAGCCTGATACTCAAGGCCAAGTGTCTCTTTCCACAAAAGCGACAATCCCCTCACCACATGAAGTGTATCAGTGCTAGAAGAATAGAAATAATGAGTGATTATACGGCGCTTTAAATGATGGTTCTTTTCACTAATATTGGTAGCAAAGATTCTTCATTCTTGTGAGCACTTTCACTGCTCTTAGGAAAAGATTCTACGGTGACAATGAGAAGGCAGGACTGCCCTGTGGTCGGTCATGAGTGTCTAATAGCGGGGTTCTTCTTCTTTTTTTTTATAAGTGTAATTCCAAGATTAGTAACTATAGATTAAAGTAACGCAGGATCTCAGACAGTGAGAACCAGAAGAATGCGCAGTGGCTGACCACAAGGTCAAAGTCTTGAAGGGCAGTCACAATACCTAGCTCCCAGGTAACGGAAAAACATTTTACCTTTACATCAATGGGTAAGCAGAACCAAGAAATTTTCACAGGAAAAAAAAAATTCATTGTCAGAATTCCTTATAAGCCATAAACGTTATGCTAAGAAGACAGTGGCCCAGTTTACGTGTCTTTCCTCACCCTAGAAAGTTCCAGAAAAGACAATTTGATGGACAGTGAGATGAGGCAAGTAACCGAATTCTGAGTCTTCCCTGATTTAAAAATCCTGATAAATGAACAGATAATGCGATGAGAAAATGCACTTTTATTTTAAAAAGCATAGTTAATACTTCTTCATTCATTGTTGATCGTGGCTTTTGTGATCTTTTTTATGGGTTGTTTGGAGATGCAATCTCCAAGTTCCTTCCACATGTTAGACCAAAACATATGAGACGTAGATTAACAACAGCTCAGAGGTGGTGATTGCGAAATGCTTGTCCAAGTTTCCCATGCCGAGGACCTTTGTTGGCCTGGGTTGACTGTTTTTAGGTGGAGCCAGCTTTTCCTTTATTGGGCCAGACTCCATTTTTAGTCCCACTTCTGAGAAGGACTATTAGGCTTGTATGACATTTGCTGGGCTTTGTTAATGGGTCAGTCATGTTGTTTGGGGCTGGTAGGTAATTTTAGTGGTATATAGGTGGTTAAGTCCAAAGCCAGGTGTGTGAAACTCTCTACATGGTCAGTTTGCAGTGTGCTCATTCGATACAAACACACAGTACACTGCACAAATGCCTACCTACTCTCAGCGCAGCATGCAAGCTGTTAGCAATCTTCTTTACATTACCTGAGGCCCACTCCATCACCCCTTTCACTTAATATGATAGATTGCAGGACGTAATATAGAAAAATGTAGTGTGCGTGGCGTATAAACTCACAGTGCATATCGGATTTAATATATAATGCACAGAAGCCACTCTATAATACATAGTCAAAAAGGCTGCAAGCTGCTGTATTGATGCTGTGCCCAGTTCAGGAGAATAAGACAGGTTTCCACTGCCAGAAAAGAGCACAGTATTCAATTTCTCATCCAGTATAGAATATAAATAAAACATGGTGTACGGTAATACCAAACTGCATGAAATGATTTCCCTTAGTACATAAACTTACAGCACCCCAGTCTTTGCTTCAAGTTGAATTTTCCCAGTTCTCTCAGATGGCAATAGGGAATTATATGACCTTCTACAGCAAGAACTTCCCACTTAACAGATTCCAGGGCTCCATTGGGCCTTACGCTAATGGACAGCCATTAACCATCTTGGAGCTCCCTAGAATTCCCTGGAGCTTTGCAAGCTGAGCTCCTGGATCTCTCCAGAGTCAGAAATTGACAGGCAGCTGTCAGTCAATTGAAAATTTCTTAAAGCTATACCCTGTAGCAAATAAAAGTGCTCAGTGTTTATAATGAGAAAAGATTATTGTGCCAACTTGAATATGATTTAATAAAAACATTAACCCAGCAGATGTAGTCTTCAAATCTAGTTATCTGTATAGAAATGCATATGTAGTATGCATTTCCTCTTATTTATAGACAGCTATTGATTCATTTTGCTTTGTAGTTTGCAAGGATAGTCAAGCTATTCTGCTTTTGTAACTGTACTTTAAAATGGGTAGCTCTTAGCTGTAGGACTCCTCAATTTCTGTGAAATTCAGTGAAAATTAGACAATCAAAGAAAATACACATATTCTAAAGCAAGTTTTAAAATATATCAATATGACTTTCATAGGCTTATGTGGTCTAATGAGACAAAAAGAAGACTAATCCCAGAAACTTCTGAGATTGGTTTTATCTTTGTTCTTCCTTTAGTGTTGTGGGTAACTGGTTTCTATTTACTTAATTCAATCCATAATAAATGTGGCTGGTAAATGCATGCCTATTCCACACAATCCACTGGTTAAAACTTGGGTGCTACTTAAGAGAGAGACTGCAGCAGTTTGTTTAGGAAGAAAATAGGACTACTTTCCATAGGACTTATGCAAAGATACAAGCCAACCATTCTCAGCTTTCAAGCTGACTCAAGCCCTATTGTAAAGTTATGGTTCAGAGAGAATTTTAAGTGGCTACTGCTATAATCTAAGTGATTAGAGTACAGTGTCTTTCACCTTTCATATCACAAACCTTTCGTCTTCCTGACTCTGAAATATAGGAAATGTTGGCTGGGAGGAAAGGAATTAAGAACTGTCTTCTCAAATCTGGGACTTTCATTGACAGAGCAGATAAAGGACGTAAATGAGTCCTGAGTTCCTGATGGTTATTCTGACTTGTTGCTGATAACACCAGGCAACAGACCCTCTTAATTAAAGTCGTGGCCTTTTTATGGTCAATTTTGAAAGTCTAAATGTCTTTCTTTTTTTAATTTTAAAATAATTTCAGGTTTAGAGAATGCTACAAGACTACTACAAAGAATTCCTGAATATCTTTCACCCAGATTATGTTAATTTTTTTACCACATTTGCCTTATGATTCTCTCTCTTCGTATGTATTGTTACTGCTATTATTAGGTATATTTACATATTATTTCTTCTATTTCATTTGAGAGTAAGTTGCAGACATAAAGGGCCTTTACTCTTAAATACTTGTATGTGTATAAAGAACAAGTCTATTCTCTGACTTACCACAGTAAGATTATCAAAATCAAGAAATTTATATTACTAAGATGCTATTATCTGATTTATAGACATTATTCAAATTTTCCAACTGACCTAATAAAAATATCTTTGCCAAAAAGAGAGAAGAAAATTCTGGTTCAGGATCCAATCTAAGATCAGACATTGCATTTCATTATTATTTCTCTTTAATCTCATTTACTCTAGAACAGTTTCTTACTCTTCGTCTTTCCTGACCTTATCACTTTTGCACAATTTCCCTTAATCTGGGCTTTCCCAGTGTTTCCCATCATCAGCCAAATGCCTCTAAAATGCAATTTTCAAAGAAAAGCTTTGAAGGACATTCCTATTTTTCTAAGAGCATGTGATATTGACAGGGTTTAGTGTAGAAATGTATTGAAACCAAAGCATGAACAGATCAAGGCACAATGTAAGATAGAAATAAGATCACCCACAGAATTATTTTCATAATTGGGTCTGAAATAGTTCCTGCCACATAGTCCCTCACCCTCAAAGCACTCCACTGAATTTAGTATTCTGTCAAGACAATAGACATTAAGGAGACAGCTTCTGAGCCTGGGTACCTGAACTTGGAATTTGGTATGGAAATGCATAACTCACAAATGAAGGGCAATGCATATGTGCTGTTGGTTTCTTGAATCACCTTTTATTATCTTAAGACTGAAAAGTTAATAACCCAGTGTGTAATCATGCCATTATCAGTTTACATTGTAGTAAAGCCCATTCAAATGATGATTACATATGTTAATGAGTGTCGTTATAATGCACTACACAGTACATTACCTTCAATAAATATAATTGTTTATGCACTTTAATGAGGGTATATAATGCCCCAAAACTAATGGTATTGACTGAATTGTGATTTATTGCTCTAAAACTTTGCCATTAGGAAGGAAATCTTACAAAACCTTTTATGTTTACCTAACTTTCTTTCGCCCCCTAAAAGCTGCCACTCATCTGTCCCTCCCCCTGTTACAAGAAGAAAATAGCTCCAAGACGCTTCCACAATGCTCCCTGTCAATGCTTTTCTCAACCTGAAGAAGCAGGAGGTGGGTTCATTTAAAGAGTTTAATGAAGATCATTATGTTTACCCCTTAGTAAGGTTTAATGCATTATCTGGCAACAAAACTGATGCCACGTCAGAATTCTGGCTTCAAATCAAATAACAAGGAATAAAAACATTGTTTGTTAAACTACACACTAGGAATGGAAAATAAGGCCAGGGACAGCATTTGGCCCAGGGTCCTTCATCAGGCTGTGAAGGGACAGGGCATGGTCAAGTTGTCTATGAATGCAGGTCAGTGACCTGCAGCTGGGTACAAAGAGAGGGATGGCTGGACCCCACATAGTTAATTCTAATTCCAAGGGCCTCTTTCCTCCTTTCTTTGGAACCTTTCTCGGAGGAAAAATTCAGTCTCATTTTGACAATGAAGCTAAAAAAATTAATAAATATACTAAAAACAAAGACTAGAGTCTCCAAATGGACTTCCCATTGCCATACATTTTGACTTTCATAGTCTTTGTGTTTCTAAGCAGACGGACGTGCTGTAGCTAATGTCCTCTGCAAAGATTTCATTAATTAGAGTTCTAGGAATTACTGGCTAATATGTACAAACACTAAAGTCACTGCTCCTATGCTGAACCTGAACCAAAACTCACTTATGCCAATCGTAACAACAATTCCTTCTTCTCCACCCAAGGAATAGAATCTCATTTGGGGCATTATCTGGTCTCTGGTTTTAGTGTGCATATTAACCAGCTAATTTCCAGCTTATCTGCCCACAGAGTGTGCATCTGGACAGTAATTGGGGCGTGATCCATCTTTTTCTGTTATGCCATCCTTCAGCCTATGGATGACACAGACCTAGCTTCCTGATGAAAAGCAATCTTGCAGGGGCAACTTTCCCCCAAATCCCTGGAAACAAAGTTCTGTCACCTTTGCATGCAAATTTGGATATAAGGTCTCATGTTTATTTATTTATTTTTTTCCATTTCCACAGCATACTATCTGAAAGGATTTCAGGAGTCTTTATGAATAAATAAAACTATGCAACTTAAAGAAGAAGATTAATTCATCTAGATACTCTAAATGTCAGGTAGAAATGACAACAGGGGATCTGTACTGGCATCTTGAAAGGACTTTTTGAACAATAGCAGTTTCTTAAAGTAGATTCCCTGGATGGAAGGTAATCACTTGAGAAAGTTTTCGGGGCTTACAACGGTGTTCGAAGTAGTTTGAAAGTCAGTAGTTTTGAAAAAAAAAAATTGACATTGAGATGCAATTTGTGGTAAGATCTAATTAATTTTTTTGCTCCTAAGAATAATTTATTATTTACACTTCTTATTATATATGTATTTTAGCTTCATTAGTCTGCAATGCTGGAAAAAATTATACCTTCAAGTCCTATTTATCAAATTAATGGTGCAATTTCATAGTGACACATTCCACATTCATTAAACCAAGTACAGTAAAAATGCATTTAAATTAGATTAGTGTGATGTAATAAAGATTCCAGTGTAGGGGGTGATATTCTAGCTGAAGAGAAACACCCAGATTGAGTTGAAAGCAACTTTGAGATAATGCTTCAAAATTGATTTTGGCACTGGTTTAAGTGACAGAATAAGCGATGATGACTCTCTCCTCTAACTGAGTCTGCTTAGCTATTGTTATGCTTTACCATGATGGGGAAAAGGACTCAAAGACACAGCACAGTCATCCGGCAGAGTGCTCAAGCTTTGCTCAGCCAAAACCTATGGTAGCAACTTGTCCAAAGCTTCTGAACTGTGACAAATTTGCACATCATATAAATAAATACTGTACCCATCATCATAATTAATTAGCTTGTATCTGCGGGTGATAAAAAAGCACCATGTAACCACCAAGCATCTGACCCAGGGTTGTGTATTAGGCAGGGAAGGGACAGAGGATGTCCAAGCTGTCTGTGAATGCAGTTCAGTGACCTGCAGCTGGGGACAAAGAGAGGGGTAACTGAACCCCACATAGTTAATTCTAATTTCCAGAGCTTCTTTCCGCCTTTCCTTGGAACCTTTCTAGGAGAAAAAATTTAGTCTCATTTTGACAATGAAGCTAAAAAAATCTTCATATCTGATAACAAATTTTATCAGATATGATGCATAATACACTTGCAAAAATTAAGAAGGGGTTGTGTAACTTGTAACCTGTTATATCTCCCAAGGCGGATGTTACTTTTTTTTTTAACATTTCCATGTGCTGTGGTGCCCACATTTGAAGATGTTCCCTCTTAAATGCACATAATACCAACATTTAAGTAATAATACTCTTTTAAGGATCTGTGCATTTATAGATTTGTCTGTACCATTATGTTGTGAGGCCCTAGGAGGCTCTTAAATGACCTTTGTCCTGAGTTTAACACAGCACCTAATGCAAATTAGTGCTTAACACATAATTTCAAGATATGGGGATTCCTAGGGATTAAGTGAGCTAATGTAAGTAAACAGGATGAGGAAGTACATAGGTAAATAGCAGTCAACTTGTGACTATGGAGCACTAAATCTTTAGCAAATAATTGCTTACAACTTTCATCAAAATCGGGATGCAATCAGTCTAAGTCCTAGATGTACTCATCTTCCACTGAGTATTAATTTTTATGGAAAAATTATATTAATTTATGTGTACCTTGTATTTAGTTCTTTACATCAACTCAAACCCATCGAGCTATTTAAAATAAGGATGGCTTCATGTGGAGGGTCCTGCAGTAGTGCAGTTGTCTTCTTTGCTCTTCCAAGCAACATGCATCCAGGTTGCCCTAAAAAATGTAAGACCTTGGCATGGCTTCTAATACCTGGGCTCAGATTCATCTTTGTATCTCCTATGCCCCTGCCCAGGCTTGGGACAGTTGATATTGTATCTCCCTACTGTGTGTTTTGCTCCGATTTATATGCCCAACGGTCATTATTGATTGACTTGTAGCATAGACAAAAAAAGGGAGTGAGAATGTGGCTCTTTGTTTCAGCCCTCTTTTTATTCTGTTTAAACCGAAAAGCTTTTGTAAAAAATGGAAGCAATGACAGTGGTTGATCATGGATTGCTGAAAAACTTTATTTCCTACTTCTGTTTTTATCAAGCTCTAGGATCCAATGCTAGTTCTCTGTTGTGGACGTGATTGCGCTGAATATCCTGTTAGAAGGACACCGATAAATGAGAGACAAAGATGCTCAAAGAAAGACCAAAAGTTGGTAAATTCAGAGCCTGGAATCAAAGGTAGTTCACAAGAGGGCTACAAGAACACAGGTTCCCTGATTTTATGGAGGTACATGCTTTGATGCAAGAGTTTCCCCCAGGTCAAGTGAAGGAGTTTAGGTTGTTGGCTCAGCACAGACTATATTCCTTCCATTCTAACCCCTCTTGGCATTCTTTCTTTATCTGTTGCCTAATAGGATCTAAAGTAATAAGGGTATTAAAGCTGTTATTTCTCTACCACAGCCTTCCCCACACTCAGGACAATAGCATAGTAAGGATTTGGCAAAGTTTTGTAGAAATCTCGAAGGTCATTTATGTAGACTAAATTTAAATTTAATGTTCAAAATATATAAAAATTTACTATTGTAACTATTCTAATGAGGCTCGATTTTCCCTGTGGTTCTAGGAGGAAAATGTTCTGGCAGTTTTGCTCCAATGAAATGTCAGAGCAGGTGCCTAAAATAACTAACACATTAGCTTTTGGATTTTTAAGATGGCTTTACTCTGATCCTAGATAAATGACTACATCTCTCTATTCTTCAATTCCCTCGTCTAAATAAGGGCAGATGTGGCTCATTTGCCCCATGTGATTGTTACAGAGAAAACTATTTAAATGATTCTAAAGTACTTTACAAGTGCAAAGTGCTAGAAAATGCCAATTAATGGCAATATAGTTCCAGCTATAGAAAGAGAAACATTTGTGGAAAAGATAAAGGAACACAATACTCCTAGAAATAGTAGGGGAAGGATTCAAACATATTTATTAGCAGAAGCTAAAAATTTTCTCTCGGGAAAAGAAAAAGAAAATTGCAAACCTGCTATTTCTACTTTCTGCTTAAGATGTCAAAAGTTGGAAAGAGTATTATTCACACCCTAACAACAACAAAAAGCTGGACAAACCTCAAGTTCACAACTTTTTTGAACTCATCAGAAAGGTGAGGTCACTTGTAACCAACTAGCCCCAAACCTAAGGAGATACAGGTGCATTTGGGAAAGATAGGACTTGAGAACTCACTCACCTGAGGCAGATACAGCCAGACAAAAGTAAGAAAATTTCATCTAGAATGGTTAATGAATTGGTAAAAACTGAGTGTGAGCTGATGAGTGCATAGCTTGTTAAGGCCACAAATACAAGAAACATTTGCACTAATTTTTAGGCACTATGGACTTCAAAAAAAAAAGGACTAGAAACCATCCCAAGAAACCATCCTTTGTGGTGCAAGTCTGAAGGAGAGAACACCAGCAGTTATGAGAAGAAAGACTCAACACAAAAGTCTTAAACTGTAGGGAGAAAGGCAACATACATTGCCACCCTGAGAGCACTGGAAAAACTCCATTGCAGCTCATGGAGGTGAGTAGAAAATTACCATCTCCCCTGGGGAAGGGACAGGATTATGTTGTAGGCACATAACTGCAGCTGTGCCTACAGGGGAGGAGCCAGAACACTGAGAAAGCCACACTCCTGAGACTGAGATTCAGGGACGCAGTGCTTACCTAACACTGTAGCTTAGTTAGCACAACAGAGAATACCTCCCTTGCCCCCTAACATCAGGCTGAAATGCTTTGAGTGAAGTTAATAGTGGAGTACTGCTGGGACAGTTGAAAGAGCATGGAGAAAGATCTTCTATGAAGCATAGCACAAAGAAAAGACACAAAGCTAAGGATGAAGTAGGCGATTGTAAAACTTCTGAGAAACCTGTCCCCACCCTAAATGCAAGGTACCAACAAAGAATTTGAAGCCTATGATGCACTGACTGTAATCAAAGCAACACTGAACACCCAAGCCAGCTCAATTCCTAACTAGATTGACTCAAACTCTCACATTAAGACCCTCACAGAAAAAAAAAGTGGGCCCATCTCTATGCAAAAATACTACTTACTTGACCTTAATTTTTACTGCCCTGAATAAGATATGAGGCTTTTTAGAAAAACTTAAGAAAACTCTTACATATGAAAAGGCAAAGGAAAAAAAAAGATATTACCATCACACAAAACAATCAACCAAACCAGGTTCAAATATGATATAAAAGTTAGAACTAGAAGGCCAGGAATTTTAAGTAACTATGATTAATATCTTAAAGGCCATAATGGAAAATATTGGGGAAAATGCAAGATCTGAAAGGAATTTCAACAGAGAGATATAAATTATAAGAAAGACTCAAGTAGAAACATGAGAAATAAAAAATACAGTGGCAGAGATGAAGAATGACTTTGATGGGCTCATTAGCAGATTCACATAGCCAAGGAAAGAATCTGTTAACTTGAGGATAAGTCCATAAAAATGATCCAAATTGAAAAACAAAGAGAAAAAGAATAATGGCTAAGAATCTTCAAAAATTAATGGCAGACAACAAACCACATATATAAAAATCTAAAAGAAAATCAAGCAGAACTTAAATAATCACACATTTACGTATTTCATATCTAACCTTCTAAACACAAAAAACAAAAAGAAAATATTGAAGGCAACCAGAGGGGAAAAAGATACATAGCATGCACAGGAATTAAAAATAGGAATTACAGCAGATTTCTTGTCACAGACTATGCAGTTCATCTGGCAATGGAGTGGCATCTTTAAAGTGCTGTAAAGAAAAACAAAATCTGTCAATCTAGGATTCTATACTCAGTGAAAATATCTTCCA
Source organism: Cheirogaleus medius (assembly GCA_008086735.1). Taxonomy (NCBI): domain Eukaryota; kingdom Metazoa; phylum Chordata; class Mammalia; order Primates; family Cheirogaleidae; genus Cheirogaleus; species Cheirogaleus medius. Next base: position 14,325,492 of record VBSM01003157.1, on the reverse strand, counting down.
AAAAATAAAGCAGATATAAAAACCTTCTTAGGGATACAAAAACTGATAGAATTAATTCCCGACAGACCTACAGTACAAGAAAGAGTAAAACAAATTCATCAGACACAAGGAATATGACACCAGGCAGTATTTTGGATCTACTCAAAGAAATGAAGAGTGCCAGAAATGGACTAAATAAAGGTAAGAATAAAATTAATTTCTACTAACTTTAATTATTCTAAAAATTAACTGTTCAAAATAAGAATAATAAGAATGTGTTTCATGTTTATAGCACATCTAAAAGCAAATTATGTGATAACAGTGATAATAACAGCACAAAGATTGGGAAGGAGGAATTGAGAATATACTATTTTACTATTTTAAGTTCCATATACTAATGTGAAGCATTATATTATTTAAAAGTAGACTCTGTTAAATTAATTGAACATGTAAATTGTGAACTCTAGAGTGTCTTTTAGATATTTTTAGAGATATAAACAATAGTTAGTAGTGGAAATAAAATGAAATCATAAAGAGTTCAATTAAAATAATGTAGAAAAGGAGGGGGAAATATCAAATGGAATAGATAGAAAACAGGTAATAAGGTGTTAGATTTTAATCCAAACATATCAATGATTACATTAAATGTTAACAGTCTAAACACAGCAACTAAAAGACAGAGATTGGCTTAAAAGCAAGGTCCAACTATATGCTATCAATAAGAAACTCATTTTAAATATAAAAGATATTGATTAAAGAGTGAAAGAATGCCAAAAAATATAGCATGCCAACTCTATTCAAAAGAAAGATATAGATGCTTATTAGTGTCAAATAAAGTAGACTTCAGATCAAGAAATATTATCAGGGATAAATGAAGAGTATTACATCAAAATAAGAGGGTATTTTTATGTCCAAGAAGACATAAAAATTCTAAAAGTGGGCATATTTCACAACAGAGCTTCAAAATAAATGAAGAAAGCCTGATAGATATAAAAGGAAAAAAAGACAAATCCATAAATGTTGGAATCTTTAAAACTTCTTTTTCACTAATTTATTTTAAAAAAAAACTAGACTGAAAATCAATAAAGATATAAAAGGCCTGCACAATACTGCCAAACAACTTGACCTGACACTTATAGAACACTCCACTTCCATAGAACAGAAAAATTCACATTCATTTCAAGTGCACAAGGAGCATTCACCAAGATAGACTACATTTTGGGTCATAAAACAAACTTTAACAAAGTGAAAAGAATGAAAAGAATTCTAGTTTAACTAAATTAAACTAGAAATCAAGAACAAAAACATATCTGAAAAAATAAAAGTATTTTATAATTGAACATCACACTTCTAAGTAAAGGTCAAAGCAAAATTTATATATATTTTGAACTGAATAAAAATAAAGATGCAATACATCCAAATTTGTGGAATACAGCTAAAGCAGTTTTAAGATCATGATTTATAGCAGTAAATGTTCATCTTAGAAAATAAGAAATGTCTCAAATCAACTAATTTTTGACAAACATGTAAAGGCAATTTAATGGAAAAAGGATAGTCTTATTAATAAATAGTACATCAATATGCAAAAAAGGTGACTAAAAATAGATCATAGACTTAAGTATAAAAATATTCTCAAATTTATGGAATCAAATATCACAAAATCTTTGTGATCTTTGGTTAAGAAAAAAGTTGTTAGATAAGATGCCAAAAGTCTGATCTAGAAGAGAAAAATTGATAAGTTGGACTTTGTGAAAGTTAAAAATTGTCACTCTATAAAAAATCATGTTAAGAAAATAAATATGTATATTAGATTATTTTTTACAAATCATATGTCTCACGAAAACTTGTATCTGGAATATATTTTTTAAAAAACCCTCAAAACTCGAAAAGGCAAACAATCCAATAAAAATGGACAAAATATTTGAACAACTTTTCCCCAAAAAGATATATAGATGGCAAATAAGCACATTAAAAAAATTCAACATCATTAATCATTAGGGAAATGGAAATTAAAACCACAAAATTTAATGTGTCTGAAATCATCACTTAAATAGAAATATTACATACCTGAATGCAAAGACAATACTTTAAAATCTATAAGAAATTGAGACAATTGAGCAAGATGGCTGACTAGAGGTGCCTAATGATTGTCCCTACCCCCTCAAAAACCCCAAACAACAAATAAATAACTACGTTTTTGACTGGAATAGGATAAAAGGAAAGTACAGAAGTACAGCAAGGGAGTGACAGAAACCCTGTGGAGCACAGAAACTCAGGATGACCACATAGAGAAGGGAAGGAAACACCTTGCTTCCACCACTCTGTCTTCCCAGTCTGGATCAGCTTGGAACCAGGAGGGACTTCTCCCTGTGGTAGAAGTTAAGCAAGAGGCTCCCCATGGGACTCCTGAAATCTTCACTACTAGAGAATTCTGCAGTCCTCAGGGGCTTTGAGCCCAGCTTAGGTACCTGCATGGAGTTCTCATAGCTTCACCACTCCAGATAAGGAGCCCACATTGTACCCCGCTCTCCACGGCCCAAGCTGCTATAGCACAGTGCCATCTTGAAGGCAGACACCCCTGTATCCTGCTCCAGGGGCAAGTAGCCACTGCATCCCTTCATCACCAAGACTTTACCATTGTTGCACCATGCTCTCACATATACTGTAGTATGCCAGTCCTCAGCCAAGCTGCTGTAGCTCCCTACCTACTGTGCCAAGCTGCCTCTGGAACACTCTATCTCCCATAGGCCAGTTGTGGCTGTGCCCCACCACCACTGACTTGGAGCCTAGGTGCAGTAGGGCAGCCTTCCTTGCCATCTCCTCCTCCTCCAGCCTAAACTAGCCCAGTGCATAGTCCCCACAGGAATATGAGCTTTGGACCAGGGAGCAGCTATGACACAAGTACCTGAGGCCATGCAGAGCACCTGTGCCCCTGGGCACCCAAGCTGATGAGGCACCACACCTCCAGAGAGATGGAGCCTTGGCTGGGCAGTGCCACCATGCCCTCTGGGCCAAACAATCCAAGTGCCCTGCTTTCTGGGATCTGGACTAGCTCTCTGAAGTCTGAGCTGTAAGGTGCCCCACCTCCCTGGGGAGTGGAATCATCCTTGTGCTGCTCCCCACACACCAGACACCAAGCCACATCTGTTCCCCACCATTCCTGAGTCTCTGTTGCTGCTACACTTAGCCTTGCAGAACCTAGATCACTGATGTGTCCACCATTTCAGGATCTAGAATCACCATTATGTGGTACCCCCTCTCCTGGTGCTAAAGTCATCTGCTGTTGGCTTTACAACCCAAATTGGAGCTGCTCCCTGCTCCCCAGGGCCCAAGCATTTGAAATATTCCTTATTTCCTGGACTTGTGCCAGTGCTGCACTCTGACCCCCAGGATTGGAGTCATAGCTACATCCTTGCCCCCTGGGCCCAAGATACCTGGGAGTGCCTCAGAGTCACAGTCCCCAGTTTTGTGGGATAGTTGTGTTCACCTGTGGTAGTAAACCTGTACCCATGTTATAAGTGTCAAAATAGTTCAGTAGGACACTGAGCCAAGGACCCTAGCCCCACAGCTGCTCTGGGAATCTGTGCCCTAAAACACAGTGTGGTGTGGCTGCTTATGGATTATGTTAGACCCAACACCAAGAGGGTTTCCCTAGTGAAGTCTCCCCACTGTGGGGAAAGTGAGAACAGAAGGATCCCTAAAGGCCTTGCCGCTGAGAACCCTAAAAATCTACTCTACAACCACTGCTGCCACTAACTCCTAGAACCCAGGCTACTGAAGTACCTTCAGTCATCAATGACATTGATCACAGCTGAAGAAGCTGCACAGACACTACACTACTGTGCCCGCTCAGAATCAGAGCCAATACACCTGCCCTACCAACATCCTAGGGCACATTTGTAGGTGAAAGTCTTTCCCTACTCTATAAATTTGTAAGAGGTGATTGTATCCCAACATAGGGACACAAGAAACATGAAAAAGCAAGGAAACATGACACCGCCAAAGGAATACAATAATTCTCTAGTTACTGACTCCAAAGAAACAAAAATTTACAAACTGCCTTAAAAGAATTCAAAATAATGATTTTAAGGAAACTCAGTGAAATTCAAGAGACTACAGACAGACAATGCAATGAAATAAGAAACACAATTCATAATCTGACTGAGAAATTCAAGTAAGAGAAGAATCACATTTAAGAAACCAAATAGAAATGTTAGAGCTGAAAAATTCAATGAATGAAATAAAATATACAATAGAGAACTTCAATTTCAGACTAGATAAAGCAGAAGAATTTGTGAACCTGAAGACAAGTTTTTTGAAATAGACCAGTCAGAGGAAAGAAATAGGAAAATGAATGAAAAAGAGTGAAGATTACTGGACTTATGGGGCACTGCTAAACAAATAAATACTGGCATTATTGGAAGTTCAGAAAGAAAGGAAATGGAGAAAGTGATGGAAAGTTTCCTTAATGAAATAATTGCTGAAAACTTCCTGTCTTAGAAGAGATATGAACATCCAGACCCATGGGGCTCAAAAGTCCTCAAATGTGCTAAACTGAATTAGGTTATCACTGAGGTACATTATAAATCAAAATGTCAAAAGTTTAAGACATCTAGTGTTAAAGGGGAGAGGAGAAAATTCTAAGACAGAGAATTTCAAAAATAGCAAGAGGAAAGTATCAAGTGACATACATTATACTATTCATAAATTTATCAGCAGAAACCTTGCAGGCCAGAAGAGAATAGAATAATATATTCAAAATCCTGAAGGAAAAAAAAAAACTGTCTGCCAAGAATACTATACCCAGAAAAGCTATTCTTCAGAAATGAAGGAGAAACAAAGTCTTTCCCAGACAAGCAAAAGCTGAAGGAATTCATCACCACTAGACCTGCCTTACAAGATATGATTAAAGGAGTTCTTCAACCAAAAATAAGATGAATGATAATTAATATCATGAAAACATATGAAAGTATAAAACACACTGGTAGAAGTAAATACACAGTCAAATTCAGAATACTCCATTTATACCAGTGTATGAATCTTTCAAATCTCTAGTATGAAGGTTAAAAGTCAAAATGGTCAAAAATATCACTATAACAAGTTGATAAGGAACATATAACATGAAAAATGTAAATTGTGACAACAAAAGTATAAATTGTGTAGGGAAGGATAAACCTCTAGATTATCTGTATGCAACCAAAGTTTAGTTGTTGTCTGCTTAAAATAGGATATTGTAACTACAGGATGCTTTATGTAAGCCTCATGGTAATGGCAAAACAAAAAGCTATAGCAGATACACAAATAAGAAAGGGAAAGGAATCAAAGTTTAGCACTACCAGGAAAACAACAAATCACAAAAGTAGACAATAAGAGAGGACAAAAGGAACAAACGATCTATGAAACAATCAGAAAATAATGACAAAATGGCAGGAGTCCTTATCTATCAATGAAAACCTTGAATATAAAAGGGTTAAACTCTGCAGTCAAAAGACATAGAGTGGCTGAATGGATTAAAAAAGTAAGATCCAACTATACACTGCCTACAAGAGGCCAATTTTAGCTTTAAGGATACACATAAGCTGAACAACAAAGGATGGACGAAGGTATTCCATGCAAATAATAACCCAAAGACAGCAGAGATAGCTGTACTTATATCAAATAAAATAGACTTCAAGTTGAAAATTCTCATGAGACAAAGAAGGTCATTATTTAATGATAATTGGGTCAATTCATCAAGAGGACAGAACAATTGTAAATATATATGCACCAAATATTAGAGCACTTAAATATATAAAGCAAATTTTAGTGGAAGTGAAGGGAGAAATAGATAGCAATACACTAATAGTAGAGGACTTCAATACCCCAGTTTCAACAACAGATAGATCAACCAGACAGAAAATTAACAGGGAAATGCTGTACTTGAACTGAACATTAGTCCAAATAGACTTAACTGACACATATAGAACTTTTCATCCAATGACAGCAGAACATACATTTTTCTGTTGTGCACATGAAACATTCTCCAGGATACACCATATATTAGGCTACAAAACTAATCTTAACAAATTTAAGAAGATTGAAATAATATCTAGTATTATTTCCAACCATAATGTTATGAAACTAGATATCAGTAACATGAAGAATCTTGGAAAATGCACAAATACATGAAAATTAAACAATGTATTCCTGAACAACAAATGGGTCAAAGAAGAAATCAAAAAAGAGCTTAAAAAATATCTTGAGACAAATGACAATGGAAATGCAATAGCCCTAAACCTATGAGATGCAAGAAAAAGAAATTCTTGCACCCTAAGCAAGAATCATGTCCCTAGACCAACAAGTCATATAAGAATAAGTAGTTGTAAAAGGGAAGTTTATATCCATAAATGCCTAGTTCCAAAAAGAAAAAATATCCCAAATAAATAGCCTAATATTATGCCTCAATGAGCTGAAAAAAGAAGAACAAATGAAGCCCACAGTTAGCAGAAAGAAGGAAATAATAAAGATCAGAACAAAAATAAATCAAATAGAGAAGGAAAAAACCACGGAAAAATCAATAAAACCAAGAGTTGGTTCTTTGAAAACATAAACAAAATTGACAACCCCCAAGCTATACTAATTAAGAAAAAAAGAGAAAAGACTCAAATAAAATAAGAAATGAAAGTGGAGACATTACAACAGATACCTCAGAAACTGTAAGGATCATAAGGGACTATTATGAGCAATTACGTGCCAACAAACTGGAAAACCTAGAGGAAATGAATAAATTCTTAGAAAATATAACCTACCCAGATTGAATCAGAAAGAAATAAAAAAACTTGAACAGACCAATAACAAATAAACAGATTGAAGTCAAGATAATTAAAAACCTTCCAACAAAGAAAAACCCAGGACCAGATGGCTTCATGGCTGAATTCTATCAAACATTCAAAGAATTACTACCAATACTTTATAAACTCTTCCAAAAAATATAGCTAGAAGGGATACTTCCAAACACATTTTATGAGGCCAGTGTCACCTTGATACCTATGCCAGACAAAGATACTGTAAGAAAAGAAAATTATAGGCCAATATCTCTGATGAACATTGATGCAGAAACCCTCAATAAAATGTTAGCAAACTGAATTTGACAACACATCAAAAAGATTATACATTATGAACAAATGGGATTTAACCTTGGCATGCAAGGTTAGTTTAATATATGCAAATCAATCAATGTGATACACCACATTAATAGAATGAAAGATAAAAACCACATGATCATCTCAATTGATGCAGAAAATGCATTTGATAAGGTTCAACATCCTTTTTTGATAAAAACTCTTATTAACAGTTTAGATATAGTACAAAAGTTTCCAACATAAAAAGACCATTAATGAAAAACCCACAACTAACATCATAATTAGTGGGGAACAGTGGAAAGTTCTTCCACTAAGATCCGGTACATGACAGAGTTGCCCACTCTTACCACTTCTCTTCAATATAGGACTGAAAGTGCTCATCAGAGCAATTAGGCAAAAGAAAGAAGTAGAAGGCATTGAAATTTGGAAGAAAGAAATAAAATTATCTCTGTTCAGAGATGACATAATTTCATAAACAGAGAACCCCAAAGACTTCACAAAAAAACTCTTAGAAAGAATAAATGTCTTCACATGTACTCACCATTAAATTGGCACTAATCGATTAACATTTATGTGCATATATGGAAGTAACATTCATGAGGTGTCGGACAAATGGGAGTGGGGAGGAGAAGATGGGGAAATTCACACCTAATGAGTATAGTGCACACTTTCTGGAGGATGGACATGCTTGTAGCTCTTACTCAGGCAGTGCAAAGGCAATATATGTAACTAAAATGTTTGTGCCCTTGTAAATTCTGAAATTTAAAAACAAAAAAGAAAGAATAAATGAATTCAGTCAAGTTGCAGGATATAAAATCAACATGCAATAATCAGTAGTATTTCTATACACAAATAATGACCAAGCTAAAATAGAAATTTTTAAAAATCTCATTTATGATAGCATCAATATAATTTAACCAATAAGGTGAAAGATTTGTACACTGAAAACTATAAAATGATGATGAAAGAAATTGGGGAAGATGCAAATAAATGGAAAGATATCCTGTGTCCATGGATTGGAATAATTAATAGTGTTAAAATGTTCATACTACCCAAAGCAATATAGATTCATCACAATCCCTATCAAAGTTCCAGTGACATTCTTCCCTGAAATAAATAAAAAAAATCTAAAAATTTCTATGGAATCTCAATAAACTTTGAATAGCCAAAGCCATAATGAAAAGAAAAACAAAGCAGGAGACATAACACTTCCCAACTTAAAATTATACTGCAAGGCTATGATAATCAAAACAGCATGGAGCTGACTTAAAAACAGAAACATATACCAATGGAACAGAATAGACAGCTCAGACATAAGTCCAAATGTATTTGGTCGACATATTTTTGGCAAGGGCACCAAGAGAACACATAGGAAAAAGACAGTTTATTCAATAAATGGTGCTTGGTAAACTGGATTTCCACATGCAAAAGAATGAAACTTGACCCTTATCTTATATTATACACAAAAATCAACTCAAAATAGAAGACCTAAACGTAAGACCTGAAACCTTACAAATTTTAGACAAGAACATAGGGAAAAGCTCCTTGACATTGGCCTTCACAATGATTTTTTGGATATCACACCAAAAGCTCAGGCTACAAAAGCAAAAATAAATACATGGGACTACAGCAAACCAAAAAGCTTTTGCATAGCAAAGGAGCCAGTCAATAAAATGGAAGGGCAACCTATGGACTGAAAAAAATATTTGCAAATCACATATCTGATAGGCTTTATATCCAAAATTTATAAAGGATACTTACAACTAAATAGCAGAAAAACAAATAACCCAATTAAAAAATAGACAAAGGACCTGGACAGACATTTGTCTAAAAATGATATAAAAATGGCCAACAGGTAAATGAAAAGGTGAGCAATGTCACTAATCATCAGGAAAATGCAAACTACTATGAGATATCACTTTACACCCATTAGGATGGCTGTTATCAAAAAGACAAGATATAACAAACATTGGCAAGGCTATGGAGAAAACGGAACCCTAGCACACTACTGGCGGGAATATACACTGGTGTAGCTATTATGGAAACCAGTATGGAGATTCCTAAAGAAGTTAAGAAGAGAATTACCATATGACCCAGCAATTTCTCTTCTGGGTATATACCCAAAGGAGATGAAATCACCACCTCACAAAGATATCTGCACTCCCATGTTGATTGCAGCACTATTCATAATAGCCAAGGTAGGGAAACAGCCTGAGTGTCTGTCAATTGACGAATGGATAAACAAAATGTGGTATGTGTACAATGAAATATTATTCAACCTTAAAAAAGGAGATCCTGCCATTTACCACAAAATAGACAGACCTGGAGGACGTTGTGCTAAGTGAAATAGGCACACAGAAAGAAAAATATTGTGTGATCTCACTTACATGAAGATTCTTTAAAAAAATGTCAAATATTCAGAGATAGAGAATGAAACAGTGGTTACTACAAGCTAGGGGGTGAAAGGGAGTGTGAAAATGGGAAGATCTAGGTCAAAGGATACAAAGTAGATATGTAAGACAAACAAGTCTAGGAATCTAATGTGCTACATGAGGACTACAGTTAATAAAAATGTACTGCATTAGTATTAATAGATTTTACTGCTCTTGTTAAAAAATAACTGAGATGAGAGAAATCTTAATTTTTTGCTTCACTATTTTACTATCTCTATGTATCTCAGAACATCATGTTGTAAACCTCAAATATGCACAATGAAATTTATTTTTTAAAAAGTATATAAGAAATTAATATGTAATAAAGGCAATATTCCCAAATACTCTGTAAAACATTAATTGTTTAGTAATTGGTTTTTGAGATCGGTTTGAAAAAATAATAATCAAATCACTACCCTGCATGCCAAGTAATTTCCAGAAGAATTAAATATTTTTTAGCTATTAAAAATGAAATAAAAAAGTACTAGAAAAATTATTGATAAATATATTTATAATATATGTTATAAAATATGAATATATTTACCCTCTTGAGAATGAGGAAGGCCTTTCTAAGTATGATAGCAAAGGCAGAAATCAGAAGGGAAAAGTTGATAGTGGTAACTACATATAAACATGAAACTTCTGTAAATCAAAACCTTTATAAATTAAAAGAAAAATGCCTAACAGGGAAAAATACTTGCAACATATAGGACAGAAAAATAGTTATCCCAAAGTTAACATCTCAAATAATATAAATGACCTACTAGAAAAAATGCCAAAAGACTTAAGCAAAATTCACACAAAAATATAATTAGACATTCAACATATGAAAAATTTGTCTTTCACTAAAATGATCAAATAAATGGAAATTTAAAAATAACAATATGCTCTTTGGAACTTGTTGCATTGGTGAAAAATAATAATTTCAAAACCCAACTGTGGCAAGAATTTCAGCAAAACGAATGTCTTCATTCATTACTACAAAGACAAAGGTTGTTAAATTTTTACATGAGTATTTGAAAATATATTTGAAAAGCCTTAGATGCTGCATAATTTTGACCTAGAAACTCCAATTTCAGGAAACTATCTAGAGGAAAACAGCAATCTAGGGAAAGACTTCCCTATGTTCATTGCATTATTGTCACTACTTGCAAAAAGTGGAAATGGCCTACATGTCCAAAAATAGGAGATTGGGTGAATAATGTATTGTCAACACAGGGAATATTTTCAGTGATTTGCTGGACCTGACTCATATTGGCTTACAAGTGTCAATTGTTAAAACTTCAGGAATTTTACAAGACAGTTGTTGAACTGTTGGTAGCTTGAAATCAACCATGGTGGGAATATGTATACCATGGAAATCAGAAAATGCTACAAATCCAGGCTGGTTTTATCCCTCAGTGAGCTGGTGGATAAACATCTACCAGCATATTACTGCTTTACATCTATTAGAAATGATATTTGTATAATGCTAAGTGATAAGAGAAAATGTTTACCTTTTTTTGTTATGTAAGGATGGTAGCATCTAAAGCAATATGCATAATTTTAGTTACCTAAGAAACATAGAAAAGAGATGAATGTGAGCCATGTTTTATTTTCTGGGTGATTAGATTAAATATGTTTTCTTACTTTCACATACCTGAATTTTCTACTTGGAACATGTGACATTTTTGTAATAAAAAGTTTTTGTTTGGGAGGACAATTTTTGATGCTCTTGACTGATATTGTGTTACTCCTAAATATCACTATGAGAATCCCTGTAACAATCTAGAGCAGAGACTAGAAAACCACAACCTGTGGGCCAGATCCTGCCTGCTATGTGTTTTTATAAAGCTTTATTGGAACACAGACATGCTCATTTGTTTGCATATTTTTTGTGGCTGCTTTTGTACCATAAATGGCAGAATTTAGTAGTTGTACAGAGACTGTTGGCTAAACATACCTAAAATATTTGCTATCTGGCTCTTAATAGAAGTTTGCCAACCTCTGCTCTAGACATTCCTTGGGCTGTCTGCCCAGCCCTCCTTCTGCCCTTTTCTTGGGGAATCTGGTCTCACCTGCAGTGGGTTTGCCCAAGTTCATCCCTCCCCCTGGGACTAAGGGAGGGAACTTGACTCTAGGACTGACTAGTCTTAAACTGGCTCGTGTTCTACAACTTATGTTGCAGTCAGATTCCACTTTGGGGAATTTTGTTTTGGGAAACTAGCAAACTGTTGAAAGTGGGCATGGATGCTGTAGCTGGAACCCCAAAGAAATCTCAAGCTTAAGTTGTGTGCAAACTGAATCTACAGAGACAACTGAAAGAGAGAGGGGAAAACCCTCAAATGTAGCCCGGATAGAAACCAGGCAATGAGAAAAACCACATGGTATCTGAGAGGGGCAAGAACTTGGTTTCTGCCTTTATAGTTTTTTGGTTTTGTCCCTATGAAGCCAAGGTTACACTTTGGTTCTTGTATGCAAATGTCTTTCGGATTTTCTGTTTTTGTCATATTTTAAAACTTTCTTCTTCTTGAGCTAGAATTGAGTACAGTCAGATGAACCTCGAATAACAGAACATAATCTTAGAGGTACATTAGGACTCAGAAATAATTCATTGTTCCTGAATGGTAAAATGATTTGTCAACAATGATTAATAAAAGTAGATAATTTACCTACAGGATAACGACTTGTGTGCCATAACAACAAAAAAGTCACAATAAAAATAATTTTATTGCAGCTAGTATACCATACAGATTTGTATTAAAACCCAACATGTGAACGTTCACATTGCACAGTGATAGCAATGGGTACTTAAGGCCATTGAATATGCACTTTAGGATGTCATTGCTACAGAAACACCTGTGCTAGAGAATTTGAAGCTCATCTTACATGAAAAGTCAGTGGCCTTGAAATTTCTCATCTCTTACTTTTAAATTACCTGGAATGATGTAGTCTAAGAGTTGAACATTGGTTGGTCCAAACTTCTGAAATCTTTTTATTTCCTGTATGATGTCCTGGTACATTTGGGATGCTATAACAGAGCACCTATCATAGGCTAGGTGGCTTATAGCCAACAGAAATTTATTTATCACAGTTTCGGAGGCTGGAAATTCCAAAATAAAAGTGTCAGCAGATTTGGTGCCTAGTGGGGATCACTTCCTGGGTCATAGATGGTTGTCTTCTCACTCTTGCCTGTCCCATGGCAGAAGGAGTAAGGGAGATCTCATGAGTCTCTTTTATAAGGGTGTAATCCCATTCATGAAGACATTGCCAAAGGCTCCACCTCCTAATACCATCACACTGGGCATTAGGATTTCAACATATGAGTTTAGGGGAGACAAGAACATTCATTCTATATAGCAGGTGCCAAATGCCTTCCCTTAATATGTACTACTCTTTGTCTATTTCTCCTACAACAAATTTGAAAAGGGAGATATGGGATTTCGAGATGTGAAGATGCAGCTGTTCTAACTGTAAAAGCAGAGATAAAAACAGAGCCACTCCATAATAAGGAGAATGTGAAATGCTCACCTGAGAGTATAAGGAGGGATTTACCCACTGGAACTGTAATGTTCTGGGTACATGCAATGGCCATGCTAAGACCACAAACATACTAGGTTTTAAAAAGCATGTTTAGTGTGTGTGTGTGTGTTTGTGCAGTTTGTATTTGTGTGTCTATGAGTGTGCACAGTGGGAGAGGAAGGAAGGGATGCACATGAATCAGGCATGTTTATATTGCGTTTTAATTTTCTTTTTCTCAAAGATATTCTTATGAACTCACAGTTACAGAACATCTACCTTGTGCTAGACCCTGGCAATAGTGGTTTATAAAACATACTCCCTGCCCCTGGGGAACTTACAATCTGGCAAATGAGACAAACACATAAATAATTAACAGATAACTAGCATTACACTGGCCCAAGTGAACAAACCACTCTGGGAATGCAAAGGGACCATTTATTGCCCTAATGGGAGTGGGAGGTGACATGTGTTAGAGAAGGTTCCACAGAGGTGGGCATTCTAAGGATGACTGAGATTTCACTTGGCATAAACGTGGGGCAAGGTTGCTGTAGACAGATGGGACCAAGCACAGGCAACACTCTGTGGTGGGGCTCTGGTGGGCACATGGGGACATCCGTGGGTCTGGATTCTGCTGTGGTTTGCCAGGAGATGGGATGTTCTGGGTAAGAAGTTCAGATCCAAAAGTAACAGTGGATACAAGGTGAAGGAAGAGTCTAAAGGGAAGCAAGGGAATGCAAAAAACAAACCAACCAACAAACCAAAACCTAACCATTTCTACTACCTTTTAACACTATGAACAAATTTAAGACACAATAAGTTTTACTAAAACCCACTTATGCCCTGGTTGTTTTTTGAACATGGCAAGATGGAGTGAGTCTTATAAGGACCTCATGATTCCATTCATATCCTAGTATTAATACTTTGTAATGCATCAAGGACAGAAGTGACCAACTTCATCCATTTCTTGTATAGAGATTTCTAGTGCACCTACTTTGTGCCTAGAATTGTCTAGGCACTGGGGAAACGGAAGCAAATGAGAGGCCATCCCACATGGGGGCTGGTAAGGCTGAGCTCACTTGTAGGCAGGAGTCTTTTCTCTAAACCTTGTCTCATGGGAATGGAGAAAGGAGGTTCCATGTCGAGGCTGAGAACAGTGGAGAGGTGAACCTGAGTGGAGCCCTGTGTCTTGTCCCTCAGTCACCTTCCTGCTCAGCCAATAAAAGGAAGAAAAACAAATAGAGCTCCAATGCCAGAGATCATTGGGTCTAGAAGTTTGTCTTTGGCCCAGTGTCAGAGCCCTTGATGTCAAGCAGTGTGCTGCCATTATGGTGGGCACTGGCATGTGTGTGCGTGTGTGTGTGTGTGCATGTGTGCGTGTGTGGTATATGTGTGGTGCATCTGTGCTGTGTGTGTGCATGTGGCAGCCATGGCCATGTCTTCGGCAGGAGTGGTAGCACCTTGCCTTTGATGCTGGCACCAACAGAAGAGGCAGAAGACAGTGGATGCCATGGAGAATCCAAAGGGCCAAGAAACACGTGTGAGCCCCTTCCCCGCGGGGGCTTCAGAACTATTTTTGGAGATATTTGAGGATACTAAGGTCCTGGAGTGGAGAAGAAAGCAAGTCAACAATGATTTGTGACTGTTTCTGTGGCTCCATTTTTATGACTCCAACAACTCTGTGAAATAGGATTTGGGATTGTTAGTCTAGAGTCACAGGAAGGAAACAAAGACTCGGGCTCAGGACCGTGCAGCTCAGAAGAGAATTGGATTGGGGCTAAAACCAGGCCTTCTTTGCAGTACTTAATTTTTTTTTATCATGTTTTCAACAAATTATTGTCATGTTAGCATTGCATGTCACATGATATGAATAAATAATACCTGGAAACTCCACCTTTAAACACACAGAATCCGTCTACTCCCGTGAAGTGGTTAGTCTAGCGGCCTGAACACAATGGGTGTTCAATAGATTTTCAGGAAATCTACTCACTGATAGGCTCTAGTCATATTGGCCAAGGAAGGTTCCTTAATTCTCTTATTCTATTTAGGGGAGCAATGGTACCAGGGGACCTTTTTAAGGAAGCTAATCCCTACACGGGTCAGCGAGCTTTAGCATCAGCTTCTTTCTAGTCCCTGTGCCTTACGAGCCTGACCTTGTGAAGATGAGAAGGAATTTAAACACACATACTTTTTCTATGTAGGCCAGATAACTTTGTTTTTTAATAGAGGAAGGCATCAATATTATTGCTGGTAAGTATAGATTTTTAAAATGGTTTTCAAGGTCGATACATATTAATTGAGAATACTGTGATACCATAGTGGCTTTTCTAAGAATTGCCTGGGCATTAGCAGAAAGTAAAGGGTCTTACTGACTATCGGTCTGTATGCCAGTCTATTTACAGCGGTAGCACCAAGCAACACTAGGCTCAGAAAAGAAATCTGGAAGTTCGGATGGCAGGCAGATAGGAGCCCCCTGTCTAATTGTATTCAAACTTGTCTGAACTGATTTCCAAAGACCTTCATCCTCTTCCCTCCCCTCCAAGAAAAAAAGAGCAAACCGGTATTTTCTTTTAACTCAATTCTATTTAGGAAGGGTTTTGAAACTAAAAAGAGATGGACAGAGGGGGACAATCTGAGCTACCGGCTTTTGCAATCCACCAACAGCGCTGTATACAGAATAAGGAAGCTTCGTTTCAGATTGAGGTTGGGAAGGTCGCAAGATAGCAGTGTGAGCCCCTGCTTTAATGCCGAGCGTGACATTTTTTGTATCCTTTGTGAGGTGGTCCATATGGAACAGCATAGCACCTAGTCGGAGCTGGGCTAATTCCTTCTGGAAGGAGACGAGAGGGTGTGAACCAGCCAGGAGCAAGCAGAAGCATTTGATTCTGCAGGTTTATGCCAAGATGAAGGCTGCTGCCTACTGGGTGTTGCGGCTTCGTGCCAGCCTCTCCTAAAGCAAACCAGCAGTACAAGATGACACTGGTTTCTCCCCGGCTTTATAGACATAATTTCCAGTAATTATGTGACTGCATGATCGTTTGTGCAGTTAATGCTCAGGTCCACGGTGGCAGTGGGAGAGGGAGGAGAGATGAACTCTGTGATGCTGACTGGGGTAGGGGTCTGGGCTGCAGAAGTGTGCACAGCCCTTTGCTTTTAGTTCTGGCTGCTGTTTTCTTCCTACTTCCTGTTCAGAAAACATATACCTCAAGAAAGCTACCTCTTCAAATTGCTCAGATTTGAGTTATTTCACATTGTGATTATCCGAGAGCTAATTATTGCCTTTGGTACCATCCCATGCCTTTTTCCTGCCTCCTCTATCCCCCCTGCTGCAGTCGCTTTCCCTGTCATTAGCACTTCCACCAGAGCCTGGGGAAGGGACAGCACAGGAGATCATGGTCAAATCAGCCACTTGTGCTGGGCATAGTAGTTTAGCAGCTCTGTGTGCACGTTTCCTGATGGAAGGGATTCAAGTTCTGAGGTTCACTCTCCTCCCATGTCCCAGCTTTCTCGCTGACACCATGTGCAGGGATAACTGAGACTTGCATGGGCAAAAGCCTCATGTCAGCAGCTACCCGCAATAGAGTTCTTAGTCAGGTGAGTGATATAGGTGCTATCCTTCTCTGGACTGGTCCCTAGTTCTTGGATGTCTAAGCACTGTCAAGCGAAAGTGGTCACCTGTGGGAGTATCATTTACAGACCACGAGAAGGCCAGTTTGAGGATGCAGGCCTGGATTAAAATCCATGTCCACCACTTACTAGTCATTTGAACCCACCTCCCTTAATGTGGAGGATGTGCATGGTTTCTGCTAGCTCAGTATTCATCTCCTTCTGGTCACCAAAACCATGGTTGGGTTGGACAGAAAACAAATAATCTCCAAGTCTTTTTGGCCTATGAAGTTCTAAGCCCTGTAGAGGGGATTTATGGGCATGGTGGGCTAAGTAGAACAGTGAGAGGCAGAAGGACAGAGACAGAGATTTCTAGGCCCAGAGGCTAGAAAAGTAATGAGATCCCAGAGAGAGGTGGCTGTGGGGTGTGTCTTGGCAAGAGAACATATGTACCAAACATGGTCCTAAAGCAGGAGAGTCCCTGGGCCTAGCATTTTGGCTGGGACATGTGCTACCTGGTGAGGAGAATGAGACTTGAGCAAGAAGGGCCACCCCAGCACTCATCACCCATGCCTCAGTGCAAACTCCCAGGAGGAAGTAGGTTGATTTTTCTACCAGGGAATAAGAATAAGGACTCAAACCCAGAAATGAAGTGAAGGAATAGAAAACAGATAAGGTCATCTTTCCTGTATGCCTGATTTTATAACTGAAATTCATCCCTGATATACTTATATTAATTCTTCATATGGAACCAGAGAAGACCCCATATAGCAAAAGCAAAAAGAACAAATTGGGAGGCATCAATTTACCAGACTTCAAGCTATACTACAAAGCTATAGTAAGTAAAACAGCATGGTACTGGCACAAGAACAGAGATATAGACCAATAGAACAGAACTGAGAACCCAGATATAAAACCATCCTCATATAGCCATCTAATCTTTGACAAAGCAGACAAAAACATACACTGGAGAAAAGAATCCTTATTCAATAAATGGTGCTGGGAAAATTGGATAGCCACATGTAGAAGACTGAAACAGGGTCCGCACCTCTCACCTTTCACAAAAATCAACTCACAGTAGATAACAAACTTTTAAACCTAAGGCATGAAACAATAAAAATTCTAGAAGAAAATGTTGGAAAAACTCTTATAGACATTGGCCTAGGC
>VBSM01003157.1:14278358-14307589 GCA_008086735.1 Cheirogaleus medius | reverse complement strand
AACACTCATACACTGCTAGTGGGACTGCAAACTAGTACAACCTCTATGGAAAGTTTGGAGATACCTCAAAGAGCTACAAGTAGAACTACCAGCAATCCCATTACTGGGCATCTACCCAAAGGAAAAAAAGACATTCTATAATAAAGATGCCTGCACTAGAATGCTTATAGCAGTATAATTCATAATTGCAAAGATGTGGAAACAACCCAAGTGTCCATCAATACATGAGTGGATTCATAAAATGTGGTATATGTATACCATGGAGTTCTACTCAGCCACAAAAAACGATGGTGATCTAGCACCTCTTGTATTATCCCGAGTAGAGCTGGAGCACATTTCACTAAGTAAATTATCACAAGAATGGAAAAACAAGCACCACATGTACTCATCATCAAATTGGTATTAACTGATCAACACTTATTTGCACATATAGTAGTAACATTCATTGGGTGTCAGGCCGGTGGGAGAGGGGAAAAGGGGATGGGTATATTCACACCTAATGGGTACAGTGCACACCGTCTGGGAGATGGACAGGTTTGAAGGTCTGACTCGGGTGGGGCAAAGGCAATATATGTAACCTAAACATTTGTACCCCGTAATACGCTGAAATAAAAAAATTATTAAGTAAACATACATGCTTCCCAAACCATGAAATAGAATTAGTAATTCTCAGATAATCTGTTATCTCTATGCATTTCTAAATAGGTTACTTCATTTCTATTAGTATAGATAAATAGCAAATCAAGCCAGGGCAGGTAAGAACCTGATATCTATTCACAAACACCTTTAAGTGAAGTATAAACGGGAAAGTATCTTTCTGGAAGACACTTTTCAAAATGTAACAAAATCTCTAAAAGTGTACATATCCTTGTTTGGCCCCCAAATTCCACTTTAGGAATTTACCCTAAGGCAATAAATATCAATATATTTGAAGATTTAATTATAAGAATGTTTATAATGGCAGCAGAGTTAATTTTTTTCCCTTTTAAAAGTATTTTAGGTGCAATTTTATTTACAGTGAAATGCACACATGCTAAGTGTGCAGTTCAGTGGGTTTTAACAAATGCACACATCCATGTAACCCACATGCCTCCAAGATGTAGAATATTTTTTATCACCCCAGAACATTCATTAATTCCCCTTCACAGTCAACATCTCCCCTGGAAGCAACCACTGTTCTGATTTTTATCATTGCAGTTTAATTTTGCTTGTAAGAGATGCTGTTGTGACAAAATTGATTGTAGAATTTTTTTTTTTTAAATTCCCATCCTCTGCGAACCATGATTCTCAGCAGCCACTCTAGGCTTACAGCTCCAGGGAAGGACAAACAAGAACACGGAGCAGAGGTGGCAGCAGGTTGCTGTCCCAGGCAGAAAGGAAGAGGAATTGGGAAGAAAGTCTGTCTCTTCTACCCTCGTGGATTGTGGGAGAAATGAATTAATGGAATCAGGCAAGTTTTCCCACATGTCTTGGTCACATATGGATCAGAGATGTCAGATGAAGAAGGTGAGACCCTGTGGCACTCACTCTTCTCTTGCCAGCTGCCACTATAAGGCCTCCCTTCTGGGCAGTGAGACAGAAACAGAAACAATGGCCAGAAATGATGCCTGGTTAGCCTCCAGGCCAGAGTTACCTTTATAGAATCCTATGTGTCAAAAGCAGAGATTCCAGCATTCCCAACAAGGTCAAAGCCAATCCCTGCTGTCTGGCGTACAAAATCTGTCATCAACGGACCCTAACCCTATTAGTTTAGCTTCCTCTCTATGGGTGACCAACATGCCCTGGTTTGCCTGAGACTTTTCAGATTTTAGCACCCTGGAACCCCCTCAGTCTCTGGTCCCGAGTAACTGGGATGGTTGGTTACCTATCCTAGCCCCTGCCAGCCTCCACCACCAGCATATTGACTAAATATTTGCACTACAAAAAAACAGGGCAGGTTTGCATGTTAACAATTTTTATTGTCCCAAGACTTGCATAGGAGCTGGTGTGGAATGGGCACTATTGAATCTATCAATCTCTGACAATTTATTATGTCAATATAGGTAGTATTTTCTTTATGATTTTGGTGTCTCCTTTTCTATTATTGGTTTCAAGAATAAATTTTTCAAAAAAGAAAAAAAGAAATTCCATTGTGATGTTCTTTCCTTTAATAAATGATGAGGGTTTAAAATACTGTGCCAGTTTTGTGTCTTCTCTACCACTTCCCAACTGAGAAACAGACAGCAATCTTCATTTGCCAAGAATTACTAAATAGAAAGAATGTTATGCAAGCCTGAGAACGTGAATACAGCTCCTATATTCCACTACGTCTGGGTATCTGTGGAACTTGTCTACTACAGCGGTCCCCAATCTTTTTGGCACCAGGGACTGGATTCATGGAAGACAATTTTTCCATGGATGGGGGAGGGAGGGAGGAGGGTAGAGCTCTTTGGCCCGGTTCCTAACAGGCCACGGACCAGTACTGGTCCACAGCACCGAGGTTGGGGACTGCAGCTTTAGAACATTTGAGCGTCATTCCCTTTATAAATGGCCTTGCCATTATCCTACTTCCTGAAGAAATACCAGAGAGGTAAAAGCTGTAAGATTCTGGAAGCTTGCTTTACAAATTCAGTGACTTGTTAATTCCCAAGGACTGCTTATCATTATAAGAAGTAGGCTTAATGAAAAACTCATCGAACACAAAAGAAAAAGCAACACTTCCCTTTTGTTCTTTTTATCCATTTTTACATTTTAAAAAATGTCATTTTATGAAATGGTTATTTAGATAAATTTGCCACCAAAATACTCCATTACTACTATGAATTCTATTAGCCAGAGTGCTTATTATATTAATGCTCAGAGCAGGGATCACTGGAAATGACATTTATTTGAGAAAATTAGGAAGGAACTCTTCAAAATTAAACAACATAATCCTTGTTTCTGATTGTGATTCACTCAAGTCTGCACAGCTCCCAACTCCCTTGGTAACCTGCATTTAATTCTGTCTCGAGATTTTTCCCTTTGTGGTGCATTCCAGATGTCAGACTTGCTCTGCCCACTTGGCTCATCTGTGAAATTCTTGCACATATTCTATTCCAAATGCACTAAGAAGTCCTTGGAACCTCAGCCCAGAGCTTGTCCCTTTGTATAATCGGGTGTGGTAAAAGGGGCTGAAGTTTATAGTCACATCAATTGCAAAGTTTCTTACCTCTTTCTGCACACTGAGGAAGACTTATTTTTGGAAGGACACTTTCTGTGATCTGGTTGAACTGCTTGGCTTTTGCTCTCACAGCATGTCTTTTCACTCCTAATCCCATCCTCCTCATCTTTTGCCCTCTTACAAGAGGTATGAGAGAATCCAGAGGATAGCCATTCTGTAGAGAGCATCTGTTTTGATTTGAGTTAAGTGATCCAGCCACTCAGGCAGAATATTACCTGTGTTTTAACTATTTTCATCCAGGACTTTTAAGTTATTAAATGAGATATTCTCTTTTCTTTCACAAATGTTTGCGTGGTGTCTGGATAAGGTCATCGCTTGCTAAGGATTGACCCTGACCAGACTAGCAAGGTTAAATGGCCTCAAAATTGCAATGAAAAAGCTGGATCCTGAAGATCTGGAGACCAGAGAAGACCACAAGACTAGAGTAGGGGGCTCTACTAGACTTGTATTAGGGTGCCAAGAACAGCTTAGTCTCTTTGTCTAGAGAGGGGAATAGTTGATATTTAGAGAAGATTTAGAGTAAAGGATGAAAAATAATGGAAAGTCTGGGAAGTAAGAACTTGAATTTAGAAAGTCAATGACATCTTGACACACGAGGAATTGAATGAAAACTAAATGACACTATAAGGTTTGGAGTTAAGACCAGCATGGTACCATGCTCTCTCTTGTCTCCAGGGACTCTGTGTAAACTGCTCCCTCTGCTTAGGAATCCCTGCCCTCCCCTTCATGCCCCCACCTTGTTATCCCCCTCCCCATTTCTCTTCACCCCCACCTTGCCCACCAAACTCCTACTTGTTAAGATAACTTCTCCTTACTTTGCTAGTCTTGGGTTAAAAATTACCTCTCCCATGAAGGCTTTTCTGAGCCCTCATCACCACCAGGGATACTGTCCCTCTGTTTGTTCCCAAAGCACATATACTTAATCCTATTGTAATAATAATAATGTCCCCTTTATTGAGCATTTACTAAGTGCCAGGTCCTATTCTAAGTACTATACACGTAGTACCTCTTTTAAATCTCTCAATAATGTACTAGATAGGTACTATCACTATACTCATTTTACAGGTAAAAAAAAAAAACAGAATCACACAGTTATTTAAAATATTGCTCAAACAGTGGCAGATCAAAGATTGGGATCCAGAGTCTGAACTCTTAACTGTGATGCTATCATAATTGTATATACCTCTTTTCTGGACTTCAAGGACACGTCTAGATTTGAGGAGTGTCAAAGAATTGGCAGCCATCTCAACTACTACATCAGTTGATTAAAATAAAATATTGTGTGTGTGTGTGTGTGTGTGTGTGTGTGGTCAGTCTGGAAAGTATCCATCCATGTAATATGAAAAATAGAGGCATTTATTGAAGAAGATACAAGATATAAGAAACACTGTATGTAGCTCCCCCAGCCAACTGCTGAGGTAGTACTTGTCTCTCTGATCTTGACTTAGAGTCAAACTTACCCTTTAGAGTTTCTATGTTGTTCTCTTTCTTAGGACCAGTAAAGAAAAATACACAGGATTCAGAATGACTACTTGAGTCTCCACAAAATCACATCTTAATCTTCTTCCATTTTTGTCAAACATTCCCAAAACTAAATACCTCTATACAATCTCATAAGAATATATCGCACCCTCCTTACACCTATGGTAGACGTCATTAAATAATCAAAACACTCAGGTTACTTCTTAACCCAACCCTGCAGGTAGGCATTGTTAATTAAACAGACCTGGCATAGGAGATAAAAACCTATTTGCCACTTCTCTTCTATGCTGTCACTTTCTAACTTACTCTTCCTCCCAACATTTAAGACATCACAACGTAATGGAGTATATTTTATAATTTGGGAGAAGAATGGGGTTAAAAGTAGCCTCATATTTTTAGATAGACTTTGAATAAAAGCTTTACCTATATTCTCTCAAATCTTGAAAAAGATATTTGAATTGAAACTATTGATTATATACAATAATTTTAAGATGATTTCTGATATTCTCAAGGAGTTTATAATCAAAATTGACTTTTATCCTCCTTCTCCTTAAAAGAAAATATCTACCGAGTGCCTATACGTGCGTGGTTCTAAGCTAAGCATTGCATAAAGTAGATTATTCAGAAATAGTTTTAGAATTCATAGGCCTTGATAATTTTACTCCTATGTCTACAGGTTTTAGCAGGACTCATTTATATCACAAGGCATTATTTCATAGGATGTTATTATTTTAAAATTCATATGTCAAGAATTCAAACACTAACATTCTATTCAATGATGACATTTATGGTGACCAGGCACTGTTGTGCTTAGAAGCAAAGCCTTCCAACCAACCCAGGATCTAAGCAACCATTTGGCAGCCCAATTGAACCCTCCACCTCCACTATTTTGGGTAAAATGTCAGGTTGGTGGCTCAGCTGCTGGGAAAACTGATGATCAAAACTCAGGAAAATTCTACACTTTAAAGATTTCCTGGCAGACACCTATAGTCCGGAGGGAAGTGTTACACAGTGAAAATGATTGTGTTTACGCCTAAGCTAACCAGGCATTCATCTTTTTATTCTTATGCCTGTCCTGGTATACCCAGAAGGTGCTAGATGGAGTTAGCATAATGGAATAACTCCCTGGCCTCTCCAGGGAAAGAAACTCCTCATTTAGTGTTATGGTGTGCTCTGTAATAGTAATGATCTTTATAGCTTTGTAGTATACTCTCAACAAACGGCTTTCGAGATGGATTAAATGATTTCGTTTTGCTTTGGCCGTTAGTCTACCTCAGAAACAGTTTTCTGTCTCATACACAATATACCAATAGTGATTATCCCTTATTTCTAAATAACACTATCAGCGATTCAATGACAATGAGAACAGCAGGAAACCCCAAGTAGCATGATAATAGCTTCCTAAGCAGCTCTGTCACTTTCCATTTCTCCCAAAGCGGAGGCAAGCCAGGGGGACTGGTGGATGGAGAACTTCTGCCTTCTGAACATTGTCTTATTTCCCCCAAGAAGAGCCAGTAACTGAGAGGGTGTCAGTACAAAATACCTGGAACCAGCAATACAAATTTATTTCTTATCTCGGCAGAAACTCGCACACCATCCTGGTCCTATGTGATAATGGTATTCTTTCAGGACTGTGACCCACCACAGGAAAACCAGGAGGGTCAAACGACGGCCTGAAATTAACTCTTGACATACTTGCAGCTTTTCCAGCAAGCACCAGGGCTTGATATTACAGACCTAGAAGAGTTGATCTCCCCTGGTGATAGCAATCTGCCTTTCAATTTTGCTGTCTTGAATAGCCAGCTGTGAGCCTTTATATAACATTTCACAGTCCCTTAATTACCGCATGACAACCTCAGGGTTGCTAATCCTAATACTGTTCCAAAGTGAGGGACTTGTGACATATCAGCAGTTTAATACAACTCTTTCTGCGGTAATCATGTTTGGTGGAAAATATAGCTCTTCCCAAACACAGTGAACCGCTAACCTTAAAATGTTAAGATAAACTTTTGCTTACACCCTACATCGCTGGGGAGAAATGGGCTCTTGTGTCCTGGCTGATCACTGCACCAAGGATGCTAAATACATAACAAAAAGCTGAAGGAGAGAGACTCGTGGAGAAAAAAGTGAATAAAAACTGGCAGGAAAAGATTTCTTGGCTGATTCATTGTACTGCTCAAGCACAGCATGCTAGTCTTTTCTCTTTTCTTGGTAGAAATTGGATCACAGATGCAGCATTCCTCAGCCATGCAATGATGCAAGAGGACTAAGTAAGCTTTGATGGTCTTAACATGGCAGCCGGGACAGTTTTATTACCTACGGGCATGGAGGCAGGCCAAGGCACCCACAGTAAAAACCAAATTTTTGCCTTTATTTGGTTAAACCATGACTTCAAATGCCCAGGCCCAATCGTTCGGGACCAATATTGACTGGAACTCAAAGGAGCTGGATTGGTTTTTTCTGCTTCTGCTCACTTTCTGCCCAAGTTGGTACACTACCGATTGCCAGAAAGCAATTAATCAAGTCTACACTTCAAATGTAGCTGTGTAAATATAATATGAGGTTCGGACTTTGGTGAGTTTCCTAATATCCCAAGGCATATTATGCAATCAGCAAATATTTAGTAAACCTCTGCTGTGCATTCAGTATTTTGCTAAGTGCTTTGGGAGACATGAGACACCTGAGATGGAGTTCAACTCCTCCAAGAAAGTATAATGAGATGGCTTAAAGTTCAACAGACCTGGGTTTGAATTCTAGCTCATCAACTTATTATACTTGGTTGGTAACCCCAAACAAATTAAGTTACATCTTAGAATCTCGCAATTACATGAGGTTCAAAATGCTTGTTTTACAGAATTAGAATTTCCAGCCCAGGCCTCTTCCCTGAGCCCCGAGCTTATATATCCAATAGTCTACTTGCTATCTCCACCTGGATATCTAGCAGAATTACAAATCAAACACATCCGAATGCTTTTTCCCTCCCTGTTCTACCTCCACCAAGATCCCTGCTACAAACTTTTTCCTCTAACTTTTTTCTCTCAGCAAATGGCATTGCAGTCCCACTGGGTCCTCAAGATCCTTCTTTTCTCATATAATTTACCAGCAAGTCCTGTCTTTCTTATCCTGAAAATACATCTTGTTTTCTTTGTCTTTGATGCCCCCACATATAATCTAGACCACTGTCATTCATCTCCTGGAGAACCGCAACAGCTCCCTATCTGGTTTCACAACTTGGATTTTAACTCTCCAGTCCAATCTCCACTCAGTAGTAAAAGGACTTTTAGAACCTAAATTGGGACTTCCGGTTCTAGGTAAAAGGTAGAAAGTCATGAATTCCTACTTTTCTGTAGTTTACAGTCTATTATTGTACATAATTATTTTCATATTCAAAGTTTCACAGATTTGACTAGTGGTAGCCTCTTCACATGACTTCTGCATCTTTGTGACATAGCCTCATCACTTTTGGGGAGCACTTTCTTACTCCTTGACATAACAAGACTTGCCAGGCTCTCTTTGGCCTGCCTATTCTAGGTGTAGAGTCAGTCTCTTCTCTGAGGATCCCTGGTTTCTTTTATCTATGAGTAGTATTAAAGACCAAGTTATGGGTGCTAGATATACTCCTTACTCCTAAGTTGTCATTGTTTCCTGGCCAATGTGCATATAAATACATAAACTAATACATACTTATACATAGCAATATGTTTATACAAATATATATACATGTGGACATATACATACATGTATAAGCATGTTTGTGTTCATATTTTAGAAATCATACATTCATACTGTTTTATCTTCATCTCCAATCCATCTCTATAGGGTTCAGTTATTTCCATTTCATGTTTGTATATCCCTTTCTACTGCAATGGGAACCCTAGCCCCCAACAATATCAACACATTTACTTATGTGCTCAATCCCTTAAGACATTTGAAAATTTTTTCAGAATTGTTTTATCCATCTCTCTTCAAAATTCAAATCAACTAAAAGGAATTTAAGATTTACTCACAATTTTCTCCCCACATTCCACCCTGCCCAACACTTAGAGCTTAATAGTCAAATTCTGTTTTTATAAGTTTTCTGATTGTTCTTTATTTTTTTTTCTTCCTAAATGTTACTATAGCATTCTTTGAAATAACATTCAGTCCATTTGTTTCATTTGCTTTTCATTGTTGATTCCCCCCTTTCCATCTTTATTAGGTCAATTTTATTTTTAGGATATTTAGAACAATAACATGATTCCTAAGGCCAAAACTGTACAAAAAGGAATATTCTGAGAAGTGTCACTTCCCCTATATCCCTTTTGCTTTATTTTCCCCCTCTCGTCTTCAACCTTATAGATAACAAACTTTTTGTTTCTGGTTTATTTTTCCTGTGTTCCTTATGTAAAGGTAAGCAAATGTATCTGGGATTTCTTATTTTCTCTTCCTTCTTACACAACATGCAGCATAATGTATATGCTCTTTTGTATTTTGCTTTTCCCCCAAAGAATAGCTCCTGGGGATCACCATATCAGTTCATGGGGCTCTTCCTCAACTGCACAGTGTGTTTGACCCCACTGGGTATATGCACCACAGTTATCCCATCAATGCTTGGATATTCAGGGAGCTTTCAATATATTGCAATTACACATAATGCTGCAATGGATAAATTTGCATGTATGTATTTTCATATTATTAATATTGAAAGTATATCTTTAATGTAAATTCCTAGAAGTAGGCTTGCTGGGTTAAAAAATACACACAATTGTGATTTTGTGAGATATAACCACTTTTCTTTCCATGGGCGTTGCACCATTTTGCATTCCATCAGCACTGCATGATAGGGTCTGTTCCCCCACAATGTCACCAACAGAGTACGTTGTCCAGCTTTTGAATTTTTGCCAGTCTGATGGGTGAGAAATGGTAATTCAGTATGGTTTAATTTGCATTTCTCTTATGTGTAAAATTACACATATTTTGATATGGTTAAGGTTTTATGTCTCCTTTTGTGAACTTTTTATTCATGTCTTTTATCGATTTTTCTACAGGATTTTGGGTCTTTTATTATTCAATATTTAAATATTATTTGTATGTTAATACTAGCTGTTTATCTAGTATTATTTGAAATATGATGCAAATATTTTCTACCAGTGTGTTATTCATCTTAAAGATTTTTTTTTGGTAGTCAAATTTATCAATCTTTTTAATATTGTATACAGGTTTTGAGTCATAATTAGAAAGCCTTTCCGTACACTCAAGTTATATAGCAATTTACCTATGTTTTCTTCTAGGACTTTCATAGTTTCATTTTTTATATTTAGATCTCTGATCCATTTGGAGTTTATTTTGTGTATTGTGTGAGGAATGTATTAAATTTTACCGTCACTAAAGAGATATCCCATTGTCTTAACACTATCTGTTAAGAATAAAGATGACAATCTTTCACCCAATTTCTTGGGATACCACATTTATCATACACTACATTTCTCTATATAATTGGATCTATTTAAACGAAATATATGCTAACTTTTAACACTGCTGTCCCCAATCCCCAGGCCATGGACCTGGTACCAGGCCATTACCAGTCTGTGGCCTGTTAGGAACTGGGCTACACAGCAGGAGGTGAGTGGTGAGGAATTGAAGCTTCATCTGTATTTACAGCCGCTCCTCACTGCTCAGATCACTGCATAAGCTTCGCCTCCTGTCAGATCAGCAGTGGCATTAGATTGTCATGGGAGTGTGAACCCTACTGTAAACTGTACATGCGAGGGATCTAGGTTGCGCGCACCTTATGAGAACCTAATGCCTGATGATCTGAAGTGGAGCTGAGGCAGTGATGCTAGCTCTGGGGAGCAGGAGAGGTTTGACTGCACAATAAATGTAATGTGCTTGAATCATCCCAAAACATCCCTCCGCCCCTCCAATCCCCAGTCCATGGAAAAATCATCTTCCACAAAACTGGTCCCTGGTGCCAAAAAGGTTGGAGACCGCTGTTTTAACAAGCTTTTAACAACCATGTGTGGGCTGCTGTGGAGGATTATGACTCAGAGGCACCCCAGCCACAGAACACATTTGCAGCAATTTGCCAACTCTTTCCCATGAGCCTTTGTTAAATGCACAGGGGTGATATGCTAACAGTTGGGGACAGGGCAGGGGAGCTTTAGAGAACCATACTCCCCAAGACACAGCTCATTCCCTACATGAAAGGCAGTGGCACAAGGAAGCCACCACTGCTGGCCTCTGCCTGAATCCCTAATCCATGGATTCATCAGCAATAAAATTATTATTGTACTGTGCCACTAAGTTTTGGGTTAGATTGATATGCAGCAAAAAATTATTGATATACCACTTCTATTAAGCATGGCACTGGAAGTCCTGGTCAGTGAAAGAAGACAAGAAAAAATAAACAAATAAAAGGCATATATACTGACAAGGAAGAAGTAAAATTTCTATTGTTTGCAAATGTCATGATTGTATATGCCGTACACCTTATGGGAATTTCAAAAAAAATTAAAACCTTCTAAAACTAATAAGTAGTTTTAGTATGATTGTAAAATGCAAGGCTAATATATAACTAGTAAAAAATCGAAAAATAAAATAAAATAAAAACATTTATAACAGCAGCAAACATCAAATACCTAGAAATAAATCTAACAAAAGACATGCAAGATCTCTGCACTGAAACTACAAAGCATTGCTAAGAGAAACTAAAGACACTATTAAAAATAGAGAGATACTATGTTCTTGGATTGAAAGACTCAATATTATCAAGATGTCAGGTCTCCCCAAATTGATCTTGAGATTCAACACAATCCCAATCAAAATCCCTGCAGGCTGATTTAAAATTTTTATGAAAGTGCAAAGAATCTAGAATAGCCATAACAATTTTGAAAAAGAGAAACACATTTGGAGATTTATAATACTTGCCTCAAGACTTAAAATAAAGCTACTGTAATCAAGATAGTGTGGCATTGGCATAAGGATAGACAAATAGATCAATAGAACAGAATAGAGAGTCTAGAAATAGACTCACAAAATATGGCTGATTGATTTTTACAAGGCCTTAAGTCAATTCAATAAGGAAAAAAAATCTCCTTAACAAATATTGCTGGAACAATTGAATATCCATATGAGAAAAAAAAAAGAAACTCAACTTTTATACATCCATAAAATTTATGTATGTGTGTGTATAGGAATATGGAATTTAAAAATTAATTTGAGATGGGTCATAGGTCTAAATGTAAAAGCTAGAATAATTCAGAAAACATGGAAGAGCACCATGTGACCTGGGTATAGGCAAATTTCTTAGGACATATAAAAGGAAAAAAATGATAACTTAAAAGGACACCATTAAGAAGATTAATAGGCAAGCCATAGACTGGGAAAACATATTTGCAAAATGTATATTTGACAAAGGACTCAATTCATATACATAAACAACTCCTACATCTGTCAACATGGGTAAAAGACTTGAACAGACAAAAAAGGATGTATGAATGTCCAAATGCACAAGAAAAGATTTTCAACTTGATTGATCATCATGGAAATGCAAATTAAAAGCACAATGAGATACTATTTCCCTCCCACTAAAATAAAAATACTGACATTGCTAAATGTTAAAGAGGATTTTGAGCAAACAAACCTCTCATGCTTGGTTAGTAGGAATGTAAAATGTTAAAACTATTTAAAGTTTTGGGAAACTGGAAGATCCTTATAAAATAATATACTTTTCCAATGGCGCAGCATGTGAACGAGTGTTGAGAGCAACTTTATTTATAATAGCCAGAGACTGGAAATAATAATAATGCCCATCAATAGGTGAATGGATAGTCCAATAGGAATATATGAATACAATAGAATACTCTTCAGCAATTAAAAGGAATGGCCTATTGATACACATAGCAATGTGGATGAATTATAGAAACATCATGTTGATTAAAAGACGCCAGACACAAACAAGTGTACACTCCATGGTTCTATTCGTATAAAGTTCAGGAATAGGTATGATGACAGAAATTTGATCAATGTGAGATAACAGAAAAGCAGTTCTTGGTGGTTTTGACTGCTAAAGAGCCTGGGGCTGAGGAAATGTTCTGTATGTTTTTATGGGTGGTAGTTACACAGGTTATATAAACCTGAATTAGATCACCTTACTCTCTTTGATGGCTTCAATTTTCCTTGTATATAATCCAAATGCCTTGTGTCTTTCATTTGCACTTATAGCAGCTTAAAAGTAGTTTACTTATTTAACATAATGTTCTCTAATTCCATCCATGTTGTTGCCAGTGGCAGGATTTCATTCTTTTTGTGGCTATATAATATTCCATTGTGTATATGTACCACAATTTCTTTATCCATTCATCCATTGATGGGCACTTAGGTTGACTCCATATCTTGGCTATTGCGAATAGTGCTACAATAAACATAGGCATTTCCCATGATAGGTTTTTGTTTCTTTGGTTTAAGCCTAACTCTCTCACTACAAGGCTTGCTTCCAAGTGCAGGAACTGAGCCTATCTCATTCTCTATTGCATCTCCAGTTCCAGGGGTTTCTGAAGGACCTACAGCTGCTCACTACATTTTAGCTCCCTTCTCTTTCCTTCTTTTCCATCCTTCCAGGAACTGAAATTAATCTCCAAGTCTGAACTGGAACTGGTAACACACATTATTCTCTCTAGATGTAGCTTAACAATATTTTTATTGGACTTTCATCACATACACATTGTATCCAGAGATGGGATATTGTGTCCAGGTGATGGGACAGGAATTCCTGCCAATTTGGTAGCAGATATTTTATAGCAATCCTACCCCTGGTGTTTTGTCAAAATCCAGTGTTCTCATACTGTAGGTTAAGAACTGCTTTGTATTTCTTGTGACAAGGAATCATTACAAGAAACACTATGAATGAATATATAGGAAATATAAAAGGATGTTTAAACTATGGTAGAGTTGACTGTTTATGTCCTTTAACTGGAGTGAATTAGTTTGCTCATCTTAGCAATGGGCGTGCTACAGTGTAACACTAGATGTACCATAGAGAAAGCACCTACCATTTGTTCTGTGTGTAAATTTCTGCACTATCAACCAACATAGCAATGAAGAGAATCTTCTGCCATGGTCCTGAAAAGAAGAACAACATTGCTGCAAGGGCATAGGCAAGAAAAGGCGAATCACTGGTCTTTCTGTTCTTTACACAAAATAAGCATTTAGTAACTGTTAATGAGGAGAATCCCCAAGTATCTCATGCAATAATTTCCTTGTGGAAACAATGGTTCTATTGGAAATGGGGAGGTGGAAGCTAGGGTATGGTATTGAATTAATATTTCCTTCAAGAAACAATGGTGATATAGCACCTCTTGTATACTCCTGGATACAGCTGGACCCATTCTACTAAGTGAAGTATCTCAAGAATGGAAAAACAAGCACCACATGTACTCACCAGGAAATTGGTATTAACGGATCAACACCTAAGTGGACATATAGGAATAACATTTGTCGGGTGTTGGGCAGGTGGGAGAGGGGAGGAGGGGATGGGTATATACAAACATAATGAGTGAGATGTGCAATGTATAGGGGATGGTCATGCTTGAGGCTCTGCCTCAAGGGGGGAGGGGGGCATGGGCAATATACATAACCGTAATATTTGTACCCCCATAATATGCTGAAATAAAAATTTAAAAAAATAAAAAATAATATTTCCTTCATATCAAAACCAGCATTTCAGAGAATAAGCATCAGCACAAAATTAGTCAGAATAGGCTGGGTTTGCTACAAGAACAGCAGCCCTCAAATCTTAGTGGCAAAGACAACCCACAGCTTCATTTCTACTCATGCTACACACCAATTGGGGATCAGTTAGGGACACTGATCCATGTTGCTCTTTCTATGATCAAGGAAGAAGAAAGAGCCACAAACAGGAACATTGCTGATTGTCACAATGGAGAGAAAAAAAGTGAGTGGCAGATTATTCAATGGCTCTTGGGGTTTCCTCCAAGAAGTGATATGTATTTCTTGCATTCATGTTTCATAAGGCCACCTGACTCTAAAGTTGATAGTTCAGGGCAATCCTACCAGCATTCACACCAGCACTGTGTTTTGGGGCACAGATGCCCAGAGCCGCTGTGGGGCTGGGGTCCTGGGCTCAGTGTCCTACTGATCTACTTTGGCACCTGTGACATGGGAACAGGTTCACTCTCTGAGGCACAGGTAAACACAGCTGTCCCAGGACTACCACCACCCTCACCACCACCGTGACTCCTGGTGTACTAGTTAAAGGTTTGGAGTCTACTACTTGCCAGGCACTGTGCTTTATTCATTAGGTACTTTACTCATCACAATAACTCTACCATGTAGATACTATTGCCATCTGCATTTTTAGGCAAGAAAATAAAGACATAAAGAGGAAAGTATTTAGGCTCAGGTCATACATTCAATAAGGGAAAGAGCTAAGATTTGAACCTAGATACCTCTGACTCCAGGGCTCGTGCTCTAAACCATTGTACAACACTGTCATGCTAGCCTTGTTGGAATGCGTTGAAAATTAATACTGAAGACCCACACCTCTAAGGCATTTTTAAGAAGATCTTAAATGGAACCAAGGATATTCAAAAGTAAGATATTTGGTAGAGACTTAGTCACCTTGACACATCTGCCGGACTTTTTCTAGCTCCAAGGACCACATGTCTCCCTATTCTTCTTGGGAGTTTGGAGGTTTTCTCTTCTGCCCCCAGGGTCTGTAGAAGTCAAGAGTATAGACATCCATGAAAAGGGAGACAGGGGGACTTGGAGGGAAGGTCTTGGGCTGGTCAATACTCCTCTCTCTTTTCATGAGATCCTGTCTAGCTATTACAAAGCAGTGGGCTTCTTGCTAGGTTTAACACTCAGAATGCCACAAACTGCAGTCTGGGTTTTAGGGGTGACTTTCCATGACTTCTGAACCTCTGAATCAGACTCTCATGAATATATGAATTTCCTCTTTTTAAAGGACCTCCCTCATATTTTCTTTTAAGAAACTGTAAAGCTGCTTTGGCATACTAATTTGGGTCATTAATCCCCAAAGATTTGAGCCTCTTGTAGAGAGATGAATGCTAACATTTAAATATTTGGCCTTGTCTGTCCTTCATGGACTATATTTGGCATGTACAATTTTATCTTTATTGCTTTTGGTGTACACATGAGGTGTCAAGGTGGGTAGTTGAGATGTCAAACTGGACAGATAACACCTGTCCTGGGCAACATAGAACAATACTTTTCTCTCCTGTACCCCCTCAAGACCCTGCTGGCACCTGAGATAGAGCTGCCTCTCCCTCAAATGACTCTCTGTTGGCCTGAAGGACTGACCCTATGGGATGATTAACCTAGTACTTAAAAACACACTTCTTGGAAGTTCAGCAGAATTTTAAGTTCATGTTTCCTTTTTGGCAAATGCCAAGTCTAGCCTCCAAGGAAGATCCATGTTATTGCTATATTTGCAGTACTATGACTTCCCTGTGGGTCAGGTGAGACATGCATTGTATGTGATTCATTCACTTTCCTCATGGAGTCCATCATCTATGTTGACAATATGCAGATTGCTGTACTAGGCAGCAGGATGGGCTAAATGTAAACTCAAGATCTGGGGGTCTGCCCTCAAGGATTCAATTTAGCAAAACTAAATTAAGCTACTGCACACACACGTATATGCACACACACACACAAGGAGTAAGATGGTTTGCAGAACTATTGTCATGTTTCAGGCTTGGAAGGGACTAGGAACATCCCAAACTTGTCAAGTAGCACTTGCTAATAATCAGCAGTCCTCCAAAGAACAGTGCAAAGGGTGGCTAGCCACTGTTCTGTCCCAGGTGCCAACGATGTTGTCCCTAACCTCCTTGGATGAAATCTTTTTCATCTATTCTGTCTTATCTGATCTTTCCCCCAAGTGCCATGATAAAATAGCTTTCTGGATGCTTTCTCCTGTTTTCAAGAAGCCTTAAGCTGCGATGTCACACATCTTTCCCAGTGTGTGTGCGTGAGTGTGTGTGTATCTGTTGCCAATTGTTTTTTAGTCTACCTTGATACCCCCACCCCTGTCCCACCTTGGGGAAGCCTCTCTGGGCCACTCTCAGGGCCCCAGCCATATCCCTTCACCCTTATCACATCTGTGCACACCTGCTGACCTCCCATGGCCAGAAGATGCATTTTTTTTGCCTGAGGGCTTTTGAATACTTTGGTACTCTCATGAGAGTATACAGCCCTTCTCTAGCCACACGTCCACCCAAAACCCTCAACTCCTGATGGGTGGGATGTGGTGTAGAAACACCCCAGCTCCACAGCCCTCAGTGGGATAGCTGATTAATTTCCAGCCACCTGCAGTGGCAGCTGGCTTGATAACACACCCTTTACCTGGCTCCCTGCCCTTCTTCCTCTCACCTCTGCACCCCGCAACACACAGCTTGCTGGCTTCTCCTTGTCTCGGGGTCTGCTTTTGGAGGAACCCTGAGACACGAACCAAGAGCAAGTGCTGACAAGCTGGCATTGGGAAATTTCATGAAAGATTTGTGTTTCAAAAGGTTTGGTAGAGCAGAAGGGTTGAACATCTGGAAAGCTGAAGTTGTCTCCTCCAAAGAGACGGTGGTGACATGCAGTCAAAAGCAGAAACTTCCTCTGCAAAGCTGGTCAAAGAGGCTATACCTGCTTCTTCCCAAAGTTGGAGGGACTCAGAAAGTACACTGACCGGAAGTAGGAGGGTGGAGAAAGGGAAGAGTCATTTGTGCTAGGTGAGATATCAGTCTTTGTGTAAGTGTTAAGGCTTTGGGGCAATTTTGAAACTTCCATTTGCCATTTGTTTCCCCTCTGGTGAGAGAGAAGCCACCACTGTTTTGTTTGAAGCATTTGTGCTCTGCACAGGTGCGCCTCATTCCACGTACGGCTCTCTGCACTCTCTGAGCCCAACTGCAAACACATCACTCACAACAACCCAGCGCATCTGTCGCTCACCCTGAGCATTTGCTGCCACAGGAGTTTTGCTCAGAGAATGCTCTTCCAACTCTCCTAGCCCCATCCTCCCAAGGATTTGCTTCTGATTGCAAATATCTTTCTAGGAAATTTGCATTTCTTCCAAAAGTCTGGTACAATGTTTCCAGCCTCCATTTTTTGCGCTTCCCATGTGATGATAGTGCTGGCTAGTGGCTCTGCGTTGGAAATCCCTAACAGTTTTGGAGACAGGATGATGATTTCTCTTCTAGCGTCTTAAATCCAGCACACACACATATATTAATATATAATGTATATATTACTATATATAGCCCTTGGCAGTCTTCTCTCTGCATTTTCCGATGCAGTAAAAGTCTTCACTTTCCCCATCCCCTCGCTGCCCCTGTATCTAGTCAGTCAACAAACCCACTCCCCACTTTCCACATGTCTATCCGTGTCTACCCAACTCACTTCACCTTTTCCACATCATCTGCTCTTTCCACCTTCCACTGTTTCTCCACGATGCAGCCAGCTGGATCACACCAAAACACAAATATAATCATTTCAGTCCCCCTACTAAAACTTTTCAGTGGCTCCCCACTCCTCATAGAGTACCCGATCCCTGACCCCCGCAAACTCTCGAGTGGCTTCCAATCCTTCCTACTCACGTCTTCGGGGTCATCTCTCCACCCTCCCGGACCTGCTCTTTCCTGACCCTTCACCCCCCCATGACCCTCACTCCATCTTTCTGTCACTAACTCAACAGCCCCTCCCTCTCATCCACAGGCCTCCGCTGCTGTCCGGGACCCTCCCCAGTCCTGACTCTTTTACTTCATCTGTCTGCCTCACACTTTAGGCTTCAGCTTAACACTGTGTCCCCTGGGGGCTCGTCACTGATCTGTAAACTAGACGAGGTCTCAAGTATATGTAATATTTCACTTTCATAATGCTTATCACATTTTATTTTTATTTGTCTGTCTTCCCAGCCAACCACTTTA
Source organism: Cheirogaleus medius (assembly GCA_008086735.1). NCBI lineage: Eukaryota > Metazoa > Chordata > Mammalia > Primates > Cheirogaleidae > Cheirogaleus > Cheirogaleus medius. The sequence goes on along the minus strand of VBSM01003157.1, from coordinate 14,288,977 downwards.
TTCCCCATGCCTAGAATGGTGTCTGGGCATACAGTTGATTAGCTAGAAGGCTAACTAAAATATATTTCTATACGTTACGGAGAGAAAGGGCATTAGGAGAAATACAAAGTGGACACTTCCGGTCCAGTCTCAGTTACTTTCTGCTGTGTCACCTTTACTTAGTCAACATTGGCTATGGTTTTTCATCTGCAATGAAGCCGAACTGGATGAGGCCAGGTATCTCTTCCAGCCCCAGCATTCTTGGTGCTTTCATATACTTCTATATATTTCGTGTGGTCTGACATGAGCATACTAAGTTCTTAACCCAGTGCTGATGTATCTGAGTAAGTACTTCATCATGGTTTTTTGCATCGTGGATATCTTTTGTGTTATGCACTCTCATCTCTGACTATTTGGCTTTTTCAGCAGAAAAGAGAAAAGATAGTCTAGCAGGCACATAAGTAATTTTTGACACATTCATGGGGATTGTATGTCTTTTCTGCTCCTCTTTCTAAAGTTATTGGGGTGATTGAGGGACATCGCCCAGATATGAAGATTGGGTCTTAAATGATTAACCTATAAATGTATTAAATAAATGTATTAACCTCCTTCTCCTCTTCTTGCTACTTAGAAAATCTTTGATAATCAGAGATTCCAGTGGCTGGAGCCATGGACAGGTGACAGGTAGGACAAATGACCCAAACCACCAAAGGGTTATTGTATATGTGGGGAGTTAGGGCTGTCTGCCTCCTACAATGTTCAAATTGCATGTTGTCCATTTTGGAATTCTCCTTCCCTTCTTTTGCCTTTCCAGGCTGTCCTTGGTAACCATTTCTAACTCTATGAAAATGTTAGGGGATGAAAACACAGAGTAATTTGCCCCAGGCCCTGAGAGCACTAGTATCTCACCTTTATTGCCTTCGTTCTGTGCTAATATTGGATGGGATGGTGTTAATTTTCTATTTCTTTGTTTGAAGAGATCCTGGAAGAATCACTAAGGAGTATTTACAGGATAATAATGTCACAATCTGCAGTTCTTAATTTATTGATTCTCTGCAAGCCTTCTTTTACTTTAACTGTTGTGGGGTTTTTTTCCTTTCTGCTTCCATGAGAATTAAAAGTCATTTGGTATGTTGTTGGCTTTAATATAGTTTATTATTAGCAAGGTTATTATTTGAAGTCTAAGGGATGGTTAAGATTCTACCAACAGTTCTGTACAAATAGTGGACACAATCCTTCTTCATTATTTCTAGTCAACTCTCAAATGCTATTTTCTTAGCACTGCCAGAGCATTCTTTTTTATGGATATCAGCAATCATTTAAAAAGCAATCCGAGGGTATTGAAGAAGAGATTTCATACTGTAAAAATCTGACAGGCTTTATCACATAGAATAAAATAGCAACTATATTTTTTTTCTAATTCACTGCTGTTGGTAGAGATTTTAAAAGATGATTATAATAAGCACTCTTCTTAGTTGACCCATGAATTATTTGGCTCTGTTGCTGAAATGTCAAGCAGTCAACTAAGAAAAGGAGTACAATTTAACTAACAAACCTATTCCCAGAGCAGCGCAGATGGAGTTTCTATTCCTTCCCTTGAGAGACCATTTTGTAATCCAGTAGTTCTCACAGTCAGGATTTTTTTTCCTTGACATTCAGCCCCAAATTTAAAATTTCCCTTACCTGAGATCATCTCACTATGCCAAAAAAAAAAAAAAAAAAGACAAAACACCAAAACCAAAAAATAAAACCCAATGGCAACTGGTTTAAAAAATTATGCCCTGCAATTGTACAAATGCTCTTATTTCAGTACATTTATTCTTAATAATTTATTCTGAATAATTAAGATGTATATAGATTTTTGTTGCTGGTAGCTGACATCTCACTCCTCATTACTGCTACTATTGCTATTTTTATTATTCTGTTCTTCTGCATTTGGGGTCTGCCTTTTTTCCTACGGGTAAGCAGAGTTCTAGATACACTATTTTCTGACTGATTTTTAAATGCCTTGTTTATTCTATCAGACTCAACTAGTCTGAGGATATTCTCTGAGTGGCCATGACATGACTCATCCTGTCCTCATGGGTTTCACGCAATTGATGGCAATCACCACCTCCCACGGCTGCGTGGCCACATATGCTGACAGCCAGCATGGCCAGACCACAGGCAACCATGTCTCAGAGCAGTCGTTGCAATAGGACTCTCTTTCTTCTTTCTTCCTTCCTTTCCTCCCTCCCATCTCCCCCTTCTTTCTTTCTTTTCTTCTTTAACATGGTTTTTTTTTATCCCCTAGTCTGTGAAGTAGGGGTTCTTTCTTCTCTTCTTACGTCGATTGCTAGGCTATCAATACTATATCATCCATTTTCCATCATCATCATCTGTAGTATAGAAAGCTCCCACTAAGTAGAAAATGTGTTTTGACCTGGTATGTATGTGTGTGTGTACAATCATGTGCCATACAACGACATTTTGGTCAAAGACAGACTGCATATACAGCAGTGATCCCATGAGATTATAATGGAGCTGAAAAATTCCTATGGCCTAGTGACATCGTAATTGTCATAACATCTTAGCACAATGCATCATTCACATGTTTGTGGTGATGCTGGTATAAACAAACTACTGCCCTGCCAGTCATATACAAGTAGAGCACAAACAATTATGGACGCTACATAATACTTGATAATGATAATGAACAACTGGCACTGGTTTATGTATTTACCTATGCTATATTTTTATCATTATTTTAGAGTGTACTCCTTCTACTTATAAAAAAAAAGTTCATTGTAAAATAGCCTTAGGCAGGTCCTTTAGGAGGTGTTCCAGAAGAAGGCATTGTTATCGCAGAAGATGACAGCTCCAAGGGTGTTATTGATCTGGAAGACCTTCCAGTGGGACAAGATGTGGAGGTAGAAGACAGTGATATTGATGATCCTGACCCTGTATAGGCCTAGGCTAATGTGTGTTTGTGTCTTAGTTTTTAAACAACATGGGACTGTGTATATATTTGTATTATATATTTAATAAATTAATACATTTTATTTTTTAGAGCAGTTTTAGGTTCACAGCAAAATTGAGTAGAAAGTACAGACCATTCCCACATGCCCTGCCACACACACAGCCCCCTCACCACCGTCACCCCACATCAGTGCCACGCCTTTGTTATCACCCCTCATTATCAACCAAAGTCCATAGTTTACACTAGGATTCACTTTTGTGTTGTGTGTTTTATGGTTTTTGACAAATGTATAATTGACATGTATCTGCCATTATAGAGTCATACAGAAGAGTTCACAGCCCTAAACATCTCCCTGATATATCAGATATTTTTATGGTCTCAAGATCTTGCTCAAAGATCCAGTTTTCCTCAGCTATATTCAATAAAAAAAAACTAAGAATCAATGGTGATAAGATATGTTATCTTATCCTAACCATGGATCCTTAGGGGCCAACCAAACTGTGACAACTCAGGGTTTAACATGCACAGAAAAACACATTTAGGGGAAATTGGTGTCAGGATAACTGTGTTCCATTTAACTTTAGCACAAAACATTATGCTGTGGAGACCCTGACTTGACCACAGCATTTCTGAATGTGGATAATATAACATGGTATAATTGGACCCTCCCAGGTCTGGATAAAAACCTAAGTGCTATTAAGATTTTGGTGTTAAAAAAAGATTATGGTGTCCACCTCCATATTTAATTCCAGATAAAACAACAATAAGCCAAAGAACAATAAGCCTCATCACTTTTTTTATTTGTACCACTATGATTACCCGAATGCTTTCTTTAATATCTGAAATATCGTAATTTTAAAAGAAAAACTTTCTGTTGCTCTGTATTTGCTGATAGCTGAAGCAGATGCTTGGCCTCTCTGCTGTTGAATCTGGAACTATTGCTTTCTGTATTTCCTATTCTTATAAAATGGTTATGTTCTTGCTTTTGCTGAATAAAACCTCGTGTTTTTATTAACCTCAGTCTTTTTACTATATCTGTGTAAATTTTGTTCTTTAAATTTGGATAGAATGAAGAGAAAACTGAAGAGAGATGTGGGGAGGGGTTGTAAACACCTATGGAAAGCATCCATTGAGCCTGGACCAAATTGTCCACTGCTGACTTGTTGATGCTCCTTAAATCTCTGTAACAAATGCATGAGTTTTCTTTCTTTGCAGTTAGCTCCACGGGGATCACAGATATTCTAGGTTTCAGGTCTCTTCTTCAGTTGCCGAAATCTTTCGTGAAAACATACAGACTGGACTCATTTGCTGCCATCCAGATTGCAACCTGGAGAATGTGCCACAAACATGAAATCGCATGCTGGGTCAAGTAATTCATAATTGAATAAGGTGCAACCAAAGCGCCGACCTGTGGCTTTATGAATGATGAGGCTGGGCCCTCTTCAGTGAGCTTGTTGGTTTGAACTGCATTTCTGTTCAGCCAAACCCAAGATTCCCAGGTGGCATGGCTCTTTACCTCACCACCCACTCTCTTTCTTTGCAGTATTCCCATGCTGCCCTTCCTTTAACAAATATTTACTGAACCCTTACTGTGCATAAGGCATTGTGCAGTGAAGAAAAATGAATAAAACACATACATCGTGCCACCAAAATGCCTATAGTCTAAATAATGAAGATATTCTATGTTCATTCATCCATTCATCAAATGCTGTGCAATGCTGTGCCATGTAAGGCATGATGTAAGTGCTATTATCGGATCTACAAAGAATTATCCTAAGGATACAGTCTTGTCCACCCACCCAGTGTCAAGTGCTCTGGTCAGTAACAGCTGAAGCCCTTTAAGTTCAGAGTTTTTGACATTTGCCATGTGGAGATAAGTATACAGTAGAAAGGACACTGAAGCCCAGATTTTTCTGGCTCCAACCTCTTCCACCTCTTAATCTTTTCCCCCTTACGCCACAAAAAAACAGGAGGAGTCAGCAGGTATAGAATGACTTTTAAACCCACTGACTTTCAGAAAAAGCCAGCCTTACATATTCCCCAGACGTCAGTTTGCTTAGTTCTCTTTAAAATCTACAACAGTACTGTCCCATAGAAATAGTGTGCTGGCCACAGTGTGACATAGCAGTTCGGAGTAAAGGACTCAATTTCAGGCCAACTCATGTCTGAAGTCCAGTGCTGGCCCTACTTGCCAAGTGATTTGAGTAATAGTTTACTATCATTCATCTTCAACTTCACCCTTGGTAGGATGGGGATGAAGGTGGTATCAACGTAGTGAAGGACACATGGCTTGCACATAGAGCGCAACAGATGATGGTTATTGCCATTATTGGAAACAGCTGTGCATAAACCAGTGCTTTTCCATGCGTATCCGCTGGGTCCACACCATCAGCATCCCTCCAAACTAGTCAGAAATGCAAACTCTTTGGCCCATCCCACTGCCTAGATCTACTAAACCATAAACTCTGGGGCAAACTCAGAAATCCATGTTTTAGCAAGCTCCCCAGGTGAATCTGATTCAAGCTAAAGCTCGAAAACCAATGGCCTGTAACAATTCCAGATAAATAGGAAGCTATTCTATTTGAAGGACTTTCAGAACAGATGCTTCAAGCTCCCTTAGCAACTTACTCAAATGTTTAGCAGCTACTATTGTCAGGAACTTCTTGTCTTCCCATATATATGTGAGGTGCTTGGAGATCCTTAGAGGAAAACTGCAATATGAAGACAAAATGCCATTACTATTTTACTGATCTCTCCCCAAGTTGAAGCCTGTTAGTAATAGTTATCTCTTCCAGCCTCTACCTTGGTGAACTCCCTTTAGAGCACTACTTAAATCAACTCTTTCCTCTTTCTAATGTTATTTCCTCCTTCTTTCTGTTTACTGCCTGAGTTTATTTTATTAGTACAGAATCTCCCCTGAAATTGAACTTCTATTTTGCTTTCTCATATACCCATTCCAGTAGCTACTCACTGCTTTTTCTTCAGTAGCTTTGTCTCTAAACTCTTGTGAGTAAATATTACAGATATCTTGTGTCCCATATAAAAAACAGTAACAAGTAATTGTTGATAGAGTCAAATACACTTTTTATATCTACAAAAGTAAAATACATTAAATCTCTCCTTCCATTCCTCCACTCAAAATACCAAGACCATGCTCCTATAGTTGCATGCCATGAAAGGACAACTATTTGTCCTTGAAATAATGTTTGGCAAGTACAAAAAAGCTACAGGAGGGAAGAGATCCTAAGGAATATTATTCTCAGTGTCTTTCCCTTTAATGGGTTTCTGTATTTTTCCTTCACAGCACAAAACCATTGCCCTCTTCCTGTTGCTTCTCTTTACAGAGAACATTGACCTGCTGCAGAAAAAACAGCCCCTAAAACAGTCTTGCTCATCATAGGAAGTAATGGAGCAAGACAGCCGCAGCATGAAGTAGGAAATCTTGAAATTTTTCCCCTGCCATCTCCTCCACAATGCTCCATTTTGTCCCTCCTTCTCCCACAGCTGCCCCTGCCCTGGGTTATAATTTTTAAAAAAAATCTTTCCCCAGGAGAATCACTTGTATGCTTCCATTAGGATTTCATAAATGTGTCTCTACGCCCCACACAAGCTGATTGCCAGAATTCCTTCTATAGCACGGTGTGTAGCAGACTGGAGCAATGGCAGTGGTGAGGTGCTACTGGTGAACACCCCCATAAAGCCAGTGATGTGAACACCATTTCTTACCCCAAACCCTCTCTTCTCCCCATGCCTGTCCTCCACCTCAAATACGGTGGGGGTTTGAAGCAGTTCAGCTGCACTGATTCTCTGCTCTTCAAATCATAAGATCGCTTCTATAAGTTGGTTTTCCTCAGCGACCACTATGGTTTGTTCCGAAGCCTACTATTTTCATTAATATTTACAGATCCAGAGGTTTCAGTTCGAACATCCAATCTGATGATATTATGATCTATTTTGTGCGCTAAGGCATATACTATCTCGAGTTACTGCTCATGCCACCATCGTTAAAGGCAGTTTAGTCTCTCTGTCATCAGCCCTAGAATTCATGGGTTTACAACAGCCATAAAAACACACACGTATATTCCATGATGACAAAGCCGCACTTGGGAAGTGAATCTTTGTGGAAAATGAGAGGGACCTTGCTTACTGTTTGAAAAACCAAAAATACTATTGTTTTCAGGTCATTTGACTTTTTTTTTCCCCATCAAAATGAAAAATGGTTTAATTTAATTTCTTAAAAGAAATATGAGAAGCTGTGTAGTCATTACGGGCTCCTTTGCTAGATTTTTTAAGTCATTTCATTTTTAAAAAGAATTGTTGCCTATCTGGAATAAAATTATACTTGCATAAAAATTTGTCACATTCTTCGTGTGTGTTCACTTTGTCTGCATTTTAATCCATGCTGAATGCTGCTTGCAAATGTTTTTATGCAGGTTCATTTTTCTGAGCCCTCATAATTGTTTTGGTCATAGGAAGTTAATGTTTGTTTTTTAATCTGTGTTAATTTTTGGATAATTAGCTTCAGGAATTTATTAATATCTGTAAATGCAAATGTAACCCCCAAAGTTAATAATTAAAAAGCCTTTGAGGCTGCGAATTTAATTCTATCAAATGACAAAATAATAGACGATTAAGGATCACAGAGATTCTGGGTTCTCTTGGTCATATTGCCCACCCTACATCTTTCCTGTGCCTCTTTCATTACTTTCTCATTTATGCACTTATCTCCCTTGTCCCTATCCACCAGTCAATACTCATCTACCTAATTACTTATTCTTTTGAGAATTGTATGGATATTGATTCCATGCTTGTCTATTTCTACGTGGGTAAGGATATCTGTCAAAAATAAATATTGAGGGAAAGTAAGGGTCTTTGGTCACTATTCCCTGTCCATGCTTTTTAAAAAGAGTTGAGTGAGTTACAAAAGGTAACTGCTGATTTAACTTTTTAATAAATGGAACTCAGTGACCCCTTTACAATTCCACTGTATACATAGATTATACATACATATATATGTACATCATTATAGAATAATGGGATCATTGCTATGGCTTTTAAAAATAGCTGTATAACTGCAGACAATCACATAATAAAGGTGAACCTGCTTCCTTATCTGTAAAAGGTGTTGATATTATAAACCTTGCCTTCCTTTCATGATTATTGCAAAACTTACGGTTTTGAATAATGTCCTTGCTTTGGACTCACAAATCTACACCTTTAGCTCTGAATTCATTTCTCAATTCTAAATTATATTTATATGTAATTATATATGTTAATATATCTATATGCATTAGCCCTGTCAAGATAAAATTACATATCAAAAAATCACCAATTTTAAGTGTACTATACAATGAGCTTTGACAAATATGTTCAGTTGTGTAATCACTACTACAGTTAAGTCCACTTCATTTTATTGACAAGTAATACTCCTTTATATGGATATAACACAGTTTATTTATTCACCAATTAATGGACATTTGAGTTGTTTCCAGTTTTTCGTTATTACGAATAAAGTTGTTATGAATATTTGCATACATGTCTTTGGACATATTTTCATTTCTCTTAGGTCAATACACCCCAAAGAGTAGAATTTCTTAAATGCTAAGCCTGTTTGATTTTATAAAACTCTGTCCAACAGTTTTCCAAAGTAACTACAGAGGCCCCCTGACTTACATTGAGGTTACAACCCAATAAAAAGCATCTTAACTTTAGTCAAAAATATGGGGTATTTTACCCCCGTGATCTTGTGCCTGGCTGGGACCTGTGGCTCACTGCTGCTGCTGCTCAGAATCACCAGAGAGTATCATGCCACTTATCACCAACCTGGGAAAAGATCAAAATTCAAACATTGTAGTATGGTTTATACTGAATGCATGTCACTTTCTCATCATCTTAAAGGTGAAAAATCATGAGTCAAATCATCATAAGTAGAGGACAGTTTGTATACCATTTTGCATTCCTAGGAGCATTGTGTAAGGGTTCTAGTTTCTCTAAACCCTAACCAACACTTGGTGCTGCCAGTCTTTTTCATTTTTAGTATTCTACTACAAGGGTGTAGTAATATCTCCTTGTGATTGAAGTTTGCATTTTCCTAACTATTGACTAATTATACTAAACATATTTTCATGTGCTTGTTTACCAACATATATCTTTTTTATCAAAATGCTAGTCAAAGTTTTTGCCTATTTTTTTCTATTATGTTTTCTTGTAAGTGTATTATATATATTTTTTTGTGTGTCTTTCAAGGAATTGTTGAATATACCTGTATAATGTTATTCATAATATTCTCTGATATCCTTTAAGTTCCTCGATTATGCAGTGATTTCTAATATTGATCATTTTTATCTTTCTTTTTGTTTTTTCAGTCTGGATGTTTATCAATTTCGTTATCTTTTAAAAGAAAGAGCATTTGGTCTTATTTGTGTTCTCTATTGTTCCGTTTTCTATTTCATTGATTTCTGTTCTCATCTTTCTTATTGCCTTAAATATAGTACATATATGATCAATTTGCTCTTTTTTCTCTTGTTTTTTGTGCATAAAGATTAGATCATTTATTTATTTATTTATTTATTTATTTTTTTGAGACAGAGTCTCACTCTGTTGCCCAGGCTAGAGTGACTGCCATGGCATCAGCCTAGCTCACAGCAACCTCAAACTCCTGGGCTCAAGCGATCCTTCTGCCTCAGCCTCCCGAGTAGCTGGGACTACAGGCGTGTGCCACCATGCCTGGCTAATTTTTTCTATATATTTTTAGTTGGCCAATTAATTTATTTCTATTTTTAGTAGAGACGGAGTCTCACTCTTGATCAGGCTGGTTTTGAACTCCAGACCTTGAGCTATCCGCCCGCCTCGGCCTCCCAGAATGCTAGGATTACAGGCGTGAGCCACCGCGCCCGGCCAAGATTAGATCATTTATTTGAGATGTTTCTTCTTTTCTAATATGAGCATTTATTGCTATAAATTCTGCCTGAGGACTATCATAGCTGATTTTTATTTTTTGTTCAGGTCAAAATTATTTCTAATTTCTTTTGTGATTTCTTCTTTGACCAACAAGTTATTTATAAATGTGTTAGTTTCAAAATGTTTGGGAAATTTACAGATGTATTTCTTTAATTGATGTCTACCTTAATTCTCTGTGTTCAGAGAACATACTTTGTATGTTTTCAACATTTTTAAATGTATTGAGACATTGAGACCATAAGATGGCCTATCATGTACACTTGAAAAGATTTTGCATTCTGTTGTTATTGATAGAATACTACACAGCAACAAAAAGCAACAAACTATTAATGCTCACAACAACTTGGCTAGATCTCAAGAGAATTATGCTAAGTGAAAAAAGCTAATTCCAAAGGGTTACATACTGTATAATTTCATTTATATAACATTCTTAAAATAGCAAAGTTATAGAGATAGAGAAAGCCATGGTGGGTTAGGAATGGTGGTGGTAGTGGTTGTGGTTACAAGGAGGGGTTGTGGTTAGCATGAGTGAGTCCTGTGGTGATAAAACAGGTCTAGATTTTAATTGTGGTAGTGGATACATGAAGCTATGTATTTGATAAAATTGCACAGAACTACATACACACATACACACAAATGAGTGCTTTTAAAACTGATGAAATCCGCATATGGTCTGTGGATGGTACCAATGTTAAGTTCCTGATTTTAGCAGGATGATATA
>VBSM01003157.1:14258374-14278258 GCA_008086735.1 Cheirogaleus medius | reverse complement strand
CCCTAACAATATCTGTACCCCCATTATATGATGAAATAAAAGCAAAAAAAATAACAATAAAATAAATAAATAAATAAACAAACTTTGGGGGAAGCAGAGTATGTGCATAGGACCTCCCTGTACATTTCTTTGCAACTTCTTGTACATCTATAATTATTTTCATATTTAAAGTTAAAATTATGCAAAATCTGATGGAGAAAAATATTTCAAAGTATCCCCCAATATCTTATTTATTAATCAGAAAGAAGAAAAGGTATCTTTATGATTGAAAAGTCTGGTTGACATCACCGTAACTAAGTGATAAAAGCATGGCCAATTATGAAACAAACTGATATCATGAATCTTCTGATATAATGCAATGGAGATATGCAACAATGTCTATGTAATACTTTTGTCAAAAATGTTTAATCTGAGTGTAACAATGAGGAAGAAATTGGGCAAATCTAGATTATAAGACATTCTGTATGACAACTTTCCTGAGATCTTCAAAAATGTCATTATCATAAAAGATTAAAGAGATTAGAAGATTAAAGCACCTACTGACCTAATGTAATGTATCATCTTTGATTAGATCCTGAATCCAAAAAAGAAAATTCCAGCTATAAAGGACATTTTTGGGGTCAGTGAGGAAACTCTGAATGTGGGCTATATCATAGATATGAGAGTATCAGTGTTAAATTTCTCATTATGGTAATGGTACTGAAATTAAGTAGGTGAATCTCTCTCTCAAGAGATACTTGTTGGAATATTTAGGGATAAAGTACCATAATGTCTGCAACTTACTTTAAAATGGTTCAGAGACACTACGTATATATATGTATGTGTGTGTGTGTGTGCACGCGTGTGCGTGTGTGTGTGTGTAGTGTAGACAGAGAGGTAAAATGTTTTTAAAAATGGAAACAATAATTTACACTGTTCTGACTCATAGAATTGCTCTAAGAGTTAGATAATGTTTGAAGATCACTTACTAAAACTCACATGTTATACAAATGGTAGTTATTATTATTGAATGAAAGTGTTATTATCAAATACATATACTTTAAGGGATTGCTACTCAAAGCATGGCCAACAGACCTGAAGCATCAGCAAAACCTGGGAGCTAGGGAATAAAAGTCTTCATCTTAACAAGATCCCCAGGTGGTTTGGATATACATTAAAATTTAGGAAGCACCCACTGTAATGTATCAGAGTGGTTATTCTGTGCTTAGCCTAGTACCTTGCACATAGGGGTGCATTGTAAAGACACTTGAATAGCTTTAGGTGGGGGGAAAAACATGTGCAAAATCCGATAGGTGTGATTGAGCAGGTTTTCTGTATTTGGGAAGCAGAAAATCAAACCAACTGGGCAATCCAAAGCCCTGATTCAGGTGTGTGAGGCTGGGAGGTTCAGGAAGCATCTTAACTTCCATAGGACAGGATTCTAACCATCCTGATCAAAGCAGCACTTTCAGGGAAATCAGCCTCTAGGTGGAGTGCAAAGTGGTCGTATATAAACAGGACATGTTTTTCTAGTCCAATGAATGTCTTCTTTCTATGGGGAACTAAACTTCATGGTGAGAGAACAATTAAAGGAAGAAAGGAGGTTTTCCCTTTAGTTGAAACTGAACACCAGGAAAAAAATATATCTTGAAGATTTTTACTGTGTTTGGGGTACTCAATGTCCATTCTCCCTGTTGGTAACAGCACCCTAATTTATTATTGGGGTAGTCACATCTCTCTCATCGTGTGTACTCTTGCTGAGACTTTAAATCAAGGCACTGTGCTCCCCCCTTGCCAAGGCCGAGCTCGTGACGGAAGATCAGCCACCTGAACTCTGAGAAATCTTAAGTGAAGTGACACAAGGACTTTTTTACTTTTCATGTATAGCTCACTCTCATTTATGGGGCCCTTTCACAACTGTTAAGTAAGTTCTTTTCCTAAGACTATTGTTCTTTCCCAGACTGATTTTTAGACACCTACTTCCCATTCCTTTCCAATAAATTCCCTTTGTACTCAAGTGAGTCAAAATTGGTTTCTGTTGCTTGTAACCAATGAGCCCTAACTGAAGCGGTGAGGGTCCTGAGAACGTTCAGCCAGTTTTTTATTTTAGACCAGCAATAAAAACTGGACCCCTCATTGGGACGACTATAACAGGCCACTAACAGGTCTCTGTGGTCACCTCTTATGCCTATTATTTATTCTTCACACAGCAACCAGAGTGAACTTTTAAATACATAAATGGGACTAAACACTCTTTTGTGTAAAATCCTCCAATGGCTGCCCCTTCCATTTAGAATAAAATCTAAAAGGCTTGCCTTGGCTCTGGCTCCTTCTCCTCAATATGCTCCAGCTACACTTTCTCTCCCCTTCTAGAACATTCCAAACTCATTCTTCTGATAAGATTTTTGTACCAACTGACCCCTTTGCCTAGAACACTTTAAGCCATGGCTTCCTCCTCATTGTTCAGGGCTTAGTGCAAAATTCTGTTCTGCAGAGGAGCCTTTGCTGACCTTTCTATCTAAGGTATTCTTCTTCTCAGTTAAAATTTACCCTGTCTTAGCTTCTTCGTGGAATTTGTTACTTTCTGAAAAAGGATATGGCCTACAGATCTATCCAATCTGCTGCCTGTTTTTATAAATAAAGTTTTATTGGAACACAGCCACTCTCATTTGTATGTCTGTGGCTGATTCAGCCCTGCAATGGCAGAATTGGATTGTGACAGGGTCCCACACTGCCTAAAATGTTTATTATTTAGCCCTTTAAAAATTTATTTGCTAACCCCTGATCTAAAACATTTTATTTATCTTGCTTGTATATATAATGTCTCTTTTTCCCCATGGGGATATAAACTTCATAAGGCACAGACTTTTTCTGTCTTATTCACCACCATATCCCCAACACTTAGAACAATGCCTTGCACATAATAGATGGATCAATAAATATTGATTGAAAGGGAAGAAGGAAGGAAGAAAGGAAACAAGAGAGGAAGGAAGGAAGGAAGGAAGGAAGGAAGGAAGGAAGGAAGGAAGGAAGGAAGGAAGGAAAGAGAGAAGAATCAGAAGAGACCAGTTTAGAATATAAAGCTAATTGAGCAGGGCCTCAATTCAGACTAAGAGAAGACTGAAAGTGAAAGAGAATGCAGGATTTTTGAGAATCCACCAAAGATGCCTATTCTTGGAAAAGAATGGATTTTAGGCAAATGTTGCCTAGCAAGGTCTGGGAGATTTGTCCATTCAACTAAATTATGTCTCTATTTATAGAGTCACCACCCAGTATGAGTTTGTGCACTCATAATGCCTCATAGCTGATAATAAAGCAGTTATTGCTGTCTGTAAGAGGACTGGCCAGAGAGTGCACTATAGTTGAAATGGCTAAAAAAGGAGCAGGGGTTATAGGCTTTCCAGGCCGTATCTACTACAAGGAGCCCTGGGCATTGAGATGGTGGTGAGCATTCAGCAGGGATACTCCAAGACCAAACTGTCTCAGGATAGGCATTCTCCTGTCTCTAAGCAAGGACTATTTCCAGATCCTACAGCAGGGGATGGGGGCTGCCATGGAAATAAACTCATCTCAGAATCAGAGAAGGTTCTTATTTATAGAGTAAATAAACATGGATTACTTTTGAGAGTGAAAGGAGGCGTGGGCAGGGGGATGTTGTTGTTGGAAGTGCTATAGTTGTGCCAAATTCACAGGTATAAGCTGAGACAGTCTCACAAAAACTGGGACATATGGTCTTCTAAGGAATAAAAAATAAAACAGAAAAGAAAATACTTGTGTACCATTTACTATGTACCAGGCATTGTCCCGTGCACATTAAATATATTTGAATTTTTAAATACTTTCCATAACCTGATGAGGTAGGGATTATTCTTGCTTTCATTTTATAGATAGAGAAATTGAGGCACAGAGATGTGATTTGCCCTAGGTCACACTATCAATTAGTGGTAGAGTCATGATCTAAACTTAGGCCACCTGACTGCAGAGTCCATGTTCTTGGCCACCAGCCTACACTAGAGATGGCTTCACTGGGGGACACACAGGAGCAGCTTCCTTCTGGAAGCTCCCAGCAGCAGAACCACCACTTACTTCCTTCCTCTCTTATCTGTAGCACCTGTAGGTAGCAAAGGCTCAACAGCTGATTTCAGGCCCACTCCAGCTCCTCTGCCAGTATATCTACTGTGAACCCCTGGCTTTGGATGTCCGTTCCCTGACCCCTTACCCACAAACACATGCTCCGAGTGGAAAATATATGAGGGCAAGATATGGCTGAGTCAAAATATAAGGGCCCCATGGCCAGGCTAAAAATGTGTTCCTGGCATCCAAGACTAGGATAGAGGAGTGGTAGGTTAGAAATCAAAGTCCTTTAGGAGAAGTAGAGGTTAAACCCTGGAGAGATTGAGTACAAAGGACAAAATCAGGTTCTGAGTCAGATCACTGTGTTAGTTTGCCAGGGCTTTCCTAACAAGGCACAGCAAACTGGGTGGCCTAAACAGCACAATTTATCGTCTCACAGTTCTGAAGGCTAGTAGGAGTCCAAGATTGAGGTGTTGGCAAGATTGGTTCCTTCTAAGGGCTGTGAGGGAGACTCTATTCCATGACTTTCCTAGCTTCTGGGGAGTTGCTGGCAATCTTTGGACTTGCTTGGCTTGTAGATGCAGCACCCAATCTTTGCGTTCATGTTCACATGGCATTCTGTGTGTGAGTGTGTGTGTGTGTGTGTGTCTGTATCCAAATTTCTCCATTTTATAAAGACACAGTCATCTTGGATTAGGGCCCACCATAATCACGTTATCTTCACTTGATCATCCACAAAGACCCTATTTCCAAATAAGGTTGCATTCACAGGTACTGGGGTTGAATTTCAATAACTTTTGTAGGAACATAATTCAACCTATAACAATTACTAGGAGTTTGGAATTTGGTAGAAATAGTGCGAAAAAAATAGGCTGGGAATAAAGACGGAAGGTGTGGTTACAGACATGCAGGCATTTGTCGCCGACTTCCAGGTGGTTGTGTTGGTCTGGCTTAAAGGCCAGGGGCAGGGCAGAGGGCAGCAGCCACAGTAGCCCCACAGGTCGAGAGGCTTTAAGTATGCCCGGAACACCAAACACCTCTCCACACCTCATATTTCCATAACTCTTACCTCAGTCCCATGCACAAATAATTCACAACTCAGCATAGACTTCTTTTTAAAGATTACAAATGACTCTGTATGTCTACAGTTTAATTTCGTACCCGTTTTTATTCATGAATCACATTTCTGCAAAGACATTAATCCTCACTCATTACTAAGCGCACTGTCAGCTTGATAATTCACCAATGTGTTTTTGTGTGTTATGTTAGAACAAATAAGCTTCTTAATAAGCTTAAACGGCATTCGTCCTTTAAAAAACTTCTCACCTACATAAAGGAAAAGATCGAGGGACTTTTATACGCACATTTGATCATCTCTTTGTTCTCCCTCATTCTCGTGAAGCCTGATTCTACGTGTGGGTTGGAGCCAAGCATGTTGGTGACATGAGGGAGTCCAGACCCAACAGGGCCTCTGTGAATAGGGTCACATGAATCTTCTAGTTTCAAATGGCCACAAGCTCGTACTTGCCTTCCATATTTGTTGGTACCTTTGGAATTTGATGACTGAAATAAATTCCCACTTCCTTTCTTCCATACAATATATATAGTAGTGGCCAAATCTACCCACTTACAGGATTTGTAGCTGGACAGTAAGGCATGCCCTTAGGTATAAGCAAAAATGGAAACAAAAAACCTAGTATTCCATTTCTATGACCCCCAGCCTATTGATAATTTTTATTGTGTTTTCCTCTTTTACTTTTATTTTTAGAAATTCCTTAAAGCGTACCTTTGATCTGAGGAAAAATGTATTTTTCTTTAAGAGGGTATTCTGTGGAGAAAAGAATCAGAGGTGTACACAAATATTTCTATAGTGTTACAAGGATGCTTGTTTTAGGAATCTTCTAATAGTAAAAAAAAATAGAAATAATCTAAATGTCCAGCATTAGGGAAACTAGGAAATATGATGAAATGCTATGTAATAATTCAATATTTGTTCAAGTAAAATTAAATGAACAAAAGTTTAAAAGAGTATATACATCACAATATCACTTTTGTACAAAACAATATATCTGACTAGATGCACTTATAGCAAAATATTTATGGTCCTTAGTACTTGGAGTACATGTTATTTTTATTTTCTTTTTTGAGCTTTTTGAGATTCTACATATTATATTACCATTATAATATAAAATAGTGATAAAATAAGAGAAGAAAATAACATAATAGGAGTCTCCTTATGAACACTGGCTTTGCCTCCCTCTGAAATGAACTCTCTGACTCATTCTTCAAGCCCACAATGTCCCCTCCCATCTGAATTCTTTCAGCAGGCTGCCACAAGCTCTGAGTCAAAGATGGTTTTGTTGCAAATCAGCTAGTTTAAGTAACAGCGATTTATCATAAGGACAGATAAAAAGCAGGACATCCAGGATCTCATCAGCAGGAGGCCTTGGACTTTATTTATTACTCTTTCAATAGCTTGACTCAGCATCCAACTTCCTTAGTGCCTGTGTTATTCATTTAATTTCTTGAAAAAGTCATTGTGATTGTCATGCAATGGATTGGCTGCACCTGTGTTGGTACTCAACATGGCCCATCAGCTGTGGCTGGCCGGTTGGGCTGGGATTAAACAAACAGGCATTTTAGAGTCTGGCACATTAGGAAAGCCTCCTCTCTCGGGCTAGAGGATATTTACATACCTTTAATCCCAATAAGATGGAAATTTCAGTAAAGCAAGAAACAAGTCAAGATATTGCACATCCCTATGTTCCCTATCAATTGCAACCTCCAAACAATATCTAGGCACTGCCCTACTGCTTTTAACCCTCTGCCTGAATGTGGGAATGTTCATTTGTTCTTGAACTTGGACACTCTTGCTTGGTCAATGATTGGGAGCAGACCACCAAATGGCTCCCTTGGCATTAAAGGTGAGTTTCTGCATTCATGGTGGGCTACTCCCATTTCAACAACAAAACAAGGGAGAGTAGTGTTATTCTTTACATTATCTTCTTAAGGGCAAGATTCTGGTGTAAAATTTAATTACAATCTCCCCCCATGGTGAAATCCCATTACAATATTATTTGTCTTTATTTGGAATGTAAATTTCTTTATTTGGAATATGTCTCTCTTTAATCACATTAGAAAATCATGCAAAATTTTAAGAAACAGGCTGCAAGAAGAGATTTTCATGTTAGTCTTTCTCCTTTAGCACAGAAAAGTAAGATGGAAGGCAGCTACCTTGAGGTCTTTCATTTAGAAGAATGGTCAACTAGCTATTCCTATAAGAAGAAAGATTTGTTCCATATGAGCCCCTTTGTGGATTTTCCTGAGGGTTTCCTCATAACCGGGGTCCCTGTCTGGACTAAGAGTATGAATGGTACAGGTTAAACCAGGAGAGTCTTCCTTACTTCCTCCCTGGTTACTCAGCCCACTGTGGCCTCCCCCAACTCTTGTAGTGTTTGACAGTTATAAAACATAACATAACATTTAATTATATTTTGTCTTGTATTGTTCTTGAAAGTGTCTGGAAGACATTTAATGTCTGCTAGATTTCTAGCACCTTGTGGCAGAAACCATGTTGTGTCATTTAAAGAAGAAAATATGCTTCACAGTTTCTTGCAGAGTTCTGGACACATAGCTGGTCTTCAATTAAATAAGATATTAGGGAAATTCAGCTCCATATCAGCAGTTAAAGCAGTTATTAAGCAGCATGAAATACACATAAAAACGTCTCTTTCAACCTTTTGAAAACTCTATCACTTTGTGTGCCAAAAACAAAATTTTTTTTCATGACATAGACAAACCAAGGCAACCTGGCCTTTTGCGATACAGTAATATATCAGCTTGTGAAGAGTTGAGTCCATCAACAGTTCTTCATTTAGGCAAAAGAAATAAATAAACAAAAACAACAACAAAATAAATCCAACTTCTAGCAAACCATCTCTTAAATCACTGCAACTTACAATAACTGCAAAGAAACAAAAAACAAAAACAAAAAAATTGACTAAATGACAATGCTTTCTTGGTTAACATGAAATTGCCTACTGACCACTAGCATGATACACCCTGCATAACAGAGGTCTTTAATTTAATTATCAGGGATAGAGAATCAATTCAGAATTCCCAGCAAGAACACTTAATTTGTCTGAATTATACTGAAATGGCAAAGGATTTCCCAAGGTAGGACCATTTTCCAATCCATGATCTAGTTGCACAGACAATATCTGATCTTGAATAAGTCACTCATAATATTTGGACCTTATCTTCCCAATATATAACTAGAGATAGTAATATGTCATCTGGGCAATACAGGTAATAATAACCATTCAAAGATTAATAACAGAGTTGTTGTAAGGATTAAGTAATATAATGCAAATTCATTAGTAAAGTGTGAAATATGATGTATTGTTGACGATGTTAGTGACATACCATTCTGTTCATCATTTTCTCAGAGGGCAGAAATGGTACAGCCATCTCAAAGTTCTCTTGATCATAAGAAATAGCCATTCAGCAATTTCCATAAGAAGAAAATTTAATGGAATAGAATATTAGTAAAATGAGCTGCTTGTATATCCTTTTCTTCTCAAAACAATCGTCTCAGGTATGTACGGTAGTGTCTCTTTGCCATAGCTTCACTTTCTGCAGTTTCAGTTACCCCTGTGGTCTGCAAATATTATAGTATTTTGAGAGAGATAAAGAGAGAGAGATCATATTCACAAAACATTTATTATAGAATATTATTATAATTGTTCTATTTTATTATTAGTTAATATTGTTAATATCTTACTGTGCTTGGTTTATAAATTAAACTTTATCACAGGTATGTACATATAGGAAAAAACATAGCGTATGTTTGGTACTATCTGTGGTTTCAGGCATCCCCTGGGGTCTTGGAACTTATGCCCCACGGATAAGGGGAAACTACTGTACCATTGTTTATCACCATTTTACAGCTCAGGAAACTGAGGTCACACCGCTGGCAAATGATAGAGTTAAGATTTAAGCCTTTCTCTAGTGCCAAAGCCCCAAATGGTGCTCTTAAGCACAAACAAACTTGATGACAAATTCTCAGACTGTGACTGAATGAGTGAGAGATGCCAGTCCTTAAACAAACACTTGGGAAAAGTTGCCAGTGCAAATTGGGATTAGAAAGGAATAGTTCTTTTCCCCTCCTGGATGTTTACACTGGTGGTTCATCCATTCATGGGCAGCAAAACACAGGAAATCTGGGCTGTGAGTTGTTAGGATCTAAGGGAGTCTGTGATTGACTCATGTGTTGTTCCTATACTATGCTTGCCAATTATATTTTTAAACAGTAGCTACTGTTATATACTTTTTTCTCTCTCAGGAGTTCACAAACAAGTTTTTAATTTTAAGGTCAAATTGGAGGTCACACTCAAGGTATGGGAAATTCCATTCCCATGGCTGTGTCTGGACACAATTTCTTTCTCCCGCAGGGCATTCGGGAATGTAGAATCACAGGCTGACAGGCAACGGAGACACAGAACAAGACTGCAGAAATGTGCTTGGTAGGGAACCTTTTTCTTCCATTTCAGTATTAAAATGGGGAGACAGAAAATCCAGAAAATAAAAACTTCAAATAAAGTGCTATGTTTACAACGGTCTGGGGTAGAAAGAAGTGTCTTAGTTTCACTCACAAAATTAGCTCTTTGTTTTCTCAGATGTTATTAGATATATTATAACCTTTCATTAGCAAATAGTTATGGGAGAATTTGAGTAACACTCATCCTAGAAAAAGGTACTAAGACACCTGGCTTCTCTAAATTGATTAGCTCAGCTAATATTGATGGAGATGAAATTAATCCAGATTATTGATATCTTGATAATAATGGCGGCAGCAAGAAAGTAACCTGGGTCTCTCATAAAAAGATGTAGAGTTATCCTACGTCTTTCTAAATTCCTGGAAAAAGCAGAGACTAATCAATGCCACCCAATGTGCACTGTGACTTTTATCAAGTAACACTCCTGACTTATGCCTCAAGGATTGCCCATTAGCTCAGCAGCCAGGTACCTAGGCAGGGCAAATGCTCTAATCATGGGCTTGTACTCTGAATACAGACTCCTTTTAATACCCATGATACCTCGTTTAAACCACTCTCTCCCTCTCTGCTTCCTTCCTGAATGGAGGTTAACTATATAAACATGCTTGTTGTTTGTTGAGGCATTCAGCTCCAGTAAATCACTCTCTTGATTTTTGCTTTGGGTCCACAGATCTGGTGTGATGTCTCACATGGACATGGACTAAGTGATTTTAAAAACCATGGCTGTTGAAATCGGACCCAGGTAAAAAATAAATAAATAAAAACAGCTCAGGTTTTTCATTGTGAAATGCCAGCTCCAATCCATGGAGTCCGTGGTAAATTACCCACCTGTTTTCACTTACATGACATTAAAAAACACTTATACATCATTACATTTTTGTATCATATTAGTGAAAATGAATGCTAACGCAATGTGAGATAAACAGTGCTAATGAGGTAAAAGGTGGTTCTTATGTTGCCCTGACAGGATGACTATAGCCCTGATCAACTTTTGGTCTTTTTAAGGAACTCTTTGAACTCTGTCTTGGCAAAGTAGAATGAGACCTTTGTTGCCGGCACCTGCTGTTTCTCCAGATACTTGGATTACTTCTCAACAAAGTTAAGCCGAATCACTGCACGATGCTGAAACTTTATGAACTCAATGGGAATCAGGTTGATATTTTTCTCGTGGGCATTGTGGAAGTACAGTTGCTGTGAACACACATATGCCTTTTTAAAGATTTTAAAGTATAATTAGAATGTGGCCAGAATATTTATTTCTAATGGCTGTAGCTTCCATTTAGGCTTATAGAATACCCCTCAAAGCACTCTCAGGTTGGGACCATCTTCAGAAAACTAATGGCAGGCCATGTTGTACTTTCAACAAAAATTGTCAGCTGCATAAACAAAATCTTTACTTTCCTAAGAGAAAATTAATACAATTGGGGGGGGACCTCATTATGTTTAATCGGCTTCATATTTACCAAAATGTATTGGTTACATCACCAGGTCCACCATCCCCCTCACCAACCAAACCCTGTGGGAAAATATGACAGAGGACCATCAGAGTTCAGTGTCAGTAAGCTTTGTTTAAACAAGTGCTTTGGCGTGTTTATCCGCTGTTGGGGAAAGTTGCAGGAAGCATGGGTGACTGATCACGAAACATGGTGCCCTGTCTTAGAACTTAGACTCCACCAGATGCTGGGAACAAAGTCCACAGGTCCATGGTTGATGGAAAGAGCAGGATAGTTCTGGCAGATAGGCAAGTTCATGTGTCTGTGTGTGTGTGTGTGTGTGTGTGTGTGTATTATTGGATCCTATTTTCTTCATTGATGGAGCCCCACAATTCATCACCACAGTATCCAGGATTAGAGTAATTTCTGTAATTTTGGACTTTTTTCATGTTGTTTCTCATTAAAGCAGCCATGAGCATCTCCAGAAGTTATCTATTTGAGAATCAGAAGAAAGTCACTGCAAGGTGTAAATGTCCATAGTATCTCAAACCAGCTTTTACAACACCCTAAATTCCATTATCACCTCCTCTACAAAGTGTTGGCAGATCCTTCTTTGAGTTGCTTCAGAATTGGTTGCTTATGCATTTATTATAGCATTTGCTTAATTCTGTGTCAAACTGTAAATTTCTACATATCCTTCTCACCCACTAAACTGCAAACACTTGTTGGCACTATTTATCATGGCTCCCTAGAAGAGGTGATTCAGTGCTAGAAACTCAACATATGTTGCTTGTTGTTGACGGCTGATTCCATGGAAAAAGACCAAAATAATCTGCGATAAAGCAAAGCTGAGTCTTGGTAGCATCTCTGAGCAGGAAGGACAGAAGTGAGATATTTATAAGGTTTTGGGAGTCAAAGAGGGGTATTTGGGTGTGTGTGGGGAGGGGGACAGATTGGCTGGGGAAGGTCATCCAATTGAGGTTGGGTAGGGTTGGGGACATAATTATTTAGGATTGGTGGACATAGAAGGCAAGTGTTCCTAGGACAACATTAAATAGTTATTGATGAACAGTAAATATTTATTTGATGAACCCTGAGATTGAGGTACTTACTTTAATAAGAGCTAATTAAGTAGGCTAGTAGTCTATTGTTTGGATTCTGTAGAAGTATTGGAAAGAAATGGTGAAATTATTTGCAACTTTGTCTTCCTGGGCAAGAATTTCCTGCAATAGTAAAGTCAGACATGGGAGTAGTAAAGTCAGGGTAATGCAGACAAGGAGCTGTTTTGTTGAAGATGGTTTAAGTTCTTACTATATATTTGGAAGATTACACTTAAAATTAAATTTTCCCTTTTTTTCTATTAAAATTTCAGTTTCACCAAACTATAGAGGCTTAGCTCCTTAAAAGTAAAAAAAAAAAAGACAAGAAAATATCCTAACGATAGTCAAAAGAACACACTTTCTTTCTCTAAACTAAGATTTTTCACAAAAAGAAGAGAAGAGGAAACATAAATGTGAGGGAGGGAATAAGAATGACGAGATGAAAAGAACAACAAAATGGGTCAGATTTGTGGTCATTGTGCTGAAAATGTCCTTGATTATATCAATTTAAATAATATCAGAAAACATTTTTCCATAAATCAGTAGTACTAATTTAACCACCAACCTAAAAATTAATAGGAGAAAATATTAAAATACCTACATAAAATTAAAAAGTTCAGAGAGATGGCAAAGCAAACAAACAAGTAAACACCCAGCTCTACATCTGTGTTACTTTGGGAATCTTCTAGCTTGGAAGTGACAAAGGGCTGGTTTATAATAAGGGCTCAGTTAATGATTAATAAATAATTGTTTTTTGAAGCACAGATTTGTGTCAATATGAATCACTTTTGATGCTTAGAAATGCCACATAATGCTTCTGAAAGGATTTGTAGTATGTCTATAGGGAGTACATGCAATTACACGAGGCATCAGGGTGAAGAAGAAAGGCAAACAAATGGTTCCTTTTCTTCCCTGGGTCTGGCAGTCAATGTAACAATGAGAATTTCTGCCATTATTGGATTGGTTGGACCAGGAGAGATCTGACCAGCAGTCTGATTAAAACTAGAGTTTCAGAAAGGCTGACAGAGTCTGGATAGTAAGAGGTCACATGCAGAAGTAGGGGCCAGGCACTTGGTTCTAAAGAGTAGAATTGGATGGATCTAGGAGATGGTCCAGGCAGGGGAAACCAGTAGATTGTGAGATTAGATCAGGCACACAGACCAGACCTGGGATATGGGGAAGAGGCAGAACAGGTCATCAGACAGTGGAGGGCATGATCCTAACGCTAAAGGTCTTAGGAACCAGGAATAGAAAGAACAGGAGAGTTAAGAGGTTGGAAATGTAGGCAAGTGGAGACTAGAAACTGAGGGTTGGAGCTCAGGCAACATCTGATGGAAGCCTGATCCCGTCATCAGAGCTGTCTGAATCTGAGCCTGCAAGCAGATCTTTGCATGTTCCTGTCTGAGGGGCCAGAGCGTGGAGAGAAAAGTCCTCAGGAACATTCTGTATCAGACAAGGGCTCCAGAAGGTCCTGTTGGATTTGTTTGGCCCTGATCCTCTATGTCATATGTTGGATTCTCCAAGAAGCAGATGCCGAGATATAGTTAGAAGTGCAAATAGTTTATCAAGGAATGATAGCCATGAAAGGAAAAGAGGAGGGAGGAAAGTGGTGGGGCAGGAGGATCCATTAGCTCACGGGCAGGTCTCTGCCAGCCCAATGTGGAGCTCCAGAGCAAAGACTGGCAGTTAGAAGAGTTATGCATTGGGCACAAATGACCAGGCTCTTGTAGCAAGGCTTTGCTCAGGCATTGGCTGGAGGCCTCTTTAAGCAGAATGTGAGCCCTTCTTGAAAGCTGAGGCAGATCTTGAAGGTGCTGACATCTGGTAGCTGTCAGCTAACCACAATCCTTAAAACTGGGTAGCAAATCCTTTCTTGAAGGGGTGTCTGAGCAGACGTCTCTATGTCAGCCACAGTCCACCCCTTACACCATGGGCATGCTTCTACACACACTTTCAGGGAATAGAACCTCCAGGGGTCTGCTGGGCCTCTGTGCCTGATGGAAACCTTAAGGCAGGAGGTTTATGGGATGCACCCATTGCTATAGTCAGCCTTCCGGCCACATCTATACTCATGGCGACCCCACCCCTGGTTCAGTCTGATTCCCCTCACCCTCAATGGCTATCTCAGCTGATTCCATGTAGCTCACATGGTGGTTTGACTAAACCCTCATTCCTGGGGAGTCTGAGCCTCCTGTAACCATTACATTTTTAGGCCAGGCTTGCTACACTTGTTCATTTTTATTTGCAACTGGGCAAGGAAGTACCAAGACGCACCCAAGTGGGTCACCAGAGTTTCACACATAATCCATCTGCTCCTATTGTGTAACAGTAGCCCTACTTTTCCTGCTGGTTAGGTTATCCCTGACAGAATGGTGACTCCTCATTTGCCTGCAGGCCCCTGGGAACAAGGAAGCCAAAGTGCCCAGGCAACAGTCATGGGACCTTTGTTGTGTTCCCTGGAAGGAGTAGACTTCCTTCCAGGATGATGGACTCCAACTTTATGGAGCCCATAGTTGCAGAAACAGGAAGCAGAAGTCCTCCCTGTGGGTCATTGAAAGTGTTGGTAATTGGATCCACTCCTGCTTTAATTCTTTGATTTCAGGCTCATGTACTCTGCATAGTGGGGACACAGTGCCATTTAAAGTTTCTGACTTAGCACATATACCATGTGCTGCAGGATGGTGCCTCATTCTCATGGGTTATTATCTTCATGATGATGTTTCAGTTTCACCTTCAGCCCACCATTACCACAGCCTATCTGGCCAGCAGCCTCTGAATAGTACAGTATATGATGCTGTCATACCAGTGGCTTCCATGGTCATGGGCCCACTCCTGAACCTCTGTTGCTGAAAAGTGTGTTCCTTAATCTGATGCTATGTCACATGGGATCCCATACTTGAGGATCAGGCATGCCATGGGCCCCCTAGATGCTCAAGGCTGGTATAGGCCCTGTGGACAGAAAAAGCAAAGCCATACTTATAGATACCTATTCCTATGAAATGAACCACTGTTCCCTGCAGGATGGAAGGGACCAACATATTCAACTTGTCACAACTTGGCCAACAGGTCTATCAGGGAACAGTGTCAACCAGGGACTCAGCATTTGTCACTAGGGCTGGCAGTTTGAACATTCAGAGGTACAGTAGCTGGATTGGCCTTAGTAACTGGGAGTCCACGGAGTCAAGCCCAGGCTGACCTTCTATATCTGCTGCCATGAGCACTTTGTGTGCCCATCCTGTCTGCACTGGGTGGCCACTGGACAAAAGCTTGCCAACGCCATCTGTCCTCATCATTTTGCCTATTTTGTCCATGTGGTTGTTTAATGGCTCTCTCAGTGGGGATGTTTTCTGCTTAGCATTAGCATGTGATATGAAGATCTTCACACTCCATGTGCACTCCCATAGGTTTGTATGTACGACCCCTTTGGAGGAGCACTTGGGAAGATCATACAGTGTATGTTTGCTGTGGTGTTACAGTATTCTTCCCCTTGGAGACCCAGCTACGTACCTAGTCAGTGGGTTTCAGGTCTGAATACCAGCTATGGTTCAAAAGCAACTGGGTACAGCATCATGACTTTTTATTGGGGCAACCACTGTGTATTAGTTAGGGTTCTCCAGTGAAACAGAACAAATAGGAGATATGTATACAGCCATCCCTTGATACAGGCAGGGGATTTGTTCCAGAACCCTACTCATACTCAAGTCCTACACTCAGGCCTGTGGAACTTATGCATACGAAAAATCAGCCATTCACATATGTGACTTTGCATCCCAGAAATACTGTATTTTCGATCTGCATTTGTTTGAAAAATATCCCCATATAAATGAATCCACACAGCGTTGTTCAAGGGTCAACCATATATATGTATAGTTGTAACTCCGCATCCATAGGGGATTAGATTGGTTCCAGGCCCACTTGCAGATACCAAAATCCATGGATGCTCAAGTCCCTCATATAAAATGGCATAATATTTGCATATAACCTATGCATATCCTTCCATATATTTTAAATCATCCCTTGATTACTTATAATTCCTAATACAATGTAAGTGATATGTAAATGGTTACTATGCTGTATTGTTTAGGGAATAACAAGGAAAAAAAGTCTGTACATGTTCACTACAGAAGAAACTGCCTATTTTTTCTGAATATTTTCAATCCATAGTTGGTTGATTCCATGAATATGGAACCCATGAATGGATGACTGTATATATGTCTATATAGATGTGTATGTGTGTGTGTGTATGTATGTGTGTGTGTGTGTGTGTGTGTATGGGGAGAGTGGGGAAAGAGAGAGACAGAGAGAAAGAGAGAGACAAAGAAGTTTATTATAAGATGTTGGATCATACAATTATGAAGTCTGAGAAGTCCCATAAATTGGAGAACCAGGAAAGATGGTGGGTGGTTTTAAGGCCCGAGAGCTGGACAGCCTGTGATGTATTTTCCAGTTCAAGTCTGAAGACCTGAGAACCAGAAGTGCTGAGGGTAGGTGACTGAGGCTCCCCCTGGAGCAGTCAGGCAGAGGCTGAATTCAGCTTTCCTCTACATTTTTATCCTATTCAGGCCCTCAATGGATTGGATGAGGCCCACTTGCACTGGAGGCCATCTGCTTTACTCAGTCCACCAATTCAAGTGCTAATTTCTTCTGGAATTACCCTTACAGATACACCCAGAAATAATGTTTAACCAGCTATCTGGGCATCTTATGGCCCAGTCATGTTGACATATAAAATTAACCACACACATCAAAGAAAACAAGAATGGATGAGCAGAAGTCTGAGGGTGTGTGATGGTTAATGTGTGTGTGTGTGTGTGTGTGTGTGAAAACACATATGTATGGCATGTTGTCAGTCATCTACCTGTTTTGCCTCTACAGAAATTTTGCTCTATTGACCATCTCTGTAACTCTCTTTGGGTCAGTGCCCCGGGCTACACTTTGGTGTCCATGCACAACCTTTCACCAAGGGCAGGTTCTCATTATCAACCAGAAGGTGAACATCCCAAACTCCACCTTATCACCTCCTGTTAAGACCAATTCCAGTTACCCAGCTCTTCCAGTTTGGGTGCGCCAGGAGACAGATGCTGAGGCAGAGTTAGGAATGCAGATGTTTACTGGAAGTAACACCTGTGGAAGAAAGATGGGAAGAAGCAGTCTGGGACAAGGGGATGAATCAGTCCAAGCAGACTCAACAGTCTTTACAAGCTCACCAGGGAGCACCAGAGCAAAGATTGCTGGCTAGAAGAGTCCCACGTTGAGCTTTGCTCAGCCATTGGCTGGGGGGAATGGAGTCTTGACAAAAGTTTAACCATGGCTCTCCAGGGGGAAAGCTCTGATTTGTAGCATTTGTCAATTTCTGTGATGTAAATGCTTGCACCATGGCTGATTTCAAGCTACCTACAGGACATCATTGAATGCAGAGTTGAGAAGAAACAAGCACATCACTAGCTCTCTCACCAGCTGGTATGAACCAGCACACCACTAGTTGGAGGCCACCCAGAGAAGACTATAGCACACTGCAAACCCAGGGCTAGCTCTGAAGCAGCCTACACTGGAAATGTCAGCCAATCACACTCCTTGGCGCTTGGCAGTGAGCCCTTCCTAGCAGGGGTATCTGAGCAGCTCCTCCCTTTGTCAGCCACACCAGGGACAACTCGGCTGCATCACACATGTGCTGATTAATAGGAAAAATTGGAGCACCCATTAAGATAGAAGAAATGTGTTTCCTTTTTGGATAACTATGATGAAGGAAGAAACAAAGGAGGAAAATAAGATGTAGTTTAGAATGAATGAGCAAGAGTTTTGCTATTCTCTTGTGTTATGAATTAATTTGCCATAACAAAGAGAAGTGAAGAATCCTTATTTCAATCACCAATACTCTCTCCTCCCCAACCTTCTATGTGAAGTAGTTGCTTAGGATTTTAAAACCTTGGCAAAAGGTTGTTTTCATTCATTCATCTAATTTGAGGAATAGAAGAAGACGAGAGGACTGTCAGGACAGGAACTAATACTTCTTACTAGGAACTTTATACCATCCTTTTTTATTTCTTATATCAATAGTATAGACACACACACTGTATATGTACATTCTATAGGTAAAGAAAATGGGGCTCAGGAACATTAAGTAACTTATCCCTCTACAATCACGTAACACCCTGCTTATTTCTAGTTTAGCATTTGGCATATTATATTAAAATTATTTATGTGCCTTCCCATCCCACTAGCTGGTAGCGACTGTCTCCCCAGTGCCTAATATGTCTGGCACATAGTAAAAAAAAAGTGACTAAGCTAAAATTGGGATGCAGAATTTTATGCCACAAAGCCACTGCTCCTCTCTCTGCTACAGTGTTTTCTTTTAGGGGTAAATGCATGAGTACATATGCATGGACATGCACTTACAAGTGCAGGCAATGTAACAGTTAAAGTATAGACTTAGGTAAAAATATAGATGTAGATGTATAGATGGAGAACAGAAATAACAAGATCCAGATTTTGTGACAGAGGGGGACAAGTGACGTTAGCATTTATTGATTTGGGCTTGTTTACTTTGACATTCCCAAACAAGGGCTTTGCCAGCCAATGTCATGGATATCAGGGTGTGTATGTGGATAGCAGCAGCCTCCCTTGGCTCAGCTCTTGGTGTAAGGGGCTGA
The DNA here is from genome assembly GCA_008086735.1 of Cheirogaleus medius. Taxonomy (NCBI): domain Eukaryota; kingdom Metazoa; phylum Chordata; class Mammalia; order Primates; family Cheirogaleidae; genus Cheirogaleus; species Cheirogaleus medius. Next base: position 14,259,464 of record VBSM01003157.1, on the reverse strand, counting down.
GGGCTGGGAAGGGACCAGCCCGTGGGTGGGCAAGCTGTCTGCTCATTCCTGAAGTTTGCCTCCTGGTTGTCTCTCTGACACCTTCGAGCTGCCCATAAGCTCCCAGGGAGGCTAAGCAAAAGTAGCTTAATTACAGGGGCTGTTATTTATCAGGACCTCAGCTGAATCCATCAAACTAACTTCACTTTAACCTGAGCCAGATTTGATTATGAAGCCTGTTTATCGAGTGTTTCCCCTTTTGGCTGTGCGTGTTTTGATTTAGGTATAAATACTTACCTATTTGAAAAGTAGCTATGTTCTGACACGTTTTATATTTTTTAAAGTAATATTGCACATAACATAATTTTTGGCAAAAAATACACATTCAACACAAACAAACAAACAACAAGAAAAAGGCCTTTGAATTTAGAATAATGGATACCTGCAAGGCAGCAACTTGCTTGAGAGATTTTGCTCAAGTAACTTATAACTATCAGTAGAAACCTCCAGGGATTTACGGCTGTTTTTGCAGAAGCTGTTTGCAGTGAAATAAACAGACAAGTGCTCTATATATCATTTTAAGTAAGACAAATAAAGCTCTGTTTCCACCTTACAACGATGTCATTGTCAGTTATATAAAAATAATTCTGTGTGACTTTTTATGAATTCTTCCCCTGTGCAGAAATACAATGGCCTAATTTTCCACTCCCTGTATTATAAATAAATGGCCTTCTTCAGCAATCTCAGGTCCACCAAACTATCTCATCCTGAGCAAAGAACATCTTTCCTACCACTAAGTACTCACCTGTGGAAAGTGAAAGCCATTGTCCACCTTTGGACATTGGGGCACTCCAAGCTTATTACCTGTCCAGCTCTACTCCTGAGCCAGTGGCAGCTTTGTAAAATGAGCCATGACCCTAAGGCCACGACAAGTGCAGCCAGAACCTGAGTGATCCATGGATGTACCCCTTGTTTAATATACAAGAGTACTAGTATCATCAATTAATTAGTGTAGATGACTCAAGTACAAAGAATTTGTCTTGTCTGTTGATAAGACAAGTTTTTATTTGGGATTTGGTTCACATGAGGAGAAGCAATACATGGCACACCA
>VBSM01003157.1:14176250-14255208 GCA_008086735.1 Cheirogaleus medius | reverse complement strand
TAGATATTAAGATGAACATAGGCTTGAATAATTTGGTTAAGAATAATTGGGATCCAATTATTCAAAGCTTCAAAGAGGACTTTGACAAGTGGAATTCCCTAAATTTACATTTCTGGGGTAAAGCTGGTATGGTGAAATAACTCCAGCATTACAGTTTAATTTCCTGCCTCCCTTGGTCCCTTTGGGAGATACTTTTCAGTAAATCGCGGAAATTTATTTCTTCATTTACGTGCGAAAAAATGAAAGGCAAAACGGAATACTTCTAAGGGAAGTACTCAGAGCCAAAAGAAATAGAAAGAGTGACTTGGTAAACCCCACAGACGCAAACAATTTTCTGTAGCATGTTACTTTTTTTTTTTTTAAGTGACTTATAGCAGGAATAAAACTTTATTTTCTCAAGTGGCGGCTTTGTGGGTGTCCACTGGGCTAAGCCGGACTACATTTCCCAGAATTCCGTTCCTCCCGCGCTCCTGGGCAGCGTGGGCCTAGGAGCAGCAGGTGCCGGATGTGGAAGATGGAAGTGCAGCAGGGGCCGTGTTTATTCTTGGAAGACCGATCCATGTAGGTCAGACTTTGTTGCAGCTCATGCACATTGTCACAGAGCTGCGGGCTCACTGCCTGGCCTGGGCACAAAGCTCCAGTCCCAGAGGATCAGCAGCAGGTGTGGCTCCGCAGCCAGAGCACCCAGCCTGGCGGCCAAGGCCAAAGCTCAGAGATGGGAAGGAGCCCACGTGGCTTTCAGTGACAGACCTGTGTGTTCAGTTGGTCCTTTGTGGCTTCAGTTGTCTCTCCTCGGCCCTGCTGCCTGTTCATTTTCTCATCCTGCCCTACTGTCCTGTGACTTCAGGGTCAGCACCCTCCCAGGAAACAGCCAAGAGCAACTCTGGTACCAGTGTCCATAGATGCTTAAGGTTCAATCCCAGTTTTTTATTGATGCATCGTAATTGGACATATTTATGGGGCGCACAGTCAGTTCGTGCATTTTAGCCACTTTCATTTCCTGTGCAATTTACCATAGACAAATCAGTAATCCATCAGATTGTGGACTGTTGAGCTGATCAGAATAATTTAATTGATTTGGATTATCTAAGAAATGGGGCTCTGAGCACTGAGTCCTCAGCGCCTGACTGGTGGCAGTTGTCTTTGGTCTGACTCTGGCAGTGACTTTGCTTGTTCATGCCGGAGCGTTCCAATGCCTTTGAAGGAACAAGAAAACATTGGGTTTCATTAAGGAAGATTAAGTTAAATTATGTCAAATTAGGTCTAGTCTCTAGTTACTATAGTGGGGTTTGCTGTTTTGTTTTTATTTCTTGGGTTTCTTACAAAGACAGTAGTCTGCCAGCCTCATCCTATGAAAGTATCATTGCTCTGTCCAGACAAGCTTTCCTGAAGCTCAGAGATGTTGAATGACAGAGCTGGAAGGGACTGAAGACATCCATCCCTGCTGGGCTAAGTCTCTTTTCTTGTTTAGGAAACTCAAGGATGGATGAGTGAACTGACTAGCCAAGCAGCTATAGCAGGGACCACGCCAGCCCTGTTACTCTTTCCTGGGCTCTGCCCTCACAGGTTTCATGGAGTCCCAGTGTGCCTGGGTGGGGGCCTTCTCTAAGGCAGATTCCAGCCAAGGCCTGTGTTCTTGAGGCAGATCTCAGAAAATACTTTCATTTTTACTTCAAGATACTTTGCAGAATATAGTAAAAATCTATATATGTATATGTTGAAAATGGATCCTTTGTCTTAGTATTTAAACAGGAATAGAACAAAATAGTCCATTCTTACCTCCCCAAGGAATGAGATTTAAAAGAACTGAATAATTGCTCTATTGTCAGAGCTGATAAATTGATGGTCTCTCTTAGATAATTATTTATAGATGCCTTTTTTCTTTATTTAAATTGAGATACAAGTCACATAACATAAAATTCACCCTTTTAAAAAAGTGAACAGTTCAGTGTTTTTTTGGTGTGTTCACAAAGTTGTGCAACCATCACCACTATCTATAATAGTTCCATTACCCCTAGTAATAGTTCATTACCCCTACCAAAACAACCCACACCCATTTGCAGTCACTCTCATTCTGTTCTCCCTTATGCCCCTGGCAACCACTAATCTACTTTTTGTCTCTATAGATTTACCTACTCTGGATGTTTTATATAAATGAAATCATACAATATGTGGCCTTGTGACTGGCTTCTTTCACTGAGCATCATGTTTTCAAGGTTCATCCTGTTGTAGCGTATATCAGTACTCCATTCAAATATATACATGTATCTCTGCTATTTTTAAACAGATTTATTGCAATATGATTCCAAACCATGTAATTAATCCATTTAAAGAATTCAATTCCATGGCTTTTAGTGTATTCACAGATATGTGTAAACATCACCACTGTCAATTTAAAAATATTTTCATCACCTCGAGAAGAAACTTTATAGCTATTATCCCATTATCTCCCCTCATTCCCCACCTACCCACCCTGCCCCTCTGCTCTAAGCAACCACTAATGTACTTTCTGTCTTATAGATTTCCCTCTCCTGGACTTTCATATGAACAGAATCATGTAGTATAATATGTGGTCTTTTGTGACTGGCTTCTTTCACTTAGTATAATACTTTCGAGGTATATTCATGTAGTGTGTATCAGTACTCCATTCCTTTTATGGCTAAACAGTATTTCCTTACACGGATATACTGCATTTTTTATCCATTAATTAAGTGATGGACATTTGAATTGTTTCCTTTTTTAGCTATTATGAATCATGCTGCTATGAGCATTTACAGCATTTATATGCAAGTTTTTATGTAAACATATGTTTTCGTTTCTCTTGGGTATATACCTAGGAATAGAATTGCTGCATTATATAGTAACTGTATGTGTAACATTTTAAAGAACTGCCAAAATGTTTTTCAAAACAGCTATACGATTTTACATTCCCACCAGCAACATATAAGGGCTCCAATTTCTATACCTCCTGGACAACATAAGGATTCCCTGTCTTTTTTATTATAGCTACCCTAGTGGGTGTGAAGTGATATCACATTGTGGTTTTGATTTGTATTTCCTGTGGACTAATAATGTTGAGTGTTTTTTTCATGTGCTTAATTGGATATTTGTATACCTTCTTTGAAGAAATGGCTATTCAAATATCATATTATAATTGGTTATTTGTCTTCTTATTATTGAATTGTAAGAGTTCTTTATGTATTCTGCATACTAGTCCCTTATCAGATATATGATTTACAAACATCTTCTCCCATTATGTGGGTTATCTTTTCACTTTCTTGATGGTGGTCTTTGAAATACAAAAGGTTTAAATTTTGATGAAATCTAATTTATTTATTTATTCTTTTATGGTTTGTACTTTTGGTGTCACATCTAAGAAAGCCTTGCGTAATCTGAGGTTACAAAGAATTATGTCTATGTTTTCTTCTAAGAATTTTATAGTTTTAGCTCTTATATCTAGGTGCTTGATCCATTTTAGTTTTTGTATATAATGTAAGTAGAGTTCTAAATTTATTCTTTTATATGTGGATATCTAGTTGTTCCAGCACCATTTGTTAAAAAAACTATTCTTTCTTCCATTGAATTGGGTTGGCACTCTTACTGAAAATCTACTGACCATAAATGTATGCGTTTATTTCTGGATTCTCAATTCTATTCCATTGATATATGCCTATTCTTGTAACAGTACTATACTATCTTTATTGCTGTAGGTTTGTAGTAATTTTTGAAATAGGAAGGTATTAGTTCTTTAGCTTTGTTCTTTTTCAAGGTTTTTTTTGGCTATTTAGGGTCCCTTGCATTTCCATACGAATTTTAAAATCAGCTTGTCAATTAGTTTTAAAGGCACCTGGGATCTTGAAAGGTACTGCATTCAGTCTGTAGGTGAATTTGGGGAGTATTGCCATCTAACAACATCGATTCTTCCAATCTATGAACATGGAATTTCTTTTAATATATTTAGGTGTTCTTAAATTTTCATTGATGATGTTTTATAATTTCCAGTGTACAAATCTTGCCCTTCTTTTATCAAATTTGTTCCTACATATTTTATCCTTTTTGATGGTATTATATATGACATTGATTTCTTAATTTTATTTTAAGATTGTTCATTTAGGTGTCTCATTATAATGAGACAGACTTTCTGCTTCACCACATCCAACTGTTAGTTTTCTGTGATGTCATAGATGAGAATAAGCAGGAAATGGAAGTTTTCCTTAATATAATCATTTATACCTTTCTATTCTGTAAATATTTTCCCTGGTGCTTAAACTGTTAATGAAAGTGGCATATTGAATTTCATAATCTTTTCCCTTTCCCTTCCCATTTTAAGGTAGAGGTGCTAATAAACAACATCATGTTCTACAAGCATCCTAAGTCCTTACCTTAATGCCATGTGGAAGAGAAGAAAGAATGACATTTTTTTCCAAAGCATGTTATGAAAATGTTCTCACTGCAGTGCAAAGATTATAAACCACTGGGACAAGCTGCTTCCTTCTTAGAATATGCTTAACAGATTCAAGATCCAAGGGAAGAAAAATCTAAGAGCCAAGATAGATCACCTATCTTGTTGCCTCTGTAAGTCTCTCTCTCAAAAAAAAACACTGCTCAAGAACAGTTTATTTAGCCAAAGTTTCACTCCCTGCTAGTCCTGGTTATTATTCTAACTTGGCAAGAATATCTGCTTCTCATAGTTTATTGCATGTATTCACTATGTGTAATTTTGATAGGATAAATAATAACCACTTAGGCTAGGTTTAGGGCAATGGCTCACTTGGTCCTAGGAACAGCTTTACAGAATCCTTTTATAACAATTTTGTAGGACAGGTTCTGTAGTTGTGGTATAACTAAAAGATCTTGTAATAGAAATCAGAAGATCTGGTTTCAAAGTAGCCCTACAGAGCAAAACCACATACAAACACAGAGAAAGAGAGAAAACACTATACTGGAACATATGCACACACATGCATGTACACACCGATACACAGTTATATTGCACAAAAGCCTCCCTTGAAATTGCATCTTTCCCCTTGCTACCATTTAGGCTTTTCCCTCTCCTCTACAAGACTTCTCAAAAGTGTGAGCTAGCTCTTTGTCTCTACTTCAACTTCACCTCCTATCTATTCCTAAACCCATAACACTCTGGTTCACACCATTACCTCTATGAAGTTGACCTAGATAAAATCACTGGTGACCTCCTACTTGCAAAAGCTAATGGGCGATTTTCAGCCCTTATCTTAATAGACCATACATGAGATTGCAAATTAGTTCCTCCTTTTAAAAGCCCTTTATTCCCTTCTGGTTTCTCAAACAACGCATTCTTTGGGTTCTTCTTGTGTCTCTCCAGTCATTCCTTCTTGATCCCCTTAGTGGACTCTTCTCCTTCTGCTCATTGTTTTTCATCAACCTCCATGTGTCCTTTCCATTAACCCCTGTGTTCAGACTTTGAAGTCCATGGCTATAGACTTCAAGCTCATCAGTCCATCTACTTGGCATCTCCAGTGTGACATACTCAGACACCTCAAACTCCAACATGATCTTTAGGAATCAGACCTCTCCTTCTCTCTCATATTAACTATCTCCATGAATGATATCATCATTTATTGGGCTGAGTCATTGCTTTTCTTCCTCTCCTTTCTACCCACCAATAAAAATTTCTTATTAATTGTTCCTCACAAAAACTGTCATATCCATTCTCCCCATTACCACCACTACTATCTTGGCCTGGCCACCATTGTCTTTCTGGCCTGGATCACCTGATAGCCTCTTTATCTCATTGAATTCTGAAGAGAACCCTCTGAGGAAGGATTCTTGAGATCATTCACATGGGTGAAGACAGGGAAACACATTAGTGATGAGCCCATGAACTCTCATCTATTTACTCATTTATTTATTCAGGAAACTTTTTAAGTGTCTACTGTGTGCCGCCCCTTAGCATACAGTCTTAAACAAGTCATAATCTCTACCTTTGAACTGCTTATAATTTTGTGTAGGAGACAGTGTGGAAACATGCTAGGTGGGCAACAATGTGAAAAATGCTGTAATCAGAGCAAATGAATTGGTGTCATGTGATCACAGAGGAGAAATAGCTTAGATTTGGGATGGTGGGTTCTGGGCTTTACAGAGGAATAAATAATTAAGCTAAGGAAAAGTTGTCCCAATAAAGTTTGGTAGGACATTGGGAAGGAGGGTAAACACAGTCCAGGTCAAGGATGGAGCACATACTGGAGCCTGAAGGTGGAGATGAGGACCACAGGTGTGAAGATCTGGACATGTTTCAAATGGTGGGTATGTAGGGGGCAAAATTATGAAACCGTGAGAAGTAAAGCCAGATAAGCAAACATTAAGGTATTATAAGTCTCATTAAACCATTTGGAGTTAATACTAAATCCAAAGTAAAGACTTTGAGCGTGTTAAGCAAGGATAGACATAGTCAGATTTGTGGTTGAGAAAGAGCACCCTCACTGCCACTGGAGAATGTATTGTAGGCTGTAACAGCAGGAACATAGAAAAGAGTTTGGAGGCTACCAGGTGGTCCAGGCCAGAAAGACGATGGTGGCCAGGCCAAGAGAGCAGCAGTGGTAATAGAGAGAATGGATATGATGGTTGTTTGTAGGGCAGAATTAATAAGAAATAAATTTTTATTGGAGGGTAGAAGGGAGACGGGAAAAAGCAACACTGTTCAGTTTCTAGCACAATGTATATATTCCATAAATGTCTGTGCAGGCCAAGTGTGAATCTCTTCCACTTTAAGTATACTTTAGCCACAAATGAATGCTTTACATTGAAATGTTTTTTAGAACTCTTCCTGTAAACCCAAAAATGATTTCTTTAAAAGTCAGATCATGTTCTTCTGGTAGTGGTGGTCAGAATTCTGAGACTCCAAAGTAGAGCCCTAGACATTTAATATAATCTGTATGGATTGTTTTTATATCAGACATGAATTTTAAACATCTATATATATTCAGAGCAGGGCGGAAAGAAGCAACCCTTGGGGCAATACAATGGGACATTCTTTTGAATAGACTTTTGAGTACCACTAGACCAGACATTGAAGTGAATTAAGTGAACCATTAATTCATTTGTTTAGAGTCATTGAAATGCTCTGCTCTAAATTTCTCTCTTGGCCATTGTTCCAATTAAGTGAGTAAACCATTTCTCTGGGTGCTATTTTAATGGAATCTAGTGTTTTTTCAAATCTACAATATTTATTTATCTATATAGCTTCTAAATCTGTTCTTAACATTTTGGGAGGATTATAAGAATGGAGAGAAATACTTTTACTTAATTTTTATGTGATAGGTTTAATAGACTACTGGCATACCATACCTCAGAGATACTATGGTTTTTATTCCAGAAAAGCACAATAAAACGAATATCACAATAAAATGAGTCACACGAATTTTTTGGTTTCCCAAAGCATGTGAAAGTTACATTTACACTATACTGTCGTCTGTTAATTGTGCAATAGCACTATTTCTTTAAAATGTACATACCTTAGTTAAAAAATGTTTTATTGCTAAAACATGCTAACAATCATTTGAGCCTTCAGTGAGACATGATCTTTTTGCTGGTGAAAGGTTTTGCCTCGATGCTGATGGCTGCTGACTGATCAGGGTAGTGGTTGCTGAAGGCAGGAGTGGCTGTGGCAATTTGTTAAAATAAAACAGCAATGAAGTTTGCTGCATTGATTGACTCTTCCTTTCACAAAAGATTTCTCTGTAGCATGCAATGCTGTTTGATAGTATTTCACCCACAGTAGAAGTTTTTCAAAATTGGAGGCAATCCTTTCAAACTCTGTCACTGAATTATCAACTACATCTATGTAATATTCTCAATCCTTTGTTGTCATTTCAGTGATGTTCACAGCATCTTCATAAGGAATAGTTTCCATCTCAAGAAATCACTTTCTTTTATCATCCATAAGAAGCAACGTCTCCCCTGTTCAAGTTTTATTACAAGATTGCAGCAATTCAGTCACATCTTCAGGTTCCATTTCTAATTCTAGTTCTCTTGTTGTTTCCACCACATTTTTCAGTTACTTCCTTCACTGAAGTCTTGAACCCCTCGAAGTCATCCCTGAGAGTCTGAATCAACTTCTTCCAAACTCCTATTAACATTGATATTTTGTTCTCCTCTCATGAATCACAACTGTTCTTAATGGCATCTAGAATGGTGAATCTTTTCCAGAAGGTTTTCAATTTACATTTCCTGGACCCATCAAAGAAATCATTATCTATGGCAGCCATAGCCTTACAAAATGTATTTCTTAAATAATTAGACTTGAATGTCAAAATTACTCTTTGATCCATGGGCTGTAGAATGGATGTTATATTACCAGACATGAAAACAACATTAATCTCCTTGTATATCTCCATCAGAGCTCTCCGGTGAGCAGCGATATTTTGAAAGGCATCTTTTTTCCTGAATAGCAGGTCTCAATAATGGGCTCAAAATATTCAGTAAACATACTGTAAATAGATACACTATCATCCAGGCTTTGTTGTTCTATTGATAGAGCACAGAGTATATTTAGCATAATTCTTAAAGGCTGTAGGATTTTCATAATGGTAAATAAGCATTGGCTTCAACTTAAAGTCATCAGGTGCATTAGCCCCTAACATAAGAGTCAACCTATCCTTTGAAGCTTTAATGCCAGGCATTGACTTCTCCTCTCTAGCTATGAAAGTCCTGGATGGCATCTTCTTTCATCTACAACTTATTCCATCTACACTGAAAATGTGCTGTTTGGTGTAGCCACCTTCATCATTTATCGTAGCTAGAACTTCTGGATAACCTGCTGCAGCTCTTACATTAGCACTTTCTGCTTCATCTTGCACTTTTATGTAATGGAGATGGCTTCTTTTCTTAAACCTCATGAACCCAACTTCTTCTTTGACTTCAAACTTTTCTTCTGCGGCTTCCTCACCTCTCTAAACCTTCATGGAATTGAAAACAGTTGGGGCCTTGCTCTGCTTAGGCTTTTGCTTAAGGGGATGTTGTGGTTGGTTTGATCTTCTATCCAGACTACTCGAACTTTCTCCCTATCAATAATAAGGCTGTCTCACTTTCTTATCATCTGTGTGTTAATTGGAGTAGCACTTTTAATTTCCTTCAAGAACTTTTTCTTGGCATGCACAATTTGGCTAAGTGTTTGGCTCAAGAAATATAGCTTTAGACCTATCTGGGTTTTCAACTTGCTTTTCTCACTAAGCTTAATCATGTCTAGTTTTTGATTTAAAGTGAGAGATGTGTGACTTTCCCTTTCACTTGAATAGTTAGAGGCCACTGTAGGGTTATTAATTGAACTCATTTCAATATTGCTATTTTTCAGGAAATAGGGAGGTCTGAGGGGGTGGGAGAGAGAGAGGAACAGCTGGTAGACAGACTAATCAAAACACACATAACATTTATTAATTAAGTTTGCCATGTTATGCAGTTGGGGATGTAGTTTGTGGCTCCCCCCAACTATTACAATAACATCAAAGATCACTCATCACAGATCAACATAACAGACATAATATAATAATGAAAAAGTTTGAATCATTGCAAGAATTACCAAAATGTGACACAGAGACACCAAGTGAGCACGTGCTGTTGGAAAAATGATGCCCATAGACTTGCTTGACTCAGGTTGCCACAAACCTTCAATGTGTAAAAGCTGCAGTGTCTGCAAAATACAATAATGCAAAGTGCAATACAATGAAGTGTTCCTGTGTTTGGTGTAGGAAGTTTTCTTCTGTAAGAATCTAAATTTAATCAAAAACTTTATTCACCCTTTACCCCTTCCTTCTCTCCATTCCCCCCATACCTGTCTCTCAGCTTTCTGTTTCATCTCCACTGCAAAGGCCAACATATAATGTGAGATTAGTGAAGACATTAGAAGAATTCTGTAGGACATTGTGCTTATTTATTGGAAATATGCCCTCAATAGGACATAGTATACTGGGTAAGTTAGGGGAATGATTACAAAAATATAGTACATCTATAAAATAGGTGGCTATTCACTATCAAAAGTCATGCTCTCAAAATATTATTCATGGCATAATGAATTAGAAAAGCTATAAAAAAGAGAAAACTGGATATGTTAAATAGAATTATGCAATATAACATACAAATACATATGCAGTAAAAAAAAGGTTGAGAGGACATATAACATGTTGATGTTGATGGCATTACAGATATTTTAATTCTCTTTTAAAGTCATTTTCTGGGTTTTTCTAAAGCTTTGGTCATGAACACATGGTACTTTCATAACCAGAAAAATTACTCAACAGAAATAAACAGTGAAATGACTTCAGAATGTGATTCCACATATGTTTACTGACTACCTATACTATTCAAAGTACCATAGTCGGGTCTGCAGTAGCGGATGAGATCACATGTGGGCTCTTCTTCACAACCTGGAAAGAGAAAAGTATTGTTGAGACATAATAGAAGCTTAAGCTTTAAGAACTGCTCACTTGAACCAGCCCTGTGAGTCGGGGGAGTTGCTGGAGGCTGTAGAGAATCTAGGTGGGGAGGGAATGCCAGGTTGCAACCAGGAATCACTTTATGTATACATATCCTGTAAAATGCTTTAGGAGATCTCAGGACAAAGGAATCCACATCTCCAAGGCTCCAATAAGTTGTTGTGATTTCTTTTCTGATTCTAAATAAATAATCACTTTCTAATATCATTTTGTATTTTTCTAACAATCTACCAAATTGTGTTGGTTTTGGGCCCCACAACACCTGGATTTCCCTGACAAAAGAGTCATATGTAGTTGACTGGCTCTCAGAACACAAGAGAGAGTGGTTAGACTTGAGCTAGTGTGATCTGGAAGGTTTCAGAGGTGAAGCCGATGCATGAGACCCCCATTTCTTAGAGTTTGCACACACACAAAAAAAATTGCCCTGACTGGATAGAGCCTTCTTCCTGTTTAGGAATATATTAAATATACTACCAAATACTAATGATAATTACTGCGTGACTCTTTCTCATGTGTTACAGCATTTACATTTACAGAAGCTCTGCTAAGTCAGGAGCACCTTCCCAACCTGTTACATAGCCAAGAAGTACTGGAGCTAGAAAGTGAATTAGCACTGCCCCCAATTCTCATTTCAATACACTGTGATGTATTTATTTATATCCTGTTTAGTCTTCCCCTATTCTTTTCTAAAAGGGAAAAAAGTACCTCTTTCAAAAATGCGCACTGTTTTCCTGGCCTGTTTTGTAGCTTTCCCAGTGTTCTGAAGGCAAACTCTTTCAAACGTCCAGTGCCCCAGGTTAACCATTTTGTCTTGTACCAATAAACAGAATGACTCTGACTCCCAGACCTGTATGCACAAATAGATGAAGTCACAATTGAAACAGAGCACAATGGTGATCCTTCAGCTTTTTACTCTGTGTGTATGTGCACGTTTGTGTGTGTGCTCGTGTGTGCGTGTGTGTGCGTGTGGTGCAGTGACCATGCTAAAACAGGATTTAGAAGAAACAAATCAGAAATAATTAAAATGGATCTCAGGGATAGCTGATTCCCCCATCTTTCTTCTCTGACACCCTTCCAAGCACCACCTTGGAGCAGTGCTTAACGGCATGTATCTGGTTGGAAAACAACTAAAAGAAGAGACAGAAGGAAAATACACAAGCCCACAACTGGCTGGATTGAAACTGCGATCGGGGACTAATCTGTGTTACCTCACCAGAAGCCTGAATTGGAATGATGTGCCAAGGGACAAATAAATATCTCTGTAAAGAGCGGACTGGTATGAAGGGACGGAGACAGAGAGAAAAGAAACAGAGGAGTTCACAGCAAGGTGGTCAGAAATAAGTCTGAAACAGAAACACTGGAAGGAAAGAGAATAGGAATTCATTTATTTGTTTAATTCTCCTCTCCCCATCCTTCCCCCAGAATGGGAATACTATTAGAATGAAAGGAAAAGAAAGCAGATGACCTATTAACAGTTGTGAAGTTCAGGGGCTCCTCTGTTAGGATGTGGGGTGACTATGCCAGGGTTTTTCACTCTCCAAGCTCTGTGTAGCTTGGGGGCATGTCACACACTTGTGAGAACTTTACCGGAGTGTTGATGCAATATTGTGTCAGTAACTGAGTGATTTGTTTTTCCTCTGGACATTGATTGAAGAAATTCTTATTACATTTTATAGCTTGCTTGGCCTTCGTATGAGAGTCAAGACATAAATTGGACCATAAATTGGCCTCTGTCAGAATCTACATCGGAATGACACCAAATACATGTCATCGGGCTTGTGTTCCAGCTAACAGCAGGAATCCAGTGGTGCTTGTCATCTTGATCAAATGTGCACCTCACTCCCTTTTCCAGTTCATGCCTCTACGTCGAAGAAAATATGGTAAAGACCCTGGCAAATTTGCTGTTTTGATTCGGCAATATTATACAGCAAAAAGACTACCACTGGATTTAATTGATTTGCTCCAAGTTAAGTCTCCACTGTGAGTATCAGAGGTAGGATGCATATAAATAAAAATGGATGCAAAGAAAGAAATATATAGTTATACAAAAAGGCCAAGAAGGTATACATAACAGATATATTTATCCCACAAGTAAAGCCAGGACTTGATGATTCATGAGTGGCGGAGATGTGGTTGAGTTACAGAGATTTGTTCTCTGGAGTAAGATAAACTTGTCATTTCAGCTCCTACCATTATGAACTCAGAGCAGAAAATCAAATATTTTCAAGAGTTGGCTTGTTATCAATGAACACATATAACCATGTGAGTTAATTGAAAAATTTAGGTGGTTTTACCAGATATAATATGTATTACCATTTTGATAAAAGCAAGATTTGATAATTTATGAAAGAAAAATTCGTATTTTTGAATCAGGAAGTATATTTTTTATGTTAATAACTTCATACCTTAATAATTTTTACCATTTTGACCACAGTATGGTTCTCGACTTGATATCAAATCACACACATACTGCACTTGATGTTTTTCAAGTCAATAATTCATAAGAAATATTAAGGCATATTTGCTTAGTTGAAAACCTTAATAAAACCATAGCAATTAAAAAATTAAAGATTTTATCAAAATATTTCTTCCAAAAGAAGCTTTAGATCCAGGTGGTTTTAATAATGAGTTCTTTCAGTTTTTCAAGCACTGGACAAATCCCATGCTAAATACACTTTTGAGTATAGAAAAACATAGAGGACTTTTCAATTTGTTTTACAATACTGACATCAAAACCTGATCCAAAAAAATCATAATGACATAACCCCCTGGCTGCAAAACCATCTCATTTATGACAATAGATAAAAAAAGGCTAAACAAAATACTAGTTTTACCTCATCAGAAAACAAAGACTAAAACACTACAATTTGTGAAAATGGTTTTAAATGAGACACATTAAAAATATCATACATCAAATGACCAAATGTAAAAATCATGTGATCAGACCCATGACTATAAAAGGAAACATGTGTTTGATTCACCACTCTGCTGATTTTTTTAAAAGCCTTAGAAACTAGGACTAAATAAATATTTTTTAAATAAAATAATGAATGTTGTTTTGATTTGTTAATTTTATTATTTCCATTTGAATAAGTTGCATATATAAATGGTACAAAATTCAAAAGACACAAAAGTTTGTTCACTGACTATACTCCCATCCTTCCACCCTATCAATCAAACCTCTTCCCTGCTACAGCCACTGTTAACTGGTTTCTGGTTACCCTTCCAGAAATAAAAACAAATACATACATATTAAGTCTGTTTGTTTATTAAATAGCCAACATCATGCCTAATAATAAAGTCATAGACTTTCAAATTAAATACAATAAATATTTTCATTCCTTTTATTATTTTTCTGACATTTCATGACATTACAGTAAGAGGTAAAACTAAATTAAGAATATATATTTATTGAAAAGAAATGTTATCACTTTTTTGCAGACTATATATTAAACTACCCTTTTTAAAAACTACAGAATAACTGCAAAATCATTAAAACTACTAAGAGAATTTTATAAAGTATCTAAAATCAAGATAAACATTTAAAGTCTTTATATAAAAATATAATTAAAAACAAAAATTACATTCCCAATAGTCACCAAAACCAAAAAGATAAATTTATTTAGGAATGAAATTAACATGAAATATGAGACCTGCAGGTAAAATAGTTTACTTCTTTTCTGGGAATCAAAAAAGAGACATGACATCTGGAAGAAAAAACTTGAAAGTATACAGTTGTCCATATTTTCCTAAATTGATAAACAAACAACAAAATTATAGTCAAAATATCCATGATAAATTATTCCTTATCATTTGACAAAATGATTCTGTAGTTCATCTGAAAGAATTAAAGTATTAAGAATGGCCAATAAAAAAGGCTGATAAGTCTACTTTTCCTACTGGTTACTGAAATGCAATATAAATAAACATCATTAAAAGCATTAAGGAATAGGTCCAGACATACGACAGATAGACAGAAAACAATAGAAAGTCTAGAAATAGAACCAAGTATTTATAAGAAATTTATAGGAAGAATGAAAAAGGTCACATTCCACATATCTTTGGAAAAGGACTATTCAGTAAGTGGTTTGAGGGCAAGTGGTTTACCATTTGGAACACTATAATAAACTTCTACCAAAATAAACTTTAGATACACTAAAGTTTTAAACCTCAAAAATTAAACCATAAAACTATTTGAGAAAAAATAGGTCAAAACTTAAAAGTGTAGACAAGGCCTTTCTAAGCATGACACTGAAAACAGAAACTATAAAGGAAACAATCAATGTATTCTGCTACGTAAAATTGAAATTTTCTTGAAAATTGATAGGAAAATGAAAAATTTGGAAAATTTTCACTGCCTGTGGGAAAAACAAGCCTTTATAACTTTAAAATCTAAAATAATTCACACATTAGAAATGTACCTGTAATCCTGAAGGTCATGAGCAACTGACACAAAAACACAAATATCTAACACCTTGAAAATTAGCAAAAAAACTGACTCTTAAGGAATGGAAATGGAAGAGGAGCCATGAGGGGATGAGAAGGAGGAGCTGGGAACTTACCAGCAAAACATGAAGATTTTCATTACTAAGGGGAGTGACTGGGCCAAGTCAAAGAAAGAGTGAAAAATGGCTCTCGGATTTAGCAGCTGGGAAGGGACAGGAGCAACTAGGGGACTGGCCAGAAGGGAAGACAAGGAGGGAAAAACAGTAAACGTGAACAGTTCTTTCAAGACCCCTGCGTGGACGGAGGGGGAGGGAAGAGCAGTTGGTGAAGGAGACTTCGGGTTAAGATGGAGAAATATTTGCTGATTTTGTTGCTCAGAAGGAACCATGAGAGAGATGTTGAAGAAAGCAGGCAGAGAGGAGAGAACTGATAGAACAGAAGAAAGTGACCCAAAGCTTCCCCTTCCATGTGTCGGGGGGACTGGGGAAGGGGTAGACTGTGTGGCTCAGTTTGTGGGGCTAGGAGCAGAGAGCAGAGGTGTTCCCATCCAACAACATCCATATTTCCATATTTCCAGCAAAATAGGCGATTCTTTGCCATGAGTGTAAATGGAGGCTGAGGGAACACAGATGTATAGATTTTGGAGAAGGTTTGGCAAAGCTGTTCTGCATAATGGGACAGTGCAGTGAGTTGGGAAATCAGGACCAGCCAGCATCTTTGAATCCCTGCCATATGCATGTATAACACCCCAGGCTACCCAGCAATGGTTAGCGTCCTGGACGCATGCACAGGGAAGGACAACGAGAATGTTCTAGACGTTAGCCAGATACATGAGTATAAAGGTACAATGAATGAAGTGGTTGAAGATACCAGGAAGAGAGTGGCTGGACTAATATATTATGGATCTGAAAGAAATTAAAATATAAGGAGGCTCTTGAATAAAGGAAAAGCTGACAAGAGGTTCTGGTGAAGCCTTCTCAGAAGATACAAAACTCTGTCGATCTTGTGGCTTGCTGTGGCCCATCTGGCCAGCCCTCTACTCTGTGTTCTCAATCCCATCCTGGTCAGCATTTGAATCTCCCACTGCTCCTTACCATTTTATTGTGCTCCCTGGAAACTTTTTCTCATAGCTAACATAGGCCCCTGTCTCTTCAAATTTTTCACCAAATGTCCTATTCTCCTCCCCCACCCCCATTATAGTAAAGCCTTTTATGATCCTACATATTAAGAATTAAATATGAAGATTATTGCAAAGAGAGCACATGCATATTGGAAGTTGCATTTCACAGAGTCTCACTTGAAACTTTCTAAATACCAGAGTTCTTTGTGTTATTCTATTCAATCCCCTGAAAGTCATCAGGTAGATACAGCAACAGTTCAGGTGCTGTTAGAATCCCTGCTGAAACCTTCAAACTAAAAAATGGGAACTCATGTTACAGTTTCACTCCCACTTAGAGATTTCTAATGATGAAGAAATTCTAGATGACATCGGGGTGGCTGTGATCATGACAAATTTTAGTTCAGGAGAGAAGAGTCTGACTTAAATCAAATTTCTACTGCTTCACTTTATTTTCTGTAGAAAAATCTTTGTGAATCTACTAGAACCATTTTCTTTGTGTCATTGAAGAGATCTTTCCAGAATTTCAGTTTGGTGGTAGTAGATAAAGAGGCTCTACGGACTTGATTCACAGTTCATAAACATGTCGGATGAATGAGAAACCTTATGAGCAATTCTTATTAAACAGGGTTGTTTCCCCGAGTTTGCCACCCTCCTCCCTACCCCATACTCATTCCTTTCTTCAAAGTGTTCCTCTTTGAAAATATTTTGTTAAGTTTCCTTTGGGAATAAGAAAGCTAGCAACCAAAACTGTGCCACTTTATCAAACACGGTTTTCAAAATTAGTCTTCGTAGTGATTCATCTGGGTACTTCAAAAATTTCCTGATAGAATGAAATGGTTTCCTAAGTGCTGAGTAAGATTTGATCTTCAACTACCTTCAAGGCAGAGCTAAGGCTGACAGTCAAAATGCTAGACAGACAGACAGACAGGGGCCAGAAGACAGGACAAAATGGGTAGGTGAAATAAAGAGAGACAAATGCTCTAATGATAAACCTGTTATATGAATATATACAAATATTCATATATATCCACACACAAACATACATATACTATGCAGCACATATCTATATCTTGATGGAAAAATGATAAATTTTGGCATTATTTGTATTAATTACTATTACTAATAACTATGACTGAGTACTTCAGTTGGGTTGTAAACTATGCTAAATAAATAATTTATATATATTATACCATTAGATTTTCATAACAATCCTATGAGGTATGTATTATTCACCCATTTTACAGTTAAAGAAAATGAGTTTTAGAGAGTGTAACCTCACACAGGAAGTAAGTGGCAGAAAGGACATTGAAGCCCAGATTTTCTGGCTCCAACCTCTTCCACCTCTTAATCTTTTCCCCCTTACGCCACAAAAAAGCAGGAGGAGTCAGCAGTCATGGTGAATTTAAGGTGTGGTCTTGCTGGAGAGTCAAGAAGAAAAGGAAAAAACCCAGATTCTGTGTGCATGAGGAAGAGAATGGAAGTGGGTTCCAGGTCAGTGGTTCCTGAATTTTAGTGTATAGAACATTCTCCTGAAAAAGTTTTAAAATGCTGATATCAGAACATCTTCCTGCCTCCCAGATGTGCCATTTAGTAGGTATGGGGTGAAACCCAGAATTTGTGTCATGAACAATTACCCCAGGAGATTCCGTTGCAGGCAGTCCATGGACTCGTTCTATGAGAAACGCTGCTCCAAGCTATGGACCCAAGAGAAGAGATTGTACAAACCTGGAGTTAAAGACTCTATTAGCAGATTAGTTGGTCATGGAATTGTTCGCCTGACAATATATTTGGGCAAAGAGAGGGGAAAACTGGACAAAATTTTATTTCTCCAGAGGTCAAAAGAGGTACCAGAGGCAAAAACTCATCCCAGTCTTGGGGATAAGGAATGGGAATGGTTGGCTAGAACAACTGGACCGGCAAAGCTCAGAATTAAGAAGAAACTGACCTTAATGGTATATAATCACCATCACATTATAATTCGATGCACCAGAGCTATCTGTGTTTCCTAGTAATATCAGAAAGGATGGAAGAGAGGAGGACAAGTAAATCTTTAACAGAGAAATGCCATTCCTCCTTTTTTTAACCTTCAAAAGAGTTACCCAGTAAATATTTACTGAATGCCAGCTATGCCCTAGAGTCTGTGGTAGGACAAGGACATAAACTGAAAATTAGATATTATTCCTCTCCTCAAAGAATTGAGAACGTTAGAGGGAGAAAACGTTTAGAAATCCTTGTAGCCCAAGATGATAATTGCTATGTATGCTTTGGAGGCACAGAAGAGAGAAGATTATCTTCCTGAGGAGGTTATGAAATATTTCCCTTGAGCTGTGTCTGGAAGGGCAAAGGTAATTGTGGGATATGAGGCTGCTCTCGGGCATGGGCCAGATATCGGATAACTTTGGCAGACCTGCTGATGGCCCAAGATATATTAATGTAGAGTCCCTGGACCCTGAATACTTCCCTGGATAATTTCAGAGCATCCTTGAATCCTCCGAAATTTAATGTAAGCTTTGGCAATTGTACTTTTCTGGGAAACTCATATATATTGTCAAACCCCCAAGGGGTCTTTGATCCAAAGAAAGTTTTAAAAAACAAAGCTATTAAAAAAAAGGGAAAGCAACGGAGATCTTTAAGCCAAGAAATGATATCTTATTTTATCGTATTTACCTTGTAGAAATATGACTTTGGCTGTAGGGTGGAGAATAGATAAAGGAAGAGGCCAATGACAGGGAAACCCCATGAGGGATTGCTGCAGTGATGCAGGTGAAGATGAAGAAGGCTGCACACAGGTGGCAGTAGTGGAGATGGAGAGGAAGAATGGACTTGAGAGCCAGGTATGTGGTCTCAGGACTAAGTTAATATAGTGAATGATGGAGGGAAAGTAGTCAAGGATGAGTCCCATGTCTCTTGCTTTCAAGACCAAGTGGAAAATTGCTTGGCAAAAGAGGGAATCCAAGTTTCATTCAGTAGATGGTACTAAGTACTGAGCTCCATTTTTTTCTAGAAGTTGTGGATAGAGTAAATCACCAATGAAGTAGAACAAAGATGAGGATGAGGATGAGGTGACAAATGAGGAGGAGGAGAAGATAAGAACAAGAAGAAGAAAAAGAAAGAGAAGAAGAAGGAGAAGAAGAGGAAGGAGGAGGAGAAGATGAGGAAAGAGGAGGAAGAGGAGGAGGAGGAGAAGGAGAAATATTCTCTCTCCTCTCAAGACACTTTGGAGTATAGGCAGATCACAGAGCATCCTATAGGCCATTGTAAAACTTATGCTTTTCCTCTAGGTGAAATTGGGAGCTATGGCAAGGTTTTAAACAGAAGATTGCCATAATCTGATTTACATTTTAAAGGAATCACTTTGACCACTTTGTATAAAATAAACCATTAATGGAGGGGGTTGGAAGTAGAGAAACCAATTATAAAATTATTGCAATAATTCTGATAAGGCAGAATGATGGTCAGGACACTGGTTTTATAGGAAGATATGAAAAAGGGTCCGACTTTGAATACACTTTGAAGATGGAGCTAACAGGATTTGCCAACAGATTGGATTGAAGTGTGGGAGAAAGAGTCAAGACACTCGCAGGTTTTTGGCCTACACACCTGGGAGGATGGAGTTGCCGTGAGCTGAGAAAGAGAAGGCCGTGGAGGCACCAGGACTGTGGGAAAGATCCGCTCAGCTTGGGGATGTCACGTTGGAGATATCTAGTTGCCATCCAAGTGAAGATGCCAAGAAAGTCATTGGATATATGAATTTGTAATTCACTAACTAGGTCTGGGCTGAGGATATAAATTTGGGATTTTGTCAGTGTATGGGTGTCACTCAGCTGAGATCATGAGGATCCTAGTGTAGGTGAAGAAGAGAAGAGAACTGAAGACTGTGGCACTCTTAGGTCAAGGAGTCAGGGAGAGGAAAAGGAACTGTTCTTCCAATATTCCCCTTAGTTATATGTTTCCCCAATGTTTTTAGCAACGTGGCCCCTAGGATCAAGGGCTTTGGGGTGAGAAAGCTCAGGTTCAACTCCTAACTCCATTGCCTAATAATTGCTGTGTGATTTTGGTCAAGTTGCTTTATCCTCATTCCTTGGTTTTCTCATTTTCAAAATGGAAATCATAAAGTACCTACTTCATAGGTTCGTTGTGAGGTTAAAGGATATAATATGTGTAAGATAGTCAGCACGGTGCTTGACACATAGCAAACACTCAACAAATGCTACCAGTTATTAGTATCATTGTCTTCCTTTTCCCTGTCCCCTAGGATGGAGCCAGAGAACATATATCCTTTGAGCCAGAGTTCCAGTAATGTTAATGCTAAGAATCACAAATGACAGAACACTTGAAGCCTGGAATTCAGCCCACATCCCGGGCTCCTGCAAAGGCTCAACTTCTAAGCCCCCACCTCATTCCGCAACACACCTCCCCCCAACCCAGGACATTCATCAGGTACCACGGCACTCAATGCCAGGGGATTGGTTTGTTGTCATAATGACCTTGAAAACAGATTGTCTAAGAACCCGCCTTCTAAATGCTTGGTGGGAGTACCTCACTACTCAGGATAGCAATTTAAAACATAAAGGTTCAAAATCAAAAGAACTAGATTTTCTGGGAAAATAACTGATTGAGATACAATCTTCAGAGCCTATCAACAGAGGTCTAACTTCTTCCTAATGGCTTATTCTCTGCATAAACCTGGGCAGAGCAGAAGAATTGTGATTGCATTGTGAGACTTAAAAGGCAACAGCCTTGCACAGTTTGGTAACTATACATTGCATATAACATACAGCCACTCTTATGCTTCATCATAAAAATAATATATGCATGTAAATTAAAAATAAATGATGACAAGGAAAGAAATATTGGAAAAATATAATTAAAAATACTCTAACGGCTGACAGATTAGTGGGTTAGAAAAAAAATGCAGCTACAAGAAGACAGTTCTGAAAATAATGAAGCAACCGAGAATGAAGTTAATGAGACTGAGAAAATGAAAAAAGAAAATTTACAGTACTATCACATACAAAAAATCAAAATATGGGCTCCAGTCTGATGTATCCTTATTAAACAGAAGTACATACAGCTCTCTTCCTTTCATCAAGGTACTGAATGATTTGATGTCCTCCACTCATCCAGAAAACAGGTTGAATGATAGAGCCAACTTTTTAGACACATCAGTAATCCTCAAAGATCAAGCTGTCTTTATACCCACCTGTGGTTCAGAAGCAACTTCTAAGCTACAAATGAGACAAGCAAAGTAAAAAAAATAAGGAAAAAAGAAAAAGTCTATGTGTTTGCCAAGTGTTTCGGTCCTAACTACAGGGCTCTGAATCCAGAGTAGATCTTGAAGACCATGTGCTGTTTTATTTTTGTGCATTCTTTCAAAGGCTTAATCCTATATCTATTGTGAAATGTAGATAGGTTGATGGTCTTTTACATACATTTGAGAAGAGAACAGGAATGAAGCAATGAGATAATCATGTAAAAAAAAAAAGTCCCCTAAATTTGTAGACGAAAATGCGAACCAAATTTTCAAGAAATTTTTCATAAAATTTATATTTCATAGAAGCTATCATTAGTTCACATATTTAACAATATTCCCTGAGAATCTGTTGTTTTTAATCACTGTTCTGGGCACAAAGAGGGATATGACATAGACTCTCCTCTCAGTGATCTTGCACCTCCAGCTGGGAGTGGGACAAGCACACGGTCACAATGCACTATGACAGATGCATGCTCAAAGCACTCTAGGGGCACAGATGTAGGAGCACTCAAGTTTCATAAAACAGAGGGTCCTTATATGCTGGGACTTGAAACCAGGTGGAAAACACCACGGGGAGCCACTGGGTATTTCGGATAAGAAAGGCCACAACATGAAGGCAAGTGAAACCATAGATTGTTCCAGGGCCAGCACATCTTTGGCTTGGCTCAGGGAGTAATGGTGGAGAAGGGGATAGCAACAGAGAAGGGTGGAGACCTAGCCATGGATAAGATCATGAAGGACTGAGTATACTTGCTAAGACATTCATATTTTATCCAGAATGTTATGGAAAACCTTTGAACAATGTAGAGGAATGACATGAGCATATAGGAATTTCGTAATAGAGAGATTATTCTGGCTGAAGTGCAAAGAACGATTTGGAGGGAATCTTAACGGGATTAAGGAGATAATCCCTCATCATTAATGAGATAAGGGAAAACAAAGGCCTTAAATTAAACCAATAGCAGGGATGGCCAAATAAAAAAGGGAGGGTTACAAATTGAGAGGTATTTCGATGGTTGATTCAAGCTGTGGAGTCATTACAGTGAAAGATGAGCAAAACAGGCTTGCAGGCTTGCATTTTTAGAGGAGTAGGGAGTTGATGAAGTTATTTATAAAGATAAGGAGTTCAGGGGAAGGAGGAGGGTTAAGGTGGCAGGGAATGAGTTTGGGTTTTTACCTGTTTCAAGGTGACATATGAATGAAGAGACATGTTTATGAAATCCTTGAGAGAGAACAAGACCAAAGTCACAGATTTGGAGGAATTTAACATACTGACATGTAGTTAAACCATAGGAGTGGATGAGGTTGTCCCCATAGTTCATGGAGAATGAGAAGAATAAGGGCTGAAAACAACAATACAGGACCACATTTAAGGGACCAGTGGGTTCAGATGAAGTAGTAAAGCAACCGGAAGAATATAGAAGACAGCAGAGAGGCTTAGAAGCTAAGATTAGTCTTGGTCAATAGGCGCAGTGAGATCAGGGTTCATTGAATCTGGCAACCAAGAAGTCAGTGGCGACTCAGACTGGGAAGCTTCTGGGATGGGTTAACGAGGTGAAGACAGAATGTGTACATGGTTTTTTAAATAAGTTTGGTTCTAAAGAAATGGCAAGAGAGTGTTATAACACCTCTTACCCCAAGTCAGGGAAGAAGACGGGAAGGAATTTACCGATGAAGTAGTTCCAGATATTCTAAGTAAACTTTCTAAGGTTCAGTTTACTTTTTAAAGAAATGGAAATAGTAACCATTACTATCTTATAAGGAGGGTTGAGATAGTTATATTATATTTGTATAGGAATGGCCATGAGAACTAAATGAAATAACACTGATACAGATAAAGTGCCTAGCTCCAATAGTTGTGCATGTTAAGCTATGGATATTGTTGTTATAATTAGGTGCCCATTTTTTTTTCTGTCTTCTCCTCCTGATCTGGACTGTCTAATCACTGCCACCATTAACACCCCCACCAATGCCACAGCCTCTTCCCCAGGATTAATCATACACAACCTACAAAGTGAAGCTCAAGCTAGACATTTTTCTTGAAGACCTCTTCAACCATCCCAGTCCCTGGTTATATTAAACTCTTAATACATCGAGGTTCTATATTATGTTAATACAAGTTAACACTTAGATTGTCCCATCTACAAAATGAAGGATTAAGTCAAGATAGGCTAGGACAGGTTATGCTGTCATAACAAACACCCCTTACACCTCAGTGGCCTAGCACAACAAAAATTGTTTTTCTAGCTCATGCACAAGGTCCTAGAGACGTCTGGGACAGTCTTCCACATGCCACACTCCTTGATTCAGCCTTTCTGCTTTTTCAGCATGAAACTTCCTCCATAATTGCTGCCTCAGGAAAAGAGGAAAATGGAGACATGCTCCAGCTCTTAAATGCTTCCACCAATATGTCACACACGGCCCTTCTGTTCACCTTTTCTGGCCAAAGCAAGTCACAGAATTTACCTAAAGTTCAAGAGGTCGAGAAATGCAATTTTCCCTGGTACTCAGAAAGTGAGGGGACCACAAATATACTGTTGTACAGCAGAAATATCAACTATAAGGCAACTGGGCTAGAAAGGTTTTAAGGTCTTCCCAGACCTATTATTCCAATTATTTCATGTGTGTTTTCCTCTTTAGTAAGGTTGCAAAATCCTTGAGTACAGGGACTGTGTCAAATACATCTGATTCATCCCTCATAACTCATAGCTCATGGTTAGGCACACAATTGTCACTCAATTAATTGAATGACCGATGTTACTGGGATTTAAGGACAAAAAGGGTCATCAGTCAAATTGCAATTATTATGTATCGGCTGTGTCTACAGAATATATATTAGTTTTTCTGATAGGAGAGATGTAGTCCCCATTTTAAAAAGAAGTTTACCCTCTAATTGGGTGACCAATTGTGTACACTTTTGAAAACTACTAAGTGATGTATCGACATGGACAAAATAATTTAGTACCTTTGGAAGTAGCAAGAAGTGGTGCTTTGTGGGCCTAGGTACTTATTTTTCTGAGCCACTGATATTTTACTCTGATACAAATGTGAGCTTGTTCAGAATACTATGGCTCTTGTGGGTTAAAGTTTTAGGTTTAGAGTTGTAAAATGCAGTTTGCTGCCTCAGATTTGCCTTGGCTGAGGATTAAGCCAGAAGATGAGTTCATTAATAAAGTCAGATGATGAGAGGAGCGGCTGATCCAGGGAAGGCTGAATTTTATACATGACAATGGAAGGTGAGGCTCGTAGGGGAAAAGAAATCTAAATTGTATCTGGGATAGTCCCCTGCTGGGTATGTTGAGAACTAGAAGACGGTCTGAGAATCATGGCTCCAAAGATTTCCTGCAGACCCAAAGGCCATCCCCTGAAAGGAACTTCAAAAAAAGAAACAACAACAACAAGAGGTGTACTTTATCCTATACCAAACCATGGAGCGTTCACCTCTGAAACACTCCATGCAACCTGCTGCCTTCTCTCTAGAAGGAAACAGTGGTGGAGAGGTGTCAAGGAGAGGTAAGGACATGTACCTGACAGATACATGTGCTCTGTAGGAGGCCGGACTAAAAAGATCCAGATGGGTCAGACAATAAAACAAGAGGTCAGAAAGGAAATGACTGAAGTCTGAAAATCATGCCAGGAGACAATGAAGTATAAGAGCTGCGCTATGGCGAAAATCAAAGGAACTTGGCTTTATGTAACCTATTTTCTGATCTTTACTTCCCTAGATTATAAGGTTATGAGGACAGAAAGAGGATCTTACTCAACATTGCATCTTCATTACACAGACCAGGGCCTGGCATGGAGTAAGTGCTTACTAAATATCTGTAGAAAGAATGAATGAGGAATGAACTAATGGACAACCTCCCTCCAAGCAATATACTACAGTGGGAAAGTCGATGACTAGGAAGGCCTGGCTTGGATGTGAGCTCTGTTGCAAACTAACCAGTGAAGTTCCACAAATCACTTAACATCTTGGAATTTCAGTTTCCTTGTCTATGATGTGGGGAGACAGGGCCAGATGATATTTGATGTTCCTTCTTGCTCTGCTATCGGTGGTATCTGCATGGACAATAGGCCCCTAGGCTTAGTTAGGAAACAAAGGATATTTATGAGAAGGTTGACATTGAGGACACACCATGACCTTCTAACCAGTTACACAGAGAATTGCACTAAGTGGATAATCCATTGTCTGAGCCTGGGTGGTAATCTTTTGTGGTCCCTAACCTTTTGTTATTTGAGCACAGGGACCCACGTTTTGTTCACATTTCGAATTTCCAGTAACTTGCCCAGTGCTTTTGTTTATTTGTTAAATTGAACTTAATTATATTATTGTATCCTTAAGTCTTCTTTCCTCAAATGTAAAACATAGGGGAGCTCTTTCTCCTTTTTCCTTACCTATTATAAAAAACAAACAATAAAAACCCTTGAGTAGAAAATAACCCAGCTAATCTTCCTTCCTCTTAGCGATGGGACCGTGCTTATCAACCACCCAGAATCACCTGGGATGGACTACATATTAAAATGCAGATTCCTTAGGTACTGTCCAGAACTATTGACTCAGAAGTCTCAGGAGGAAGTCCAGAATTCAGGATTTTAACAAGTTCCCCCAAGAGCGTCTCCTGAAACTTCTCTCTTCCAGTAGAGAGGACATAGTTACTGTCACTGTTACGGGAAATAGTAACATTAGGCAATAAGGTGATGCCACCTAAGGATCTAGATGATCTCAGCGTAAGATGACATTTTATCACTGCAGGATGATGCAAGTTACAATGGAGACATCACAAGATAGCATCAAGGTGCCACCTTCGGGCCTCTTTCCAGGCCTCTTCCCCTTTCCTGGGATAGTTTCAGGGGCTCTGATCCGGTGTGTAGAAAGAGAGGAGTGGCTGAGCTGCCAGGATCTAGGGAGAGTGAACAAAGACAAGCAACATAAACTGCTACAAGTGGGAATGAAACAATATTTATGTGGCTCAGAGTTGTCCGAGGAAAAGGGGGCCTCTTTTTCATCTCTCTGCCATGACAGAAGGAGTTTCACAGCCAGGGGCACCTGGAGTCAACTGTAAATTGTTTCCCTTGTTGTCATTTTGAAATATGCAGAATGGGGGAGCGGGGACGGGAGAGGGCCTATCTTTATTGTGCTGGGATGGCAACAGCATCTTTTCCTTTCCCTATTTCTTCTCATCGCTGCGCTAACATCCTCTCCAGGGACCACCTGGAGGGTGAAAAACATTCACTTTACTCATTAAATTCTCTTGAAGTTAATTTGGTTTTACATAAATGCCCTGTCAAGGGTCTGGGACCAGGTGTGTGTTTGCTTCATCTCTGCCGTCATTAGAGTACGTCTCTGTCCTTTGCTCATTCATCTTCATACCCTTCCCTATGGGTGGATTTAATTCTCAGTTTTTAGAAAAGACAATTCAATTCAAGGGACACTTATGCTGGACATTTTATATGCAAGGCACTATTTTAGACACTGAAGGAGATATTAGAAAATGACAAGGACCTAGTCTAGCTGCTCACAATTCAGCACAGAGTCACAGAAATAACTTTAAGCAGGGTACATGCAAACAGGAGGCTCAACAAGGGAAGAGATTAATTTCAAGTAGCAGAATTTGGAAAGGATTTTTAGAGTTAAGCCTTAAAAGCAACATTCAGAGAACATACCTGGAATTATCCATACCACATAGCAATAGCCAGGCCCTTCGAAACTATAGGTAATCAGTAGGGTAGATACACAGGATAAGGTCACAAGATAATACTCTCTTGCACTGAAGCAAATGCAATGAACAATTACAACAACAAAACTGTACCCTTTGCAGAAGTTACCTATGACTTGTGGTCAGGTTGCTGTAAAACAGGGCATATCTTAAGTTGCATCTACATTAGAATCCCTCTCTAACCAACTTTAAAAAGCTATGGTATCCTCCTGATCTCAGTAAGTTGACTGAAGGATAATGGGAGTAAATTATGGTCTATAAATGTTATCTCTGATGTCATAACAGGACTGTAGGCGTCTGCACAGAATCCAGCAAAGTTAGAGGAGGAGAATGAAATTTTTTCAGGTTTAATTTTAGGCAGTTATTCAAGAAAAGTCTCTAAATGAATTTACATAATTTGTTTAGCTCAACAAAAATGATTCTCAGGAACTTCTAAATCTCTTCTAATTATAGGCTCAATTAGAAATTAAGTTTATGTTCTTTTTTCCTCAATTCCATAATTTAATGTGGTGAAATTATATCTATCTATCTATCTATATATCTCTGTTCAAAGATAGCAAGGTTTATGCTATCCAATATACGGAGATATTACATACAAGTATTACATAAAGATATTCCAGATGTTTTGCAGTATATTCCAGAGGTATATGTTTTCCAAATGTATTCTTGTATAGAGTATAAATCTATACTTTCATGTATTTTTGTATCTTCCCAGTGAATTGCTACAGCTCAATTTCTTGCATCCCATTAGTTCCACAACACAAGGGCTTTTCTATCTTTTTCTAACTCCTGGACAGGTGAAAAAAACAATGCCTAAAGAACATGAAATTGCCAACAGTGATACATATTGACCCATAAAGGAGAAGTTTGACTGAAATCCATGAGAGCAAAGAAATTCAGAGTTTAGGTTAAAATTCATTACTTAACTCACCCAATGGTGCCCTGCAGGGATCTCAGAGCATTGGGTGGTCTCACATCCCATATGAAACTATGCAGAAACATATGCAGAAACTCTGGGATGTCAGAACTGATGTCAAGATGGAGTTTTAGGCTTTATTTTGACTTTGTTTATTCGAGCAAGTCTAGCACTTCACCTCAATGCTATGTGTTCAAAGGGTACTGGTAGTGGATGTCTCTGTCCCTTCCTTCCTTCCCTCCCTCCCTTCCTTCCTTCCTTCCTTCCTTCCTTCCCTCCTTCCTTCCTTCAGTTCTTTCATTCATTCTTTCTTTCCCTTAACAAGCTTTTGATGCTGCTCCTGGGGAAACTAATGGAGTTGCCTTGGGGACTTGAACAGCCCTGTATGTGCTGCATAGATTTCTTTTAGCTGCAGGTAAACCAAAAGTTATGTTAAGTGAGAAAGAAAAGGTAACAGCTGCTGAATTCTCTTTGCTAGCCCAAGGAGACTTGATACTGCTTGTTACAAGCTGATTGGCAAAATCTTAACCTCCTCTGACCTGTAAAAATAAGGAATAATTCTAAGGCTTGTTTTCAGGGGTACCATTCCTTTCACAGTTAAAAAAAAGTAGGGGGTTATTTCTTTCTTCTCCAACCACCCCCCTCCACTATTTTTCAAGGAGAATGGTCTGGTAGTAAAAGAATAAATTGAAAGGAACTCAGGTAGAAAAGCCCTGAATGCTGGGAATGTAATTTTACAAGACTCGTTTCCTTTACTCTGTGTTTTTCTCCTTGAAGGAGATAACTCGATTTTATACTTTACTGTCTTATTAACAGAATGCATTTTGGAACTCTGCCACCGCTAACAGTATCAGAAGGATTTAAGGCTGCTGAAATACATTTGAAGATTTAATTCTGCTGACTTCAGCTTGGATCTGGAGTAAAATCTAACCATAGATTAAGTGTTTAGCACTGTATATTGCAATCGGTGCTCCCGGTCATAAATACTCGTGTCTATTTCTGTTTCAGACAGCTCTCCATAGGTTTCCTACTCGGTATGGCACACAATGCCTGCTTCCCAATGAGGTTATTCTCTATAAGGCTACCCCTTATATAACTCTTTTTATAGACTCGAGCCTCCGCTCTGTTGTGCAATTCATTATATACTCCCTTGTGCGCTTTGCGATAACAAACGCTGGGTTACTGAGAAGAGCCTTCTAGAGAGGGAAGCCTGTATTTCCTTCCAGACAATATTTAATCTCATAGCAGCACTGACTAATAAAAGCAAAAGATCAATACAAAGCTGTATTGCTAGGATGAAAATTTACTAACATAGTCATTCATATCACAGGAACATCTGGTTAAAGCTTCAGGGCTCCCTTACTTTCTTAGTTATGATTTTATGGGTCTCTCCAGACTCCTTTTTAGGATTTTAGCAGGCATTTATAGCAGACTGGACATTTTAATCTTTTTAATGTGGTTATCTGATCTACACTTGGCTTTCTCACACTGACTGGTCATCTTCCCCACTTCTCGCTTATTGCACTTGAATCAAGTTATGATAAGCTCCCACTGTAATAGCCTCTAGTCCTAAACGGGTCTAACTTCATGTAAGTGGCCTCCTGAGCTGCTATTTATGGTCATTTCTGTGAGGCACTGTCTTTAAAACCTTGGCATTTAGTGCCTTCTTCCTATCCCCATTACTTGGAATACATAAGGACTATTATAAATCATATAGCCAAGCCTGTAGATATACTCTCTGCTCTAAGAGAGTTCTAAGGCCTGAGGAGCAAGCCAACCAGTTCTGGTTTATAGCCCTGAACCAGACAGACATGTATGAGGTTGACCAGATGACTGGGCACATGTGAGCACCTAGTATGGTCTTTGCCTATGGTCTTCAATGTGGTGGTTTGGTGTAGATTTTGTTTGTGGTTGAATTGACTTGTTTTTTTCTGTGTGAATCAGTATTTGGTCCCTTCAGGAGACACATTGATTTGAAAGTGGTAGGTAGATGGAATACTAAAATCCACAAGACGATTCAACAAAATGACCTGAGGTATAGAAAGTAAATGTAAGTACAGTTTTACACTTAATATTTCAATAAAACTAGCCACTATGATACTGAAGGGAGAGGAATAGTCCTGATGTTTATGGAACCTACTGTGAGCATGTCCCTTCACATACATTGTTATATTTAATATGACAGTTATCCAAGGTAGATATTATCTGAAGCAGAACTTGCTTGTTGAACACTTACTGTAAGGTAACCATTGGGTCATGCGCTTAATACATTTATATTTTATATTTCATTGTTACCTCATAACAATTCAGTGAGGTAGGTAGTATTATAATCTTCATTTGGCAAGTTCAGAAACTGAGTCTTAGAGAGATTAAGTAGCATTCTTGAGTGAAACAGCTAGCAAGGGGCAGCCTAAGGATTCGAACCCTAATGTGTAAACAGCAGGGCTCTAATGACTAAAAATATAAATATATATATATATATACATATATATATAAATAGGTACATTATTCTCCTAAAATCTTATGAAATTCTTTTGCTATTTTTCAATAATGCCAGGTCATCTACATCTGTCGAAACTGAGCACGTCAGACTCATTTCAGAAGATATGAGTTACCACAGGTCTTCAGACCAAAGAAACAACACATTAATTCACTTGGTAACACATTCTTCAGAGGAGGAAATTGGAATACAGTTTTAACTTGATTACTTTGCTCTTTCTTACCTGGGCAAACCAAAGTCATCACACACACAGTTCGCCCTCTCTTTCCTCCTTCAGCGCTGCCTGGACAGGCTGGGAACAGACTCCCTTCTCCCCCAGTTCCTGCAGGTCTGGTAAAGTGGGAAGACTTGCTACAGATGGAGAGGCTTTGCCATGCGTCAGTTCTCAAAATTGGCTGCCTGGCACAGAAGATGATTTAAGTGAAACTGAAGTAATTTTCAGAGCTGAAACTTAAGCTGTTTAGCAACCCGAGCCAAGAGCCGTTTGTCTTAGACCCCCAACACTTTCTTGGCACCCATTGGCAGCTCAACTGTTCTTTGGTCACATTAATTAGCTCGATTGTCCTAGACAGGAAGGATGGAGGGAGGGCAGGAGGCTCTGGCAGTCCAGCTCGTGGCAAACCTTGACTCTCGGGGACATTTCCCAGCATCGTGCTGAGGAATATCATGGATCTAGAAACACTGAGGCTGGTCGCCTACCCAGAGCAAAGTTTTCCCCAGTAGGACGATCCAGCAGCCTGCTCCGACATGGAGATTTGAAGACAAAGAGGATACAGAAAGCAAAGGAGAAGCACGACACTGGCAGTGGACACAGCATTCCGGAAAGGGGCACTCGTGAGAGAATGGGCTCCTCTTAGTGCTGAACTTTGCCCATCCCCCACTGCTGCCCGGGAAGTTAGGTGATGACACATTCTCCTTGGAATAGAGCCCAATCTTCCCAACAGCTGTGCCCAGAAGGCCATCAGATCCAGACCCTGGCAGCTGGCAAGGCTCCGTTCAGCCAGCTCCGGCCTTGGGGCACCTTTCAATGCCAAAGAGGGGAATGCAAGGATTAAGTTTCTGAGCACCAGATCTTGACCGTGGCTTCCAAAGACTGACTCACAAGAACACACATATCACGCAGAAGGATTTTCTCATTATCCAACAAGCACAAAAGGCATGTCCCCATTCCTTTTTTGTTCAAAGAAAAATCAGCTCTGAGCTCCTCTCAGGCCTGGAAACATTCCTATTGCTTTCCTTCCCCGAAGCCACATTACCTAAGGGATTCCGTCACATTGTGAAGAAGTCCAGATCGACACTGGTGATGTGGGAAGTTCTTTGTAATTATCATTTTTCTTGGGAGGAAGACAGGTTTTTGCTGCTAGCAATGGAAGTGATGTCTGATAGAGAGTCAGATCCCAGGAATAATGCAACGGTCACCAGGGAGTTCCAAGTGTCTTTCTTGTAATGTTTGTCATCCCAAGGGGGCTGCAGCACAGCTCTGGAGTTGCATAGTCCTGGGCTCCAATTTTAGCTCTAACATTTAACAGCGAGAATGTCTGCAGACAAGTAAATAAAGTAAGTTCTCTAAGCCTAAACAGACTCACCTGTAAAATGGGAATGATAAAGCCAACTTTTCAAGCTTGTCATTTAAAGACAAAGATAATGTGGGTGAAGTTCCTAGCACAAGTAAACACTTACTCCGTGGGGGTTTTCATAGTTAATAAGAGTAACAGGTTGTATTCACAATACTGATGCACGTGCGAAGTTCTCATCTTTTGCCTCTTAGAGGGACGCTCATGCCACGGGATCTCTCCAAGAGTTGGAGACAAAAAGGTCCCTGTTCTGAGAATTGTTGAAAGGCTTCTTTCCTTTTCCCAGGTCCTTTGCTCTTCAGTGCCCTGTCAAAACATCTGGTCCCTTTTGTCCTCTGCTTTCCCTGTGCTATTAAAGCCAGTCCCCGTCATGAGCCACTTCCTGTTGACCTAAACATTTTTTTTTATTATTATTATTCACCTTACCACTTCAAGATGATTAGAGCTGAAAGGGTCAGAACAAAGATGAAGGTTGAGCTTTTCTTTTCCAGCAGTTAATTTGATTCTAACAGCACTTGAACAAAAATCTCAAATGCTGTGCTTGCATCTGTTAAGAATGAAGAAAGCATTATTTTTTAAAAATTCCCTTCCCTGGCTCAAGATTAACAGTCAAATAAAGGAGGTTAGTATCTGGCAAAATATTCTCAGTGGACTAACGTGGTCGGTCCTTTATCCAGAATATTCTCCTGGCCAGGTGCATGCAACATGATTAGAGAAACTCCGTTTATCTTCTTGCTAGGAAAACAGAGGGATTTGCCAGGAATTCAGGGTCCTAGAGCAAAAGTGTATCACTTCTTTCCCACACCCAACACTAGTAGTTCTTCCAAGATAAATTGCTTGAAGTGAAACTCTTAGTAAAGACTATATCTGAATGGGGACCCTAAGAAACCTCAAGAGCTTTTTTTTTTTTTTTTTTTTTTTTTTTTTTTTTTGGCCTATACTGACTATCCTTTGCTGTGGATTAGGCCACTGCTTATTACAAATTCAAATCCTATCTATATATTGTTCATGGTTCCTTTGTGTCATCAGGAAATTAAACTTTGCAGCTGGCCCCTTCATCCTGGCTAATCATGCGGACATAAAGTCCTTAAAGGCCCTCGGAGTGGCCGCTGCGGGTGCCCCACTCAACACTCCTATCCGGCAGGACATTGTTCTTCAGCTGCATTTTCATCCTTCACCCCATCGGCATTAAGCCCCTGCTGCTCTCGGCCCCAGCATCACACTGTCATGCATCATCTTATCTCGGCCAGTCCGACACCTACAGGAAACCATGCCCTCCGCTGAGCCCCACGACCAGCTAGAAATGTTTCAGAGGGTGGCAAGACTTTCCTTCTCCGGCTTCCTGGGATGGCAGTCACATGCTGAAGATGCACACGGGGGAGCTGCGATGGAAAAGGGTCCCTCCCGCCCCTCCCTGCGTTAGTCTGGTTAGGGGTTTCAAGTCACACTGGTTCCGGAGAGAAAGGATGGTAATTATTTCGGCCTGTTAGGGGGAGCCTGAGCTACAGCAGGGCAGCTGCCAATTTGCCAGCTCCTCGGAAATTGATCTGACGTGCTCCAAAACCCTAAGTCTCCTCTCAGGGATCTTTTAATATCCGGCAGAGTTTACACCTGGTTTCTGAGATTCCTTGAATTAATTGAATTCTCATTAGAATACTTCCTGCCTTCCCCCTCCCGCCCTTAACTGTCTGTGACCCAAAGTCCACAGTGGAGGGACAGGACTAGAGCAAATCAGTCTCCCTGGTGTCTTCAGGGACCCCACTCTGTACTCTCACCTCCTCCCTGGGGGACTCCAGTGAGGCCACTCTTAGAGGGCATTTGAGAAGCCCTCCACTTGCCTCCTTTCTAGAAGTTACATTTCTTTCCTTCTTATAAGACTTTTATTATTCATGTTGTCTCGCACGCTGTGTTGAGTCTAGTGTTCTTTACTTTCTGTTGAATATTTAGTAATATATATTTTCTTTTCCAAAGACTGCATTTTGTTTTTCTCATTGGTTTCAGATACTCTTTTATCTTTAATATGTTGAAAATTCTGGGTACATTGGTGTTGCACATTATCATAAACATTCATTGTCCAAGAAGCCAGAAAATGCTAGGCTCTTAAAAAGTTTTTCTACACATAATTGCTATGTGTGTACTGTAGATCTCTAACCACATCCACCATATATCCCTTTTAAAATACAGTCTCTCCTTATGTTTACCATCTGGGACAGTTCAGTGATGTAAACCGTTTTACACATCTCCCACAAAGTTGTAACTATTTTATTATGTTGAGGCTAATTCATTCTTCTTAAAGGGATCTAGTTTCATTTCTGATTTGCCTTGGAATTTTATTCCATTTACACCAGGCATAGTCTCACAGTGACATCACCCTGGCTGGGATGTGGAAGGAAGAATGTTTGTGGGAGAAGAAGACTACATCACATAACCATCAGGTTGGTAAAGCAGGAAGGTCTGGGAAGGGAGACACCAAAGACGGACCATAACATTTCTTTTGGACTTGATGAGAACACACTCATTTGCCAATACTCAAGTGTCACTTCTTCTCTACCTCTTGTGACATCGCTCCCTCTACCAGGCAAAAATATAGTGTCCTTGTCTTCTAGCAGAGCACTTATATGGTTTAATGAACAAAATAATCTTTCTATCTACGGACGATAGTTGGCTGAGGTTAGGGACGATGTCCAACTCAGAATTCATTCCCTTCACCTAGAAGAGTGGCTGTATGAATGAACAAATGAGTGACTAAGCACATAAATGTTCCTTCTGTTCCAAGCTGAGATCTGACCCTTTCTAACTCCA
Organism: Cheirogaleus medius; assembly: GCA_008086735.1. Classification (NCBI taxonomy): domain Eukaryota; kingdom Metazoa; phylum Chordata; class Mammalia; order Primates; family Cheirogaleidae; genus Cheirogaleus; species Cheirogaleus medius. The sequence goes on along the minus strand of VBSM01003157.1, from coordinate 14,220,410 downwards.
GGTCAGAGGCCAGGAAGAAGACTGCGATTTCAGCAAGCCATTCCTTTTCTCCCTCCACCCTGCACAAGCATGTAATCCCCAGGCTCCGGGTTCTCTTCCCAACCGTGTTGGCTCCTACAAAAAAACCTCCTTTCTCTCCCTATTGTCTCGTTTTCATTTTTCATTTTCTGCTCTCAGCTTAAATGTTACTTCCTCAAGAAGATTTTCTCTGATCTCCCAAGTTTGTTCTCTTTGGTTTTTACACACTGTCATGATTTCAACATCTCCCAGTGACACATCACACTTAGCATCTTTGGGACTTGATGGTCAGGCTGCCTTCTGCGTGCAGAGGAGAATGAGGGTCCCAGAAGAGACCAGCCTTGGGGGGGTGCGAGAGAGACCTCGCTGGGCATGTTTGGTTCCTTGTCTCTTCTCACCAGGAGGTGTGCTGCATTCTTAGGAGAATTATGAGCAGTGGGGAGGGAGAAAGGCCAGAGATGGGCCTTTGAATCCCTCCTGCAGAGTGAGACTTCCCTCCTCTTTTTGGAACTGTTTTCTTCCCTCCCCCTGCTGTAAACATCTATTTAAAACATAAATGCAGAAAAGATGTCTTTCTTGTTCCACACTGTGCTTCTGCACCTAGCAGAATGCTTGTCACACAGCAGCCACAATAAGTTATCAATGGAAAGAAGGAGGAAGGGAAGGACAGAAAGAAGGATGGACAGAAGGCAATGGTTCTTCACCCCACTTTCAGTACCCCCAACAGGTGTACCATCAGGATAGATTTATTTTAGATTTAAGAAACGAAGATAGAAAGAATTGTATTAAATCTGATTTTAGAAAAACAAAAGCAACATCGTCCTCTCTACCACACGTAGACTCGCATGCCAATACCTATAGGTGCCAACGCTCTGCTGCTGCAGATGCCAGGGTGGACACAGAAAGCTGTCATCTCAGGCACCAGCATCCTAATGGGAGAAGAGATGGTCTTTAGGACCAAACGATCTAATGCTTTCATTAATAAGTTCGATGATGCTGGTGGTTCCAAAGCCTCAACCATCAATTCTAACTTATTTTTATCTCTATTCCTACTATTTATTTATTATTTTAATGAACACATTTTGGACCTTCATTGAATGCAAGGTCCCTACACTGTTTGCTGAGAATAGTCATGTGTGTGACATGGTCCTTGCTATTAAGAGATAGCTACCTAGGGGGGAGGACGAACAAGGGAACAGGCAATTATAATAAAGTGCAATTAGTTGTTCAATGGAGCAAAGGCAGGAGGCCAGAGTGACCCCGTATCTCAGTGGCCTGAGACAGCTTCCCTGAGAAAGGGACAGTTAAGCTGACATTTAAAGGATGAAAAGCACAAGCTAGAGGGGGAAAGGAGTTCTGAGCAGAAGGGAAAGAAAGAACATGACATGGGGGAAAGTGGAAAGTAACTCTGAGATGCTCAGGGGACTGGCCTGTTCCACCAAGGCGGCGTGGGGCAGCCTCTCCTGCCCTCACATAGAAGAAGGCAGCACAGCTGATCTAATCCCTGCTTGGGATCCCTGTGGGGTCCACTGAACTGCCAGACGAAGTCCCTCTTCATCCTAACTATACAGCCTCCTCAACTGGCCACCATGAGGGATCAGCCACTCAGGTAGCTGGAAAGTTAAACATAGGGGCAGGCAGTGCAGATCCCCCTGAGATACAGTAAGTAAACATTTGTGACAAGTGACAATCCTGCCTTTCAAAGACTTCTCATATGGGGGCCTGGCCTTTCCAATGTCTCCTGCCCTTCTTTTCTTCTAGCAAACTTTGCTTATCACTTTTCTCGTTCCCTTGGAATCACATAATATTTGTGGCAGGTACCATTGGCTTCCCAGCCAACCACCATCCTATCTGCTACCTCCTTTCTTCCTACCAGAGCTCCTTGGATTGGGCCCATCCTTCATAGAATGGTGAGCATTCACCAACCAAGGGGTGAGTCTCAAATGATCCAAGTCCTCGTAGATCTGAACCAAGTGATTGGGATGCAACTCTCACAAATTAGACATGAGGGATGTCTGCTGGGTTTTCTTAAGAAAGGATAAAAAATATAATAGTTCTTATTTTTTCTTCTGAATGTTGCCACCTACCTATAATACCTGTGGCAGTCATATTGGGCCCAGGAGGGGAACCAGTGTAGGAGGAAAGCAGAATTTGCTCAATAGGACAAAGTGGAAAGAGGAGAGAACCTCAGTCCTTGAAGTTATAGCTGCAGCAGCCAGCCCTGGGACCATCCTGCCTCTATACTTCTCATTATTTATTGAAGGCACTTCTAGCTGGTGTGACCAGCACATGTATCTTTCAGCATCCTAACTGACACGTTGGGCCACTCTTCTTCTGGCCCAAACCTTCCACTTTAAAGACAAGGAAACTGAGATCCCAGAGAGTGAAGGAATTTATCCTTGGCTCCATGGGTAGGAAGCCATGAACAGAATATTCTAACTTCATATTCAGCCTATTTATCTATCACATTATGCTATGTCTATCCCTGTGATGAATGGCTGCTAGTTTTTCAGGTCTCTAAGAAAAATTTCCACAAGTACTGATGGAGACTTACTAACTTTACTCCAAAAAAGGCAAGATAGGATAATAGGAAAAGATATTTTTAGATAACTAAGCCATTAACATTAATCTCTCTAATTGGGTATACGAAAATATTTATTCCCCTATTTTTTAGAATTGTTCTGTTTTTCCAATTCCATTTATTCATTGCACCTCTACTTTGCTAGACACTGGAAATTATAGGGTGAGTAAAACAGACTTTATCTTTGCCTCAGGAGCCTAAATTTAAAACATAACCATTCTCTTTCAGCTTCTGTAAAGTTAAACCTTCATCCTAAAAAAAAGAGAGAGATCTCAAGGTCAGCAAACAGAAACGCAGAAGGAAAAGACCTACAGCTAGGGAAATAGAGCAAAGTCTATTTGGTCTGAGCCAGATAGCTGAGTGGGGAGACAAGAAGGCTAAAGGTTTGGTCCCCTCTGATGTGGCTTTGTCCCTAAGGAGCCATGGGGAGAGGAGATTTGAAAGCTGCCTTTCCCTGCTAGGGTTTTGTTTGCTCCTCTGGGACAGGGACAATTTGGCTCAATTTTGAAGCATTTGGAAAATAAAGCAGCCTTAAGTATAGCTGGGAAGAGACCTTCCCCTAACTCTGGAAGATGAGGATAGATTGAGTGCCAATGGCAGAATCCCAAGGGAATTATTGAAAGGGGCTCTGAGCTGAAGGTAAACAAGTTAAAACTTATATTTGGGAACCAGTTCCCTTGGGACATCAGATTGCCCTACAACTCCATGCACAGGTGGAATGTATCCTAAGGCATCCAGGAAGCTCACATTCCCCTCCTCTGCTAGTCTCCAAAGACTGAGTACTGCCAGAGCGTTGCTTGAGACCATCTCAGTCTCAAAATCTGCTAAACAAAAGACTTTTTGAAAATTGACAAAGGTTTTCCTTTTGGCTGAATCTGGTCTCTTGATAATTTGGAAACTTAATACAGCTGTCCTGGGCCTCTCTACTGAGAAATAAGAGGAGACCAAGACCTAAACAGAGGTAACGTGTTATTCCAGCTCCAAGATACTATAAAGCACTACACAGACAGCACCCTCTGATCCCAAGCTAACATTTTAATAGGGATTTAATAAGATGAAAATATAAACACTAACAGCAGCCTTACAAAGGAGGAGAAGTCATTGAAGGGATGCTGGTATAAAGGTGCAGAAGATGCACTACACCTACCTTGCTTTGTAGGGGGTAGGACGTGAGCAGGAGTGGATGACGGGGTGTGATCGCATATTGTAGAGGTCAAGAGGGAAGACTCCAGACTCAGAAGACTTGACCACGAACTAGCTTTGTGACCTAGACATGGTCCCTAGCCTGGTTATCTTTCAGTTTTGTCATCTCTAAAGGGGAGTGACAATTATATCTGCCTTAGACTTGTTATGAGGGTTAAATGAGTTAATGCAAGGAAAACACTTAAAACAATGCCAGGTATGTAGTAAGCACATCAGAACTGTTAGTGTTCAGGAATAAGATCATTTTTTGAACCAGCTGATGCTCATCTTCTTTTCCTACCTACCACTGTCCCTATAAGTCACTGTCTTTCTACGACACTGTGAAAGCCTCCCTTCAGAAGTATAGGGACAGGGGATTCACTTCAATTCCTTGTTCCCTGGGATAGCTTTGGTCTCAGTGTCTGGAGAAGTGAAGGTACCAGTCATGCTGGAGGAAGGCACACTTCCTGACCTTTAGGAGGCACTCAGTGAATATTTGTTGAATGGACCAGTGTACCTCCCCTTCGCCCACTGCTGGGACAAGAATAGAAATTGCTGATACCATAACCAGGAAAGAGAAGTGATTTCACGTTCCAACTTCATAAAGCAAGATAGCCAAGGATCCTCCTCAACCCTCTTGTAATTATGTATGTTATTAACTGGCTTATGGCGGGGCTAGGAAGAGAGTGACAGGAAGAGTAGAGGAGTGAGATTGTGAGCGTCAAGGAAGGTGAAGGACATGGGAGCTAACATAAACTGAGTATTTATGAGCTGGGCAATGAGCTAGGCATGTTACATACTTTACTTTAACACTGACACCAATTCTACCAGGTGAGTATTATTGTCCACATCATATGGAGGTAAGTATCTAGTCCAAGGTCACTCTGTGGAGAGCTGCAGGGCCAGGATTCAGTCTCATGAGTTTGACTTCGAAGCTCTTGAGTGTTCTGTGCACCTTACTAACAGAGTCTTCTCTCGTTTCTTCAGCATAAACTGGAATATTGAGCAGGGTGTTCTGAATATTCTACAACTGGACAGGAGGGCAAGGCTGACCAGTGTATTATTGCCTTTTCCTTAGGGATCAAATCATGACTTCTCCAAACTTGGGCTTCCCCCTTCCTCCCCTCCACCACTGCCCCACTCCCCAACCCTTGCAGGTTCATATGCTCCAATTCAAGGGTTTATGCCGGTGCTTACTCACACTTCTTCAATCATCATCTTTGAAAACTGTGAGAGAAACAAACATTGAGTGCATCTTTAACCTGCAGGGTCTCCTGGGGTTCCAAGGCATGCTCAGGGTTTACTCTGTATTCTATACCACCAACCCCAGCCTGACCCTTACTCCCCTCAGTGCCATTGATTGGTGAACTGGGGGCAAGACTAAGGGTGAAGGGTCTCTAGGGGTAGTTACTAACTTCAAAGTCTAGTTCAGTTTCTTATATGCCAAAAAATGCCATGTTCAGTTAGGTTGTGCAAAACTTCCTAAAAACATAGTGATTGGCCTTAAGCCTTCACCTAGGACCTTTCAGCCATCCCTCACATGGTGGCTCTATCTGGCCCTGTCTCCTGGCCTAATACGAGGAGGAGGATTTGTACTGGGTTCTCTTGCCACATCATTTGGTATTCTGCTCTTTGGAATTCCCTAAATGCCATAAAGAAACAATGTGATTCAACCCAAGATAAGCAACATCTGTTCTCAGGGAATACAAGCCCCTTACTTAGCAGGGGTTGGTTGGTACCCCAATCTTCTAGGAGCTTGGTGAGGGGATACCCCACTCTGAGCAGCAATAGGACCTTGGAAATCCCCACCACCAAATATGTGGCACTGGCTATTTTAGTAGCATTCCTCCTCTTGCATTACAATTGTCACTCATTTATGTTACATAGATGGAGAAATGGTTAAGGGCAGTATCCATTGAAATGCAATGCTTAATGTCGATTACTGGGTAGGGATAATTTGGTAAATCCATCTTTTTCAGCTTGAATTGCTCTTCCTGTGTGATTCCTACAGGAAAAAGGAATCATAAGTAGTCACTCCTTGCCTTTCTGGGCTTCTCTTATCTCATAACACAACATCGCACGTGGTGCCCTGTCTCCTGCAGAGGGTCATGGTGAACACCCAGCACTTGGCTTGGGCCCCTCCTCCTGAATGTCATTATCAGAATTCCGGCCTCCAGATTCCATCTGCTGCTTACACTTAAGTTTTCACATCCAGTTTCTTTACCTCTTTAAGTTTTGCCAAGCATATGCTTGTCCTGCCTTTGGGGAAATATTTAAGAGTAATATGTAGAAAGCTACCATATCAAGAACTGCGTTGGCAACTCCCTATGTAGTGTTGGGAAAACGTACCCTATTACATCAGAATTGTGGTTATTTTGCACACTGTCAACACCAGTGCTTCGCTTCTAATGGATGCTTTTCTTCCTTCAAGCTGGGATAAACTCTCCCGGACTCGCATTGGGGCATCACTCTTTACTTGTCTTCCTTTCTGTGGCTCTCCTGCTGTCATGATTGGCTTTATACCAGATGCACAGACTTATCTGCTCATTTAAGGCCACTTCTTAATTCCCTTCACACTGTATCTTTTTTTCACAACCTCCACCTATTATTTCCAAAGGGAGTCCCCCCTCACCAAAGCCATGACAGGCCTCTTCTCCCCTGCATTCCAAGATAAGACTATCGAATTCAGCCTCACTCGATATCTCTTAACTTTTGCCCTTGGCATCCAGTCAACTCTTCGATTCTCAGGATGCTTGCTGCTGAACTTCCTGTCTATATAAATGCGCTTGGGGAGTCTGTTGCTCCTCCAGCCTGTTTCTTCCTCCTCCCAGAGCTTCCCTTTCCCTTTCCATGCCGAGCAATTATTCTTATTAATTATTCCAGCTAGCAGTAATTATCAGCAGTACATGCCCCAAGTCACATTAATAACAGAAATCTCTAGGACACTGAGCAATCAGCTGGGAGGCCCCCTCTGCCTTTTGATTTGCCTGGCGCTGCAAGTTGTGCTCTCTGCTCCCGGCACCCCTCCCACCGTGCCTCTGTTTTGCTCTTACTGGTCCCAGTTGCTACATTCTCCAACCCTGCCTGATGCTGTGATAAAACAGGGGCAGCGCCATCTAGACCAGCGTGGTTAACTACGGCGGCACACGAGGCATCTGACCCCTGGCCCAATTGAAAGCTGTCCATGAGCAGCCTTCAATCTTGTGTCCTCACCAACCCTGAACACTCTGTGAATCCCTCAACCCTGATTTGTAAGAGTTTTTAATTTGTTTGTCTTCTTACCCATTGCTCATTTGTCTTGGCTGTCATTTGCAAATAGTTTAAAATCTTGGTGGCAGGTCATTGGTGTATTTAAAGTCACGCTCTTATTTTATTGGAAAATTTTCAAAATCAATTTGGTTTACCCCAAAATTCAGGAAAATTAAATCATTGAGGATGTTCTTTTTTCCCTACTTGGAAAATTGTGTTCATCATGATGGCCTTCAGTAAAGTGATGAAATGGCCTTGGCCTGATTCCCTAAAATGTTTTGGAAGAAAAAAAAATGACCAGGAACAGAGAAGAATAGATAGAACCAATTTAGACCAGTGCATGTTTTCCCCAAAGCAACTTTTTGTACTAAAATGCATGTGTGTGCTTGAGAAATGAGATGCGGCGTTTCGCTAACATAGCTCCTCACAGTGATTTGGAAACCATCTGCCCGTTGGAACCTTCTTTTTTTAGTCCAAAATAACAAAGTTTGAAACACTTGGATATAGTGTCAGCTCTGACTTACTACAATTGCAAACCATCAGCAAGTTTTCAGAGAGGCTGCAATGCAAGGTGCTAATTTGCAGATGTTATAGTAAAGATCCTATTACTAAACCGCTACAGACCACATGTGGCAATGGTAAGAATCAGGTGGAAAAGAAAAAAAAACTTTCAGCATTGTCAAAACACTGCTTCTATCAGTTGTTGCCAAGTGAACAAAAAAAAGATAAGTTAGATTTTTGTTTTTTGGTTTTCTTAAAGACAGAGTGGGACAAAGTGGGGGTGTGTGAAGCAATCTGAAAAAGATAAGATTTTAAAAGTGATACTATCTCACTTAAAGTCACTTCAAAAGGCAGAAGTAATAGGAAGTGTGCTTCATTTTGATACCGTGCATACTGGCTTCAAGCATGAAATACCAATGCATAATTGTTGAGGCCAGTGGTAAAAATTCAGTCCTTTGCAAATTTATTTAATTTAAATAAGCTTCCCCAACATTGGGGGAATGCGTTCTCTCAGTGTGCTTCATTAGTGTAGCTTACACCACAAAACTGGCTGTATTGAGAAAGATTGCACCATTATCAAATAATTAGGAATGCCTTAGCAGGTGCATACACTTACCTTAGTAATTAAACCCTTGTTAAAACACCAAAATCCAGAGACTTTAAATGGTTACAGCATCCCAAAGGAGGTAGCCCAGAAAGTGATTCTATAAGGTAGTGTCATTTGGGAACAGGGATATTGAGCAAAGTCTTTTTTTCCTCTTGGGATGCTTACCAAGCACATCTGTGCACATCACGAGATGCAATAAAAATTGTGATGACAATACTAGACAAACACCCACTACACAAGATGCTGGACAGCCCAAGCACCATCCTGCTTGGAAGCAGATACTGTGTAACTGGGCTCTGTGCTGCCATTGTTTCAAACATGGATCATGAGACAAAGGGAAATACAAATGAGACTCTCTGGAATAAGTACTCAGCCTACTCTATTCACTTTATGGAGAAAGGGGCAGCTGATCTCAATTTCTCACCAAATGCCTTCATAAAACTTGACTCTAAGTTTTTCTGTGACAAATGCAAAGGTTAGATAATTCCCCCCACCCCAGTGGATTTGAAGTATAGGCCCACGTAAATATGACAAGCAGCCACCAATATGCCAACACTCAAAAGCAGTTCCTTAAAATCTTGCCACCAGGCATGTTAAAGCGATCCATATAATTACAAATTAGATCCATTTACTAGGGTCTGGTTGCTTATGCAGGAGTTCCTCTTCCACATAGAAATGTAATTGTGATAAATCTGGACTCAACAGCCATGGGGCATTCTGAAGATGATATCTAGGGGTTGCCATGACAACCCTCTAGAATTCCTGCTGTCTTTTCATGGTGGAGTTCCTAGGTAAAGCCTGGAAGGTATCTGAAATAAATCATCAAAAGGTAGGACAGCTGGAATTTGTCCATGGAAGAAATCCAAGTATATGAGTCCATAAGTCCTGTGGTAAGGAGTTTGTCACTTGAGGACAGATTTCCATCACTTTGTGGAATTTAGGCTGAGTGTTCGAAGCCATAAGATTTTTATGGAGCTTGGTGTTCCTGAGGCTGAGACACTGTGGTATTTATACTAATGGCCTCAGCCAACCACTGATGTAATCGCTCACTGGGAGCAAAACATCCCACACTCCCAGGACATGCACATGTCTCGGAAGCTCTGTGGGCCCAACAATGTGGCAAAAGGTATTGTCAGCCCCATAAACAGCAACTTACCCGCTTGTGCAACTGTCTTAATAGCAGAGACCACCCTTCAGTTGGGGGGTTCCTTATGACAGCAGCATGGGGTTAGGATGGTAACTATCTTGTTAATTCTGGTTCTTAGACTCATAGAGCAGAGTCTGACTCTTAAACTAGTTGTTTGCCCACAGACCTTGGAAAAGTCACTAAAGCCATTTTCCATATTTGTAAAAAGGCTATAATACCCTGACCTAGATTGGTAATTGTGAGACTTGAATAAAATATCAAATGCAAAACACCTAACACAATGCCTGCCATTTAATAAATTTATTTTCCTTCCATCCTCCCCATAAAAATATAAACCATGATATTGGTTTATAGGACATATTGTGTTATTATTCAATTCTAGAATCTGCAGGTCATCTATCAGGCATTGCACCATTTCTTGGGCAGACCAACAATTCCAGTCCAATTTGCACTGCGCATAATGATGTAACTTTTCAAAGGGCGAGAGGAAGTGGTGGTTGCTATATCAGCAGCACCAGCAGACACACAGATGTCATGTGATATTTTAAATGATAAACAGCTGAGAAGATCAGAGTATTTGAATCATCCATACCTTCATGTCATAAACTTAGGAAGATGATGGTTATGTGCTTTTGCCCTGAAGTGAAGGAAAGTTTGAAATAGCAAAAAGAGTATTATAGTTTCTTGAAATCATGCCTCAACTCCAGATCTGCAAAGGATATTTCTAGTATGTTCTTCAATTGACCAAAGTAAGTTTTCCACCTGTAAAATAGCACATCCACTAAAGCAAATAAACCATTTGTGTTTTTAAACTTTTTGTGGAAGTATAACACACATTCAAAGAAGTACATAAATCTGAAGTGTATAGCTTGATGAATTTTTATAGATGGTAATCACATTAAACTATAATGGGTTATCCATTATACCCTATTTGTTATAATGGGTCACTATTTTTGTCTATGAGTATGTTATTAAAATTTTAGAATTTGCATGTTATAGAGTTTTTATTCCTTTTCCTTTTTTATATTTTAAATTAAAGGACAGTAGTTCTGACCCTTTTTAGTGTACAGTTCTAAGAATTTTAACACATGTATAAATTCATGCAACCACCACCATAAGCAGGATATAGAACAGTTCCATCACCCCCAAATTCTCCCTTATGCTATCCCTTTGTAGTAGACTGCTGACAACTATTGATCTGTTCTCTGTCACATAGCCTTGTCTTTTCAAGAAAGTCATAATATAAATGGAATCAGGTAGCATGTAACCTCTTGAATATAGTTACTTTAACCTGGTATAATGCTTTTGCAACTCATCCATCCTATTGTATGCATCAATAGTTCATTCATTTTTATTGCTGAGTAGTATTCCATTATATGGATGTAAACAATTCGTTTATCCATTCACCCACTAGAGGACTTTTGGAATGTATCCAGTCTTAAATGACTATAGAGCTATAAACATTTGTATGTCCATTTTTGTGTGAAGGCAAGCTTTCATTTCATTAAGGTAAATATGTAGCAGTGGGATTGCTGGATCTAAACCACTTCTGTGATTCTATTAAACCCACCTAGAATTACAGTCTATATTATCTTGATCAATAAATTATTTCCTTCTTGGGATAGGCAGAACTTCTAATTTTGAAGAAGTAGAAATGGTCTCTTATGGTCCTCAGATCAGAAAATGACATTTCAATAATTTAACATTCTACTTTGTTTTTATAATTTGGGTAATTTTCCATTTTAGTTATTATGATCATAATAGACACATTTTTAAAATTTTACTAATTGAAAGCATTTATCTATATATTTGAAAGCAAAGTTACAGACATTATGATTACCCCTAACTGTTTCATCATATGTAGTATTTCCTAACAACTGGACATTCTCTCTTTTTAACTACAATATCATTATCACATTCAAGAAAGGTAAGATTAATTTTAGGTTAGTGGAGTTTTTTTCCTCTCAACACTTTAAATATTATACTTCATTCCACTCTTTTCTTGTTGCATGGTGTCTGAGAAGTCAGATATAATTTTGATCTTTGCCCTTTTACAGGTAAGGGTTTTTTTCCCTCTGGCTTCTTTCTGGATTTTTTCATTTTCTTTAGTTCTCTGCAATTCCAATACAATATACTTAGGTGTGGTTTTTTTGGTTATTTATCTTGCTTGGTGTTCTCTGAGCTTCCCAATTTGTGGTTTGGTGTCTGATATGAATTTGGAGAAATTCTTAGGCATTATTATTTCAAATATTTCCTCTATTCCTTTCTCTTTTTCTTCTCCTTCTAGGATTCCCATTATACATATGTTATACTTTTTGTACTTGTCCCACAGTTCTTAGTCTATCCTTCTGCTCTAGTTTTTTTTTTCCAGTATTTTTTCTCTTTGCTTTTCAGTTTTGGAATTTTCTATTGAAATGTTCTCAATAGTTTTTTTCCTCAGCTATGTCCAGCCTACTAATAAGCATTCTTCATTTCTTTTATGGTGTTTTTGATCTCTAGCATTTCTTTTTGATACTTTCTTAGTATTTCCGTCTCTCTGCTTATATTTCTCATCTGTTTTGCTTGTTGTCTATGTCATCTATTATAGCCCTTTGCATATTGATCATAGTTGTTTTAAATTCCTGGTCTGATAATTCCAACCTCCGTGTCACATCTGAGGCTGGTTCTGGTGCTTTCTCTGTCTCTTCAAGCAGTGTTTTTGCCTTTTAGTATGCCTTGAAATTTTTTCTCAGTAGCTGGACATGATGTAATGGATAAAAGGAACTACTGTAAGTGGCCTTCAGTAATGTGGTGGTAAGGCGTGGAGGAAGGGGAAGAGTTCTGCAGTGCTATGAATAGGTCTCTGTGTTTTAGCAAACCTATACCTCTGGACTGTGAACTTCACACGTGCTTCTCATCCCCTGATCCCCTACCCTCTTAAATGGGTCAGGATGACTAGAGTGGGCTAGAGTTAGATATTTCCTTTTATCCCATGTGGATGACTAGAGCCAGCTAGAGTTGGATATTTCACTTCCCTCAGGTCAGTTAGGATCTGATAAAACCCCAGCAGGTTAGGTGGTAATTAATACTTTCTTCTGAGGACAGACCTTGTTAAGAAGAGCAGAATGTTCTGGTGTATTTCAAAATGGTTCCTTTTGCCCTCATACAGCTGGAAGCACCAGGAGATTTTTCTCCAATATTCACTGTGAAAACCTGGTGGAGCTCCTGGAAGTAAAACTCACAAAAATGCTGGGATCCCTCTCTAAGTGTGTGCCCCTGGAGGTTTTTACCTTTGGATTATCTAGACTGAGCCTCCAACAATTTATGAATCACAGTTTAGGATTTCCTGCCCAGCCCTAGCTTCCCTGGAGGCTTCTGCTCCTGGGTTTCTGTTCTGGTAAGTTGTGACTCTCTGCATCCCTCATCTGTCTCTCTAATTTGGGGGCACTTATTTGCCCTGTAACCTCAATTGTCTGATGGATCTAAGAAGAGTTGTTGATTTTTCAGTTTGTTCAACTTTTTACTTGTTGCTAGGATGGATTGGCAACTTCTAAACTCCTTACATGCTAGGCCAGTATCAGGAAGATTCTAAAATTGATTTTAAGATGTCATCTATATACAGTCCATATACAAATTTTCCAGTTATTCCAAAATGATCATTTTATCATCTTCAAAAATCTAGGATCCAATTAAGTTTCATGCTTTGCATTTGACTGTCATGTCTCTTTAGTTAGAACAATCACTTCCCACTTTTTTTTTTTTTTTTTTTGTCTTTTAAGACATTGAAATCTTTAAAGAGTTCAGGTCAGTTGTATTGCAGAGTTGTTTCCTCATGGTTAGACCCAGGTTAAATATATGCCAAGAATATTACATAGGTAATATTATATGCTTCCCATTGCATCATATATGGAGGCACATACTGGCCATTTTGTGTTAATTGGCGATGCTAAATTTGCTACCTCTTATCCACAAGACCTCTCCACTATAAAAATACATTTTCATTTTTGCAATTCATAGTTAATCTGTGGTAATACTTTATGTAGGTATGAATACCCTATCTCCATCAACCCAATGTTTTAGCATCCATTGACAATGTTTGTCTAAAACCACTTATTATATTGAAAAATGGTAATTTTTTAATTCTTTCTCCTATATTTACTGTAAAGTATAGCTGTCCCCTTCTTGTGTTCTCTCTCTCTCACTCTCCCTCATATTTATTTATTTAATTATTTATATCATAGATCAAGGACTCTTTTTGTCTTATTTACTTATTATTATTTTTATTGCTCTATTGTCTCCAATTTGGCCAGTGAAGAGCCCTTCCAGCCAGTTCTTGTGGCTTCCTGTGTCCTTTTGACATGATCCCATAAATCTCTGAGCACTTTGTTGCTTTCTGGCACATTAAGACATCCCAGGTTCACCTTGTACTTTCTCTGCCCCAGCTTTGGAATCAGCCAAGGCTGAAATATTATTTAGAAACCAAGATCTGGGGCACAGATAATGCCATTTTTTGACACAGTGATCAAGCACCTTGCCCTACAACTCTCCAAGACTGAGTCCATGCATTCTACCTAGAGCATGACTCCTAGTACTGACTCCAATGCCTAGCCAATGCCCATGACTCGTAGTATGACTCCAATGCCAACATCCCTTTTATCCCCTTAAGTCTGGTTACTGCAAAAATCTTTCTGTTAACCTCAAATCCAGTGGAACATGGCTTCTACAGCGTGGTCAGAAGAACAGTGGGTTTTGGAGTCACACAGGCTGAGACTTTGATCTCAGCTCTCTACCCTCCTCACTGTATGAGCTCTGGGAAGTTAGTAAGCCATTCTGAGCCTCAGTTTCCTCATCTTAAAAATAGAGATAAGAGTACTTAACTCCAGGAAGTGAAAATTAGAGATAAGATGTACATCTGAGCCACATCTATGAAAGTAGCCCAGTATTAAGTCTCTTCTAGAGGGTCTGCCCCACGCACAGCCACTAGAAAGAGAAACTTCACGTCTAAGGTGACCTCCATAGCTTACAGATGACTGGGCCAGGGTTGGATAATGAGAATTTTAAGAGAGACAGACAGACAAAAAGACTGTAGTCAGTATTAGTCAATGAAGTGAATATGTCAAAATTCAACATTGGTACCAGCTGACCAAAGATTAGTGGCTGATCAAGGAAGAGATTGGAGAAGGCATCATGCCCTGCCTCTCTGCATGTGGCCAGGCAACCTCTCCTGCCTTCTAGGGGACTTGTACTCTTCAAGCATCTCTTTCAGTATAGTATATTCAGCCACTTTGCCTATGCTAGGTCTAACCTATGCACAAAACCACACTCACCATTTCTGCTTCTCTGAAATACATCTTTCCTGAATTCCCCATTCCTAACCCCCATTCCGTATTTCTATTTCTCTTCCCAGAAAAACATTTAGAAAACACAGCCTACAGTTCCTGTCTACACTTCCTACAACCAAGTAAAGAGTATTCTGCAAAGATTACCACTTCCTTCCAAATTGCTACAGATAATTCTTTTTTTATTTGTTTTATGTTACTTAACCACTCTCTTTATTTTTCTTCTTCCTCTCCAGCAGTCCTTCTTAATCTACTTCACAGTTTATTTTTCCTCTGTTCAGCCCAAAAATGTCAGAATGGGCCCAAGGATGCCTCCTTCAGTAACCTGGGTCTTCTCTTGTGACACCACCCCTGGTGACTTTCTCCACACCTAAGGCTTCAGGTTACATCTCCAGATTGATAACTCTCAGATCTTCATCTCTGCTCCACGGCTCTGCTAACCTCCTGACCCTTCTGTCCACCCTAGCTCCAGAACATCTCCACTTGGATGACCCCCGAACAAATCAGTCACTATATCCAAAGTGGACTCACCATCTTTTCTTGAAAACATGCTTATTATACCCTCAATTGTCATCATCCACTCAGTCAGTCATGCCAGAAAACCAGGAACTGCTATGAATGCTTCTTTACATACACTGCTGACATCTTGAAGATTCTCCATCTTAATGCTTCTGGAATATTCTCCCTCTTCAGCCAGCTTGTTGCCTCTGCCTTCATGGGCTCCACTTGCTTCCTGTGTGGCTTACTAGTTTCCCTGTACATCCCACTCCCCAAACACTAATCAGCTCAGGGGAGGTCTATGAAATGCAAATATGACTATGTCACTGCTCTGCTGAAAATTCTTCAATTAGCCCCACTGAATAAAGTTCAGAATTCTTAACCAAGTCTTTGTAAGGCTGTGGTCACCAGCCTCATCATCTTCCTGTAGAGGAAGCTTCTCTTCTACCCCTACAGAGTTCTTTTCAACGTTGTGCCTTCCCATGAGCTATTCCTGTTCATAGAGTTCCCTCTTTGTCCCTCATCCCTCCCAATGCCATTTATCTAGCTAATTTCTAGATAGATCATGTCACAGAAACTTGTTACCTGTCCAAGACCCTCTAGTGGATTCTCGCTGAACTCTGAGTAAAGCCCAAAGCCATTATCCAGCCTGCAAGTCTTGCCTTCCTCTGTCACAGAATGTGACATCCTATTCCCGCCTTGCCCTCTCTGCTCCTACTGCACTGGCCTTCTTTCTAGTCCTCAGTTACAGGCAGCCTTATCTGTCTGGTGTTTGGAAAAGCTGTTCCCAGAGCCTGGCTTCTTCCTGATCTTCAGATAACCAGCTTCTTATTATCATTCAGGTCCTAGCTCAAATGATATGTCTCAAAGAGGCCTCCTTAGATCTCCCAGCTGCTACCAATCACTTCTGTAGACTTTGGAGTCTAATTGACCTGAGTTTAAAACCAGCCTCTGCCACTTGCAGGCTTTGTGACCCTGGGAAAATTTATCAACCTCTCTGTGGCTCAGTTTCCTCATCTATAAAATGAGGGCGATAATGCTTCCTTCTCAAATTGTTTTGAATCATAAATGAGACTAATGTCTGAGTCATAGTGTTTAAAATGTTCAAATAGTGTTTTTAAAATGATAGCTGTAGATGTTTTTATTTTATTGCACACCATTGCCAATGCTGTTGGTACTACTTCTATCATGTGATATCTGTAGCCCAAAATGCCTCAAACAAGCTGTGTTTCCTATAGCATTAAGCAAGCAAACAAACAAACAAAAATCATTAGAAGACTTTTGTAGTCTAGCTCTAAATTTTCCAGATTTCTTCAACTGTTCTCCCTCACAAATTGTATATTTCAGCCAATCTGGACTTTCCTAGAGGTCTCCTGTCTCTGTCTTTGTTTGCATGTAACGTCTAGACCTATAGAAATTCTATTCATCCTTTTTGTCCTTTCTTATCTCCCTCTCCTCATCTCCTGGATTAAACCTGATATAGTCACCCATGTTGGAAGTGTGTCTTCTGAACTGCTCAATTCATCATGCTGAGTGTCAGAGGAAGCTCAAGTTCAGTATATCTAGAACAAAACACATCATCTTTCCCAAGCAATCCTATTCCTCCTTCTGTGTTATAAGTCTTAGTGAAGATACCACCATCTGCTTGAAACCTTAGTCTGAAATGTGAGCATTAATCGAGGCTTCCTTTCTACAAACCAGTAACCATTAACCAAGTCTTGATGCATTCACCACCTAAGCTACCTATATTACCTTATAAAAGTTTTGTTACTCAAAATGCATTGCTTCTGCTCCACAGTTACCATCTATCCATGTCAGACCATTACCTTCAAAGCAAAGCCTTAACCCAGACCTCCCCACCAGGCTTTACCGCTCCACTCTGCCTGCAAAATGGTGGTTCTAGAATGGATCTCTGGCTGTCTCCCTCTGCTTTCCTGAGCAACACTTGTCGGTGGCTCATTATCTTCAGAACCAAGCTTATTCCCATTAGCATGGTGCACAAAGTCATTGTGCTCGCTCATGCTCTCTCATTTTCTCAAAAAACGCATTTGTTCCCCCCACAAACATACCCAAGCCATACTGTTCACACCATATCCTCTGCCTAGATTCCTGCTCTACTTTCTTCACATGAATAACTCACCTAAAGAAAAAAAGTCTGCTCATTTTCCCTTATTATAAAGGTAATATATCTTAATTTTAAGGAAAATAGAAAATTCAGATAAGCAAAATGAAGAACATTCGTAATCACTCATTATATACTACCACCCGGAGATGATCAGTACCGACATTTTTTCTATACTTACATATAGTTTTTATAAAAGTGGGAATGTGCTCTATTATTTTATAACTTGATTGTTTTTACCTAATTGTAAATCATGAATAACTTCCTGTACCATTTATTATCCTTCAACATTACATTACAGTGGCTGCATAGAAGTCTATTGCGTATCAATATCATGACTTAATTGATCTCTTATTATTGATATTTATACTACTTCCAATTTTACATAGTTATAAACAATACTGTGATAAATATCTTTATTGATGAAATTGTCTGAACATGAATTTTAATTTCCTTTGTATAAATTCCTGAAGGTGTATTTGCTGAATCAAAAGATATGCAACACATCAGGGATTTTGATGCAAATTGCCAAATTGTTCTCAAAAAGGCCATAGCAATAATTAAATGAAATATTTTCCAATTTAATGAGTGAAACAGGGATTTTTGTTTCCTTTCGTGTTTCCTTTTAGTGAGGTTAAACATTTCCATATATTTGGTAAACATTTACATCCTTTTGTGAATTGCCTTTTAAGGTTCTTTCTCATTTTTCTATTAGAGTGCTTAAGTTTTTTAAAGTAATCTGGAAAAAATATTATGGTATTAACACTGTTGTGAATGCTGGAAATATTTTTTGAGATGATTATTTGCCTCTCAATTTTATTTGTGGTATTTTTTTGAATGCTGGGACCTATGTAGTGTAGTCAGTAGACTCCAAAACCAGATTGCCTGAGTTTGAATCTGAGCTTCAACTCTTACAAGCTGTGTAACCTTAGACAAGTTACTTAACCTCTCTGTGCCTAAGTTTTCTTATTGGTGAGATGGAAGTCATAATAATACCCTACCCACCTTATAGGATTGTCTTGAGGATTAACTGAGCTAATATACAGACAGTGTCTAGAACACTGGCACATACTAAGTGCTACATGATAGCTAAGTTAAATCAGCAATTGTTCAGCTCAGAATCATCACTTCATGAAGCCATCTCTGAATTCAGGAAAATGCTGCTCATCTGACATCCCACAGTATTTTTCTTAATACTGCTAATTTTGTAATGACATATGTATACTTCAGTCTTCCTCAATAGACTGGAAACTAATTCAGTGGACAGGGATTGTGTTTCATTTATCATGATATTTCCAGTGCCTGCCCATTGCCTTCTGCAGGTGAGTGCTCACAGAATATCTGTGAGATGAACTGTAGCTCTCAGGATGCCTCTTACAGCACATCTCTCATGTTCTTTTGAATTATAATTGTTTGTGTACTTAATTAGCTCTCCAACTAGATCATACATTTCTTAAGGACAAAGACTCCTACTCTTTTTTTCTATGAGACCAAGCTCTGAGCCTAAAATATATTAGGTGCTCAATAAATGGAGGACTACAGGAAAGAGAGGTTGGGAGGGAGGAAAGGACAGATTTTTTTTTTTAAAGAAAAGGAAAAAAAATATATAAATTATATGCACTTATATACTTGAGACACTTGAGATCCCGTCTTGGAAGACCATGCCTCTGTTACTGACTCTGCTGACTCTGGCCTCGTCAAATTAGTGGTTAATCCCCTGAGCCCTGTAGGAGACAAAAGCCCCAAACTCTGGCTCTAGCAAACTCTGGACAGGTACTCAGGAGGTCTGAATCATTTTAAATAACTATACTGTTTTCATGGCACCATGACAGCTCCAGATGACTCCCTCCTTCCTTCCTTGAGCAGGTGGTTCTCCCACTGAATCCCAAGGGACCCTTGAGCCTGAGGGCCTGTCAATGGCTCATGCATAACCCTAGTGGGAAGGCCTAGGCATTCATGATCTGGAGCATTCATTGACACTTGGGATCTCAAAGTGTAGACAAAGATATCTGGACCGACACCTGACTCAAAACAAGTGTCAGTCCAGATATCTTTGTCTCTACTATTTCAAATATCAAGTCTATATCCAAAATGGTTTTGGAGTTGTGACAGCCAAATTGATCAAAAACTTTTCATTTATCACAAGTGATGCATTTTTAACTCTTTTGACTATCCTGGTAGCTACACTTTGTACAGATGATCATAGGTCATGGTTATTTCTATAACCCATTTATTTATTCACTTATTGAACAAGTCATTCAACAAACACATACACTTGTCAGTGAGAGGTACTAGCAATGGATAGAAAGTAAATTGAGGAAGGAAATCCCTGCCCTCAGGTCCTAGAACAAGTGTTCTGAGGATTGACAAGTAAGTCACTATGAGCAGATGCTTTTGTGAGCATTTTGATAGAGTTATGTTCTAAGTGTGATTGGAACACAGAAGAAATGAACATAATCATTCAGAGTTGGGAAGGAAAGGTTATGGAAAGTTTCATGGAGGAGATGAGGCTGGGCTGAATTCTGAGGAAACTTTCATTAATTCATTCATTCATTCAATACTTAACCGGCTTGAAAAAAATTCATCAAGGCATTAAGCACGATTCATCTAGGCACTGAGTTTATTTGTTAGCAATGAACAAGACAAGGTTTCTAAACACATGAAAGTAATTATTACAACATCAAAAGGGAATATGTAGAAAAATAAAATAGAGTGATGTGTTAAAGAGTGGCAGGAGGGAGGGAGGCCAGATCACTGATGGTCAATGTGGAAGCTGATTCAGTTGCAAGCTGGACGCTACCTAAGGCCCTGGACAGAGGTGGTGACTATGGCAATGGGAAGGAGGAAATAGAAGCAGCAAAGACTGTGAAGGAAGATTCCACATAGCTGCACGTGGAGGTGGTGGAAATGGAGAGATGATTATAAGGATGCTGATGCTTCAAACAGGACAGGAAAGCGGGGAGAGGAGGGTGTTTTGAAAGAGAAGGTGTTGAGTGCTAGGAAGAAAACAGGGCCAGTGCATAGAGATGTTCGGTGGATGTCAAGTGAATAAATGGATAGCTGGATAGGGGGGTGGGTGAGTGAATGGTAGATGATATGTTGGTAAGTGGTGTAGGGAAATCAAGATACCTAAAATTCCTCCTTCACATCCACCTGTCTTGGCCGAGTGAGGAGCAAACCAAGAAAACTTGTATTTATTTCTTCACATTTTTATCTCCCACTAAACCACGGGCTCCTTAAGGGAAATAATTATGTTGTTCTCCTAGGGCCTGGCACCACGCCTGGCCTCCTGGCTTTATAAATGCATGGTTGTTGATTACATACTCTAACTGCCATTCCTTTCCATCAGCCAAATCTGACTGCCCGTTTTCATGCCTGCTGATTATGACTTTCCAGGTTGGGAAAGCTCTCAGTTTTCATGCATGATTCTTTCCTCCTCTGCTGACAAGTCCTACCTGGTATTCACTGACTCACTCTCCCAGGCAGAGTGACCTGGCTGTCAAAACTGGGAGCCTGGATTCATCACACAGCCTACATCCAGGCTAGAAGGAACCCACCTAGAAATTGCCAATGCATACGATCCGAAGTGCACAAGTTATCAGGTCAGGATGAACATCAGGTTTATCGGAGGTTGTAGCAACCTCGAGTAATAGGGCCAAATTGTGGTTTATTAAGCCAGCTTTTATCATAGCAACTCCCGTTAGTGCAGCTATAGTTAAGGGTCTGTCAGTTTTTCCATTATAAGACCCTGTTACAGAGGCTTATAACTGCCATGGAAATTCACTGCTGCCGGGAACTTGACACATTAGAGTGCTTGAGGCCTTTGGGTGTATTTTGAAAATAAGAATAAAATAAAAATAATGGGGTAATTTCATTGAGATATGTGGCCTTAGTGTGCTAGCCTGTGAGGATTCCATAACAAGCCGACCTTCCCCAGGCAGTGGACAGTGGGCTGACATGATAGATAGGAACATTTTAACATTTTCCTCATTGTCATTGCACTCCGTCTTGTCAGTAATCTTCTTGTTAAAGAGCACGCGTTGACATGACGGACAATAATGGCCCCCTTACAGCCATCATTGGCCATCCCAGAGTACCCCGACTTGCAGAAGTTCCTATATATCGTACGTAAATTGACTGTATAAAAGGTTGTGGAAATGTTTTTGATAGAGCAAAGATCTAATCCAACGCCCCTCTGACCAGTTCCATGATGGCTATAAGATCTGTAGGGGTCACGTTGCTGTCATTATTTCGGGCTTGGGTTTATATGGACAGTAATGAAGTAATTCTATTTTCTCTTAGGTTCTTTTCTTATAATTACAACATGCTGATCTGCGGTACTTTGGTCAGTGTCTTGTGCTCCAAACTCCAGGTTTTCCAATAGGAGAGATAATTAACACAACTTTCAACTCTTAAAGTTAACCTAAAGTAAATATTGATACATAATTAAAGTAAGATGTAAGAAATGAGTAACCAACTAAAACTTGGCACCTAAAAAGGTCACTATTCTTGAAGCACTGTTTAACCTAACCTTGAGTCTTCTAGGGATGGTAAGCATGTCATCTGCTAAGAGTCACTGTGGTACAGTCATTAGAATATGGGCTCTGGCTTCAGATTCTATGGCTTCCAAATTTCCAATGAACCATCTACTACTAACTCTGTGACTGCGGACAAGCTCCTGAGCAACTAAGGGTCTCTGTCCCTCTTTCCTAATCTGTAAAATGGGAATGATTATAATACTAACCTCATAGGATTGTTATGAGTATTAATTAGGAAAAGATGTCAAGGGCTTACAGCACCAGGCCGAATCTCTTTGATGTTGTTCCTCATCAGTAAAAAAGTTTTAGCATGCACATGTCAATATATGTCTAACATATTTCTATATTTATAAATTAAATCATGTACCACTGAACTAAAATATTATGCGTATTAAAAATAAACATATGAAATAGAAATTTTAAATGATTAAAATAAATAATTTTTTACAATTTTCTTTCTCTTTTATTAATAATACAGAACACATTTTGCACTCAGGGAAAATTATTACTATATTTAAATAATATTTTATATTACTATATTTAAGTAACATTTTATGAGAACAATGTGATTTAAATGATTATTTTTTCTTAGAATCTTACTTTAACAGAGTGATGTAATTAATTTGAAGGTCCTTGGTACTTTGTTTTAGTGACCATTGTAGCTTAAAATATACTCTACTAAGATATGAATTTCTAAATGAAAGACATAAATTTCTAGCTATACTTCTTCAAATTTTCAAACTATATACCACTTATGAGAAGACCTGTGTTAGAAGATGTCCAACTTTTCTGGTTTCAGGCAGTTATTTTTTAAAATAGTCAGAAATCATTATATTTTACTAAATAGGTTCAAAGAATATTTTGTTTGTAGATTTCTTTCTAGATTTGAACATTTTGGTAGGTAATAGATAACATATTCAGCAAAAAAAAATCATAATAATGAAAGCATTTCCAACATCCTTTTTAAAAGATACTCTTTCTATACCAGATATTTCTTTTGCAGAACACCTGTTTTCTCTTTTATTGTTCAATCATTTGTCTTCAAGGTATGTATGAAGTGCGCTGTTGTTTTTCTCCCAAAATAACAGCTAGGTAGCATATTACTGATAAGCAGTCACATTTTATCATGGAAAAAAAAGACTCAGCAAATTCAAGACTTTTTTTTGCTAAAAATCTGAGTAATTCATTATTAAGTTTAGCAACTCTTATGGTACATTTCCAGGAATTCAACTGAGAACCTCTGTGTGGTCTCAAACTTTTTCACAGTCCTACCCATATTGTTATAAAGTAATAAAGATTCTACTCTTTAAAGAACATAGCCTGTAAAACCAGTTATCTTGGTTCATGTAATCTATATATCAGAATAAACTATAAAAAAAGTGGAATGAATAAAGTACATAGTCACTTCCTCAAACCCCTGCACATTGTGGAATTTCCACTCTTACTCGGGACCCCTTAATTTAACCTATGAATTGAGAGAGGGTGTTGGCGTACACCCATATACTAAATATCAGCGATGCTCATTTTTCTTTTCATCACGGTAAGAAATAAATATAAGTAGGATTTCAATATTTCCTTCCCATATCTCAGTGGCTTGCCTTGCTTATCCCTGGGATGTGCAGACTCTACTTTATGGCCACTTGCTGAGTAGTGTCCTAACATGTGCACATTCCACAACTGTCAGCGCTGCTATTACCTTTCCAATGGACATTGGTTTCCTGTGCCATTGGTTGTGTATGTGTGTCCACCTGCACTTGTTGCCGAAAGATAACACGTTGGTTTTTATATCTCTGCAAAATTGTAAAACGCCTCTCGTGTTCCTTCCTTGCATTCCTGCCTCACGTCTCTATAATGGCGCATGACTTTTCTACTTCTTATACAGAATTCCAGACATAGGTTATGAAAAGTCCCTCTAAAAAGGAAGAGAAAATAATGATTATTTTCCAGTGCATTTCAGCACCAATGGTACGTTGTACATTTTTTAACTGAGGGGCACGTGAGTTGTCCTATATCAACATGTGTGCAAGAGCGTTAATTGCTTTTAAATATTCTTGCTTTCCTCTTTACCTTCCCAAACACAGGAATTTTTTCAATCAATCAGACGACCATCTTCCTGGGGGCAGATTACAGTGTATACTGACAGAATGTAAAGGTAAAATCCAGATAATAGTTTCTGAAATTCAAAAAGTAAGTTGGGCTAAAGCCTTACAAGTCAGTCTGTTGTCTCCAGAGCAGATTTTCTAAATTCCCTTATCTCCTGATGTCAGGTGAGCTTACTCCACAGTGGTAAGAAAATATAACATAGGAAAAGTCAAGGTAACAGCTAACCTTTTTTCTAGCTCAGGGCATGGTTGGAAGAGTAAGGGGGGGAGGAGGAGAGAGGAGGAACAGTAGGGGAGCGGGAGGAGAGAACAGGTGGACGACCTCACCAACAGGGATGCTCAGATAGAGAGGAAGCTTAACACTTGGCATTTTAAGCCACCCTTGGTTCCAATGTGGCATGGAGGAGGGAACAGAAATAGTTGAGAGTCTGGATCTACAGAAGAAGGTGATCAGGTGATCACCATGACAGGGTAGCTCTGTATCTAGGGCTGGAGAACGAATGGCCTTACCTGTGGGGAGCCCAGTAGAGTCGCAGTAGGCATAGCAGGTCTTTAATACTAGTTGAGTTAGAGGTCAGGTCAGCCAGGGTGAATCGCCACACTCTGAGAAAGCCAAGAGAGACCAACAACCTTGAGTTAGTCCAGCTGCATATTTAGACACAAACGCCAGTAGCACAAGTGTCATCCAATGGATAACGAAGATATCTGAGAGACCAGAATAGGCAGCAAAGATTTCATTTTAAAACCCGGACTCTTCCTCACTGTCCTGGGAGACTGAAAGCACATCCCTTTTCTCATGTCATCCAGCATCATCTTGCAAGAGAAGTTGGAGGGATGGAATGCATCTGCAAGAAAGATTGATCATTGCTTCTGTTTACATTAATGGATCAGACTAAGCCTTAAACGGTATTGGACATTTAGTTAATATTTGTTTCTCTAGCCAGAGGCAGGTGGGAGTGTAGAAGAGAGGACGGAGACGATGGTTCATGGGAAGAAGGTGAGATAAGTTATATACAAAATCAAAATATGATATTTCCTATGTACATATGCATTGTAGTGGGAGTTAAACTTTGCAACCCAGCTATACAAAAAATGCTACAGCATCCCACCAACTGCAGAGTTGCGGAAGTTGAAATCCTTGTGCTAACGCCTCTCTGAGTTATGCACATTCAGGAAAACACTTCATTGCTATAGGAATTACTTGTTCAGATATAGAAAAACAAAGACCCCCCCATTAAAGTAAACAAAAGGGCTAGAATGTATGTCTATTTTTATCCTATTTATAAATACTGATTCACTGAGGTATCTCTTGGTTGATCCCAAAAGAAATGAGCTTCAGTTTTGCTTATGTTATTGAGTCACTTTGAAAACTAGAGTATTGTACTTATAAAAATGAACCTATCATTCCTCTCCTTCCCTCTTAGATACTTTAGAAATACCTGAAATCACACTTGAGAGTGTATCATGAGCTATTATCTGATGGAGGGAGATTCAACCCCATTGTTGAGGACAAGAAGCTAAAGAAGACCAAGAATGTACATGAGCCATAGAATCTGGTCACCCTGCCTCTCGTCACCCTCACTATTAAGAATCTCAAGCCCTTAACATTTTAGCATTAATTATTCATGAGAATTAGACATAGCTATGGAGTCATTTTAATGAGCTTTAATGGCAAATAGCCAAAACATCAGGCCTCTCCCCTTGCATGTTACCTGCGGGGATTTCTCTCCAGCTCCTTCTATCTTCATCTGTAATAAAAATACCATTAACCCTTAATACCCCTAGCAGGGTTGGTAAATGGCCTTAGGATGCCATAAATGCTTCCTGAAGGGGCAACGTGGGGAAGAAAAGAGATGCATAAGAAAGTGGAGAGAAATGTCAGAGAAACAATTAGACTTGCAAAAGTGGAGACTAGTCATAGTCAGGACTGCTTTGACTATGTCTTTTGCTATGAAGGAAAATCATAAAATAAAACTGTACAATAAGTCCTAGAAATATAGGCAATATGAAACCTTATTAGGAATTTTTTTCCCCCTAAAATTTCAAAAATCAGAATTCTACTTCTCAAATGTATCTACTGTTTAATATTCACACATACAATTTTAGGACAAAATTTCAGGAACACACATGCAAAATGCAAGGCACAGCCTGTAAATGCTTGCTGAATTAATGAATTTAAGGAATAAAAAATAGAGGTGCCTTTTCTGGAAAGCTATGGAATTCTGTTGGCGATGAACACATGTTTCCCTTTTCCATGGCCCCACCATCACTCTGCTATATTTCAGGCTATGGTTTATCATTGAAAACATGTGTCCAGCGTGTGCACACTCTATCCTTCCTTTGTCTAAGCTCCTTTCTAGTAAAAACATAGAAGGTGGCGAAGTATATTAACTTCTGTGGGCCTGTCAGGACTCTTTATAGTACATTTCCTATAAAGCACTATTTGATACCTGAAAGTTTTAAATGAATTTGAATGCTTCTCCAAATACTCAGATTACTTTCTGAATATAACTTATGCACTGGGGAGAATTAGAGTGCTTGCGTGATTGTATTTGGCCAGATTGAGTTTGGGAGAGCTTAGCAGAAACAGATATGGAAAGCCAAAGGTCTGGAAGCTTTCTTTTTATATCTTTGTTTGACTGTAGTACTGGCAAGGAGGAAGGAACCAGAAGTTGTTGCTACAACTCTGTGGACAGCAATGAGGGAGATAACAATTTGAAAATAACACTCCCTTTCCCAGGATCAGCATAGCATGCACAAATAGAACTTTGAGGGACAGTCGGAGTGCTAAAGAGATAGACGCTTTTCCAGTTGCCAGATGTCTGGCTATATAACTTGTTGGCTCTTTATGCAACATCGAGGCAGATCTATGAATTGAATCTATAAACATTGCAGTTACCATCTGACAACTGTTCAGTGGCCTTGGTCCAGTTTCTAGTGGACAGGTGTTTGAATTACAAAAAAAAAATCCCTCACTAGTGGAGCTACTAATTGATATGCTTGTTGGAAAGCTCAGAACCAAGGCCAAGAATTGAATGGGCATGAAGACAGAAATGTTCCCCCTTCCTGGTGGTCCCTCCCATCTGAACTGGAGGCATTTGGGGAGAATTGAGAGTTTTGCCTGGCTGTTGTGTGGGTCTCTGATTAGATGGCATCCATTTCTACTGCTTGGAATTGGAGGCATTTCCCAGGCCCTTCGTTAACTTTTTAGAATATTAAAGATTAAAGAACTCCTTTTTCCTATACCAGTTCAGCTTTCAGAGTTTCTATGGTGACTTGACTGATTTGCAAACTTGACAATGATATACAATTTGGGTTTTGTTTATAACTCAGAATAAAGACTTCATGAGTCATTGCTTATGTTTCTTAGAGAAGAAGAGAGAGAAGAAGAAGAGAAGGCATTGCTTATGTCCTCAGAGGACACTGGAGTGGAAGGCTGCTCTGGCTGTGGACACCCACCAGATTCTGGGGATCCCTGAGGACATTCCTGTTCCCTCACTCTTCCAGAAACAGAACACTGGGCCCGATGGGCTGTGGCTAGGATCAGAGAGAATGCGTGAATGTGCCAGACGTTCGATGGTATATGAACACATCTGAATTTCTGAGACCCTGTGTTTGCCCTTACGGGAAGTTCTGAACGAAATGGAGGATTGTTCATTTCATTCTGTCATCTGTGCTATGTCCACCAGTAAAGCTTTGAAGAACAAAGAGACCTCCGCATTCTTTGAAATATGGGCTCTAAAAGAGCAAGTTCTACTTTTAGCTATCTAATAAATTTCTTCCTTCACAAGTTTCTAATTTAGTGCGCCTCTGAATCACAGTCAATAATGCATCTAATGCTGATAACAGCATTGGCATAAGAACACTTTTCACTTTGGTGGGGTTCCTGTTAGGTCCAACAATTTTGAAGGCGATATTAATGGTGACAAATGAGGGAGGCAGCTTTCCCCGTTAACTCTTTTCTTCAATGTCGATATTAGTATTACACTTGAGATAGGCTGCTTTTGTTGCTAAGTTTGCATGAAGAAGAGCTGTGATGAATAAGAGACCTTGGATGCGACATTAAATGTAAAATTCTACTAAAATTGCATACTTTCCATAAATGTAACACTGTTTAGGATGTAATGGGGTTTTATTCAAAATCAGCAATTTAAATTACTGACAACAATAATAATGTTTGCTTTAGAAAGAAATTGTATCAGAGAACTATGTCTCAGGAATCTAGAAATATTCCTAAGTGACTAACATGTATCTTTTTGTGTAGTAACTAAGAACACTGACCAGTGAATTCTGCCAAACTCCTAATCCTAATGAATTTTATACTTCACAGAACTGATGGATAGTACAACTGATTTCAAACACTTACCCCACTGGAAGCTGTTGAACTAGCCGTGTTCAGAGGCTGAGCTGGAGGAGCAGGACACTTGGAAGCTGCTGTTCTTGTCAATTTCACTGCTACTTTCCCTGCTGACCACAGAGTCCAAAGGCCAGAGAGGACAGTGGTGTGGGCTGCCAGTCTTCAGCACTGCTGGGCAGCTTGTCACTAAGAACAAGTATGTATACATTTTGGAAAGATGATCTTATAAGGAAAAATAAAAATATTTATAAGCCACATATTTTTTGTTTTGTTTTTGAGACAGAGTCTCACTCTGTCACCTGGGATAGAGTGTAGTGTCATCATCATGCCTCACTGTAACCTCAAACTCCTGGGCTCAAGCAATTCTCCTGCCTCAGCCTCCCAAGTAGCTGGGACTACAGGCGCACACCACCACACCCAGCTCATTTTTCTATTTTTTTTTTTTTTGTAGAGACAGGGTCTCGCTCTTTCCTAGGTTGGTCTCAAACTCCTGGCCTCAAGTAATCCTCCCACCTCAGCTTCCCAAAATGCTAGGATTGCAGACATGAGCCACTCCACCCAGCCACAAGCCACATTTTTTTAAAATGCAAAATGAAATAGCTTTATTGAGACTTGGGGAAAATATGTATTTTTTTAAATAGTTTTCTTTTCTATAGAAAATTTTGAAAAACCCAAGTAGAGAGAATACTATAATGAAACTCCCAATTATTCCTCTCCCAATTGCCACATTTATCAACTCAGACCCAACCCTGTTTTATCTACATCCCATCACTACCCTTTCCCTCTACATTATTTTGAGACAAATCCCAGATACCATATCATTTCATCTGAAGATATTTCAGTGTGTACCTCTGAAAAAAAATGACTCTTTTAAAAAACACCCACAAAACTACAGTAACATTTGTGAAAATTAACAAAAATTCTTTAATATTATCTCATTTCCAGTCAGTGTTCATATTTCCCCAAATATCATATACATTTTTTTTTATAACTTAGCTCATTTGAATTGGGATCCAAATGAGGCCCACATACTGACATTATTTGATTTCTCTCTTAATCTATAGGTTCTTGCTCCAGCTCTCTCTTTTTCTTCTTTACAGCTTTTGTTGTTTTGTTGAAGAAGAGATTGTGTCTTGCGTGTGGAGGTTCCCCTAGTCTGGATTTCGCTAATATCATTTAGCATGTAACCTGAAAATCAGTACTCAGATCTGAAGCTTGGTCAGATCCAACCTTGGCTTTCTGACAATGCTATGGTGTAGGTGGCGGTACACATGTTCATTAGGAAGGGCATAATATCTGGTTGTCTCTCTTTGTGATGTTAGCAGCAACTGATGACACCTACCTAGGTCCATTAGGATCTGATTTACTAGAGGATGCAAAATGGTGTTATTGGAACTATCACTCCTTCTTCATCTAGTTGCTAGAAGACTACTATAAAAGGAAATTCCCTTCATCAACTACTAGGTTACATTGAGGTCCAGCTCATACTCAAGAGGCAGGATTTATGCTTGATTCTTTCCTTTTATTCACCAGTTTTCAAAATACAGAGCCTGTTTTCTCATGTACTCCAAAGGTAACCAATGAGGTTCTTCCTAATTATCACTATGAAACCATGGATTTAAACATAGCTGATATGTTTCTGTACATTTCAATGTTACCTTTACTGCTGATCAAATCGTCCAATATTTGGCATGTGGTAGCCTCTTCAAATGGACTCCTGAGTCCTTTTGATAGGTTCCCCGTCATCTCTGACAGTTACAACATCATATTGTACATTTTCTGCCCAGACTTGGAACCACAAATTTCTCCAAAAAGTTTTGCGGTTTTTTTGTGATTAAAAGGTTTTTAGAGACTGCAATTTTAGGCACTAGGTATGCTCTTGGCTCCTGGGTTCATCTGTTTTATTTTCTATTCTTTTCGTGCACAGAGTTAGCATTTGTTTTCTTTTATATTTTTTATTAAGAAATATATGTTATACTTTTTATAATAGAAAATATAGAAAATTCAGATGCACTGCAGAGAGAATAATAATGAACCTCTCATGTGCTCCTCCCCCAACTTCAAAAATTAACTTATGTGCATACACACATACATGCAAATACCATACATATAGATACGCAAATTTGTACATAAAGATACATCATTGATTCATGTTAATATTACAATACTACAGTTCAACTCTGGAACTATAGGGTTTCTACTTAACCTGAAAATCACAATTGTCAGTGTCACCAGCATAGTCACCAAATTGCTTAATCCCAATAGTCTTAGAATAATAAAACCAACATTACCACCAATAGTTTTTTCTTTTTTTAGTAGTTCTTTTGTCTTTAGGGCATATCCCTATAGATATGAACCATCAAATAACTATGTTTTAAAATCACATGAATACTTCTCTATGTGTTTTATGCCACGAACTGGCACCAGTCTTTGCTCTTACTAATAATACTGCAATTATTAGCTTCATGCATATATCTTCATGTTTTTGCCAATGTATCTTTATGATAGATTCCTGTAAGTAGGATTGTTGAGTTGAAGAGTAAATGCATACATAATTTGACAAGATATTTCCAATTCTCTTCCATAAGGGTAGTACCATGTTTTGTTCCTCCCCGCAATATATAAGCCTGTGTGTTTCCTCACAGCCTTGTCAACAGAATGGGTTTTCTAACTGTTGGACTTTTGCTAATCTAATAGAGGAGAAACAGCATTTAGTGTAGTTTTAATTTGCATTTATTTTATCATGAGTAAAATTGAGCATAGTTTAAGAGCCACTTACATTTATTTTTCTGTGTAATATTTTTCCATTACCCTGGCCCACTTTTAGGCTGCTGGCATTTTTGTGCTTTGTTTTTAGGTCTTTGTATGTTAGGGATATTGATAGAAATATTAACATTTTATCTTTAAATACAAAATATTTTCCCAATATCATTTGTCTTTTTCCCAATACATTATGTGTGTGTGTCTATGTGTAAAAATTTTCTTTTATGTGACCAAATATGCCATTTTTTGTCTTATTAATTCTGAATTATGAGTCTTAGGAAAGTTTTCTTCACTCCCAGGCTGTAGAGGAGTTCGCTTATGTTTTCTTCTTGTATTCTGTGATTTAGTTACTTGCATTTATATATCTGTCCATTTAGAATTTATCCTGGCATACCCTGTGAGGAGTGGATCTAATTTCATCTTTTTCCATAAGGCTATTCATTTATCCCAATATTGCTTCTTAAATAGCCTTTCTTTCCCCCTATGATTTGAAATGCTACCTTTATCATAGCATACTATATATACTTACTACATTTACTCACTAGAAGTTTTGCATGTGAGTAAGTTTATGTCTGGATTTTCTATCCTATCCTATTGTTCTTTCTATTTACATGCTAATATCAAAATGCTTTAATTATAAAGGCTTTATTATCTATTTTAATTTCTGATATACGCAGCCCTCCCTTGTTACTTTTCTTTTTCATGATATTCCTAGTTATTCTTGCTTGTTTGTTCTTCCAAATGGACTTTATAAGCAACTTTCCAAACTCAGATTAAATAAAAAAAAACTCCGAAAACCTCATGGTATTCTTATTGGGAATTTTTTAAGTTTATAAAATAACTTAGGGAAAACTGACAACTTTATGATATTGAGTCTTCATATTCAAGTAAATGGTATGACATTTTGCTTTTTCATGTTTATTTTGTCTCTTTCAGAAGTGTCGTATAATTTGGGGCAGGTTTTGGACATTTCTTGCTCATTTTATACCTGAGAATTGTATTTTTGTTTTTGCCATTGTTAGTAGGTTTTCTCTTTCATTATGTGGTTTTTATTTGTATATGTGAAGGTTATTAGATTTTTATTTTAAGTTTAACCTGCTAAAGTTATCATTTTATAACCTTACTAAGTCCTTTTATTGTTTGTAGTAGTTTTCCATTGATTCTTTTCCATTTCTACTATGATATATAATCTTACTGTCTGCAGCCAAACATATTTTTACCTCTTTCATTTCAATTCTTATGCTGTTGTTTTCCCTTCCCTGACTGCATTGACTAAAACCTCCAACATAATGTTAAATAGCAGGAGGCATCCTCCTCTCCCTCTCTTGCCCTGTCTATATGTCCATATCTGTCTACATATCTTCTGGTGTTTTGTAATTTGGTTACTTGCATTTACATCTCTGATCTATTTGGAATTTATCCTAACATATTCTGTGAAGAATGTGTCTAATTTTACCTTTTTCTGTATGGTTATCCAGTTTTCCTAATTCTGCAAATTTTAAAACATTTGATCATGTTAATGAAGTAAGAAAGGTATATCCTTACTTTGTAAATCCGCCCATCATGTTATTGCATGGTCTTGTTGGCACGTTAAGCCCTGGCGATTTGGCGGAGCAGTGCAGGTTGCCACCTACACATTAGGGACGCTGTGTTGTCAGCTGTCACGCGCTGGACGATGGAATTTTGAAGCATCAATAATATAGCAAGTTGCCTTCCCTTGAGCCAGCTGCCTAAGTTAAGGTGATCAGGCTCTTGGGGAACAGAACTGCACACAGAGATCAGTTGCTCTTCATACCCAGAATGTCTTCAGTTGATGGCAACTGGGTTGCAGAGCATGCCTGCTTTGGAGTGAGGCGGGGCAGGAGTTTTCCTTCTTTCCTTCTAAGCACCTACCCCAAATCCTCAATTTTGTCTCTTGGTCTTTAAATCCTAAAAAATTATTATCTGGCCCTTTATAGAAAAACTTTGCCAATCACTGCTATAGATTATATAATTTATTGAATAAAAAAAAAAGTAAGCTTATTGGTAGCTACCTTTTATTCTACACTATTCCTTTCCATCCTTTGTCTTCATGAATATAAAAGTCTGTTCTTTTCTGTTGTCTTCCTCTTATGCCCCCACCTAGAGTGTAAAGTCCTTGAGGATTGAAATCCTGTCTTACTCAACTTTTTATCTTATCATAGGAGTGCCCATATTAGGGGCTCAAATGCATTTGTTGGATTAAATTGACTTAGATTTTCATAGAACTATCCAGTTGAGTACATTGAAGACTGTTTTTTCTGTCCACAGTAAGTTCTCATTCTTCCTTTTTATCACTTTACTATTTCTTGTTGCTTTCCCTAGAGCAGAAAGACTCCTCTCCTGTTGACCTCAAATGAGACTTGTCCCTGGTGCCATCATTGTCACCTCTTATTGACTGAGTGCTTATATCTCTAATACCCTGCTCAGTTCCCTGCTCCCACATTTCTCCTCTTCTCACAGTTATAATTATTTCACTCCCACCTGCCAACTCAGCAGCTTTGTAACCTGCCTTAACCCTTTTGTTAGAAAGAAGTAGGTTATAAATTATAAACACAGAAAAATGTAAACATAAAATAAATATCTTCCTCATTTTTAATTATGCTGAGAAATAGTTTTATAATAAATGAATTTCTAGGTCAAAAGGAAAAGTGTTTTTTTATACTTAAACACTAAATAACTTTTTAAGAACACCTCAAGTATATCAATATTTAAATAAATTACCCAAAGCTTCTTGTTAGAGTACAGAACACTGTTGTTGCATCTGTCATTCACAGTTACATAATTTGTTAAAGTCCTGTAATGGGTTATGAGCTATAGCAGAATTTAAGTTGCAGGTTGAGGCTAAGAAATGTTTTTCTAGGTTAATATAATGACTCTGTTACTTCAGAAACTGCATACAAACTCAATGAGGCCACTCCTAATGGCAAACAAGGCACCCAAATTCTCTTTCTCACCTTCTTTGCAGAAAACAATTATGTTTACTGCATCTCTGGCTTAGTTCGTTTTGTGCTAGTATAACAGAATACCACAGATTGGCTAAATTATAAACAACAGAAGTTTATTCAACTCACGGTTCTGGGCGCTGGGAAGTCCAAGACTGAGTGGCCATGTCTGGTGAGGGCCCTCTTGTTGTGTCATAACGTGGCAGAAGGACAAGAAAGCGCTCAAGACACAGAGAAAGGAAACTGGGCCAAATTCACTTTTATAAAATAAACAGTTTTGCAATAACTAATCCACTCATATGACAACAGTATTAATCCACTCATGATGTCAGAGCCCTCGTGACCTAATTGTTTCTCACAGGTCCCACCTCTCAGTACAGTTACAATGGTAATGACATTGCAACATGAGTTCTGGAGGGAACATTCAAACCATAGCACTCTCCTGTCCCCAGAATTGCTTCCCTGACTTTTCAGGCTTTCTCAGGAGCTCTGTGGGGCTACCTTGTCCCCTGATGCTGCCGGCTGTGGTCAGGGTACTGGCTCTGGAGCCCAGGGGTTCCAGGTTTGAGTCCTGGCATGATTTGGGCATATTCTCAGCGCCTTTGAGACTCACTTTCCTCATTGCAAAGTTGAGGATGACTATTCTCACCTCCTACAGCTCTTCGAGGTTTACAGGTCTCTTGTTGAAAAGCACTGAATACCATGACTGCTCCACGGTGGGCACTTAATGAACATTAGCAGCCATGGCCCTCCCAGTTCCCAGCCTCCCAATCTGCCCTTTGAGGTGGTGGGTTGCCCTAGCTCTTCTGTAAATTCAGCAAGGAACACTGCCACCACTCACCGCTCCCCACAAAAGAAACAGAAAAAACAACTCCTTGAGAGGTTTTGATACTCATCCATCAGCTGGTGTTCACCTCACAGTGCTCATGTGGATTTGTGAACCATTTGCCAGAGTAATTTGGTTTGCACCATCTCAGAGGTTTGAGAGACTGAGACCTAGACAGACCCTGGAGATGAGCCAGCATAGCCATTTCATTTTTCATGTGAGGCCCAGCGAGCCACAAGGATTGCCCAAGGCCACGCAACTTGCTGTGCAGGCTAGGGCTGCTCTCCAGGTTTGTGCCTCCCTAGCACAACGCTATGCCACAGCACAACACTGTAGCTTCTCCTGATCCAGCAGTTCTCCCTCTGGGTAATAGAAGCCTGAAAGCAAATGTCTAAATCTGGTACATTATCTAAAATTAGATTTGCACAATCACAGCCCATTTGATTCAAGAAGCTCTGAACTTTAATCACTTGAGTCATACTTTCTCAGACAGAATTTTGGCCCAAATGAATTCTTAGTTCTGAAGACAAGTTAGACATGTAGACTTGGCTTAGGATCTTCTTTCCTAAACTGAGGCCAGTGAGACAAGCCCTCCTCTGACCACTGGCCAATCAAATCTGTTCTTTCCGTGAATATCTATCCCATATTTTTAGTACTGTCATTAGCCTGACAGAATTGGGCCCATTGGTGGTGGTGGAAACCATCATTCTTCAAGTTTAGAATGTATATTCACCATTTAAATGTTTTTTTGAATTGGATATCACATCCTCCAAATCTTATACTGGTCTTTTCAAGAGTATAATGACTGTTAGGTTCCAGTATTTGAAAATACTTTGATATTATACTTTTCTATGGCATTTATAAAGGAGTGAGTAGATAATGTTTATTTTTTATCCTCATATATTTTTCTCATGTACTTTAACTGCTTTTAGTTTTGAAATATTTCTTTTCATAATTTCATATCAGAATCTTTTGGAGGGTTCTCCAAAGCATGATACTTTTATACCTAATGTTTTAATTTAGAGATGAATAATTTAAATTATTTTAATAAGCTAGAAATTCCCTTGTGATGTCTTCAACCAAGACAAAACAGGCAAAACTATATATTTCCAATAATTACCTTAAAACAGGAATTGGATCTGACACGCCCAATTCTCTAGAATTATTAAAATTTATAGATTAGATTTTCTGAAATATGTGCATTATATCTTAAATAAGAAAATTAAATTCAATATTTTTAATTACATTCTTAAGCTTGAAAGAAAAGTAAGAGAAGAAAACTCAATAAACACACAGATTTTTTTTTAATTAGCCTCTATGTTGAGTCCAGAGAGCTGTGTCTATATATCTAGCCCTAAAGGAACTCTCCATGAAGAACACAAGTTTTTGAAGACATCTGTGAGTGTCTTGCATTCGTTGCACATGGCAAGCACTAAGAAGGTAGCCCAGACCCAGTTTGAACTTCAAGTAGGAAAAGCAGGAATATTGACCAATTATAGTGAAAGGGACCCCGATGCAGCTTCAAGTAAATCTTTATAACTGCTATCCTCACACTGGTATATAAATGAAGGGTGATTCCCCTTAGACCTCATGGGACAATGCGTAGAGCAGGGCTTGAGAGTACTTAAATTATGGTGAGCCAAGTTCCCCTTCCCTGTTCTCCTGACATGCTGGGAGTGTTCTTGTGTCTGAGCCATGACTCTTCCCAAGGAAGCAAGACTAGTGTCACTAAGAAAGCAGGAATCATAATGGACGTAACATGCAGACACTTAATTTATAGAGTCTTCGATTTCTCCCGCATATAGTTCAAATATCTCATTTGTCTCTTTGAAACTATTTGAACTATCTGGAATTGAAAATTCATTAGACCTAAACAGCCTCCTTGCAGTGGCATGTATAAACCATTCACATTTTGATGTGAATGGTGAAGAAGACTGAGAAATTTGAGAGAAGAGAACTGTGGGTGAAGACAGATTTAGAGTGAAGTACCTACATGGAGAGATTTAAGGAACTAGAATTTGTGTTCTCGGCACAAGGAAAAGAGACCCTAGGGAGTAAGGGGGGAAAAATCACAGAAAAAAAGATAACAGATCCCTAAAACCTGTACAGAGATGGAAGAGCTGTTATGCCCATTCTCTCAAGAGTTGATTGGATCAGTTGTGGATTGCAGCTCCGCATGCATTAGTAGGGATGTGTTTATGAGGATGGCATGAGGGTACCATTGGCTGCATCCGGTTTTGAGAAACTGCCCATCTCCTGCTTTTGTCACTCTTGTCAGAATGTGTCAATCAGTGGCTCACAGCGGTGTTTCTGAAAGGGTGCTGCGTGGATCACCTGCATCAGTATCACCTGGTGCACTTGCTAAAAATAAAGGTGCCTGGGTCGCATGCCAGACTTCTTGACTCAAAATCCTTGGGGATGGGCCACTGAATCTGCATTTTTGTCAGATTTCCCAAATGTACACTTAGAGCTTGAGAACAACCAGAGTGGTTCGTTTGATGTGTCATATGATTTTTCCCCTCTTTACAAAATCTACTAAGACTTATATAGCACTTCCACTTTATAAAGCACATTTACATATATCATCTCAGTGAGGATTTGCATTTATCCTCACAGTAGTCCCATGAGATATTATTATCCCAATCAACAAACTAGTAAATTAAAGCTCAAAACTTTTAAGTGACTTGCTCATAGGAGTAATATACTCACGGGAGTAATATTTTCTCAGCCCGCATCCACCTAGAGGCTCTGGGATTTGAAACTGGGTCTGTGAATTTCAAATTTGATGCTATTTCCATCAGAGTTTGCTCACTCCTCTCTGCTTCTCTTGAAATTAGGTAAAGTGTCGCCAGGTTGAATGTGTGTGCCTTTGTCCAGGCGCTGGAGTTGGAGTTTACCATTAATTGCAGGCCAAGTATTCAAGAGAAAATAAACAGCCTCGGGAGCACAGGTCTGGAAGGTCCAAATCTATAAACCTTAAAGTGATGGAAAATATTACTCCTATGAGGCGTACAGTGGTTCTTTGGTCCATTGCAGAAAATTGCACAGAGATATGGTGAAATAATGCAAATTCAGTCCAGTCATCTCTCAATCTTCCAGGATCTGCTGCTCAATAATATGAACTATCCTTTATTTTGATTTATCATTTTTCTGTTTTGCTTCTGTCATCTTCCTTATAGCCAGTTTGTGGCTTATTTACACTTCCATCCCTCTGGATGTCGGAAGAGGGATGACAACAGAGATACAACTGAATGAATATTGGTGCCTGCTAGCAGCTTTGTGAAAAGGCAGTTGCAACTATCACTTTATATCAGGGTTTGGAATTATTTGTGTGTTCCAATTACCCATGTTGTCTATATCCCCTCTTATCCCAGATAAGCATTACAGTACCGTACTGACATCTCCTCTTAGCAAGTGTATTGCTGCTCATTCAGTGCAATTGGCTGTGGCAACTCATGACTTTAAACAAACACAGCACAAATTATCTCAAACCACTTTCAGTGATTCAAGGGTTAATGATCCAGTGTGTGAGTTGCACAAGCACTTTGCTCCTTCTGTCTCCCACTCCTTCTCTAGCTTTGGGTCATTTGGTTGCTTATTGGTATGTCCGCCAGGGAATACGTGACATTAAGCTCAAACTGATCTTTTCCACCGTGATAGTGACTCCTGAGGTTAGCTGTGATGAGAGAAGGAGGTTGAAAAGCATCATTTTTCTGTATTTTTTTTAATTGAAGTTTCCAGTCTTACCTTTTTCCCCCATTAACACAGAAACATTAGAGTTAGTTTTAGCTATCTTATGGAATGTGGCTCCTGTCACTTTCAGAAACCCCTTATTGAGCTACTAGTGGACAAAAGTGCTTCAGTTCTTTGATAGAGTCTATAATACAAATTTCACTGATAGACCAAAGGGTTTAGAAAAACAACTCGAAATTGTCCAATAAAGTGTCCAAGTGATTTAGCATGTGTGAAAGTCAAGAATTAGCACCTCCAATGGATAAATTTGAGTTTCATCTTTTCCCCCATTCTCTGCCCTCCCGTGTGGGAGGTGCTAATGAGCAGTGAAATGGTCAAGGTAGGCCACGGCAGGGAGGGAAAAGGGAGCCAATACCCTCCAAACCAACGAGAGATAGTCAGATGCGCTTCTTCTCTCCCTTCCTCCAGCCTCCTGAGAAACTTCTTCTATTTGTCTACATGAGTGGAGAGGCTCACTGAGTCCTTTGCTTGCCTCATACTATCCCCCATAGGCTAGCATCACTGCCACATCCTAAGTGGACAAACTCTCATTGCTACAGAATGAAGACAATGACCTACTGCTGTTCCTCACCTGTCTTTCCAGGCCAAAGACAGATGCCCAGGCCCTTCCTAGGGAAAGCTCTGGACCTGAATAGCCTCAGCGTATATGGGATGTAGTATAGCATCTCATTCAGCCAGGACCCCATATTGTATTGTAGAAACATGTATAGTAGCATGGATTTAGCTGTCATGCAGGAGAAATCCATTTTCTAGCTATGGGTTCTTGGAGGAAAATCTCTCCATCACTTTTTGAACACATTCTCCTCTTTCTGTGGATTACTCCAGTGAGAGACCTAGGAATTGTGCTGGCTCAGAAGAATCCAGAACAAAGCAGAGGTCAATAAACCTGAAGTATTCATGACTTTCACTAAAGAAGTGTTGAGATAAACTGCAGAAACTATCTCTGGCTAATTTTCAGAGATGCATATTGTATAAGAAAAAGAGCCAGTTGAAATGGCATATTTGCTACACAGGACACAGTTTTATTCAGGTCTAGAGAAAAATAACAGAAAAGCT
Organism: Cheirogaleus medius; assembly: GCA_008086735.1. NCBI lineage: Eukaryota > Metazoa > Chordata > Mammalia > Primates > Cheirogaleidae > Cheirogaleus > Cheirogaleus medius. Next base: position 14,180,829 of record VBSM01003157.1, on the reverse strand, counting down.
TTGTCAAAAACAGTAATATTTTAGACGTTTCAAGTCAGTATCCCAATCAAATGGCATGGCGGGCCATTTTGAATTTTTTGCATACCTAAAATTTCTTGACTGGGTCATATTATAAATCTATTCAAGACCTCCTACCTTATTCTAAACAGAAAACTATCATTACTTTCCAAAAGATAAAATTAGAAATGTATTATAAAAATAAAACTCAACATCAGCACATGACCTACAAATTAATTTCAGATATGTTAGATTCAAAGTTGTCTGAGAGAAAAATACATTTCTGTAAGATGATGCATTTTGTTTTTTTAAAAAAACTTTAAGGATGAAGGCTTAGGGGTGTGTGTATGTGTAAAATCTTTCTTTTCTCCATTAATAATGTATCTCTTTTGCCTCATTTTATTAATCTATAAAATGGGGTAATAATTGCTGACATACTTGAGAATTTCTTGGCCAGCAGCATAAACATTATAATATTGTAGGTTTCATGTCCCGAGAGTAACTTGAGAGTGAATAATAATCAAAGCATTCAGCCCAGTATAAGAAAAATAATATTGTGTGGACTTCGCACTGCATGATTTTATTAAATCTAGACTTCAAGTCTCCATGGCAAGCGGATCCCCAAAGCCCAGGCAGCACAAATGTTAGTGCTTCCTCTGAAAATAAAGTTAACAATATCTAAAAAACATACCATTTAATCCATTGTCATTGTTTGGCAGAAGAATTTAGTTGTGGTGTGTTAGGAAAGGAAGTGTGTTTTCTTTAAGATGTGCTATCCATCTTCCTCAGCCCCAGAAATTACACCCTAAATAGTTAACGTAACGATACACCTGCACTGAGACTCCAGCTAAACTGTCTTAATAGTGGCAATCTGGACGGCCCATGGAAGGAACCTATGGCGGAATTAACCTTCCTTTCCCATAGAAGGCTGCGGAGTTTGGAATCATTTTCTTTATGGCCTTTCCTAATGTTCCTGGAGGAAAAAAATCCACAACACCCCTGTCCCCAAATAGTCATCCTGACACCATCTGAGATAAGATAAGGTGGTGATAAGGCTGCCTGACCTCTGTATTAACTTTAGCAGTGAAAATTCTGTTCTTGTAGCAGGAATTCTAATTTGCTCTGCACATCACAGATGCAAACACGTCCGATATTAAACGAGTGAGGATTACTCAGATGCCCTGCTTTGCAGGCTTCCTTTGAAGACTCCAGGGGATATAAAGGCATTTAGCTGTTTCCTTCTCTTTCCCTCTAGAGGCATCTGGCTAAGTCAGGTGGCGTGCATTCCGCACGGTCCCCCGTATTGTATGTTCTGTTCTGTGTGGGTTTCCCCCTTTTCTACTGCTCTGTCTTTCTTGGCCTTCCCCAAACATCTTTATCCAGAACCAAACATTATGTTTGTTTCTGGGATTCCCATCAGGATCAAGGAGAGAAGGAGCAGGCTCATGTCAGGGACACTCCCTGGAAATCAGCAAGTCTACGACTGCACAAATACACACACGGGCAGCAGCCCGTGGCCGCCTCTCCTGGCACGTCCCTGCCTGGTGCATCTCGTGCTGGTAGAGGCCTTCTGCTCCAGGAGTGAACGTTATTTAGCCATTCCCCAGCTATAAATCACATTGACCTCTCTCGAGAAGACAGAATCCTTTTCAAGGATGCCGTAAAGAGGAAAATTGAGCTTGGTTAAAAAGTGGCAGAATACTTGCCACTCTTGAGTTCAGAGTGTTGGCATAATTCTCGAGAGAACAAGCAGAACACCACACAAGTCCAGGAAAGTTCTCTTCTGAATGTGGTTCTCTCTTTGCCGGTCACCTATGTCGATTCTCAGCCAGCCTGCTGGAATGGTACAAGGGACATATTTTCTCTGTGAGTTAGAGGGGACTGTGAGACTGAGGGTTGGAAGATCCAATGGCTGTGGGTCTAGAGCTTCCAGGATGCACCTGTCCTGTGACACATCTTTAGGCTCTTTGGTCACTTCTGCATCTGCATTCTCATTAGCATCCTGCCCCATCCCCCCATCTGTGGCCTTCCTGCTTGTATCTGCCTCTGTGACCCATGGTGACCAGCGAGGGCAGGGAGATGTCTGCTCTCGGACAGCCCAGCGCCAGTCCCTCCTCCTGTACGCAGAGCAGCAGGGGCACAATGGGAGTGGAGCTAGTTATTGGGAATATTATTTTTTTTCTTCTTTCCACATAGTTTGTTCTCCCTATTAATATGCTTCCAGAGGACAAGGAGAGGTTCATGACACCGGCACCAAACCCTCACTGTGAAAAATTAGATATGCTTTTCTCTGCTGGAAACATGATCTTTCCAGAAATGATAAAAAATAAATAAAATTAAAATTTTTAAGGTGTAAAAAGGACAAAACAATGTACAACAAAAAGGACCCCCAGTTCCAGTTCTCTCCCCAGAAACAAGTATTGTTATCAATTTTTGTTTATCCTTCCAGAAATAGTCTGTGTATGTACATATTTATATCTAAGAAACTTATGTGGGTATTGAAATTTGCAAGCGTTTCCTTGGATCAGACAACCAGAGTGGTTGGGAACAGCAAAAGGTGGTGGAGAGCCAGGGGTATTGCCCCTTGGTGGCTTTTATGTGGACAGCTCTGCATACACCAGCTACATGCATCGCCATGGGCCTGCACCCTGAACCTACCTAGAAAGAGCCGTGTTTTTGTTGTTATTTAAAAAATGTATGTATATACATTTGTTTTCATCACCAAGAAAAAGCCCGCATATGCACTATTCTTCATCTTTCTTTTTTCACAAGTTCGTTTGGTATCAGTATATATAGAAATACCACATACAATAGACACATATTAATGATGGTTTTTAAATGACAGATAATAGGAAGGAAGGAACGAATATAAGAGAAAAGAAGAAGCGTCCCTGGCTATTTACGGTTGTTATTTGTCAAAACGCCTTTCACTGTGAATCTGCATCTATCATTTTTCTCTCGTGGACAAGGAGGGCAGTGACAGTGGGTTTGTTTTGGTTGCAGTTGCTGCAAAATCTAAATTTAAGGTAGCTAAACCCAGTTTCCTCTGCTGTTTTCTGTATTAAGGACACGTAAGGTTGTTCTAAGGTGCCATCGAGCACCCTTCTGAAGGAGAGTTAGAACTGCCTCCCCTCCCGGCCTGACTGCATCAGAGGCCACCAGCAAAGCCAGTGCATGGGGACATTGCTGCTTCACTCAGGGCGGAGCAGGTGGGTACCTGGCTGAGGAAGGAGGAGGAGGTGTGAGTTGTTTCCCTCCCGCCCTCCATCATGAAACGAGACTTTCTGTCAATTTTTCTCTCCATTTGAACAATGTCCTAATGGGAAACAAGAGCCAAAAGCGAGAAGCGTAGCTTGTTGCAATTTCCTGCCTTCCTGTGTCATCACAAGGGGACAGGGGAAAGTCCAATAAGCCTTGAAGGTGCACGTGGGTCAGGAGGTTGGGAAAACCCGGGGAGACTGAGCTCTCCCACCATTGCATCGCACCTCTCTGCAGCCCCACCCGAACAGAGCAGATGGGCGGCTGGTGAATGCGGTAGACGCGCACACCGCTGGGAGCCAGAGATGGCACGGGACCCCACCTCCGCCCTTGGCTAGCCTGGACAAAGTTAAGCTCAGTGCCTCAAATACTCAGCTGTAAAATTCAGAATGGGTTTTCGGGGTTGCTGTGAGGATTAAATGAGTTGATCTATAGACCTGTCTCATGTGTAAGGTGTGTAAGCAGTGTCTTATTAAGTAATCTCAGTCCCTATGAAAAATGTAACTTTGAGTTAATATGGTTTGGCTGTAGTGAATATTCTAAATATAGTTGTTCCCCTAAGTTACTTCTGAGACTCTTCCAGTTTGAAGTGTATTCCGTTGCATGTCTAGAACATTGTTGTGCATTCCAGGTTCGACTCGCGGGGTCACGTGGGGCTGGCTCAAGGGATACGAATGTAGAGTGTGGACCCCTGAGTCAGTGCACTGGCTTCAGACTCAAACGGGTGGTGTACACTCCTTCTCCCAGCAGCTGCGGCACCTTGAGCATGCCACTATTCTTTCTCTGCCGCGGTATCCTCATCTGCAAACCATGGATAGTAACAATTTTTGTTCTACAGAGTTGTGAGTGTTGAAGGAGGTAATGTGAATGAAATTGATATATAGTGATTAGCATACAGTAAGTGCTCAAGAAAAGGGTAGATAGTATGTTATGCAGCTGTTAGCCACTGACTCGCAGAATTTCAAAACTGGAAGGATTCATCGAAGTTATTCAGTAAACTTTCCCCACCCTTCTTCATTTTATAAATGGGAAACTAGGTCATAGAAAAGTTAAGTGATTTTATGAATGTTATACAGCCAGTTAGCTGCAGAGTCAGGTCTGGAATCCAGGGGTTCTGAGGCCCATGTCTGGGCTCTTTCACTCCCTGCAGTTCTCTTGCTGCATGGCTGAAAGTGGATGCTCCATCCTTTTTAGGCGACCGGTGCTTCAAATTTGTTTGAAACCTTGGACAAGCAATGCTTGAAAGGGTCACAAGACTCAAGGCCAGGTATTGAATTCTTTTTACATCCTGTGGTTTTAGTTGACCTTTTTTTTTTTATTCATC
>VBSM01003157.1:14119640-14171361 GCA_008086735.1 Cheirogaleus medius | reverse complement strand
AAAAAAAACAAAAAAAAACAAACATGATATTAAATGAAAGAAGCCAAAAATGAAGGTTGTATATTGTATGATTTCACTTATACGTAATGCCCAGTGTAGGCAAATCAATAGAAACAGAAAGCAGATTAGTGTTTGCCAGGAAGTGAAGTGGAAAGTGACTGCTTATGGGTATTCTTTTTGGAATGATGAAAATGTTCTAACAGTAGATAGTGGTGATGGTTGTACTACTCTGTGAATATATAAAAACAACTAAATTTTATACATGAAGGAAGTAGATCTTATGTTATATGAATTGTATCTAAATAAAGCTGTTATTTTTTTAAAAAATGAATATCATTAAACACTTATTAAAATAGCTAAAATCCAAAAAATTGGCAATACTAATTGCTGGTAAGGATGGGGAGCAATAAGAACTCTCATTCTTTGCTAGCGGGAATACAAGTTGGCACAGCCTATTTGGAAGACAGTTTGGCAGTTCGTCATAAAGCTAAATATGATCTTTCCATTTGACCCAACAACTGTGCTCCTGAGTATGTACCCAACTGATGAAAAAACTCATGTTTATACCAACACCTAAAAACAAATGTTTATAGCAGCTTTATTTAATAATATCTATAAACTGAAAGCAACCAAGATGTACTTCAATGGGTGAATGAATAAACAAACTATGGTATATCTGTACAATGGAATATTATTTAGTAATAAAAGGAATGAGCTATCAAGTCATGAAAGACATGGATGAATCTTAAATGTGTATTGCTAAGTGAAAGAAGCCAGTCTAAAAAATTACATTGGCAGGGCACGGTGGCCCACGTTTATAATCCTAGCACTCTGGGAGGCTGGGGTGGGAGGATCACTTGATATCAAGAGTTGGAGACCAGCCTGAGCAAGAGCGAGACCCCATCTCTACTGAAAATAGAAAAATTAGCGAAGTGTGGTGGCACGCACCTCTGGTCCCAGTTACTCAGGAGACTAAGGCAGGAGGATTGCTTGAGCCCAGCAGTTTGAGGCTGCAGTGAGCTATGATGATGCCACTGCACTCTATCCAGGGCAACAGAGCAAGATTCTGATTCAAAAAAATAAAAAGTAAAAATAAAAAGCTACATACTGATACAAAAATTAACTCTAAATGAATCAAAGACATAAATGTAAGAGCTGAAACTATAAAACTCTTAGAAGGAAACACAGAGAAAAAGCTTCATGACATTAGATTTGGCAATTATTTCTTAGATATGACTGAAAAGCACAGGCAACAAAAGAAAAAAACAGACAAATTGGACTACAGCAAAATTTAAAACTTCTATGTATCAAAGCACACTATCAACAGAATGAAAAGGCAACCCACAGAATAGGAGAAAAAAATGCAACTCATATATATTAATAAGTTATATGATATGGGTTAATATCCAGAATATATGAATGTTTTTAAAAACTACAATTCAACAACAAAAAAAACAAACATCCAATTTAAAAACAGGCAACGGACTTGAATAGACATTTCTCCAAAGATATGTAAATGACCAATAAGCACATGAAAAGATGCTCAACCTTAGTAATCATTAGGGAGATGTAAATCAAAACCATAATGAGCTACCACTTTATACCCATTAGAATAGCTATTATTTAAAAAAAATAGAAAATAGCAAGTGTTGGCAGGAATGTGGAGAAATTAGAGAACTCTTGAGCACTGTTGGTGGGAAAATACAATAATACAGCCACTCTGGAAGATGGTACGGCAATTCCTCAAAAAATTAAACATAGAATTACCATAATGACCCAGCAATTCCTCTTGTGGATATTTACCTAAAAGAATTGAAAGAAGAGACCTGAACAGATATTTGTATACTTGTGTTCATAGCAACATTATTCACAATAGCCCAAAGGTAGAAGCAACCCAAGTGTCCCTGCGCAGATGAGTGGATAAACAAAATGTGGTATATACACACGATGGAATATCATTCAGCTCTAAAAAGGAAGGAAATTCTGACACATGCTACAATATGGAAGAATCTGGAGACATTTTATTTAGTGAAAAAAGCCAGTCAATAAAGGGCAAATACTATATGATTCCATTTATATGAAGTACCTAGAGTGGACAAATTCATAGAGACAGAAGTAGAATGGTGGTTGCCAGGAACTGTGGGGAGGGAGGAATAGGGAAATAGGATTTAATGAGTATAGAGTTTAAATTCTGCAAGGCAAAAAGTTCTGAGATAGTTGGTAGCGATTACACAATAATGTGAGTAGACTTAATGCCACTGAACTTTACATTTAAAAATGGTTAACATGGTATATTTTATCTCAATAAAAAATTGTAAAAGGCTACCTATTGTATTATTCCATTTACACGGCATTTTGAAAAGGCAAAACTGCAGAGAAGGTAAACAGATGAGTGGTTACCAGTCAGGGTACTGGGGTGGGGAGAGTAGTTGTCTAGGTGAAGCATAGTGGATTTTGGGGGTATTAAAACTCCTGTGTATGATATCATAATGAGGGATACTGGGTCCTATGCATTTGTCAAAATACATAGAATTTTATGGTACAAAGAGTGAAATTTAATGTATGCAAATATTAAGAATTATTAAGTTGGGGGTGGGGTCCCAGGATGGAATGCAGACTGTGACATGAGAATCTAACTGTATTACACGTGTGTGAAACCACCTCCCTAAAAGAGATGGGGAGCAAAGGTGCTGCCCTAAGTAGCTTTGGAAATGAGGGGTCTGTAAGACAAAAGATAAAAGGAGCTGGACATAAGCACTATATTTTAGTTGATGAAATCATTTCCACGGGGTAAAGATTAATAATTCTGGTGCCACTATACATGTGTGCTGTAATTGAGCAATACGATAAATGGTCAGCAATTGTGGGAGTCAGGTTTTTCACAGCTAGGATGGGAATTTACAGATAAGAAGGGAAGGACGATAGAATATTCCAAATATGTAGTAGAGGATGGCAGCTGGAGATATCAGTATGAACTTGTGTTTAGCTTAATACAGATACAGATGATTACATACAGAAACATTTACAGATGTGTATGTACATGCAGGTTAGTATACACACATATATTTATTTGATCTTTCAGTTGAGAAGGCCCAGTAGCAGTAAGCACACCTCCTGCCCAGATCTTGGTTTCTAATAACATTGTTCAATAAGAGGAACATTGTTCAATAAGTGCTTCTTGAAGAAATGGCTGATTCTAGAACTGAGGGCAGGACATATACAAGATGAGAACTGGGGAATCTTGTGCTATCAGAAAGTAAGAAATTTTTGTCAAGGAAAAGGAAGAAAACACAATGATGGCGGGGCTGGTATGACCAAAGGACACAGAGGCCAACTGAAGGCGCTCCCAAAAGCCAAGTTGAAACAATTTGAGCAACAGAGTAAGTAAAGTAGTGTTGGATTATAACCCAAAATGCAAAATAAATATCCATGAGTCCACACCAATAGAGACAAATGATTGAATAAATAAGTGGGTGAGAATAGACAAATGTCCTGGGCAGCAGAGTTCCAACTAATTTGTGTAGATCACCCTCAAGGAGTGGAGCATAACTCCTCACTCCTTAAGTATGAGCGGCATCAGTGACTTCCTTCACAGGAGTAAAGGATAGAGAAGGGGGTATCGGGGAAGGTTAGCTTTACACTGAAGAAACCTGGCAAATGCTACCCCAGCCAGGTGGTAAAGGTTAACGTTACATGTTAACAAGGTTAACTGCATGTTGATAGCGTGTACCTGTGATATGACATGATAAGAATGCCATTTTACCTTTGTGGTCTTCCTTCCCCAAACCCATAACCCCAATCTGATCAAGAGAAAACATCAGACAAATCCCAAATTGAGGGACATTCTATAAAACACCTGACCAGTATTCCTCACAACTGGTCAAGATAATAAAAAACAAGGAAAGTCTGAAAAACTTTCATAGCCAAAAGGAAACATGACAACCACATGTAATGTGGCATCCTAAATGAGATTCTGAAAAACATGAAGGACATGAGGTAAAACTAAGGAAATCTGAATAAGGTGTGGGCTTTGGGTAATAATAATGTATCAGTATTAGTTCATTAATGATAACAAAAATACCACTGTAATGTAATACATTAATGACAGGGAGACTGGATGTGGGGTATGTGGGAACTCTGTATTATCTTTGCAACTTTAAATAAAGACCATTCTAAAATAAAAAGTTTATTGAAAAATGTTAAAAATGGATTGTGGATGACTCTAATCCTTCTAAGAGGCTGGCAAAGGTTGAATTTTCCGTGACATATAGAACAGTACATCTTTCATACCCTCCCCCTGCCTGTCACTGCTCTTTGTCCTGGAAAAAATGGTTCACTAACTGTGATATTGTGGTTTATAAGAGGATATTTTTATATTTGGTCTTTGTCCCCATTTCCTGGCAGAGTTCCTAAAACCCTTGAAATCTCCAGAGTAATAAGAGTGGCTTTTGTATGCTAATGAAATTTCTGGTGGCCCCTCTCTAGCCCCGTGGTGGGGGCTGGTCCCCAGAAAACCAAGGCACGATTAGAGGGTTGAGACTTTCAGCCTCTAGAGAAGACAGAGGGACTGAATGTTGAGTTGGTCACCAATAGCCAGTGATGTAATCGATCATGGTTAGGTAATGAAGTTTCCATAAAACCCCAAAGGGACTGGGTCCAGAGAGCTTCCTGATATTTGTAAGTTCCTAGAGTGCTGCCTGCCTAGACAGAGCATGGAAGCTTCGAGCCCCTTCTCCTATACCTACCCCTATGCATCTCTTCCATCTGGCTGTCCATCTTTATGCTTTAACATATCCTTTGTAATAAATAGGGAAACATAAGTAAAGTGTTTCCCTGAGTTCTGTGAACCCCTCTAGCAAGGGAATCAAACCCAAGGAGGGGATTGCAGGAACCCAGTCAGTCAAAAGTGTAGGAGACCACCTGTTATTTGCAATTGCCATCGGAGGGGGGCAGCCTTGTGGGACTGAGCCCTCAATCTGTGGGATCTGAAACTATCTCCAGGTAAACAGAATCGGAATTGAATCGAATAGAATCAGAGGACACCCAGCTGGCGTTCACTGGAGAACTGCTCAGCGTGTGGGGAAACCGCCCCTAGACATACGGCGTCAGCAGTGTTGTGTCGAGCGGAGAGTAGAGTGCAGGAAAAACGCTTTAGTTTTTTCCTATATCTCTTGCCTTAAAAAGCGCATTTCTTTTCCCAGTTATGAGTTGATAGATCCTTACACCTCTCCACACCACCAGGAAAAAGGAGAACCCAGCCACTGCCAGTCTCTGTTTTCCTAGCTGTACTTTGCCTCCTACTCTTCCCACATTCTGCTTTTCCTGTTTTCCTTAACACTCTAAACCTTAGAGCTTCCAGGACAAGGCTCATACATCCTCCATCTCAGTAAATAAATACAAATAATACCTGAAACACCTGAGGAAAACATTTGACCTAAAATCCACACACAGTGCAATTCTCTCAGCTTCCAGAAGGAAAGGCTTCAGAGCACAACCCAGATCTCAAATCCCTGAAAAACAACTGTAAGATTTTCTTTCATAACTTGTCCATTTACCTCATTCTTAAAGAAAAACATCAGTTAAATTTTGCATACTAAAGCTAAAACAAAAGCAAACAAAATCATTTAATAACTGCAAAAAGCCAGCTAGAAATGTACCTTATGGAATATAAAAAAAAATATATAAAGAAAGATGTAATTGGCTAAGTGCTTGGAAATAAGTAGGCCCAGAGACTGTTATTAAAACCAGTTATGCCTCTAATTTTTACCTGCAGCCAGCTAAGCCAGGGGTTACCTCTGAAATGTCAAACGGCCAATGTGAAGGAATTTATTGCAAGAGATATAATTCCCAATTCTGGCTGGTAAAACAAACTTTACGGAGGACTCCTGGACTTTTATAATGATGGAATACAACCTGAGGCAGTATAAATTCATAATCTCTTAGGACAAATAGCCTTTAAAAATTCAACCCAGTATCCAATTCACCATTGAAACGAGTGGAACTTTTTGTAGAAGTCACATGATATGTTCATTGTATAGCATGAAATCTTCCATTAGCATGATCTCAGACCTACCTACCCATTTGCCCTACTTTTACAAGGTCAACATCATTGAATACAAGCTCTTGTACAGTTTGTGTTTAAACTGACACAGGTTTTACGTAATAACTACCTATTAGAAATCTGTTATCCTGGCCTAGCCTTGTGTGCTCTATGTCGCTTCGATACTATACAAAAGGGACCTACCTATAATACTCAAATTGTCATTGTCACTAAACAAATTTCCTTAAATAAAGGCCCATAAAAATCCAATTACATTGTGCATGGAGCACTGTTAGGTTGAAATGCTGCAACAGTAAAAGTCAAGATTAACTTAACCTTTTAAGAAGATTATATTACAGGCAAAGCCACACTGGCATATGTAGGACCTTGAGCTAATTCTGTGCCCTGAAAAAATTGGAAAATGGCAAATGTAAGTGTATCTTGAAAGCCTCTGGGGTGTTCTGGAATCTGGTTACCATTTCCCCCTCCCTGGGGCTGATCACTCCAGCCATGAAGGCCCCAGCCAGCAGCGCAGTTCTGTATCCTACGATTTCATTGGCCTGGACAGCTGCGTTGACTCTCCCCCTCCCCCCCACCAGGCTTTTGAAGCAGTGACAGGAAACCGGTAGCTATGTCAGTTCCACCCCTTCCAAGGGAATTTTCTGTCCCAGAGTGTTTTAAACACTACCAGATCCAAAAACAATCAGGTTTATTTACAGTGGCCTAATAACATCTTAAATTTGATGACATTTGGAAGAAAAGGAAAAGAAGGGGAAAACCATGCAGGTACTTCTCATAGAATTGCAAGATGATTCATCAGGAAGGAGAGTTTTAGTCAACTAACTCAAATCCCCATCTCCTGTTCTCCTCTGTCCAGGATCAGATGATTCAAGCAATAGAAGACGCCCTTCCTTGAGAATGGTTGAATAGCTCTAATTGCTGGAAATATCTGCCTTCTGTTGAGCCGACTCCGCCTCCCACTGACTTATACCTACTGGTCCTATTCGGTCCTTGGCTACTATAGAAAACCCGTCTCCACACTCTGCAGCCACACAGCTTTTTAAATATTTAAAGACAGTCATGATAATGATAATAATAACAAAAACTTTGATCATTTCCTGAGCATCTACTAGATGACAGCACTAAACCAGATATGTTACATATTTAAATGGATGGAGAGAATGTTCTTTGCCTGAACACTTCATGAGAAGAGCACTGAATATGTTTGCAAGAAAAACTTGATAGCACTTATGGGGAGAGTTAGGGGTGGGATCCTGAGATCCCAAAGGCCACACTCAGGATAGAAGTAAGTTTGCTAAAGAGGGTAGATTCTGCTACATGTTCAGATCCTTGTTTTGCTGAGTATCATGATAAGTTTTATTTTTCAAGCTTGAGGATAGGCACTGGGAGAGGGTGAATTGTTCTCACAGAAGAAGGGAAAGGAATTGAAAGATTCTAGTATCCTGGAGGGATAGAGAGAGGTCAGAGTGGGGTGAGTCTGGGTGGAGGAAGGATCCCGATGCACACACTCCCTTGCTTCCCAGGTGCCACAGTGGCAAATACTTTGCAGGTATCAGCAGTGTGAGGTGGGGAGATATAAGCTTTTTGCACTGGTATGTATGCAGCCTCTATCTCCTCATTTATTTTCTACACAAAATCTTCAGTGAAATCTTGATAGCTCATCAATGCTTCTGTATGAGTAGATTTTTTTTTTAAGGGAACTCGGAGAGTTGCTCATGAGATCTGCACAGAGTGATTTCTGGGCCAGAGGAGAGGGTAACTCATACTTTGTCTTATTTAACTGTTTTTTTGGCACATATTAAAACAAGCTCCCCCATCCCTGATTATACACAATTGATATTTTATAACATTTATATTTTTCTGACTACTAAAGCAATGCATATGTATTATAGACAAAAGTTTGAAATTATGAAAAATATAAAGGAAAATAAAAGCGTCTACATATGTCCACCAATTCTGGATAATAACTTAATGTTGGGAGGCATATTCTTGTAGTCTTTCGTATGCCTGTATACACAGATTTTATAGTTTGACTCTAAATGCCAGGCCTAGCATTTGTCATGTTTAAGTTTTATTTGATGATTTAGGCTTCTCACTACAATTTATCAAAATAAGTTTCACTTCTCCTGCTTTGATTTATTTTATTAGCTACATGTGGTGGAGACCCACAGCACTGTCCCTCCAGCACCCTGTTACAGGCGCTGCTTCTCCCTCTCTCTTGTCGCTGTGTGGTCACATCATTCCCCAGTTCCCATCTGACTCAGCCTCTGGGTTTGACACAATTAAGTGCTATCACCTGCTGGAAACACTTTCATTCTGTGTCTTGCTCATTCCCCCTGGTGCTTACTTTACTGCACTGGTCCCTCCTTCTCGGCCTCCTTTCCTGTCTTTTGTGTCTTCTCGCCAACCCTCAGGATTCAATTTCTGATCTCTTCTGTTTTCTCTCCCTTCCCCCTCCCTAAGTGATCTCACCTTGTCCCATAGCCTGAAATACCATTTATGCACAAGTGAATCCTACAGTTTTGTCTCTAGCCTCTTCTATCCTGAACCCTCCCATAATCCCACACTCCTGCTGCCCACGTCACAGACGTCCAAGGATATCTCAAACTAACATGGATAAAAGAAAATGTCTGGTATTTTCCCCCAACTCTGCTCCTCGCAGACTTTTTCCTATTTCAGTACATGGGAGCTTCATTGTTCCATTCATTGTCTTCATTGTCTGCGTTCACTCTGGAGACACACTTTGCAGCCAGGTACTTGGACTCTTCTCTTTATCTCACACCCTGCATTGAACAGTAGGTCACTGCAAGCCTCCCAGGACTCTGACCACTTCTAGCCACCTTCATCACCAGAGTCCGGAACACCATTATGTCCCCCACGGAGTGTTGCAATAACCTTCCAGCTAGTCTTCCTGCTTTCATGTTGCCACTGTAGAGTCATTGTCCACCCAGCAGCCCAAGTAAGCCTTCTGAAACCTGTTGGTCCATGTCACTCCTCTGCTCCGAGGCTTGCAACGGCCCCCATCTCACTCAGAGTAACAACCCACGTTCTGTACTATGGCCTGCCAGGCTCCTGTGACTTCAGGACCTGGCTTCGGAAGCCTCGATGACATCCTTTTATACTCACTCTTCCCCTTCCCATCACATCAGCCTTGCTGCTTCTCAAATCCAGCATGCCCTTGTCTCGGCCCTTTTGCACTTCCTATTCCCTCTGCCTGGAACACTCTCCCAGGTATCTTCGCTTCCTTGGGTCTCTGCTGCAATGTCACCTGACCAGAGGGACCGTCCCTAACCACCCTCTGTAAAATATTGTCTCCTTTCCTCCCAAAGTCACTCCCTCTACTTACCCCACTTTTTCCTTTTGTGTTATACTTTACTATAATATTTTAAATGGTGTCCTTATTGGTTTTCTTCATCTCCCTCCCCAAAATATATGCTTTATAGGATTAGGGTTTGTTTTTTTTTATTTTCTCACTCCTGTACTTTCAGTGCCTAGAATGTGCTAGGCACATGCTAAGAGCTCAACTCATATTTGTGGAAGGAACTAATAAATGAATGAATTTTTCTCTTGACAACCATGGATGGGTCTAGAGGAGGCAACAGATGCAAACAAAATCATCAAGTCTCCTCGCCAAGAGGTTAAGAGAGTCAAGCCCGGTCTGCCAGGTGAAGGACGCAGGAGCTGTCAGCAGCCATTTTTCCCATCGTGTGGGTTCCAGAAACAGAAAGACACTCTGCAAAGTAGAAGGAGGAAGCAAGAACACCATATATAAAGTACTATAAAATTAAATATATAGTGTTTACTATACACCAGGTACCAGATGCTCTATAGATGTTAACTCATTTGATTCTAATTATAACCCTTTAAGACAGATGCTATTATTATCTCCATTTTACAGATGAAGAAACTGAGGCACACAGAAGTTAAGTGAATTATAAAAAAGACATCTGCACTAGAATGTTTATAGCAGCACAATTCACAATTGCAAAGATGTGGAAACTACCCAAGTGCCCATCAATACATGAGTGGATTAATAAAATGTGATGTATGTATACCATGGAGCTCTACTCAGCCATAAAAAAATGGTGAACTAGCAGCTCTTGTATTATCCTGGATGGAGCTGGAGCCCATTCTTCTACATTAAATATCACAAGAATGGAAAAACAAACACCACATATACTCACCATTAAATTGATACTAATCAATCAAAGCTTATGTGCACATATGGAAGTGACATTCATCGGGTGTCGGGCAGGTGTACAGGAGGAGGGGATGGGTAAACTCACACGTAACAGGTGTGGTGCAAACTGTTTGGGGGATGGGCACGCTTGTAGCTCTGACTCGGTGGGTGCAAAGGCAATTTATGTAACCAAAGAGTTTGTACCCCCATAATATTCTGAAATTTAGAAAAATAAATAAAAATAAAGGCAGAATGATGGAACAAATAGGCAAAATAAATAGATAAAATTATGAAAAATGTTCTAAAAATTAAAAATAAAAGTGACTTGCCCAACATTGTGTAAAGCTGAGATTCAAATCAGAGTCTATGCTGTTAGCCACTGTGCTTTAGTGCCTTTCTGGAAGTTTCTTAGTTGTTTCTGAGGCTCTGTTATATGCCTGATATCTTTCTAATTAATCCCTGTTTCAGTTATTTTCACACTGAGTTTCTTTACTTGCAACCAAAAGAATCCAATTAACATACCATTCTTTTCAGCTTTTTGTTTACAGCAAATCTGATAAGCATAACTTTATTTGAGACATTATTAACAAATTTAAGTGGGATTTGAGTTCAGAGCCACAGAAAACCGATTCTCATCTTTCACTGCTGTCCGCAATGTTATCATGGAAAATATTCATCAAGTGAATGCTTTGTTGAAATCTAGGTGCATTATCCTTGCAGTATTTTTCCTGATACATAAGTCTGGTAATCCTAACAGCAAAGAAAATAAAGCTTATTTGACCTGACCTTCTCCTTGGAAAACCATCTTAGGAATTTTCCTAGACATTGGACTTCCCACTCAATGGTGACCAGCATTGCCCACTTGTTTCCTCTTCCTGAAAGTGTGGACGTCTGCCTGCCTTCAGTTTTCTGCCATCTCTCCCTTCATCTGAGATGTTGCAGAGCAGTCCATATGATCACATCTTCGATTTATTTTAGCAATTTGGGACATAAATCTTCTGAGTGCATTGAAGGTGACAAGATAGATCATCTCTGATGAATTACTGAATTGCTTGGATATCAGTTGGCTTTTTATTTTATTTTATTTTTTGAAGAGCATTTTCCTTGGTGAATAATACAAAGCAGAATGAAAGTTCAGTAGCTGTCTCCTGTCATCTGTCAACTTTATAGCATCTTCTCCATGTAGTGGGCCAACACCTTCCCTGCCTTTCTTGAACTTTAAAAAAGAAATTGTTCTTGTCTTTCATTTGTTTTGTAAGCCTCAACTTAGCCTGGGTTTCAGGGTTCCTCATAAAATTCCAAACAAGTTGAGCCACTTTGCTTTAAAAATCAATCCTTCATTCTTTTTCACCTTTTGTACATCACTGTTTATGAAAACTTGAGCTCCTCAGAGAGATTGTACAGTCACGTTAATAAGTTCGTGATAAAATACAAGACCACTAGTTAAATTTGAATTTCATATAAACAACATGTAACTAGTATATCATATGTAATATTCGGATCATACTTATACTAAGAAGAAATCGTTGTTTTGCTGAAATTCCAATTGAACTGAGCATCCTCAAATTTATTTGCTAAATCGGGCAACCCTACATGTTGATTCTGTTTTGTTTGGTTTGCTTTGGTTTTGGACAGTTTCAACTTTTCTTATTCACTTGGATTGCAATAATATAATCAGAACTTTAGCTTTGGAAATTTTTTATTCCTCTTGAGTCATGTGTATATTTTGCTTTATAGCATTTGAGGTACATTAGCGTAAACGTCAGCTTGAGCTGCCGTAACAAAATACCACAGGCTGAGTGGCTTAAACAACAGACATTTATTTTCTCACAGTTCTGGAGGCTGAAAGTCCAAGATCTAAGTGATGACAAATTGAGGTTTCTGGTGAGGGCTCTTTTCCTGGCTTGGGGATGGCCTTTTCTCTGTGCTTAGATGTGTGAAGAGAGAGAAAG
The DNA here is from genome assembly GCA_008086735.1 of Cheirogaleus medius. Classification (NCBI taxonomy): domain Eukaryota; kingdom Metazoa; phylum Chordata; class Mammalia; order Primates; family Cheirogaleidae; genus Cheirogaleus; species Cheirogaleus medius. Next base: position 14,159,168 of record VBSM01003157.1, on the reverse strand, counting down.
TAAGAGAGAGAGAGAGAGAGAGATATCTTCCTCTTCTTTTAAGGCCACCAATCCTATCAGATTAGGGCCCCATCCTTATAATGTCCTTTAACTTTAATTACCTCCTAAAGGCTCTATCTCTAAATATAGTCAAATTGGGAGTCAGGGCTTCCACATGAATTCCAGAGGACACAATTCAGTCCATAGCATGATCTACTTTTTCTCTAAATTGTTTTCATTTTGCTTTCATAAATTCTCAGGTCCATGTCTTTCCTTACACATATTTCCCTTCCCCCTCCATCTTGTGAACTAAAAGTGAGGCAGGGTCACTTTCTCTCATATCACTAAAAAAAAGAAACTAGCACCAAAACAAAAAAAAAAAAGAGAGAGAGAGAAAAAAAACTTCATCAAGCAGTAGACAAAACACTTGACACTTGACATATCCTATTCCAATTTATCCCTACAAGATCCACAAGAGATAAGCTCATTCGTATTCTGCCTTTGGCGTAGAGACAGGGAGTTCATTTAGGAAGTGACCCCAGGAAGCACAAGTGAGAAACCAGAGAGGTCCTCCAGGAAAGGAGAGAAGTCAGGAAAGGACATGGAAAGAGTAGGGTCCAACTGTGGACAACTCGGGCTCAGGCTCACTGGGAGGGACCCAGGCCTCAGAATCACACTGGAGAGCAGGGAGGCTGGCACATTTATCTCTGGCTTAACGGTGGCCCTCAGGGCATTAAGTGGGGCCCAGGAGTCCCAGTGGCACCTGAGAATGCCCGGAGACATAGCCAGCCCCTAAAGAACCTCTCCCCCTGCATCTGCTCCCCTTTGGGCAAGTTTTTCTGCTGTCCAGGGTGCCTTTCCTGTGTTTGAGGTGGGAAGTGTGTCAGGGGCTGTCTTCCTGTGCTAAACTTAAACGCAGAATTGGGACCACAGGGTATGGGGGTTGGAGAACATCAGCAGACTAAGCTACACATAGGCTTATTAACAGGCTCATTTTGCAGAAAAAGAAGACATTTATTTATTTGTGACACTCTAACCAACTGAGCTAACCAGCCACCTGTGAAGACATTTATTTATATGACAGTGTCTATACCAGGCTCTGGGTTGCAGGAGTGAACAGAATAACACAGTCCTTTCTTTGTGGAACTTTCTAACAGTTCAGAGGGGTTGGATCATTTATCTCAGGTCACACAGGGAATGAATGATAGAGTCTTCACAACTCAACCTCTCACCTATTCACTTTTACCTATTATTAGATTTTGGAGTTAGGACACTAGACATCACCAAATCAGCTGTCTGATTTTGTAAATTAGGAAACTGAGACCAAGAGAATCTATGTGCCTGTAACCAGATCCCTAGATACACTTAAGGCAGAACTGAGCTTAGGAGTCAGATATCCTGATCTCCATTCTAAGTATTAAGGTCAAATATAATCGTTTACGATGTCCCCTAGAAAATTGTATAATTTCCATTTTCAACAGCTTTATTGAGGTAAAATGATATACAATAAAGCAGTGGTCCCCAACCTTTTTGGCACCAGGGGCCTGTTTCATGGAACACAATTTTTCCACAGACTGGGGGAGAGGGGGAGATGGTTTCGGGATGATTCAAGCACATTACATTTATTGCGCAGTCAAACCTCTCTGCTAATGATAATCTGTATTTACAGCCGCTCCCCAGCGCTAGCACCACTGCCTCAGCTCCACCTCAGATCACCAGGCATTAGATTCTCAGAAGGAGCCGCAACATAGATCCCTGGCATGCGCAGTTTGCAGTAGGGCTCATGCTCCTGTGAGAACCTAATGTCCCCACTGATCTGACAGGAGGCGGAGCTTATGCGGTGATGCCAGCGACCGGGAGTGGCTGTAAATACAGATGAAGCTTCACTCTCTCCTGCCACTCACCTCCTGCTGTGTGGAAATAAAGCACACATATTTAAAGTGTACAATTCGATATATTTTAATATATCCATACCCCCGTGAAACCATCACCACAATCAAGATAATGAACCTAGTCTCACTCCGGAGCTTTCTTCTGTAATCCCTTCCCTCTCACGCCTCTCTGCCCATCTCCTGTTCCCAACAACCTCTGATCTGCTTTCTGTCACTGGAGATTAGTTTTCATTTTCTAGAATTTTAAATAAATAAAATCATACGGTGTACTCTGATGTCTGGCTTCTTTCAGCCAGTGTAATTATTTTGAGATTTATTCATGTTGTGTGTATCGATAGATTCTTTTTATTGCTAATTAATGGAATATACTCACATACATGGATAATTCACAATTTTTTAAAAATCCATTCACCAGTTGATGGACAATAAGGTTATTTGCAGTTCTTTACGATTACAAATAAAGCTGCTATGAACATTGAAATACATATGAGTGTAATACTCAGGACGGGAATGACTGGGTCATGTGGTAGTTGCATGTTTAACTTTTTAGGAGACTGCCTGCCTGCCAAAGTGTTTTCCAAAGGGGTTTTGCTGTTGCACCTTCCCACCAGCAGTGTATGTGAGTTCCAGTTTTTCTCACACCCTCATCAACACTTGATATAATCAATCTTTTATTTATTTATTTTTAAATTTTATTGTGCGTATTTAAGGTATACAACATGAAGTTATAAAATACATATATATCATAAAATGGTTACTACAGTGGAACAAATGAACATACCCATCATCTCACAGTTACCCATTTTTTGCCCCCTGTGACAAGAGAATCTATAACTCATTCATTTAGCAAAAATACTTAATACAATACAATATTATTAACTAACACATGTATAGTCCTCATGCTATACATCAGATCTTTCCATTTGCTCATCCTGCATATTGGCAACTTTGTCTCCTTTGATCTACATCTTCCCATTTCCTGACCCTGGTAATCACTAAGCCGCTGTTTTATTTTTTATCTCTATATCTTTGATCCCCCTTTTTCTTTAGATTCCACATATAATTTGAGATCACACAAATGATTTAGCCATTTTAATGCGTGTAATAGTATCTGATTTTGATTTTAATTTTCATTTACCTAATGACTAATGATGTTGAGAATGTTTTCATTTTGTATTATCATTATATACCTTCTTTGCTGAAGGGTCTGCATCTTAGTTCAGGCTGCTATAATAGAAGACCATAGATAGGGTGGCTTAAAAACAACTGAAATTTATTTCTTACAGTTGTGGAGACTGGAAGTTTGAGATCAGGGTGCCAGCCTAGCTTGGTCAGCTTCTGGCGAGGGCCCTCTTCTAGATTGCAGACAGCCCACTTCTTACTGTACCCTCACATGGGGGAAAGAAAGTGGGAGAGCTCTCTGGGGTCCCTTTAGAAAGGCCACTAATCCCATTCCTGAGAGCTCCACCTTCAATACCTAATTTACTGTTCAAAGGCCCCACCTGCTTATACACACTTAGGGTTAGGATGTCACATATAAATTTGGGGAGACACATTCAGTCCATAACAGTCTCTTCTAATGTTTTGTCCATTTTAAAAATTGAGGGTCAATAAATTCATAACTGGCAAAATTATCTCATTGTTTTTATTCATTTCATCTCATTTTTGTTCTTTTTTACTCTTTTTCTGGCTTCATTTATAATAACTGGATTTTTTGATGCAATTTTACCTCCTCTGTTGGCTTATTAGCTACAATTCTTTGTTTCATTATTTTAGTTATTGCTGTAGGTATTATCATCTTTTTTCAAGTGACATTCTATCATTTCATTTATGAAAACTTTACAGTAGTACATTTCTATTTCTTTCTTCCTAACATTTATGCTGTTAACATTATATTTTTTAATTTTTATATATGCTATAATACCTAATAATGACTTACCCTTTACAAATACTTAAATATGAAAAAAATCTTAGACATTTACCTTGTAGTTACCAATTCCAGTGTTCTTCATTCCATTGTATAGATTCATATTTCCATACAGCAACATTTTCCTTCTGCCTAAAAGATTTCCTTTAATATTTCTTATGATGTGGGTGTGCTGGTAATGAATCCTCACAATTGCTGTATTTCTGAAAATATTATTATTATGCCCCTGCTTTTGAAAGATATTTTTGCTGGGTATAAATTATAGGTTGACAGTTTTTTCTTTTAGTACTTTAAATATGTTGCTCCATTTTCATCTCACTCGTGTCAGTTCTATTGCAAAATCTGCTGTAATCCATATTCCTCTGTATGGTTTTCTCTTTATTACCAGTTCTGAGCAATTAGATTATGGTGTACCCTGGTGCATTTTACTTGGGGTTTCTTATGCGTAGGGTTCATTGAGCTTCTGAGATGTGTGAATTTATGAGTTTCATCAAATTTGGAAAACTTTCGGCAATTATTTTTTCAAATGTTCTTTTGTCATCCCCACTCTTCTCTGGAGACTCCAACTACATCCAAAAGAGGCTGGTTGGTGTTTTCCCACAACTTTCTAATGCTCTGTTTCTTTTTTTAGCTGTTCTTTCTCTGTGTGTTTTTATCATTATGTCATCCAGGTCACTGATCTTTTCTTCTTTGATTTCTGCCACAAATTCCACTCTCTGCGGTTTTTAATCTCACATTGTATAATATTCATCTTTTGAACTTTACGTTGGGTCTTTTGTTTATATCTTCCATGTCTCTAGTTAACTTTTTGATCATATAGAATAAAATTATAATAACTATTTTAATGTTCCTGTCTGCTAATTCTAATATCTGTGTCAGTTCTGAGATTTCCTCATTGTGGATTGTAAGTGTCCCAGACATTATAAACTTTACCTTATTGGGTGCTAGATATTTTTATATTTCTATAATATTTTTGAGCTTTGTCCTAGAATGCAGCTAAATTGCTTGCGGATAGTTTGCTCCTGTCAATTCTTGCTTTTAAGATTTTGTTAAGTGGGACTTGAACAGTGGTCAGTCTAGATCTAACTATTCCTCACTACTGAGGCAAGAACCTTCTGTGTGCTCAACCCAATCCAGGGTCCTGTGGGGTTTTCCAGTCTGGCTGGTGGGAACAAGCTCTTTCTCAGTCCTGTTCGAGTGAGCACTGGGCACTGTTTCCTTTATCCTGATGCTTCCCCATTTTGCCTTCCAAGGGACATTTGGCAATGTCTGGTGACATTTTGTGTTGTCACATCTGGGGTATGGTAGGAGGTGAGTGGTATTGACATCTGGTGAGTAGAGGCCAGGGATGCTGCTAAACATCCAACAATATCCAGGACAGCCTTCACAGCAAAGAATTGCACCACCAAAAAATGTCAATAGTGGCAAAATTGAGAAACTATGCTCTAATCCCTTCAGATGATTCTTTCTCGGTCTCAGAATTTCTTCACATGCTTTTGCACTCAGTACAGAGCTGAATAGTCAAGAGGGACCTTCTGCAGATTTCTAGCGTTCTTCTCTGTGCACCTTTCTCTTCTCTGGTACTCTGTCTTGTAAACCACAGCTCTCTCATTTTCCTCGGACTTTCAGGTCTGTCTCCTCAACTCAGGGAGTCTTCTGGTTCTGTCTGAGTTTCCCCTCCCTGCACCTCTTAGACCCTAGGCTCATCCCATTTATTCCCTGTCTGTCAGGGTGACTGTCCTTTGTTGTCTGATGTCCACTATTTTACAAGCTTTTGTTCATATATTTTGTTCATTTTTGGTTGTTTCTTGTGGAAAAGTAAATCCGGTCCCCTGTTACTCCATCTGGGTCATAAGCTCAAGTTCTAAAATTTCTTTTTAAATGTATTTGATCTTGCCTTCCCTTCCCTGTTGTCTTGCCAGTGTGCTGCAGAGGATCATTAACTATGCAAGTATATGGTATTTGCAAGTATGTGTGCCCAAGAGCACCAGTGTGTGCATGATGTTCAGACACATAGCGCCCGCTGTAATGAGCTACACCTCACTCACCTTCTCCCGCACTGTTCTTTCTGGGATTCTTTTATGGCTGTTGAATTTTTAAAGTAGTTTACCCAACAAGTACTTTAAATTTTCAAAAAATAAAATGCCCTTGGCCTAAGAATTCATATGCCAGTTGTAAGCTTTATTTGATGGTAAATGGTTGAAATAGATGCCCTGGAGAGAACTGGTCCTTTTGGCAGCACTGGCCTTAGGCAAAATTGTTAAGTAGGTGAAGAATATCTTCAGGGAACTCCTAGACTCTGCCACTGCCCCTCCCCCTGTTCCAGAGCCCTTGAGCTCTCTCCCTTAATGCTAAAGCAAGTGCTGCTTTCAATCTTTTTATGGTTTACATTTAGTTGTCAGTCGCTGATAACTTACATTTTTGCTCTTCTTCAAATATTTGAATTTTCATAGAGAGCAAACCATTAAGACAGATAGAGGGGAAAAAATGGTTTTAACTCCTTGAATTGGAAGTGGCTGCTTATAGTACTGTATTGAGAAAGGTGACTCAGCAGAAAAGAATAGTGATTGATTAGTGATGTCTGCACGGACAAACACAGGAGGTTAGAAATTTGCTATCTTTGTCCTAACCTAGAAGTGTTTATTCTACTGGACAATTTCCAAGCACTAGAAATCAAGCGTAGAAAAGACTTTGGGGGGCAATTGCAACTCATTAATGACCTTGAAATTGGTCCAAATAGGGCTGTTGTCTGTTATCACATAAAAAGTTGAGACTGCTTTTTCCAAGTGTAACAGGAACTTAGTGAAATATCATAAATAGAATACAAAGCCACAGAGGTCTTTTATACCAATCCTTGTGTGCATGTGTCTGTGAGAGACCTTAGAGAGGATTCCTTTTTGTTCCCACTTTACTTTTTCACCATCATCTTTAGGGCTCATGTAGTAACCCATGCATACTAAGCACCTGCAGAACCACTAAAGTATTTCTTTCATATCTTACTGTTTTAATGAACTGAAAGATCCTGCAAAGCCCCAAAAGTTTCACTTACTTATTTCCAAGCTATTTGTTCCCTATGTAAAATAACAAGCACTTTTTAAATTAGGGGAAATTCATTTATTTCTGTTTATCTTTCCATAATGAGAAAAGATGAGGACCATAATATCTTCTATGGGTTTAGAATCATAGAAAGAGATGAATATTCTAGAATGATCTTTGTAAAACGTCTCTTAAATAAAGTCAGGCTTGGAAACAAAATGAGCAGAGTGCTTACTACATCCCAGGCACTGTGCTAGCATTTTCACCTAAGTTGCCTCATTAATCCTTTTTAAGACTGCTCAAGAGACTACTAGTAGCCTCCTATGACTACACATGATCCAAATATCTCCAGATCCCACCAGCCCGTGGGTGTGAGTGAGACCATGGTGATATTAATGCCTGCGGGTTGTTGGTTCAGAGGCTCCATCTGTGTTATTGAGGCCCTCAGTCCTCTCCTTACAAGGGCCCCTGGAGTTTCTGCAGTCATTTTTCCATGGACATGATTAGTCTGCTCATACTCTTCTGCTTCTGAAAGGTAGCCTCTGCAGGGGACACCTGGAGAAAAGGCCTCTTGCTACTGCCTGGCTGCCAGGGTCCTTCTTGGGAAAGTGGCTGCTCTACTTAAAGTGCTTTTCCTGGTGCTCAAAGATTCCACACCCCCACATCTCTAAATGTTATCATGTTTCCTTCGGTCTTTGCTCTACGGAAGACCTATTACACCCTTTGAGACGTGGAGAAGATGTGTTTCTCTTCACCTTTCCATTGGCATTTGATGCATCAGGCTCTGAGCCACATTATTTGTCCACCAAATAAAGAAGAAGAAGGAGAAGGAGAAGGAGAAGGAGAAGGAGAAGGGGAGGAGGAGGAGGAGGAGGAGGAGGAGGAGGAAGAAAAAGAAGGAGGAGGAAGAGGAGGAAGGGGGAGGAGGAGGAGGAAGAAGAAAGAAAGAAAGAAAGAAAGAAAGAAAGAAAGAAAGAAAGAAAGAAAGAAAGAAAGAAAGAATCCCTTTTGCAAGCAACTCCTTCAGCTTCTGCCTGTAGCCTTTCACATCGCCTTGGGTTGACTGAAGAAGATAATACTTACTCTCTTTCTCATTCTTCCAATACACGCTTCTCAAGCATAAAACTTCTTCCTTACAGATCTCCTTTCCCCCATGCAAATTAACTCATCCTATTAAAGATCTGGGGAGGGGAGGAAGTCCCACAACTCAGAGCCACTGCCCAACCACTGAACTCCAGTGTAGGTTTGGCTACAGAACTAGATATTTCTAGTTGAGGAAAGCCCCTCATGTGGGCTTCACAACAGCCCAAGCTGCATCACTGCACAGGGCTGCCTTTTATCCCAGAGTGCTGAAAGGCCTGTTGAAAGTCCTTTCCTGCATTTCCCAAATGTATTCACATGACCCCAAATTTTAAGTGGCAGAGTGTGAAGTTGAGGTCCCTGCTGCTCTTCTCCTTAACTCTTGTCTCTGTGTACCATTCCAAGTGCCCAATATTAGGCTTCATGGCATTGTATGCAATTTGTATCATAACAAGGTCTGATCTGCTATGAGTTAAGGATGAAAAGTTGTTTCTGTAAGGACGGCAGCTATTGTGCTCTTAGAGGTTACAACCTTTCCATTATTTAACTATGTTTCCTCACGTGAATATTGCAACTGGGGTAGCGCCATTGTTCCTCAGCAAGGTAGTGCATGAATACCAGGTTCCTGGAAGCTCTATAAACTGCAAACGAGGTGGGCTGTAATGAGCCTCCTCTCAGCAAAACAAATGCAGTGTGGTAATGAGTCCCCACACCCATGGAGCTCCTTCTTCCATGACAGATCTCCTCGCACACAGGACCGTAATGAGTCTGTGTGCACGTGCACGTGCATTGGATATTGGCAGCCAGTGAGTTTGAGTTCTGCATTTAACAAAGACAGAGCAAGAAGGAAGGAAGAAAAAAACAGAGAGAATGTCTTCTATCCTCAAATAAAAATTTTGATTAACAGAGTTGGAAAAAATCCACACATACATTGCTTGATTTTTAAATGCTGCACAGTGTGTCTGTCAGGAGTTTGAAAATTTTTAAGATATCTTGATGGAACTATATGAATATACTCTTCAAGGTAATAATTAATTCCCTAGGGAGAGTACTCATTAAAAACAATGTTACTAAAGAGGAAAAAAAAACTAAAAAGCTAGGAAATCACCACATAAGCTAGCTGACAGTTAAGTCTTTCAGAAGATTATAGAGGAAAATGAGAGCTTCAAGTAGAGATCTCTGATTAAGAATTTGATATTCTAGATAAGGGTGGAGAGCAATGTTGTACTAACTCAAAGTTCCACTGAAACATGTCCCAGAGGATTATCATAAAGTGTCTATGGTGTAAAGATGTCTACTCACGTCACACGTAAAGAAACAGTGTAGCACAAACAGTAGCTCAAAGAGGCTGTGGAGATTGTAGAACGTAACATGAATCTGGAAGAACAAGGAAATCTCTGGGGCCATAAGTAAATTCTCTTTTCCTTCCTCCTCATATTTTTCTTACATGTGGCTTGATAAAATATGAAACTCTGAGGCCCCTGCTCATTTTATAAAGATGTATTACAAGTGTGGTTCTCCAGGGCCAGTTTGTAGGAGACTTAGCAACACCCTTCCTCTTCTTTGCCCAGATTTATTCCTATGTTTGGCAATTCAGAGTGGGAGAGAAATTGTTATTTCCTTCGTAGTTTTAGTTTATACAGACATAAGCAAGTCTTGCCTTGGTTCTTAAAAAGTGAATGGCTCCATAATTTTGAAGTTGGTGACTTTTTTCTTTGACTCTACCAAACCATTGTTGGTACAGGGTCAGTCCCTTTTCACTTCATATTCTTCCTACTTTTAGGAAGTAGGAAGGAGCTTTAGGTAGGAGCTTCTCCACTCTCACCAATATGAGCAGCTCTAGTGTTTCTCGACCTTTCAGTTGAAGTCATAGTTTTGTTGAAACTTCAGGATTCATAACAGGAGCACAGCTAGAGATGCTGGTCGTGTCAAAGATTGGGGATTTGGCTTTCTCCTTGGTAGGATGGAAGGAAGTGTGAATAGGTGAATACATGGATAAATGGGAACCCAGGGCTGAGATAGGTTCCCAATGGCTATAGTTTATCCCAATGAGGATTTTTCAAATATAATATTTGTCTTCTCTTTTAAGCCTTGCTTTCTGCTTTTATCTTGCAGTGATTAATTGGGTGTATTGCCCTTTTGATTTTCTCATAAATCATTTCAGATCCATTAGTGGGTGGGCATCAAATGATTGGGAGTGTACACTGACTAATTTAGAGAGGTAGAAAGTGGAAAGGAGGGAAGAGAAGAGAGAACTTAGATCTTCTCTTCAACTTGTAGTCAGCCCCGCAGATGCAGTTGTTGCTGGCACCAGTCTGGGTCACTGTGATGGTTCCTCCCACCCCACCTGCCCAGCAGTCTGCCTTCCCCTTCCAGTTCTTTCTCCAAGGGCTACATCCCTGGCACATCAAGTCACTGAATATGCCATATCAAATAAGATGACTTTGATTCTAAATAGTGAAGACCCTGATTCAGTGGTTTCAACAGTAAGAAAATTTGTTGTTTTTCATAAAAAGAAGTCCAGAAAGAGGTTCCATGGTTGGTAAAATTCACCAGTGATTGATACAAGTTCTTCTCTCTTATGAAGCTCTCCCTTCTGACATTCTCAGCTTTGGCATCACCCTAAGATTGAGTGCCCTCAATGTCACAAGACAGCTGCAGCAGCCCAGAGTCCAGAGAAGGGCCATCGTCTTTTGGTGACTTCTTTGAGTGAGGCAAGTTTTCCTACAGGTCTGCAGCAGACCTTACCTCCCATTTCCCAGTTAAGGCCTGGATCACAGCCCACCCTAAAACTGGCAAAGCAAATGAGATTACTCTGAGACTCTTGGACTACCCCAATTTATCCCTGAGCTGGGGATAGCGGCACCATCCCCGAGAGATGGTAGCTGAACAACAGCAGGTTTCTGTTAACAAGGAAGATGTAGGAAATGGATGGAGGGAAGGTAACCCACTCTGTCTGCTGCATGTGTACATTGTGAAAGTGAAATGAAACAAAATAAAAAATAAGATTCTCCCACTTAGCACTTGGGGTTCCTCTCCCTAAAGGTAACCAATAAAAATCTTAATTTATAATCCCTATACATATGTAGCTACCATTAGTATGTCATTGAAATCATACATACAGACTCAAATACATCTGAGATCTTTCATATCAATCCAAACAGATCTGCAGCATTATTAACATGTCATAGTATTTCACCATATAATTCCATCATGATTTGTTTAGCTGGTCCCCTACTGATGAACATTTAGATTGTTCCCAGTTTTTCTTGTTGAAATTTGTAATATTAAAGATGATGCTTCATTGGATCTTGTTAAGCTAACAAGTGGTATATTTTGAGAGTATATTCATAGCATAAATTTCTGATGGTGGAACTGTTTGGTCATTTAAAAGTTTAATGTATATTTCTGAATTGCTCTTCCAAATGGAGGCATCAATTTACATTTGCTTCAGTGATATGTGAGGGTGTTTATTTCCCACATACTCACCAACCCTGGTCATTATCATATTGTTTTCTTTTTTTTTTTAATACATTAAATGAAAATGGTATCTCACAACAGTTGCTCATTTCAAATTTCAAATCTGCTCAAGTCACTTTCCTGTTTAGAATGCTTTGATAGTTTCCCATTGCTCCTGGTATACAGGTTGACTATTTTACCATGGCCTGTGTGTAGCTGCATGATTGGTCTTAGTTATCACTGGCATCATTGCACGCTACTTGTCCACCAATCCTCTGCATTGTGGACACAGCAGCCTCCTTTATGGAAGTTGGGTGCCGTGTTCTTGTTATCCATAGGGTCTTTGCTCATGGATTCCTTATGCCTGAAACAATAACTACCCCACCCCAGTCCTATTCTGTCTCTGCCTACCTAACTTTGACTCATTCTTCACATGTCCCTTTAAATGCCACTTATTCAGCAAGGACTACTCTGGGCACCTAGTCTAGTGAGGGTCTCTCTGTCATTTGCTCCCATTGTAGGTAACAATGTATATTCATTGCACTGATTATAAGGGCAATGTCTGTATGATTATCTTTTTAAACATCTGTCTCCCCACTAGATCACAACCTACCTGAGGCAACATCTGTCCTGTGGGTGGCCATATTCCCAGTGCACACACACTCCTGTAATGTGGACCATTAAGTGAGAACAGTGGGTGGAGATGGGGTGAGGATTGAATGGAAGCTGGAAAGACTTAGAAATAGCTGCCAGAGGCGACATGCAAGTCCTACACAAATGGTTCCATCAAACACTATTCCTGAAGCTTCGCTATGAGCTTGGCCCTTCATTGAGTGAATTTGGTTCCAAATAGTGAGGATGGCTGTGGATAGTCTGAGCACAAATGAACTATGCAGTGCTGGGAGACTTCAGCATAAAGTAGATATTAACTGTAGTCCATTAACAATTTGTAAAAGAGGTGTAATTTTATTGTGTGATTTAAATCAACTTCCATTTGAACCTCCATTCAGCAAAAGGAGGCAAAAACTTAATTTTGCCCAGCTTGGTATTTTCATATCCTTCTCCAGAGTTTGCAAAGCTCCCCGGGGCTTATGGAAGTGGCCTCATGTGACCCTTGCGAGATCTGTCCCCTTTCTCATTTGACTGTGGGCTCTTGTGCCCCAGTGGTCCTCACTGTGATATCCTCAATACTGCTTGGAGATCCTCTTCCAGGCTGGCAGCTTCCACCATGGAATTCTTGCATTATGAGAGCCCAGGAATCTCCACAAGGCTCTTTATGGTCCCACCAACCTAGAGGTGGCAGGCAGCTACTCCCTCTCTGGGGTTTGGCAGTATCCGGGGTGGAGGAAAGTCTCTGCCAGGAAGAAGGGTGCAGAGTCTCTCTGCTCTCATGGTTCCCAAACTTGCCAACCCCCTCTCTTTGTTGCTCACTGAAACCTCTCCTTTCATCAGACCCCACTAACCTTCCTCTTTACCCCAGATCAAAGGAGTCTTGGTCTAGACCCAAGGGAAAATACCTGTTTCTCTTAATCTGATATTTTACCCCTGTCCCAATCCTTTAAATTCTCCATGAGGTTAGGCTTTTGGAACAACAATAAAAAAGCCAGAGCCTCACAATCTTCTTTCTGCTCTGTACTCTGTCATCCTCCTCCTCCGAGACCATGAACCCCGGTCAATAACTGCTGGAAAGTGGCGTGAGGGCAGTCTGGGAAGGAGAAAAGGGAAACTTGCAGGGAAAAAAGAAAACACTGGCTACTCTTTCAAAAATATTACCCTGTGACACAATCAAATGTTTCCAAGATGGGGGAATGAACACACTAAATGCAACAGAGTGGCTGAGAACTTGAGCACCCTCTGAAGCCCTCTAGATTTCTCTCAATTGGTGAACAACAACAACAACAAAAGCACCTTTATGGTAGACTGATAGAGGTGGAGGCCAGATTTATGGAGATTAAAGAGGTTAGAGGGATTATTCTTTTACACACACTAAATCTCCCTTGTAATCTATTTCATTTGGTTTCAGTTCCATGAAAATGAAAAAGCAGTACTAAGCAATGTTTCTTTGTTATTTCTGTTAATTTTCTGCAGAGTAAAAAATAACATTCGAACAATATTAAGGCCAAGAAAGAGCATGGAAACCCCATGTGGAAAGGCGTACAAATTATTCAGTATCATATAAAATATATATTTAGCAATTTTTAAAAGTATGGTTAATTGACCTAGTGAACATTATGGTTCTGAAGTCATTAAGATATGTCATGTAAATGAGTATTTAATAAGTTTTTTAAAAAAACACATCTTTCACCACATAGCCATGAAATCTCGGAAAGTTTTTATTTCTAAAGCACACACCAAATGTGTATACCATTTTAATTTGAATTTGGCAAACATTTATTAAGCTTCTACTGCATCCTGTGCATAATACTTCCACTTAATTATCTCATTTAATCTCCACAACAGTCTAGTAAAGAAGGGATTGCTATCCCCACTTTGCAGATGGAGACACTGAGGTTTAGAGAGTTTAAGTAATTTGACCAAAGTCACATAGCTGGACAGCAGCTGACCACTACTCGGGTTTTCTGTCTCTAATTCCAGTGCGTGTGTCACCACATAGCTCAGAAAATATCAGTAATTTGGTGATTTGTGAAACAGGACTTTAGGTGAGTCTGTAAAAAACTGCAAGTGAGAAAACAGTGAGCAAAGATTGCTTGATAGAGACCTTTGACAGTTAAAGAAGGAAGAGAGTTTGAAAGTAGCTTCAGGGAAAAGAAACCTTAGGCAGCTTTTGTCAAAGACAGTGGTTCTCAAACTATGGAGCCTGAGATTGGCGGGTTTGTTGAACTGGGTGGCCGGGCTCTACCCAGGAATTTCGGAATCCACAGGTCTGCGGGGGAGGATAGGCTCAGGAATTTGCATTTCTAACAGGTTCCCTGGAGATGTTGCTGCTGCGGCTGGTTTGGAGACTTCCCTTTATAAATGGAAAGTAGACTGAAGTGAGTAAACATAGAGTGAGGGACTAAAGACCTTGGGGAGATAAGAGAGCAGAGTTTGTGGGAGAAGATAAAAGAGTTTCACTGATGAGACCAGCTTAAAAATGAAGAATAAGATCTGTTTATCTGAAAAAGAAGAGACAAGAGAAGATGGATGTTGAGCCAGAGAAAAGACTGAAGAGGAAGCTCGCCCAGGTTGTCTTGTTTTGGCTTCATTGATGGTTTTTATTTGTTTATTTCAGTGAAGGTAAATCTGTTTCCCAAGTTGGGTAGAACTCCTCAGGAGGAGAATGGCGAGGGCTCAGAAAGCACTGAAGTGGCTGTGCAAAGGGACTCCATGGGGGTAATTTAAATGATTACTGAGCACCAGGGAAAAGCTGGTTGAAGTTTAAGGCATCATCACGCTGTGTGCTGCTCTCCTCCGTGAGCTGGTACAGACCCACTTCCCAGCCTGCGAGGACAGGGAGGACAGGGTGTATTATTAATTATTCCATTTAATCTACAATAGGGGAAATAATATTTGCTGATGCTGATTTTAGATATTTGCTGGGTCATTTCTTTCTTCACTCATCCATTAAAAATGAGGTCAGAGAACATTACTTGCAAATAAGGTTAACTCACTTTAACCTATAGACATTGAAACAAGGGACGGTCCAAACCAATGTTTATTATCATCATTCACATACTACAAACAAGAGGTTCGGGCTCTTAGCCCTGTAAGTCACTTGCTTGAGATGTGAGCAGGTGCAAATGATCACCAAAGTGTGAGAAATCAGGCTTGGGAGTGGGGGTGTGTGTGACTATGACAATGTATTTCTGGGACACTGCTGGGAATTTCCTGAAGGCCTCAGTCAGTCACTGTTTGGACCCACTAAAGAGAGGCTTCCACATGGGGGTTCAGTAAATATGTATTGAATGAATGAGTGTGATTATTTAACTATTTGACGAATGACTCTTCAGCTTCAGGAGGAGTAACAAGCATTGGGGGAAAGCAGAAATAAGGAATTATCCCTGCCTTGGAACAACCTGATGTTGTGGAGGACACAGTATATAACAGAAATATGGGTAAAATGTCACATGCCTCATGGGAGGAAGAGGCAATCAGGTTTGAGGGGAGACTTCAAGAAAGACCATAAGTTATACAGAGAAGTAGAAGTAGGAAGAACAGCTTAGCCATGGCAAAGAGGCTTAATGGAGAATTTGAGGAATATACACTTTTATTTTCTTGGGGCTACAAAAAAATCAGTATATTTTGACCATCCGTGACTCACTTAGCACAGCACTGGCAGTCTTTCATACGTTATTTCACTTAATAAGCAGGACCACCCCATGAATCCATATTAAAGATGTGGAGACTCTAAGATATTCCACAGTTTATAAGAAATCAGCCGAACCAACACTCTGAACAGAAGCTCTTTTGAGCTTTAAGACCTTAGGCAAGTTTCTTACCCTTCTGTGCTTCCATTTCTTTATCTGACAATTGAGAAAGTAATATTTACCTCGAATTGTTGTTGTGACATCAGCTGTTTTGTAAAGTGTCTGGTCCTTTATCTGGCATCATGGCCATGCTCAGGGACTAATAGCTATCATTATTCTGTGTCTCGTTATTATTACTATTATTAACAACTTGTCTAGGGTCATGTAGCGAGGGTTAGAGCTGCACTTTAGACCAAAGTTTCTTTAGACTCTAGAAGTCCCGCCCATCCAAAGCCCAAGCTTGGTCCTGCTCCGATGCTCAGCTATCTGTTAAAAGAGTAAAAGGCCCTATGGGTGAGTGTCACAGACCTAACCCCCAGGTGAGAAGCAGCATGATTTACTAGAAATAACATGGGTTTTAGAATGTGACACATTGGATTCGAGTCTCCATTTCATCACTTACAAATCATGCAACTTTGGGCAAGTTGTTGAACCTTCCCCATCCTTCCCTTACCTGTAAAATGGTGCACAGCCTTGCAGAGTTGTGCATGAAGACATGTGAGGTATGTCTATGCAGAACCTGGCTCTGCAAGTGACAGATTCCTCTCGCCTTTGCCAGGTTCCTCTAGAAACTTCTGTTCTGGCTTCTGAACTTTCCCTACAAGCAGTGGGCTACACTCGAGGGAAGGTGCCAGCCCAATCACAGTGACACTAAACTATTAAGAAAGTGGTTACATTTTTATGTCTGTAGGATTCTTTGTGTATATGTCTCAAGGTAGTTGACAAAACAAAGGAGAACATCCTTCATTGTTGCTTATCCCCTACTGTTAATGTTGTTCTAAGACTCAAAAAGGACTAGAACTATGTGTGAGTAATTTGACTCCCTTGAACAGTATCATAGGTGGAATAATTTCTACAGGACTGATTAGGATTTGGGCTTCATGTTAGGAACTGTAAATGACATCCCACCCAGATGGACATGGGTAATGCCTAGAAGTAGCCCTTCCAGGGATGCTAAAGTCAGTCACACAGGTGCCTTTTAGCCTAATTTCAACTCCAGACCAGCTGCATGTGTACTGATCCTTAGGTAACAGAAGTTGCATAGGATTCAGCACGCTCCATCCATTGGAGGACTAATGTGTACCCATGTCATGGACTACCAACAAGTAAGGCAAGGCTTTCGCCCAATAAAAAGAAGTGAAAGATTTCTTTTTTTCTCTCTGATTATATCTTTAAGAAAATGCCTAAATGCTCCAAGGAAATGTCAAAAAGGGCCTTGTATCTCAGAGTTTGGGGTAATTTGAAACTCTTTAATCTTTCTGTCTTTTCAATAGAAAATTGCTATGTATATCACCTTAAACCATTTGAGAAGCTGTTATGCTCAAAGCCAAAAGTGATTTTCTGTTTTTTCATTTTCAGACAAGAAATAATAAAATATAAGATTTATGAAAATATCCTAATAGGAAATATACATAATGAAATCAGAAATAAGATAAAAACTACTATGCAAATTTCAGAAATATGGATCATTTATAGGGTAGATCATTCCTGGCCTCTGGTATGATTTGTTGATAGGATGACATATCTGTAACAAGTACACATTAACTGGTATCTTTCATTTTTAAAAATCAACATAGAAACCAGAGGGCTAAGATAATTTAGATCCCTTTAAAAGCAATGAAAAAAATATGCTCTTATTTTTCTTGTGTTCTTATGATACAGATGCTCCATATAATGTCCTGGATAATGTTTACCTATAAATCTGCCTATATAATAATTTTCATAAATTTCTGAAGGCTGAGCCCTCAGCCAATGGAAGGCAAGTTGTAATGCCGGCTCCACACGGATAGCTCATCAGAACAGGCCAAGCTCTGTTTTCTGCTTGGATGTCATCATTCTGTGACTATGAAAGCATAAAACTGGAGACTGCTCCAGCAGGTCATTGTCGCTACAACTTGCTCAAACAGAAATAAAACAGCTTTTCATGCTTATTGATCTTGGACTTTTTGCCATTTTTATGCTCTGTTGACCTGAAGCTCAGTAAGGATGTATTTTGTAAAAGGAGCTGAAAGTTTTCGTTCTCAGTAGAGAAGATATTTCACATTTTGGTTGCATGCAAAAACAATTTCGATTTTTTTTTTCCAAATGCATTCTCTCTGTGACTTTAAAAGAATGGTTGATCTTTAAGTAACACATGTGATATTAGTTTTTCCATTTTAAAATAATCACATTATTGCAGACATTTTAATAGCTGTAGAGGTTGCTATGTATTAACATGATTCATGGTCCTTGACAGCACTGTCTCTGAAAATCCCCCAGGAATGCAAAATACAAAACTCCGCACACGTTCAAATTTTACTGCCTGCAGCTAAAAGAAGGGAAAGAACTTAAAACTGTTGAAACCCTTCAACTTTAAAAGCATTAATAGATGGTCCCAGGGGATTAAATCTAAATCTTAATGTGTAAAAATCAAGTTAATAACCGGAGAGATTAATATGGCTGCATTTGATTATTGTGATAATGCAAACAATTAGTACCGCTAAAGTGAGATGTATTAGCCTCCTACTTGCCCCTCACATCAGTAAGGCACTGGAAACAAATGGAAATAAAACACTTTACTCCAAGGTTTTTTGTTTCTGCCTTTGTCTCTCCTTCCCTGTAGCTGACTCATTTTTGAAATTTTATTTCAGACCAGAATCATCTTTTCATGGTGAAATTACAATATCTATAACACTGATGGTAATGATCAAGCATCATCAATTTAATAATGTCAGAAAATTATTCACACATCCTTTCTTAATATCGGTTTCTTTATAAGTCTTCATGATAAATGAAAACAGAAGGTTGTTTTGGGGGGGAGTTTGAGAGGGGGAGGGAACAAAGGAAAGGTAAAGGTTCCATGTGAGGTATAACCATTCAGTGCTAAGTTCTAAGGTTTTGCAGGAGGCTATAATTGGCACCTTTATGGTTGTTTTAGCTCCATATAGCCCGAAGCATTGGACAGTGTTCAATATGCATTTTTCTTGACAGTGGTTTCTGGAGAAAGAGGGACACCATGGCAAACCCATCTCAGAGTACAATGTGTCCCCTTATTAGGCAGGTTGTACATTTTCTTTAATTTTGTACCAGATGAAAAAATGAGCTTTGGGTTGGTGGGCAGTGGGGAAGAAATCCCTGTAAACAAAGGAGTTGGCTTCCAAGGAGTAAGTCTGGCCGTATGAATAAATGAATCTGATGTTCTGCCAACAATTAACTGATGTTAAAAGACATCTGAAATCGACAAATTGAAATTGACAGGAAAGAAATATAACCCTTATTTTAAAAAGCCATTTAGATATAAAATCTCTTGAAGCCTCAGCAGTAAGCAGGCATTGCAGTAAGCAGAAGTCCATCTGAAACAAAACCAATATTCTTTTTTTTTTTTTTTTTGTGGTGGGGAGGGCACTGAGTATTTTTTAGATCCTCATAATTTTGAAATGATATTATTTTGCTACTGAAGTAGAAAGGTGAAATTAAGGTAGAATGAGTGAAGAGTTAATAAGATGTGTTTTGAAGCAAATGAAAACAAAGGAAGCTTAGAGAATGCACATTTTAGTGATTTATTTCGCGGGGGGTGCTCAGACGTGTTCTGGCCTATGTCACTTGAAACCTTTTATTTTGCTTCTCAGTTCAGATCTGTGTTGTGCATCAAATGGGTGTCCCATTCGTTATTTTTGTTTAAGCAGTGTCTGCAGGGAATTCCAGGGGACCATTTTAATAAACAGCAGCAACAATGGCATATTTGTTCACTTTTCTTCAGCAAAGTATCTGAGAAAAGTGTGTTTAAAGGTAGGGAGTGGGTAGCTGTCAGTAGCTGCTGCTCCCTGAGCCTGACAGCCTCATGACAGTTACTAATATCAGCAGATTTAATGTGTTTAGTCTAGTTGTAAGGTTTGTGATGTGTTTTTGATTTCCTGCTTCAGAAATGCATTTTGGCTAGAAAACAGTGAGCCATACAATTCTTTTTCTTACCATACCACAGTCAGGAAATTGTTACCTTTGTACCCAATTTATGGTACATAATAAGTCACTTACATGCACGCTAAGATTCTTACTTCTTGGTTTTTCAATCAATGCGTGAACAGGAGCAAAAAGGTAATGACTCCCGAGGCATGTGAGTTTAGCAGAAGCCAGTCCCCACACCTAGGCAGTGTTAGGATTCACAAAGTGCATTTTAGTTTTCTGTCTCATTGATGCTACAGTTTGTCTTTATTCTCCAGGGACTGCAAAAAATTGCTTCATTGTCTTTTAAAATCTTTAACGTTCTCTCTTGCTTTAGAATCAATTTGGAAAAGAATATAGAAACCACCTGCAAAACTTGAACAGAGCACTTTTCATGTTTGTTATATAGCAGTGAGTGGCTTGTGCATCTTTCTTTTTCTTGCAATTCTTAAAAATATTTTGTCCCTTTTCTTAGCATTAATTTAAAGACATCAAAGAGTGGAAAAATAACCTCACAGTGGGTTATTGTCCTCTTCAGAGCTTTCAGTATTTGTCTTAACTGGCTTATTCTCCTGTTTCATGCTTTGTGATAAGCAGTCAAATTCTATTTCTAACATGGTATTTTATTTTGTGGTGCATTATAACAGGAAAGCTTGGGGTGTGTAGAGCTGGTACTATTATTTTGTAGTTTAGAAATCAGATTTATTCTAACTGAATGTTGCTTAAACAACCACACATTGATAATTATACTTATTCTCAATTTGGTGCAGGAAAAACGACATTAAAGAGAGGTATTTAAAAATAAGTTTTCTAGCACCTATTTGTATTTTGTTTTGGGGGGTTTCAAAAAATAATTTCATTTTACTTTCAAAAGTTTTATATTAATATACCTATGTATGTCCCCTTTTTATAAATCAGTACATAAATAACAGAAATTGCCGAAAATATGTTGAAAGAGTGGTTAATGCACACAAAGGGAAAACCTTTTCTACTCCATTCCAGAATACCCCTTTTACACTAGTTAACAAGAAGAGGAACAACAAAAACTGTACAGATATAGAATAATTATTCACACATATTTTTAACGCAAAGACAACTTTTAAAAAAAATTAAAATATAAGAAAATCTTATAGAAAGCTTGCAGAAATGGGAAAAAACTCACAAAACCACTGCAATTCCAAGACAACGGCTATCGTTTTTATGCATTTCCTTTGTCTGTGGGAAACAGCATTGGATTTTTCATGTTAACATACTTCATATTTTGTTATTTCAGAGTTAAAACAGGAGAGCTCTTCTTTCTTGAAAACAGAGGTCTTAAAATGAAGCATGCCTGAAGGGAAATTGGGGAACATGATTAGGTCTGCCTCCCAGGTCAGTGGGCGGCTGGGATGCACCCATTTTTCCCTGCACAGGAGGATTTCCTGCTGTTTTCTCAGGAGTGACCTAGAGGGAGGTTAATGATTCCAAAGAAGGACTTTTCCCTCAGGGAAAATTTAATCTCGTGACCTTTTTCTCTTTCTGTCCATTTCTTTTAAGTCATAGACTTCCTTCATTTAACTTACATCAAGCTGTTTTATTTTCTTCAAAAACACAGTTGAAGTGACTGTTTTGCGTTCATTTAACCCTTGAACTGGATGCATTTCAAAATGAAATCTCTGTACAGAGTATGGCTTACAGTTCTTTCAAATTTCTATATTTGTCTCTCTTTCTCAAAAAACAATCGTTAATACTTATAAACACAGTGATACGGAAGTCCAACATCAAATGCTATTTGCGTTACTCTTATAATTGTCTTTCCTATGGCTGCACACAGACATAAAATGTTCAGAATAAAGCATGGCTGGATACATGGATAAATTATTTTAAAATATTGTTTGGGATTTTTTCCTTTTTTTGGTGAGAGTTGGAGTTACTGGTGTGCTCACAGTGCTAAGATCATTGACAAGGAAATTTTTATTAAGAAATATGTAAATGATGACAAAGGTCTCTTCAGAGAGAATTTAAGATTATGAGAAAATATCAGCTTTATCTAGCCAAATAGTTTCATTTTTTTTCCTACCTGAAATAGGCAGACATTAGTGGATCAAATTCAGTGTCAGAATATAGTAAAATAAAACTATAATTATTTTATTATTCTCATGGGTTCAGATTCCTGGTGCAATGAATTCTTGAGGGTAAAGTGAAAACAGAAACTGCCTTGTGCTCCCAAGTTGTCAGTTTTTTAAAAACAACTTTTTATTCTGCAACAGATCCAGGATATTTTCAGCATGATCATATTACTTAGTTTTACTGCCAACATAAATTGAAAAGAATATTTCTTAATTTTTACCATTATAATGTTCCATTTGGAAACACAGTAAATCCAGAATATTGTGATTCCTGCTAGTGTATAACACAGTCCATGCATAGATTCTCTAATTTTTAATATGTTATGTTGCCCAGAGAATACTATTTTTCCCCCTGGAGTAAAAGCCATTCAGAGGCAAATGAAGGTAGAACAAACTCCCAATGAAAGCTGTTGATCAACTACCTGATTTCTGTAGGCTCAATCCATCAATAAGTACGGACTGAGAATCTATTTGTTCTTACCACTCTGCATAAATGATAGCTAAGATAGGTCTTTGCCCTCAGGCTATCATAAAACTGTGAAAACCATTATGGTACATGCGACAATTAAAGACCAGTTATACATGAATTGTAGCAGTAACTATGAGTACAACAAAAAGAAGAAATGACAGTAGCATAAAGAGAATTTCATTTTACAAAGTGATGTTACATGCACAACTATAATTCTGCAAGTCACTTGGTGCTTCAGTTTCCTAAGGACAATCATACTTCTCCCATACCTCACAGGGGTTTTGGAGAAATCAGATAAAATGGAAATATTATACGCCAGATACTGTGCCAGGAGCTTTACAGGTAAGGAAACTAACGCCCAGAGAAGTGATGCAACTTGCCTAGGATACAATAGGTAATTAAGTGGCAAAGCTAAGATTGTTTAATCTTCTTCTGTCAGTGTCCAGTATGAGACATTGTTGACATTAGCAAGTCCAAAACCAAGCTCGCCGTCTCCTTTCCAACACTGCCTTTGCTAGACTCTAATGCAGTTGCAATTGATGACATTCCCATTCCCTGTTGTACACAAGCCAGGGATCTGGGAGGCATCATTTCTTTCCTTCATCTCCCATCCAACCAACTACCTGGGGGTAAGCTCCACCCCTAGATTTCCCCTGAATGATCTCCAACTCTACCTCCACCATCAAGACCCTGTAATGAGAGCTCCGATCCTCAAATGCCTGGCTCAATCTAACCATGCCCTCACTAGTCTCTTTGTTCCCTTTCCCCCTCCCCTATATCCTACTTTAGAGATCTTTCCAAAGCACAGATCCAATCCTGTTATTCCTCTGCTTAATCCTTCAGGGGCTCCTGTTCCAGCTTCTGTCCTGTCTCCCAGGCCAGCCTCACCACCTCCTGTGCCTCTATGCACACTTATCACCCTACACACTTCCAGACTGTGTGTAGAGCAAAGCTCATTCATATTTTCATTTCTTTATATATTGGACCTCCTCTATGTGGAATGCCATGCCTCCCATACCATCTGGAAAGCAAACTTTTGGCCACCCTTTAAACTCAAGTTCTGTCTTATGCAAGAAGTTCTTGCTTCCCAATCTACAAATGGTGTTAATCACTCTATTCTCTATGCTACCTATAAGGGTCTAAATGCTGTATCTCTTTGTACTCATCACACTGTAGTGAAATTACTTATTTATGTGCCTGCCTCCCCTGATAAACTATGAACTCATTGAGGGAAAGGATTTTTTATTTCCTTGTGATTTTACACAGTGTCTGGCACATAATAAGCTCTCTATAAAATGTGTGTTGAATTCCAAAGAGTTAGTGCCCACCAGAGCTGAACATTGTAGGCAAATCAAGGAGGGAGAAGACAGAGAAAAGCTGAGACTCTGGAGGGACAGGTTTGACTGATGACTTCCCATGGGCAGAGTTCTAGCAAGGTAGTCCTGGGCATGAAATAGGAAGGGATCATCAGGATTCTGGGACATAGGCTTAAGACCATGCAGATATAAATTTTGAAATATTAAATTTAAATTATTTTAAAATAGTGAATTAGTCTTTTTACCTATCATTGCCTATTGGAACTCATTTTTAGAAGATACACATTTTAGTTTATAATCTAGGAGTATCCATTTCAGAAGCTTATTTGTAAAAAGTAACATCTGCTTTAAAAAATGTTGGGGGATTATAACACAGCAGACTCAGTTTCATAGTGTGCCCCTAATCCATGATTCTAGTGTTCCAAAGTTGAATACGGAAGCAAAATTCTCCTTTCTTCTTCTCTCTCTCTCTCCATACACACACACACACACACACACACACACGCACGCGCACATATATATGTATATTTTACATTACACTTTACAATTTTAAACAATGTTACCATGCAACTAATTGTCCACTGTTCAGACCTTTCTAGACTGAAAAATACGAACAAGTCTCAGTAACCCTTCAGAAACAGCGGGCCAACTCTTACGGCTGTGCAGACTGGCCCTGCACAAGGGAGCCCGCGGAGGAGGTGAGTGGTGGTGGAAATTCAGCAGGCGCTCTGCTCACCAAGCAAGGGGCTGGGTGGCTCTGTCCACCAGGGAGGACCCCTCCATCTAATTCACATTAAGGCACTGCTTGGGCTAACGCTGCCCTGCAGAAACCCTTCCATCATTATTTTATTTTATTTGCCATTCCCCTGACCTGTCCCTGCTCTGTTAGGTTTTTATTAAAGTGGAGCAACGAGAATTACAGCAATATTTCAGCAATAGATGCCTAGTGACGTTATACAAGGGTTTACCGATATTTTCTAATATTTTGTTGACTTCTTGGATGAAGCCACACAAAACATTTGTGTGTCTGTGGAACTGCTCACATGAGCCTCTCCGTTGGTGTGCTGTGGCCGGGTTGTACCAGCTTCTGGAACCAATTCTACTCATCTCTTCGAAACTCGGCATTCTGTGACATCACATTGGTAGTCAGAAATTGGCCATAGTCAGAGTATTTCCACCAAGAAATTAATTGGCAAACACTACAAATCAAGGCTTCTGTCTCTATCTACCAGAAAGCTGATGTACCAGCACACTCCTATATGTAACTTTCCTCAAGGCTAATTAGTTTCCAAGACCTATAATATTTTATGTAAAATAAAAGTTCGAAGTTGTTTCTACCATAAGTATATCACCTTACCATCGTGACATTGAAATCTATATGCCTCTTATTGGAACCACCTTTTGTGGTCTCAGGGGTCTTTGGTTTATTCTAACTGGAGTAGGATGTCCCCATCTTAAGAATAGTTATCAGTAAGCCTAGAGATATCACTATGTACTTCTTTATCCACATCATTCACAAAATTCCCAAATTTGTCTCTCCTTAATGTGATCCCTGATCTCATTAGATTTTCCAGAAAAATGCTTATTTCCCTAGCATATATTCATTTGTATATGTGGGGGGTGTGTATGTGTGTGTGTGTGTGTGTGTGTGTGTATATGTGAGCTAATCCACGAAAAAAATATTCTAGCCGATCCTATGGCAATTCAATTTGTAATTGTATCTTTTGTATGAAACTCTTCTAAAAGCCATGCATGATGGATTGACTTATTGGTCCAAACTTCTCATCCGTCCTGTATCCGTGTCCTTTCTGCCATGTTACTCTGCCTAAAGCAGAGTGTACTTTCCTTCCCTTGACTTTGGACTCATTCAGGTGCTTGCTTTAACTAATGAGATGCTAGCAGACACGAAATGAGCAGAGACCTAAAGTGGGCTTCATGGGTAGGCTGGTCTTCTTGTGTCTCTGCCATAGCTGTGAGGAGAAAGTACCCCTGCTAATTTGCTGGTGTAGGAAGGATGAGAGACATATGGCACAGGTCTGGACCCAGCCTACCCTTTAGAGTCAAGCCCAGCTTAGAGTCACTGAACTCAAGCTGACCCAGAGATATGTGAGCAAAACCAAATTATTACTGCTTGAAACTTAATTAAAAGGTAAGTGGTTATACAGCATTATCATGGTAATAGTTGACTGGTACATGATGTGACGTACATGAGCATCATGAATTTTGCATAGACTTTTTTTTCTTTGAACTAAGAGCTTATTTTCAACAAAACCAGAAAAAAAAATTCGAGTCAGCCAACTAATAGTTGTTGAATCCCTACTATGTCCCAGTCACTATTCTGGAAGCTGGACATTCAAGAGTAATTAAGAAGAAGTTCCTGCCTTCATGGAGTTGTTGTTCTGTACCTGTGTATCCAACAAGGTAGCCACTAGCCATATGTAGATATTTAACTTAAATAAAATTTAAAAATAAATAAATTAATAAGATAAAGTAAAAATAAATTAAATTTTACAATGGTGTTCCTAAACCTCACTAGCATTATTTCAAGTGCTCAATAGTCACAGGTAGCTACAGGCTACCACACTGTGTAGCATAGAGAACGTTTCCATTATTGCAGAAAGTTCCACTGGACAGTGCTGTTTTAGAGGAAGGAAAGCAACAATAGAAAACAAACAAACAAACAAAGTAGGTTCAGATAGTGGTTTTAAGTACAATGAGGAAAAGAGAACAGAAGTGATGGGTTAAGGAGTGAGTACAGAAGGTGCTGAAAAGGTGAAGCCAGGGAAAGCTCTGGGGGTTCCGGGGGCTGCTCCTTCCAGGCAGAGAGCACAGTGAGAGCACAGTATGTGCAAAGGCCCTGAGGTGAGAAGGAGCTTGGCATGTTTACGAAATGGAAAGGTCACTGCGCTGTGAGCTCAGCAAGGCAGGCAAGGCAAATGGAAGGGCAGAAGTCAGAAAAGTGTGCTGGTCATGTCCTGCAGGGCTGTACATCCTGTGGTTAGGAACCTGGATTTTGGTCTAATTGCAATGGAAAAGCATTGGAGGATTTTAAATGAGGAGTGACCTGACCTGATTTGTATTTTTTTAAAAGACTGCTCTAGACACCTGAAGGAGACCTTGTAAAGGTGAAGTTCCAGATCTGGAGAGAGAAAGGGATAAATGTATCTCTAAAGAGATAAAGGGATACATGTAAGAATGTTATTATGATAAAGGAATCTATGTGTATGTGTTAAGTGGTGTATTCATTAGTGCTATATTTATATGCCATCCCCAAATCATTTCTAAAACCTAAAACTCTGTGTGGACCCCTCTAAAAAGATGAATACAACTGCTGTCTAAGAAAGAAGAGCAGGGCAGGGCTAAAGCTGAGGGACATTTCCAAGCTGTCTCATAAGAGACCCTTTCTCTCATGCCCCTGGGGGTCAGCAGAGAAACACAAGGATGTTCAGGGTGCCAGCATATGAATGAAGAGTGGAACATGGGAGCTCAGTCCAGGCAGAGCAGGGGGATCATTCTGGAGGGGCCTAGAAGGTTCTAAACATGGCAATGGCAAAAAAAAAAAAAAAAAAAAAAAAAAAAAAAAAAAAAAAGAAAAGAAAAGAAAAAGAAAGAAAGAAAAATAATCAGTAAGCAAAGCATAAATGATCAAAAAAAGGAGGTTTTCTCATAGGTGTGTAACAAGCTGCTAGAAGAAACATAATTACCTGAAAAAGGAAAAGCAAGAAAGGGCAACTTGGAGTATTGTATCAATTCCCTAGGTCTACAGAGATGCCAATGTCAAAAATAAAAAAGTTAACAAAGGAAAAATGTATCTCGTATTAAGTTCCTGACATGAGGAAGACCAAATGATTTATCAACGACATGGAAACACCAGCAATGGCCCTTGTTAGAACTATGTTACACACCTTTTTACAAAATAATTAGGGGTGATTCTTCTGCTAACTCTGACTTGGAGCAAGTCCCTTAGCATCTGAGACTTTGTTTCTGCATCAGTAAATGAGAGGCATAAAGTTAGTCCTCATACCCGGGACATCTCTCTCAGCTCTAAAATGAACGGATTTTATGATTCAAGATAGATGGTTTATGAAAATTCCAGAAAGCCTAGATATGTGTGTGCGTGTGTGTAGTTTGGGCCACTTTTCCAAACGTTTCTTTTGGAAGAACTACATAGAAAGTAAGAGAAGAAAAAGCATTTGTGATTGAATTTTGTGCTAATATTATTAGCTTAATTCAGTCCAGGGCAAGAGACATTTATTTGGAAAATGGTAGCTAGATATAAGATACTTGTACTACTAAGGGGATACTGTAATTTTTTTTTTTTTTTTTTTTGAGAGAGTCTCCCTCGGTTGCTCTGGGTAGAGTACAGTGGTGTCATGATAGCTCACTGCAATCTCAAACTCCTGGCCTCAAATGATCCTCCTGACTCAGCCTCCCCAGTAGCTGGGACTATAGGCACATGCCATGATAGCTGAGAAATTTTTCTATTTTTAGGAGAGATGTATTTTGAACTCCTAAGCTCAAGCAATCCTCCCACCTCAGCTTCCTGGAGTGCTAGGATTATAGGCATGAGCCACCGCGCCCAGCTGAGATATTGTACTCTTATGTGTACTGAGGAACATTACAAATGTAAGGAAGAGAAGAATGAAATAACCCATTTGCTTGTAAACACCATGCCTGAAATAGCGTTCCCTATTTCTGTCTGGCAAAATGCAACTCAAAACTCTCCTTCAAGACCCCAGTTGAACATCACCTCTTCTGTGAAGCCCACTTCAATCTTTTTAAGTAGAATCAATCACTCCATTTGTTGTGCCCTTTCATGTTTTGGTTGTTCTCTTAGGATCGTGCATATCATATTTTGTTACATTCTTTTTAGAAGTTTTCCTTCTCTGCTAGATCTTGAATTCTTGAGGTTGAGGTCAGATTTCTTTTTTTTGCCCCCCTAACCCCCAGCCAATCATGCAGCTCTAGTTGCAGAATAAATACGTGATAAATATGTGCTGAATTAATGACATATGGTTAAAAAATGATAGTTGGCATGAAGAAAAATCAGTAGAAAAAAAGAAAGGAGAGAAATAGTCTTAGTTCATCAGTTAAGGTGAAGTTCTTCGTATCCACAACTCCGAGAAGATGCAGAAAAAAGAACGTTAAAGTGTTGGGCAGAGAGAGTACACAAGGCCAACATAAAGAAAATGTGAAGAAGGAAAAACAAAGGAAACCAGGAACATGAAAGATAAGGATATGAAGAACACAAGCAAAAATGGGAGGAGAGGATGGAGTCAAGGAAAATCCAGGAAAACAAGCAAAGAGGGTCATTACTGGGACGTTCCATCCCAAGCACAAGGCTGGAGAAATCCGACAAGTAAGTGAGAAGTGAGGCCCATGAAAATCTCAAGTGATAATATAAAGGAAAAAAAAACCCAGATTATGAAGATTAGTGGGTGAGTGTTGACACTGAAAATAAATAATTAAAGAATACAGGTAAGAGCAGAGAAGAGTCATACTTATAATAATTAGTTTCACAAGGGTAAAGATACCATTATGAAATCTTACAGGGAGAAGAGCTCACGTTACCATTAGAAAACACACATGGCAGGAAGGTAAATCCATTCACTGACTTTACACTGGGCACTGGGGCCAGCGCTGGGTCCCTGCAAATTTATTTCTTTAGACTAAAAATGTTAATTTATTCCTTTTCATACCTGAGAAAAGAAATTGTATAAACATGCTCTCTTACTTCTTCACACATATGACTAGAAAATGGACTGTAATAGACGGCAAGTGGGTGGCAAGAAGGGAATAGTAGTTAGTGTTTATGCGTGGACCATTATTTTAGAGAGTTTGTGCTAAAAAGGGAATCCATTTGGTGAGAAAGTTTAAAAAGAAAAACCAAAATTACCTAAAAGGGAATAAATACAAAAGCTTCTAAGAGCTGCTTCTCTAATGGGCAGGTTTCTTACTGAGTGTTGAGAGAATTCATTTGCTGTTTGATGGTGTGACCACTTGCCATTTTGGGTCCCCTAGCCTCTGATCCCTCTCCATTCTGGGGTGACACCACCACGCATGATTTTGAAAAGGGCAGAACTCACTCCCACCTACCATAAGGTGGGTGGGTAGCGGGTCCTTGTTCTGCATCCTGGAAGGGGGGCACAGGCATGTGACCTCAACTCAGCCAACAGATGCCCCCTCCAAACTTAGGTCTTTAAGGAATGATGTAAAGAGACCAGAATAGCTTGAGATCACGCACAGCGACACCAGTGGGGTCTTAAGTCTAGCAGTGCAAGAGTATCTTGCAACACGACATCCTGACCAAGGTCCCTGAGGCAGGTCCTTGACTGAGCTTTGACAGATTTTAGCTTCTCTTGGGGCCTGTGAAATTTCTAAACATCCTACTCCAGCCTTCCTTGATTCCAGAAACTACCTGCTATCTTTTCCTTATACTGCTTTCCTATTTAAATTTGTGTAAATTAGTTACCAAGAAACCCAACTAATACACCAATTTATTGGCAGAGGTGATTACTGAAATTTTAGAGAAAGAGGAAGTCCTCATTCGGTCATCTATTCAGTAAATACCTTTTGAGCAAATATTATGGTAGAGGAATTAAGCTAGGTGCAGGGTAAATAGAGCTGACTACTTTATTAGAACACTGTCACTACTAATACAGACTAACCAAAGAGTCTAATATGTAAACCTCAATATATAATACCGTATGTATTAGTTAGCTATTGTTGTGTAACAAATGATCCCCACACTGGAACCCTCATACACTATTGGTGGGAACATAAATTAGTGCAACCACTATGGAGAACAGTATGGAGGTTCCTAAAAAAAGAAACCTAAAAATAAAACTACTATGTGATCCAGCAATCCCACTGCTGGGTAAATATCCAAAGGAGGGGAAATCAGTACATGGAAAAGATATCTGCACTCCCATGTTTATTGCAGCACTATTCACAATAGTTAAGATTTGGAATGAACCTAAGTGTCTATCAACAGATGAGTGGTTAAAGAAACTGTGGCACATACACACAATGGGATGTTATATAGCCACAAAAAGAATGAAATCCTGCCATTTGCAGCAACATGGATGGAACTGGAGAACATTATGTTAAGTGAAATAAGAAGCACAGAAAGACAAATCTTGCATGTTTTCACTCATATGTGGGAGCTAAATATTAAAAATAATTGATCTCCTGGAGATAGAGAGTAGAATTATGGATACCAGAGGCTGGGAAGGATAGTGGAGAGGAGAGGATAAAGTGGTGATGGTTAATGGGTGCAAAAGTATAGTTAGTTAAATAGAATGAACAACATTTGATAGCACAACAAAGTGACTATAATCAACAATAAGTTAGGGTAGAATTTAAAATAACTAAAAGAGTGGAATTGGAATGTTCCTAACACAAAGAAATGATAAATGCCTTAGGTGATGGATACCCCAGTTATCCTGATTTGATTAATTCACATTGTATGCCTGTATCGAAACATCACATGTACCCTATAGATATATACAACTATTATGTAACAGTAATATTTAATAATTAAAAATAAAAAATTTACCCCTGCTCAAATTATCCCCAAACTCAGTGACATAAAATAAAAAACATTTGTTATCTCACAGTTTCTGTGCATCAGGAATCTGGGAGCAGCTTGGCTGGGTCTTCTGGCTGTGGTTCTCTCAAAAGGCTGGGGTGAAGGTGTGGCCACTTGGGGAGTCTCATCTGAGGGCTTGGCTGGAGGAGGAGGCCTTTCCAAGCTCACTCCTGTGGTTGCAGCATGTTCAGTTTCTCATGGGTTGTTGGACTGAGAGCCTCAGTTGGTTGGATGTCTCCCTCATTTCCTTGTTAGGAGGGGCTCTGTATAAGGCACCTCACAATGTGGCAGGTGGCTTCTCCCAAAGTGAGTAAGTAAAAAAAGCCAGAGAGAGAGAGAGAGAGAGAGAGAGAGAGAGATGGAGGGAGGAGAGGGAGGATGGGAGAGAGAGTTGTTTGAGATAGGGTGAGCAAGATGAACTTTCATAATCTAAATTAAGAATTGGCATCCCATCATTTTTGCCATATTCTACTTGTCAGAAGCAATTCACCAAATGCAGTCCACACTTAGGGGTTGGGATGACAAGGCAGCGTGAACATTCGGAGCCATCTTACAAGCTGCCTACTATACCACAGCAAGCGCACACAATTTCCATGGGTACTACAGGCATATGGAGATTGATGGTCGGGAGCTGAGTTGGGGCAGAAAGCAAAAAAAGTGGGGTGCAGAAAATCATGGGAGACTTTCAGGAAAAATTAAAGCCTTAATGGAGTCCATGCAAAAAGGGTTATTAAAAATGTTTCTCAAAAAAATAAACAGAGAAGGATGTGAGAAATTTGAACCCCTTAGGCCAACAGTTTACATCGTGTAAAAGCTTCTGCCAGAATTTACACCATCAGATTGTAATAGTGTGCATTAATAGCTGACACAACATTCAGCACTGTAATAAATAGGAGAAAGATTAAAGGTACTTAATACATTCACAGGAAGGCAGATAGGTAGAGTTCCTAGGGAATACCCAGGAGGCAGCATTCTGCACAACAGGTATGCTCTAATTTTTAACCATCAAAGCATAGGGTTCAACATCCAAACATGAGAGATGGAGATTCAGAAATGTGATTGGGGAAACTGGTCCATCTGAATAGGAGTAAAATCATTAAAGAAGAAAGATAAGAAGATGATGCAGGCATGCTTCTGTACTGGCAATATCAATCCATTTGGAAAACTATGCAGTGGATTGAAAGTGAGTTCATATATCTAGTCAATAAGAAAAAGGAAATAATCTCCAAGAACTTGGTTCATATGCAGTTGATGCATCAGAGGAGAAGGTAAGACTGCAACTTCCAATTATAATGAATATTTGAAGCCGGACAGGGTACAGAGTCAATAGGAAATAAATGCAGAGGCATAGTGGTAAGAAAAAAGATAAAGAAAGAAAAATTAGGAAAGGCGACTCCTTTAAAATCCTAAGGGTATGTTTGGGAGAAAGAATCATGTAAGACAAAATTAAGAAGAGAGACTAGAGGAAGGCGAGGAGAAAATAAAAACTTGGGAAATATGGGCGGGAGAGTGTCCCTGTGGAACTGATTCTGCCTCATCAAATGTTTTTAATTCCATTTTTTATACATAAGTTATAACTGGCAACCTCTGTTGAGACTGTTTTTTTATTGCCTTATGGAAAGGCAAGGCCAACATGATTAAAAGGCAACGTATTCGCCTCCCAGGGAAGGGGCGCTGGGAGTGATGAACCCACGGCTTTTCTTCAGAGTGACATTTTCATGTTACAATTTTAATAAAAAATAAAGAAAAGGAGGAAGAAGAGTGGGGAAAACATTTTAGGTTTCATCTTCCTCACTTTGAATGATAGTGGGAGAGGTCAGTACTCTTTAAAAGGACTA
The DNA here is from genome assembly GCA_008086735.1 of Cheirogaleus medius. Lineage (NCBI taxonomy): Eukaryota > Metazoa > Chordata > Mammalia > Primates > Cheirogaleidae > Cheirogaleus > Cheirogaleus medius. The sequence goes on along the minus strand of VBSM01003157.1, from coordinate 14,126,086 downwards.
GGAAAGCAATCCGTCAGACAAGGGCAGGATATGAAAACAGCAAAAGAGCAAGACAAAGATTATCACATGGGGATGAAGAGGAGGGGTTTGGGTACCCCAAATTGAGAATGCTATATAGATAACCCTAGAGGAAACTGTGCACATGAAGTTTCAATGTTGCAGGGAAAATAATGTGAATAGAAACTGATACTTTTTGCATATAATATGAAGTCTCTAGAGTTTAAATGGCTTGATAACATCAGTCAAAAATAACAAATGTGGCTTTTTGTTTTTTGAGACAGTCTCACTCTGTTGCCCAGGCTAGAGTGCCATGGCATCAGCCCGGCTCACAGCAACCTCAAACTCCTGGGCTAAAGGCTAAAGCGATCCTCCTGCCTCAGCCTCCCAAGGAGTGGGGACTACAGGCCTGTGCCACCACGCCTGTCTAATTTTTTCTACTTTTAGTTGTCTGGCTAATTTCTTTCTATTTTAGTAGAGATGGAGTCTCACTCTTGCTTAGGCTGCTCTCAAACCCCTGGCCTCAAGGGATCTTCCTGCCTCGGCCTCCCAGAGTACTAGGATTACAGGCGTGAGCCACCATGCCTGGCCCAAACGTGGGTTTTGAACTCCATTAGTCAAAGGAAATAAGTTTTTTTTTTTTTTTTTAAGGAAGATTTAAGCCATGAACAGGGGCCAAAAGACTATATATAAGAAAGATCAAGAACTCCAGTAGGAACTTTCTGGTTAGAATTTTTTTCTTGAAAAGAATATTGACCTCACTTACTATGAATTAAGCCTATAAGAGCGCCCCAGTGTTGAAGGGCAAATAACATCAGTGACAAATGTCTATATGGCATCAAAGGTGAGACCAAGAATATCACTCTCTCTTTCTGTCGCATAACTGCATCTGCTTCCTTCTCCTGCACATCGACCAACCTGATGAACTTGTTTGAAAATTACCACGGAGGAAGTTAGGACCATGAACACTGACTGAGAGGAACTGACATGGTATTATGAGTAAAAATAGGAAAAAGTAGAAGTTAGAAAACAAAAAAACACCTTATTTTTGAATTGGGGAATTTTATATTTAGGAGAATGAAGCTACCAAGCTTGAAAATACTGATACTGGCATTATATACAGATAAGAATGGAATGTCTGTACATAGTTACAGCTTAGTGGATATGGCATTCTCTCATCAAAATTCTCTATTAATGGGTATCTGTATGTCTTGATTATATTATAGGAGTAATGAATGTTCATAAATATTAATTCAAAGGTACCCAAAATTTATGAAGTACCTTATAAATCATCAAAGACAGGTTAGATGCAGTTCAGTCAAACTTCACAGATAAGTGAATTAACTGTGTTCTGATTCTTTGAAAATGATTAATCCATATAGTAGAAGGCATCCCTTTCCAAACTGCTGGATAGCAAATAGTTTATTCTGTTTAACTCCTAACAATTTCCAAATATGTATAAGAAAACCCCCTATACCTAGAATCCTGTTATTTATATTATGCCTCTAGTGTACAATGCATCTCTCTCTCTCACTGTAACATAAAAAGTCTGTAATATGAGTGTCTCCCCTTTTTTGAAACCCTCGCTTTATGAGGACCTTTGTTGTATTTTCATAGAAGTCTAAAGGAAAAAATTCTATCCTCAAAAATTATTTGAACTCATGTGAGATTATAGTGCCTGGAGTTCTTTGAAAAGAAGAGGCAGCAAAAACATAACATAGATCATTTATTTTAATGAAAAGAAATTTTATTCACCTATTTATTCAATCACCACTTTATCACAGCACAGAGGTATCTAAATAATTTTAAAAATCAACTTCCAAAATAGCTGGTGCTCACAGATGGTTTTGCCTTTCCTTTGCTATCTATGGCTTTTAAGTTTTAAATTAGAATATTATCCTTTTTATTAACCATAGTTATCACTTATTGTCATAGGGCTTCTGTTAATGATCTCCAGATTTTAATGGCAATATTTTAGTTTTTGTGAGCTGTAGTGTTAACTAGATATTCTGATACTGTAACAGTTATATTAAACCATGCCATTCAAATAAATCCATTTGTGCTCATTTGTACAAAACCTTAAAATATAAAATTTGGGGGTTATAGACCAAATTATATGTTCTATTTTCAGTGTATAAAATTAATTAATTTGTGTACAATTTCTAAAACTTTAAAATTATGTATCCATAGGCATCATTATCTAGGTATATATAACATAACAATTTTGTTTATAATAAATTTTTTTAAATGGAAGAAACATTATTTGCCTTTTTAGGATATATGACCATTCCTTCTCTATTTCATTACCTATAAATTTGGTATTTCTGATTACAGTGATTATTTTTAGTTTGTGCCAGTAAGTTCTACGAATATATAATATTAGCAACATTTAAAAAGTTGATTCAATACCTATCAAATGCTTTATTCCTTTATGGTCTCTTTTAACACTACATGCTCATTTTTTGTTAGTAGATCACTTACTTATATCCTTAATTCTTTAGAATTCTCAGATGAATACCATCTGGTTTTTATACTATACTGCAATCTATTTTCTTGAGATGATGCCTTACCTTTTAAAGAAACTGTCAAAAGTAGCTTTTGTTACTTGCAAATATCATTCTGCTATAAGAGTCTTCTTTCCTTTTCACAATTTCTATAGTGAGGAAACAATATTTTCCCCCTTTTATTGTTTCAGTGGATCAACAAGGACCTCTGGAGTAGTTATAAAAGCCGCAGTAAGGAAAGATGACACGCCAAACCTCTAGCTATAAATGTTTCTATACATATTGTAATTAAATTTTAAAAGTTTCACTGAATTACATTAGTGTAGTATAAAATAAATGAATAATCTATACTGTGCACTTTAAAAACATTACTGTTCTTGTTATAGTCCACCACAAAATAGAAAAGTATTTATGCATATATATCAGAAATTTTAAAAAGGAGCTTAAGGGCTCAGATTTTATGAAACAATAAAATTTCAAGTAAATAATACTTAGTAGAAAAAAACATTGAAAATAGCATTTATTATTCATAATGGCAAAACACATTTGCTATATTTATGTATTTAGTACAGATTTTCCATGTGAAGTTCTTACATGCTTTTACATTCAAATATTACTACCCATTTGACAGATTAAGAAAAGAGGTAAGGAGTGTTTAAGAGTATGGGGTATCACTATCAAGTAATTTACTGAAAATTACAAGGTGGACAAATAAGAGAAGGAACTGGGAACAGAGCACAGTGTCTACGTGCTAAAAACATTGTCTTTCCAGATGTGTCACTGACACTTTGCATAATGTTAATAATTTTAAAAAGTCCCTAAGACTTTTAAAAGTCCCTAGAACATATTGTTCTATTGTTATTAATATGTTAGTATGTATATATGTATAAACACATATATTTTTTATATTTTATATACGCACTCACATATTAGACTCGAGATGGCTTTTGATGGAACTTTGCCCCTTCCAATTACTTTAAAAGGCTTTTTTTCTAACTGCTCCTCCTTAAAAGAAAGCTTTTGTGAAGTAATATAGACACATTACTCAGGCAAATACTACATTAGACTTGAACTAACTTGCAATATTAAAACAAATCTGGAATCAGTCTTGAAAACAATCTGAAAATGTTACATGAAATTGTTGTACAGATAAGTAGACATGTGCTAAGGACATTTATATAAAATTATGAGTATTCTCTTTGTAATTGGTTTAGATGCCAGGTTGCAACTTTGACACCATTACTTATAACTTATCAAAGAGATTTATGCTTTGCAACTGACATTTTAAATTGAAGATTTACTTGAACTGGTACCTAATGTGTTTTCTGTAATTAATTCCTTTGAGGTCAGGTTTCATGGACACAGAATTCCTTTAACATTAATCCCTCCTTTAGCAACATCTTTATTGTTGGAATTAACAGTTGAAAGAAAAGTTAATCTTTTTCAAGTAAGATTCACAGTTCCAGATATTGTTTGTTTCACCAATGCAAGATTTTCTGAAAAGTGCAAAATATCTTAAAAGTAGATGCTGTGGAGTCAATGTAAGAAAAGAGCTGAAAGTTAAATCAATCATGTGTTAATAAGAAATGGAAAGTTTAATTATGTAGATACTTAAGTTCTTGACAGAAGGACTGAGTAATGGAAGGTCTGACTCATTTTAAACTTTATACTATTATTCAATTTACCTGTACATAATACCTAAAACGAATAAGCTTTATGTTTTTTTTCTATTTATTCATAAGATGTTACATAGATTACTTGGTAGATAGCACTATTTGCTGGAAGATAGTGTTCAATAAATTGTTGAATGAATGCTATTTTTATTGTAGCAGAATTTCTAGTTTTGATTTAAGAATGGGAACTATACATTGAAAAATTGGGAAATAAGTAACCATATATAGTGGTTCACTATCCCCAAAATAAATCTGTTAAGTAAGAAAAAATGTTTAGGTATGTTTACCTATTTTCAGTTGCTGATGATGTTTTCTCGTGTTGGCAAAAGAAAGACAAAACTCAAGTTTTCCTTCTTTAGCATCTGTGTTTGGATGGTTTATGCTTTTGATGTCTGTTTATATATGAAGCATGGAAAGTAATTGTGAGTCTACTCAGCAGTGCTTAATGAAGGCCAAGTGCTCACCAATTCCACATAATTGATTATATTCACATGGAATATAATGGTAAGGGATGCTGAAATCAGTGGGGGTTTTGTCTACCAAGCCTGTCCCTCCAAAAGGTAGAATGGATCATGTGTTTGTCTTGGGCTTCAAGATCCCTGAATGAGATCTAAGAAAATACTTGTCCTGTCTTTAGTAAAATTCCTTCTACATGTTCTTTTATGCATTATTACCCCATCATCACAGTGACACCCAAGTATTCACAAAGTTGATGCTTTTTGCTCAGAGGAGATGATGGCTTTCGCTTCATGCATAGATTCTAGATTTTACGTTTAGAGATGTAGTCAGTGGTTTTCCCCCAGTAATTTCATATTGAAATTAAAGTATTTAAAGCAATGTTTTAAAAGCATTCTCCATATCTGTATAGGTCAATATTGCATAGATTTAGGTAAAAATAATTTTTATTTTTGCCTTTTGGGTGGTGGGTGCTGTGCTTTAACTCCCCCTGAAAATACTATGCAGTACTACCCCAAACTGGAATCTGAGCCTCTTAAGCTAGATTTAATTCTCTGAGCCAAAGGTTTTTATTCATCTGTTAATAGAGGCAGGCAAGAAGAATGTTAACATTGGGAAGTGAAAGAACAATTGTTGGCTGAAACAGACAAAGTAGAAATATTTTGAGGAAGAAACAAAAAATATCAACCCACATAGAAAACAACTTTAACAAACTGGGCTACACTTTAGTATCATGTTAACAGTTTTTCACATTCCAGTAAAACAAGGTTTAGATGCCATCAATATTTTAGATAGTACCACTCACAGCTTGGGACCACACCTACCTGGCACCACATTATCTTGCACACATATGGTTACCACATGAAAGGAAAGCATTGTAAAAACTTGGGGTTTATACATTTTTTTCCCTTTCTGAATGATTTCTGTAAATTGAATGCTTACAAAGTTATGGATAAAATCTAGAATCCCGAGTATTTCAGCATAGATTCTGCAACTAAAGTTGTATGCTTTATTTCACAGCATGCAGAACAGTTATATTTATTTGACTGCAATTATGATTTCACTTTAGGAATTACTATAGATGGATTGAAAACATTTAATCATAATGAAGATATTGGAAAAAAACACCATACTGTATCTGCAGCTATCCACTTTCCAGTCAAAGCAATTGAAGGATTAGATTGTTAAAAATAAACTTCCTCAAAGGTTTGATGTCTTTGGATGGTCTTTTCACCCATAGTATCTTAATTTTACAGAATGGAGAATTTTAAAAATCTGGGTAAGAACAATACCACTTGTATTAAATTCTGTCCATTTTGTGTAATTAACTCCATTCTGAATCTCTTAATTTCCACAAAGACTTGGGAGTCTAAGCTCTATTTTGGTAGTCCTCTCTGGGTTTTACGACTTGACAAGCGTGTCCAATCAATAAATAGACCAAAAAAAAAAAAAGTATCCTTTCTCCAACGATAAGGTAGAAGGAAACAGGTGACAGTTTCTTGTTTCGGGATGGGAGCAGGTGAAAAGTTAGAAAGCAAAACTATTAGAAAACAAACAAAAATCCCCACCAACCTGCAGACATTTCAATATATTTTAGAAACTATTTTCTGTTCACATATTCTTAAGTACATATTTTCTTACCTCTTGCTCTTTAAAAAAAAAAAAATCAAGAGAAATCTTTATTTTCCGGTCAGAGATCTATGTCAATTTAAGAATGTTACTGAAAGGAGTGAACTGAAAGTTGTCTCATTTGAATCACATTATGACATTCTTCAGCATCATTGACTTTCTCTAAACGAGAAAAAAAAAAAAAAAA
>VBSM01003157.1:14108517-14119540 GCA_008086735.1 Cheirogaleus medius | reverse complement strand
AGCAAAAAAAAAAAAATGGCAAGGGAAGATGAGTAAAGAGGGCATTTTATTCTTTTGTTTTATTGTCATGTTGCAAAATTATCCAAATGTCTTCTTCACGAAGACACAGCATCTGTGTTTCCACTGCCAAACTCGAAATAAAATATTTACATTAAAAACAAAGATTTAGCTTTCATTTTCTGTGTGGGCGCGGAACACAGTGGTGTTCTCTCCTATCAGCTGCTTGGACGACTCCCAGAAGAGCGAATGGCCTCAGGTGGGCTGGCTGGGTTTTGGGGGTGAGAAGCTGAAGACAGGAATAAAAATAGTACAGTCCTCACTGAAGAGCAGCATTGTTTTTCTTCAGGGTATGCCTGGAAAAATTCATATTTAGATGAATTATGCCAAATGAATAATTGTGATATTAGTAATGGTTTTGTAGAGATAGAATTGCATTCTGGGTGGCTCTTGTTAAATACCTAGCCTTTCCTTCAGTATTTTGATTTCCCTGTGTCTTCTTGGAAGGGTCTCTGTCTTTTCAAAACGTGTTTTAGGAGTGTTCTGAGTATGTGGACTGTGTCCATTATATTGTTCAGAAGGTCATACTTGGACCCTAGAAAAGCCAGGGAGGTCTTACTGTGACAAATACTCTGGTATGACATTAGTAAAAATAAGCAATGAGCAACATTTTGCTGTCAGTAAGAATAGAAAGGCAATCCTGATTTCTTCATTTATGAAGAACTGGGATAGTAGTTTTGCAATTAAAACATAAAAATTCTGATTTTATTAGATGAGTGACTATTTCAAAACCATGTAGATTATAACCCACTTGAAGGAGGTATCAGAAGCCATGAAAATGAAATAGGCCCTTCTAAATAAATCACCAAGTTTTGCATTCAATTTCCAACTTCTCTCTCACATACATACTCTTTCTTTAAAAAACAAGGTTGAAAAGATATTTCTGACGTGGCTGTCACTTCTGATATCATAATTTGAAACTTGCATCTCAGCAGAGTAGTTTACCTAAGGCAGGTAAAAATATTAAAACAATATGACAGTTAAGTTTGAAGTTTTTATTTTCAACCAAATGCTTAAAAATATGGACTACTAGGAAGTGTCTATGAACAGTTGAATATACTTTGTGAATTCACATAAACCGAGAACTTTGAATAAATACTTAAACAAGTATGCAGGGGTTTTTGTCTTTGGCAAACTTTAGTGTAATTGTCCTAAGCACTCACCTCCTGAGAGTGGGTACCATATTTCTGGTTGCAGTGCAGCCGGCCTTGCTTGGTCTGCTTATCTCCTCCGAAGTGCCTTAAAACTGTTAAGTACCGGAAAGATTCACTTTTGTATTTGTCAAAGCTGGAAACATATTTCGAAACATGCTTTTACCCCTCCTGACTCTCAGAACCATAGATTCAAAATTCTATCAGCACACATACAAAGTTGAGAAACAGATTCTGTCTTTTTGCTACTAATCTTCAGAATAACTCTTTCTTTTTAATGAAATGGAGAGTTAAAGCCAGTATTTTGAGGCATGGATGGTCAAGCAGTTAAACGAGTCACCCCTTCTGCCCCATTTGTATTATTTGGATATTTGTCTCAATGCCCTGAGAGTAGACATGGTGTTTGAGTTGATCACCTAACTGAAAATAGTTTTGCTGTCAGCTTATTTTTAGAGGCAGCAAATCAGTTGCATCAAATTGGTCAATTGTGACCTATTTCTGTTTTTCTTGCTGGCTCTTTCTTCTATTTCTTGTGGTGCTTCTCTGATGGAAGTTTCTTGGTCATTTTACCTGATAACAAGTTTTTTTTTTTTTTTGAAATTTACTCCAAAAAGCACTGTAAGAAGGAAAAAGTGGTCTACTGCATGAAGGTGTGATATATTCAGTAAGAGCCAAGTTATAAAGCTGGGAAGCAGAGAGGGGAGTACTTAGTCATTTAAATGGCCAAGTTAAACACAAGACACAATTAGGATATCTGGACCCTCAGGTGTTCATAAACCCATACCAGGGACCTCAAGAGGAATGGTGGGAACCCGGGAGTAAGAGGGCCCCAAAAGTGCCTTGTTTAACTTGGCTGTCATAGTAGCTAACCCTTTGTAACTTGGCACATTTTGAAGTTATCACACTTAAGATTGACCTTTTCCCCATTTACCTTCTTTTGTACTTATAAAGTTTAAAAAAATTTTTTTTTGACAAGTAATTTATTTAGAAATATAATGGAGTGGCAAAAATTCAGCTCACAATTGAAAGAAGAAATGTAAAACTATAGAATTTGAATGAAAAGGCAATGGATTTTAAGTCCCAAACCTTTTGAAAGTCAGAAAACCGATGTATTAGGCTGTATTCTTTAGTGGAAAAACTCTAAAAATTGTAGGTGTTAAGAAAGCCACCATAGGGAGCTTGTACTGGCCCTGAAATTTAATAGCAACATTAAACTTGCCAGTCCTTATTTAAACACATTTTTTCTCTTATTTTCAAAGTCAAAATATATATTCTTATGGGTAGACGGATGAAGTATTACACCCCCAAAAAAGTTTCCCTTGTACTTCATGTGTTTTATTTCTTAAAAAAATAACCTCACCACTAGAGATTGAGTTTTGGTTTTAGAGATGATGCCATAGTAAAGAAAAAAAGCCCTAAATTTTGTGTGAAAAGACAACAGCTTTAATTTAAGACAGTGTAATATTTTGCTTTTCATTAAAAAGTTGCAATATGGTTTTTCCCTCAATTATTTTTAGATAGGATGAACACGACTCCCTCTTTAATAACAATAGGTTAGATTGTAACCTAATATAAGATTTTTTTAAAAAAATTAAGAGATATTATACATACACACATACATACATGCACATGCGCACACACGCTAGATAGATGTTCCCTTTCATGATTGTACAGGCAAAATACTAATTGTGTGGCACACAGAAATGTATGCTTTTACTTTTGGATTTGTATGCTAAAAAGCCTGATTATTGGAAACACTGCAGAAGCTCAAACAGTGTTTGACATTCATACTCCTTCAGACAGTTGCAGTTGTACTTCTAGTCATCTATCAACCAGTGACTGTTTCTTCCCTCCGCCACCTCTAAATTATACTGACTAGATGCTGAAGTCATTAAATTGATTATAGTCCAATCAGTAGACAATCCGACATAAACAAAAACAGCAATTACAGTTGGCAAGAATCCCATGAGTGCTAGTCAAAGTTCCAGAACTGATGGTCCACTGAGTCTTTTCCAAAACGCCGGTTTCACGATTTCAGCACTTCTGGCAGCATCTTCTTAAAGGGAGGACACAAAAATTCATAAGATTCCACTTGGCCTTAAAAACAAAAACATCTGCTTGATGCATGAGTAGATCATGGCTTTTATTCATCCAGCCAAAAACGGGCAAAAAATAGGATATTGAACATAAAAGCGTACATGTAAAAATGAAATTACAAAGGGATTTGAGATTAGCAGCTTTTTATAAAGCAAGCTGTTAATAATTTTTCTTTTTTGTTTTGCCAGAGTATTCCCATATCCCTTAGAATCCATTGTAGTTATTCTTATTGACAGCGGTGACGTCTAGCAGTGATGACAGAATTTTTCAACTTTTTGCTTCCAGTTATTATACTTAGTTCTTTTTACTTGCTTATTTGGGATAGCACAAGTCTTATAGCATATTTGTAGGAGATTTCTTTTCATCTAATAGAAAGATTTGTACCTGTCTCCCTTTATTTTTAAAGGAAGTCTGTTTGTGAGGGTTGGTTAGTCTGATAAATTCTAGTGAAATACTTGTTGACGTAAGTTGAAACGTATTATTAAGTATACTTGCTTGAGTTTGCTTTTTGATATAAAAGCATGCAATAAAGAGAAAGAGGTTTTGATAGTAGAAAAGAGCAAGTCTACCAAGATCAATTAAGAATTTTATGAAAGGTCTGTTTTTCCTATTACGGTGCTTTATTAATTCATCTGACAGAATTCACATTGCTGGTTTAATGTCATTAATTCTGCTGCCATAGAATACATTCTTCATGGCTGGACTTAATGGATACCATGTTCAGGTTTTTAGTTATTTTTCAGAGAGAAAATGATTTTAAGACATGCAACATTTGCATCCCATTTTAGCGGCTTTATGGATTGTTAAAAATGTAAATGTCCTTTAGTGATATGTTAAAGAATGCTTTTGAATTAAATGAGATTTTGATACAAAGGCTGATATTCTAAATCAAACCTCTAGCTAAGTATTTTCCCAGATGTATTTAATTTTTTTCTCCATTGACTCCTGCGGTGTTGTCAAAGGTTAAAGTTAGTTGGGGAGGGGAGGGGGGATGTATTCAACCTTTTAATCCCATTTCAATTAAATCTGAAGTATGTTCCTGTTTTTTGTTTGGAGATTACATGGTGTACTGGCTGTGATTGCATATACCTTGTTTGTTGTGATGAAAGTGTACTTGTCTCATTTAAAATATGTTCTGCAACAGTGTTATTACAAAGCAATTAAAACTTAAACATTAAAGTTAACATTAGTAAATTTAAATAGCTCTGTTATAGTATTAATCAAATAGTGTAAGGAAAGCTTTTAAATGGTTTAAATAATTATGCAACTCTTGGCATAAAAGCCTGACACAAGATAAATCTTTGAAAACTAAGTAGAATCATGGCTTTAAAAAAAAAAACTTTAATTTTAGGCACCTTGGGCTTTTAGCATGCATCACATTCCACCTCTAGTATAAGTAATTATGCCAGTTTAGTAATTATTAGAGATGAAAGAAATTCAGTAAGATATGAATTCTTTAAAACTTCAGTAGCTCCAGTTTTAGCAGGGATAATGATCAGGCAGCATTTATCCAGCTGCCTGGGGACCCTGCCACAGCTATGAGCACTGGCTGATCTTGGGGGTATCATTATTATGGCAGCACGCACTACAGTTAGCGTTTCTTCTCTAGATGTCTGATTGCAGAGGTTTGTAATTTGGTTATTTAAAAAAGTCCAGATTCAAATACGACTCTCTATAAACTCCCCTTTCTTAGAAGATTTTTTAAAAAAGATAAATGCATGCATTTAAAAATTATTGTTTCAGACACTTTACCTTTTAATTTCATGGGATTACTAAATGCTTGGAAAAATACTGAAAAGAAAAAATATATAGAACTCTGTCATTTGCACATGTATATGTGTTGGGCATATGCTCATTTAAGTCTTATTTTCAAATGAAGATGGTTTAGTTTGGAAAGCATGTACTATGAGCATAGTTCTCTCAAGCTGAATATGGTTAACTGATTGACATTCAGAATATGCATTTTCATAATAGTGCAGTTTGTTGGAATTACATTTTGGTATTTTGGTTACAGTAATATTTTGCATATGGGAAACCCAAAGATTTCAGCCCCTCAGTTATCACAACACAGTATGAGATATACACACACATAGTGTGCACACACAAACATACTCTAATGTTCTATAGGAAATACATTTTGTTTAGCAAGTCCATATAAGTGTTAATCACATTTTAAGGGGAAAATTGGAGTTTCCCAGTAAAAATTAGTATCATTGTAAGGAATATAATTTCCTTTTAGAAATTAAAATCACTGTTCCACTAAATGTCATTATTTCACTACTTTTATTACCTTTCCTTTTCTTTCTTCTGATTGGCTTTTTTCAAAATTTCTTATCCCATTGGTGTACCATTAGGGATGTATCAAGATGGAAACTTATTTACTTGACAGAGACAAAATCCTTATTGAGTACAGACAGTTCCATATATTCATACATAATACATTTGTGAAAACCTGTAGCAGGGTGAAGAGTCCATTCAGTGAATTATAAATTGCCATGTTATAGGGGTTTCTGTGACCAGGAATCTAAAATGTATTTCCATGCTTTAAACTACATATTGACTTTTAGAAACAATTTCCAGCATTTCATACATGTTATTTAATACTATTCTTTTCCTTCGCATTAGAGCCAGATTAGGTCCAGTAAGTGCCTGAATAAGACTAAATATTAATTGCCTTCAGTATTCCTAATTGGCTTGTCTCAGTTGGTTTAAGTTTATTAGACATATGCTTTTTAGCACTAGTATCGGCACTTTCTGTCTTTCACTTATTTTTGCACATTGAAAAGGGCAAAAGGCAATAAAGTCTTCACAAATATTACTCTATCAACTACTAATGAAGCCAAAACAGAACTCTTGCTGGCAGGTGGTGCCACCATGAGTTAGTGTGAATGATGTACCCATCAGCTGATGTATGTAGTCTGAAGTTGCTGTGTGTAGGGGGGGGGTTGGGCGGTCAGTGGACAATATGCAAAGTTAGATGACGTTTTGCAGACAGCAGCCAAGGGTTAAGAACTGTGGACTCAAGGGAATGCATATTAATTCCTAGAAAGAGTTGAGAGTAAAAACAAACAATTGTGGCCTTAAGTATTGTGACTTGGATATTAGTGCTTGTAGGGAGATAGTTGCAGAGTATAAAGAGTGTAGGGGTGAACTTTGATTTATTGTGTGCACTTTTGGCAAGCCACTTTACCTCTGTTCTCTAGGATTCAGATTTCCTCTCTGTAAAATGAGGGGGCTTATTTTTACCATTTAACAAGTTTTGTTTTTATTTTTTGGTGCCTATTTTGTCCCAGGCACTGTGCTAAGTTCTGAGAATTCAGTTGTGAACCAAACAGATATATAAGCCTTGCTCTTACGGAGCTTATAGTCAAGAAAACTGGATGAGATTTTAAATACCTTCCATTGCTTTTTGATTTTTGGAAGAAAACTTTGTAAGTGGGGAGAAGGAGATACATGTATATAGTATGTTAAATTTTTCCTGCAAGTTAGGTTAATTTAAGCAGTTAGATAAAATGAGTTTCAAAAACATTTTTTTGGCCCCCAAAGTTTGATGAGCTTTTTAAGAATGGCAAGCTTTGTTAGATTTCACTTGAACTGAAACCACTAAACATGATATATAGAATATTTGTTTTCAGCCCTATTGCACTTAGTTCATTGATTTTGCAATATCTTTTACCTGTCCTAAAAGTTCTGGATAACATTTTTGAGACTTAATTGTGTGATAGTAAATCTAATTAATTTTTTAATGTTTTCTAAGAATTTATGGCATCCTTGAAGATAATTTGGAGGCTGTTGGAGAATGTATACGATGTTGATACTAAAAAACCCAGCAAAGCTAAACTTAAGTTAGGAATCACTGCTATACAAAATTGAGGTGAAACAAGTCACAAGGAATCCATTGTATTAAATATGCAGACATAGAACACTAGGGAATGCAGCAAGTTGGTATTGAAAAGTCCATAGTGTGTAGATTTGATTATTTTTCCCCTGAGAGATAGGTGAATGCTTTGAAATAAACTTCTACTGAATCATGGACCTTAAGTGAGACAATTTAGGGATAATGATATTGGGTGTCTTGATGGTCTTCATGTTCGAAGATGTGAGTGCTGGAATGAATGGTGATGGTGGAGTGTAACTGACCGCAGAAAAAGATGATCAACATGAAATCCCTTTTGCCTCCTCCAACATCACGTAGGTTATTTACATAACTATTGCATCATTATACCAAATTTTTAATCTTCAAAATAAAACCATTACAAGATAATAACACCATTTTATAGCTCCTGTTAAATGTAACGGTTTTTTATACTTGCTGATCTGCATATTTAAAACCCACTATGAGTGTGATGGGCTGGCAGACCTCTGGGGTGGCTTCCTAGCCCTGTCTTTGTCCCTGTGTCCCCAAGCTGGGAGAGTGCTTGCCAGGTGCACTGCCTTATGTTAAGTGCTCAATAAACTTCCATGGAGTCAATGTCACTTCATTTCTTACTAGTTGAATGAAGGTGTTGATGACTTCTGAATTCCTTTCTAGCTCCAACATCGTAGAATTCTCATCTTGAGAAATTTTGATTTTTGCAAGTTGATCAATAATTCATATTAATAGGGCAAGCATACTTTTAAATTGCAAACTTGATTGGGTTGTAGCTGATGGAAAAAAATTGAAGACTGCACAAAATTTCCAAACATAGGTTGGACAGTCTTACTTTCCACTGTGATTGCTTGTCAAGCCTTCCCCTGCCCCCATGTAGGGAGCAAATACGGAGAGACACATGCATTACACACTGAGTCATTCTCAGGACCTTTATAAGGAATCTGGTTCTGTTCACACCTTGGAATTTCCACAGAGCAGTTTTTAGCGTCTAAATGAGCACCCTGGACCAGTGACTGACTCACCTCACTAGGGGAGTGTCATGTCCCTGGATGCAGCCCTAACAGCAGCACTTGCTTTGGACTAGAAATCGTGTATGTATGTGCGTGTGTGATCACCTCTGTATTTACCTGGGCCCCAGGTGCATTTCTGCAGTGGGATGAATATGAACCTGCTGCAGTACAAACGTTTGAGCCAAAGTCAAATTGTGCTGCTTTAAAGACAGCATTTTAACTTAGTTTGAATTAACATTGACTGGTCCTCTCCAATTCCTATTCATCCATCTGTCCAAATGCTGGTACCATTTTCATAAAGCAGCATGTCCTAAACCTTTAGTGATGTTCACAGCTTCACTATGAACCTCCTCTAGGCTTAGATTGTGGGTTCTTAAGTTGGTTTGCGTATTATTTTCATCTCACATCTTCTGGGAGGTTTTTTCTGATCCTCCCGGATTAAAATGACCCATATCTGTGTTATCCCCTCTATACCCCATATGTCACAGAAACTATGGCGCTTGTTGGTTTCCTGGGTTGTCCGTAAGCCTTTTGAGAGCAAAGGTCCCAAGGACCCCTTTCTCTGAATCCCCATAGCTTAAAATGTAGGTGGCAAACACACAAACAAATGCATTAATTCAACCATTTGTTTAAATAAATATTTACTTCACATCCACCATTTACCAGTCTAAGAGGGCCAGGAGTGGGGGATGATATGAGGGAGACGCATATGGTCTATGTCCTGGTAGAGTTATGGTCAAGCAGTGCAAACACATTAAATAAACAAGATGCTGGAAGTTTCCTGTCCTGTGAAGAGATAGTACTAGTTGTTAATTAGATCATTTAACAGATATCAGTGAGGTCAAGGAAGGATTCTAGAGAAGGCACTTTCAGGCCAAGCTTGAATTTTCATGTTTTCAAAGGGAAAATATTGAACATGGTCATGCATTCTATAGGAATTTTTATTGAGTGCTAATATGTGTCAGGTACTAAGGAGACAGTAAGGGACAAGCCTGACCCAATTGCTCAGGGGTTTTGTGGAGCTAAACAGACATATTTAGATGATTCTTTGTGTTTCTCATAATGTGTACTCCAGACTGTACTTAATTTTACAACAATAGTGTATTTTCAATTCGCACAAGTGGTATCCCTTTCATATCGTTTGCACATGGCTAACTTGTGTACAAGTTCTGGCCTTATTTCATGTGTGGGCTTAGTGTTCCCATTTTAAGTAAACTACCTACAACTATGACCATTCAGTTCTTCACTCTTTCAAATATCTGGGTTTGTTTTAATTCTTATGCTGTCTAACTACTGGACAACTCACTCATTTTGGAATCATAAGACAATTTAACAACTATCCTCTCTATTTTTACCTCATAAATGTTCAGGAAAATATATACCAGTCATGTAGTAGATTTCTGCTTATGATCTTTGTGAATTCTTAGCACACTTTCCACATCAAGGAGCTTAGTAAATACTAAAATATGATAGTGCATCAACAATCCAATAGTATATTCTGTGATTAAAAACTTAGGTAGAAAAACTGTGAAAGATGACAAAAACAGTAATATATCTCCCAGCACTTTTTTTCACTCTTCAACTTGCATTTTCTATACATTTTCTGTTAGCTCTATTCTTTTTTTTTTTTTTTCTATATATTTTTAGTTGGCCAATTAATGTATTTCTATTTTTAGTAGAGACAGGGTCTCGCCCTTGGTCAGGCTGGTTTCAAACTCCTGACCTTGAGCGATCCACCCGCCTCGGCCTCCCAGAGTGCTAGGATTATAGCAAAAAAGTTTCTGAGAGGATGTTTGAATCCAACCCTTCATTATCCAAGCCAGGTCAAAGTGAGATGCATCAATACTTTGGACTGGCTAAGAATATGTTGCCCCTTCCAGCTGTTCTTTAAACATCTGTTGCACAGTTATTTAGAGAGGATGAGTACAGCTGGTAGAAATGCACTCGGGCAGCTAACTGGACTGATCTGAGATGGTAATGTATATAGTGGGTATTTCCCCCCCCCCCCAAAAGTGGGAGCTATGTTGTCCTCTTCCGTAAACATATTTCCTAGCCGTCCTTCCATATCAGCACTGAGGACCTCTTGCCTTTGCTCTCACAATTCTACATTGTCCATTGTATGATGGGCTGTCATTTGGCCTTTCCCCCAACTAGTGACCATCAGGATATTTCTCTTTAGTTATTTATCTGTTTGTTTATATCACTACTTACAAATGTTGCAGTGAACATCATGCATTCTTGCTGACAGGTATGATTATATATATGGGGTAAATTCCTAAAAAACGGAATAGCTGGTTAAAGGAAATGTGCATTTAGAATATTAATAGATACCACCGCCAGCATGCCCTCCGCAGAGGTAAGACCCGTTCACACTGCTGTTAGCAGCAGGGTTAGAGAGTGCCTGTATTTAAATACTTCATCTTTACTAATTCGACTTGTGAAAAAAACAAACAAACTGGTATTTCATTGACATTTTAATTAGCATTGCTGTAATTATGAGGTAGATTGAGCATCTTTTCAAATGTTTGTAAACCATTTGTATTTATTTTTCTGTGAATTGCCTTTTTATTTCCTTGGCTCTTTTATCTTTTGGTTTGAAAGAGCAGCTCATATTATTAAGAAAATTAGTGCTTTGACTTGTGTGTTGCAAATATTTTCCCCAGTTTGTCTTTTGACTTTATGGGTGGTAATTTTTTTTTCTTTTGCCATACAGAAGTTTAAAAATTTTATTTTCAGTATTGTCAGTGCTTTTACTTGTAACTAATGGATTTTGTGTCTGACATAGAAAGATTTTTGCCTAATGTTTCTTTTCTTTCTTTCTTTCTTTTTTTTTTTTT
>VBSM01003157.1:14066034-14108417 GCA_008086735.1 Cheirogaleus medius | reverse complement strand
TAATTTATATATATATACACATACATGTATATTTGGTTGTCCAGCTAATTTCTTTCTATTTGTAGCTGGGACTACAGGCACGTGCCACCATGCCTGGCTAATTTATATATATATATATATATATATATACACACACACACACATACATGTGTATATATATATATATACATATACATGTGTGTATATATATATATATTTGGTTGTCTAGTTAATTTCTTTCTATCCGTAGTAGAGACAGGGTCTCGCTTTTGCTCAGGCTGGTCTTGAACTCCTGAGATCAAAGGATCCCCCCCACCCCTGCCTCGGCCTCCCAGAGTGTTAGGATTACAGGTGTGAGCCACCGCACCCGGCCTCCCTAATGTTTCTTTTAGTTCTGTATCCCCCATTAGACTGGCTGCATTTGTCTCCCCACACACGGCCACCACTGTGTCCTCAGCCCCTTAGCATGTTTCTGGAAATACAGTAGGTGCTTAGCCAACATTGAGTAAATGGGGAAACTGCGGTGTGGTGGTTGAGAGCATGGGTGTTATTTAAACCAGACTCCCGGGGTTGAAATTCTAATCTAGTTGACCTTGGGCAAGTTATTAAATCACTGTAGAAAACTACAGTTTCTCTATCTGTAAGTGAAGGTAATAATAGCACCTAATTCATTCGGTTGTTGTAAGAATTAAGAGTTAATTAGTGCAAGCTCTTAGAATAGTATCTGGCAGATATGAAGTGCCTAATAAATGTTTCTTATTCTTACTCTCAAGGTTTTCTTGCTGTTGTGCACCCCATGTTACACAGTTCTTTTCTATTCTAGAAAGGTCCTTTTTGCTATGGTTGAAGAGTGGGAATTTCCACATACTGTGTGGTTGCACACAGCCCCTTCTGAGTCCTGCCTTGTGGAGTGAGGGGTTGGGATTCACAAAAGTCTTTGCTGGTTTTAGTTCACCATGGCAGGCACCTTCACACCGGCCAAGACAGTGACCCAGGCCAAACTTCAACTTCACTTGGCCAATGTAGAGAGAATTCTGAAAGAAAAATTTCTGCAGCAATTCCAATTAAATGATAATGGAAGCATAAAGTGAAGCTAATTAATTTTAGCACCTCTGCCATCTTTTTTGGGTAAGTCAGGTTGGTGTCTTTTAGGTTCTTTGCAAAAGGGCCAATGCTAATTTGCAAGGGTAATCTAATTGTTCTTGGGAGAGGAACTAGAGACAAATAATTCACATATCATTATGAAGGTTTAATCATAGTAGATTTATTAATAATCCTTAAATTAAAAAGGTAAATCTGGGCTTGGGTATACAAAGGAATTAGCCAAATGAGAGGATGATTTTCTACATCACTTCAGTCATCAGTAAATTTGTCTAGAAGCATTTTTTTTAGGCTTCAGAGAGGGATTGTGTGTTGTTTAGAAGCACATGTGGGCACAGAGTATGAAAGTTGAAGGAAGATACAGGGACAGCCTGAACCATCAGTCCCCATCTGGCTGTGTCTAGCTACTGCTTTAATTTTATTTGAGAACTTATTTGGGGGCAGATTGTCTGACATTTCTTTCCTCTTAGTTTCTTCTTTATTCTTTCTGCAGTAAATCCTAACTATTCAAGTTGCTTTATTTTAATTTCCTCTTTCCTCCCCTTGCTCTTTCCATCACAAGTCCTGCTCTCTCATTCGGTTCATGAAATCACCCAGTCCCCACTCCCAGATTGTTTGACTCTCCCGTCCCTTTGGGCTTTGGAAACCCGGCCTCCGTCCATGCCCGGTGGTTGACCTCGGCACTCATTTGTCCAGTGACACTCTTTGTAGACGCTATCTTCTCTTTTTATTTTAACGAAATGATAACTGTCATAAAGTCATCTTTCTCTATAGACAAAGTCTAAAGCCTTAATATATCCAATCAGATGACTTTCAAATATCCATTTATACTTATTCCTTCAACCTTAATGCTAAATGAAGTGAGAGAAATAGTAATGACAGTCAGAGTGGGGAGAGCCGAGAGGATTGTGAGAGGCCACTTTTAATGAGCAGAATATCTTTAAATGATAGCAAGTGACAAAGGAAATTCCACTTTGGGATCGTTCGATGTAGATATTCTAGAAAACACTTTGAAAAGGGCATTGGGGGTGGGTGGTAGTTTAGTTTGCCAAAAGGTCAGCCAAGGCTGGAGACGGACACCTTGTTAGGAAAGTACTGAGGAGCGCACTGCGGTGCCGTGTTGTAAGTGCAGGAGAGGGGACACAGATAAGGGGACTTTAGAGCAGGGAGGACCCCAGAGATGGCCCATCCACTCTCTCCAAGATCCAAAGAGCTCAAATGCCATGTTCCAAATCACGTTGTGACTGCATGAAGACCAGGGGAGGATCTCAGCCTCCTAATTTATAACTCTAGGAATTCCCTTTCATGGTGGTACACATTTTAGGCTATGGAAGGAAAAGGGACTTCCAACCCTTCTCAGACTCTTTACAAATGCCAAAACCTTGGGCTCACTGCCCTGTGAGAGTCACCGTCCTCATTCTAGCTTCGGCAGCCGATGTCTCCGTGTTTTGTCCTGTGTGCACAGTCTGCATGTCACAGTGAGTAGACACGAGGGACCCTGTGCCTGGAGGACCTGCGTCTGAAACCTGCATATGCTCTTAGCTGTGTGTCACTGAATCTTTCTAAGCCTCAGCTTTCTTACCAGTTAAATGGTAAGAAGCTGCCTCACAGGATGGTGATACTAAGTAACAAATGTAAGATCTGTTAGATACCGGGCTTTTAAGTCACTAACTGGTAATAGCTTTTTAGTATGGATGTAGTTCTCTGGGAAGCTGGGAAAACATACATGTTTTATCATCTTTGTTTCCCTCTTCTGCAAAGTCCTTAGGGGTGACACTTAGTTTTGTGGCTGCTTTGCTTCTTTGTGTAGAGAAGAAAACATTTCCCCTTCTGGAGAAAGCCTAAGAGGGATTGTGTGGGTTTTTATATTCAATACTTAATAACCATTTTCTCCAATAAAAGGAGGGTAATGGAGCTGGAGGAGAGTTGAGTTCACTATTTATGGCAAATACTTTGCATTCGGGCACCTGTTAAACATGTTTCTAAAGACGCAGTGTCTTCATTTGGCCTTAAATGAATCTGTGCATCGTTCCCATTTTATAGGTGAGAAAACCGAGGCAGAGAGACACTGAGCTCAGCCAATTAGTACGACTGAAGCAGAAAAAGAATGTAGACTTCCTGACTTGAAAGTGGGAAATCTTTAATCACATAATTTCAAATAGAAGAAGCTAGGGCCAGTCATAAACCAAATTGAAAGCTAGAAATAATTAATCCTCTAACCACCAGATCTCTACAGGATGTTTCTTTTCTCTTTAGGCATTTAGATCTGAGTTCCCTTCCCTATTCCACTTCCTCAACCCCAAGAGAAAGTTACTTCTACAAGAAAAAGTAAGACAGAATATTAGTCATTTACACCATAGAGAGCATTAAAAGAAGTGGACACCCGACAAATCCCTAATTGTATAATTAAAACCTTTGGCTTCTGATGTAAGAATTAAATGCTTCTGGAAGCTGATCTGGGAGATACTTTAGGGGTGGTGGTAGTAGGTGCTGGAGTGAGGGATTCAGGAGTGTATTTCCCATCCCTGGTGAAATTTCACGGGAACTACCACCTTGTAGATGTTGAGTAGATGCTCAAAGGTCTTTCCTCTTGGTGCTCTTACTCAAAGATCAGGAGATTTGCTAAGGTTATAGGGAAAAGTATGTGCGGTTGTGTCTGCAAGACTATAGCAATGTGTCTGGCTTTGGGTTGAGTAGCCCCCTGGGTAATGCCACACTGGCTGTTTTTAATACACTGTGTGAAGCATCTAGGGGAAAAACAAATTCTTATTTCCCACTGGTAGGTTAAGGCATTTTACCACTCTAAAGCAATATCTGTTTTCTTTCATTAGAAATATGTTGCTTCTTGATACAGTTTTTCCTTATTGCTGTGAAAGGTGGACACACCTGTTGGGGCTAGGTTGTCCCAAGGACTGGGATGGCATTGATGCCGTCTGTGGAGGGGATTGGGCATGGCCTATCACCATTACTAAAAATTGATTCCAATTCTGATGTCTTATAGATGATGCTTCAGATAGCTGTAGGTGCATACTTATTTTAAAAAATAGTTTTGGCTAAGTGTAAAGTTTCAAAAGTGTTGGATTTTTTTTAAAAATAACAAGCAGCAATAGTAGGATTGACTAGATTAGTT
Organism: Cheirogaleus medius; assembly: GCA_008086735.1. Lineage (NCBI taxonomy): Eukaryota > Metazoa > Chordata > Mammalia > Primates > Cheirogaleidae > Cheirogaleus > Cheirogaleus medius. The sequence goes on along the minus strand of VBSM01003157.1, from coordinate 14,104,207 downwards.
TCCTTATTATTGCTATTATTCTTTTAGGCAGAATCTCATTCTGTTGCTCAGGCTAGAGTATAGTGGCACCATCATAGCTCACTATAACCTCTAACTCCTGGGCTCAAGCAATTCTTCTGCTTTAGCCTCCCAAGTAGCTGGGTCTACAGGCATGTGCCACCACATCCCTGGCTAATTTTTCTATTTTTTGAAGAGATGGGGGTCTCTCTCTTGCTCAGGCTGGTCTCCAACTCCTGACCTCAAGCAATCCTCCCACCTTGGCCTCCCAAAGTGCTATGATTACAGGCGTGAGATGCTGCGCCTGATCTCTTATTATTCTTTTAAAAAAAGAAAGTGAGCCGTGTCCCTTCTGGCTCACCTGAGAGCATGCTCCTTTCCCATATATATTTACTGAAAATTTTATATATATATATATATGATTATTTTTTCTTATTAAACCACATGGTGAAAAAAAGCAAAACAAATAAATATGGGTGTTTATTTATCAGTCATTTCCCCCTATGTGTGATTTAGTTGATTTTACTTTATGCATATTTGGAGATTATCTGATAATAAATCATCATTTGAAAATGTTTATGTGTAGCATATACTATAAAAATATTTAATATATGGTCACATTATCTTGACAAGTCAGAATTGAGACAATATAAGTGGGAACATATTTCCACAAATGACTATTAATTTATAGTTACTATGATAATGGCATACACGTTCACTTTTAGTTCTATCTGGGTAGCTCTGTAAATTGTGTATTGATTATGCTAATGGCACTAGTGTCTTTATTACTTGTCTGCAGATACATGCAGATTGAATTCACAGTTGATAAGGTTATCATTCTGTAGGAAAAGTGCATTTTTAAAATCTGGGTTTTGGAGACATTGTGTTAAAACTAAAGAAAAACATTAAACTCATATGAAAACTTAAGTATTTTTGTGTCCTAGGAAATGACAAGTAAGGTCAAAAAGTTTAATAAAAAAATGATAGTCTTATATTTCCTTTGTTTCAAACTCCTCGAGGAAAATGTTGCAGAAATGGTACTAAATCAATAATGATCTATTTTTATAGTTTATTTTTGGTAGTGTGGCTTTTCTTGTTTTGTTTATCAGGCTGAAGGAACCTTAGACATTTAGGGTTGTATGTATTTTTAAATTTATTAGCCCAACTAGAGGAAGACAAAATGAATTTCTTTTTTTTCCCAATTACACATAAATTTTCTTGTAGTTAGCAATAGCTCATAACTCATAAATCACATCCTCAGTTTTTGCTCTGATCTTTCATTATATAAATAGGTACCTTATTTTATAGGGTTTTTCTTTTTTCTTATTTCTCTTTAGCTTAGTCATCATGTTACCAAAGCAGTTGTTTAGAAAGCCCTTTCTTATCTTCCTAATGGGATCCCTTTTTACAAATGTGGGTTTCCACTTGTATGTTAGCAAGGAAAGAAAAATAAATATTTTTTCATTTGTTTTCAAATCATTTTCCATTTTAATGGCAGTTTGATCCCTGGTTTATTTGAGAACCATTTGGTGTTGCTACAGGGGAAAAAGAGAAAAAAAAGAGTTTTTCATGATGTTCCTTGGTGATATCAATCTGTTTAGTGGGTTATTAAATGCCCAAAATGTTGTGTTCAATTGACAACCTTTAGACAAATCCAATTGTCCTTGTTTTTCAAATGTATCATTGCTGTTAAGATGAGGAATTTCATAAATTAAAAGAAAAACAAAGTTACTAGTAAAGAGAATTGAGTTATAATATTGGACTGATTTTTGTGAATGAGGTTGGAGTTCACCTTCTCAAAATGTGAAGGTGAGTATTGTTACATTGCAGCAAGACGGTGTTTCTTGCTCAGAACAAAAACACTTTCTCCTTAGCTGATGTTGCAGTAATCTTGGAAGTAGTTAACTTTGTTTACAATTCAGAAACATTGTTGTAATTTGATTGGCACTATCTAAAATGGTTGAAGAAATAAGAATAGTTTGTAGCCGTATTGGAAAGTATGATGTCTCAAATACAAAGGCGTCTTGCCCCAGATTTTGTTTTCATGGGGTGAAGTAATGCATTTTAGCTGTGCTACCATAGATGAGGCTTTAGGCTTCTTTTGCAAAGAGGAAATAACCAGACTCTTTCCCAAACATCCAAACGTCTAAATCCTAGGTTCAAAAATAGGTTTCATTTATTATTATAGCCGTCCTGTCTGTGAAGCATTTCTCCATATAGCTGGTTGTTATGTGCTAAAGACTACACATAAATGCTTTTAAATAATTCATTCTCTTCCAGAGTGGATTTTTAGCAGTCTTAAAATTACTTTGCTATAGAGAAATTAGTACTTGAATAGCTGAGTATTAAAAATATTTGTGTGTAATAGCTCTCTTATATATAATGGAAGGAAGGATCCATTAGGCTCAGTTTAAGATTGAACATGGGGATATAGAAGTCGGTTTTGTTTGTTTTTGCAGAAAGTTAGAGACTAGATGAGATGCAGATGTGTCAGTGTTGAATGTGAAGGCACGAGGGTAGTTGGAAGAGTGAAGAGTCTCAAATCGGGCAAGAAGAAAGGCTTATGCCAAAAAACAGAAATCAAACCAAACAGCAACAAGAGAACAACAAAAAGACATTGGATAGTTTACTGTAAGTCCTTCATTTAGAAAAAACTTTGGCAGGTTGATTTTTCCTTTATTAGGTTAGGTGATTTTGAGTTTGTGTACTCACTAAATTTAGTCTTCTTTCATCTATTTGTCCTGTTGACTTGCCATCATTCTTTCTGTTTTCTTACACTATTGTGTTTACAAAAATGCTATGTGCACATTTGAATATATTTATTTGAGTTTATATTATTGAAAGTAGTGGTCTAGTGTTTTTACTTTGTCTTATGAAAAGGATCATGAACTGCAAGTAGAATCATGTTAACCTACTTAAATTCGTGGTTAATGATATTTTAAAAGAAAGAATAGAAAAGAGAGGTTAGAAACAATGCCTGTTTTTGTTTTCAGTTAAATTTTACATTAATTCTTCTTTGGCTTTGTGTGTGTTTGAAATAAGGCTAAAGTAAAAGGAGTCTTACCAAAGATCCAAGTCTGAGAAGTGTTGTTGGGGCCCTTTCAGACCCCCTGTACTGTTAACAAGTTAGCTGGTGCAACATTTCTGTCCAGTGTTTGTCTAGTTATGGCATTTATTTGTCCCCATTCGGGTAGGTGGGAATATGGTTTAAAAAGAAAACAAAACCTGGGTGGGAAAGTCAATCTAGACTCTGTTTCCATCACGGCTCCATTATTTCCCTTCTGCTGCTGACTTACTTGGTGTCTCCACTTCTTCCCTGGTTTATGTTGTAGCCTGCAGACTGGTTTCCCTGCTTCCAGGTCTGGTCTTTGTCCAACCCATCCTCTCAGTTACCAATGGAGCATCTTTCTAAAATGTAAGCTGGATCAGTCAGTCACTTAAAATCAATCTGTGACTTCTCCTAGCACTGAAGTTGAACATCTCACTCACAGTAGTTCCTTCATGATCTGGCCCTTTTCTGGCCAGGTCTCTGGACACGATTCCCCTCTCTTTCCACTCCATCCAGTGCCCCTCATTTCAACAGCATGGAAGTACTTGCACTTCTTTGAAGGCATTGTGGTGTTCTCTGCATCTGTGGCTTTACCCATGTTCCTCTGCTTAGAGGGCCATGTTCTCCTTGTCCTCAGTGCTATCTAGCCTTCCAAACAGCCCAAGCTGCTATTCTCTGGGTAAAATTGCCCTGCCCCGATTTAGATGCTCCTCTGTCAGAGCACTTATCCCTCCTTCTGCAGTCATTGATTCACTTGTCTGTCTCTCTCCCTGCACTATTGTTTGCCAGGCCTTCCCATGAAATGACATGCATAGAAAAATGATAAGTTTCAAGTGGCAAACTTGGGTAAGTGGACACCACTGCTCAAAGCCAGGGAAAACAGACTTGAAGTTTCCGGTGTCCCCAGGCTATACCTGGCGACTTTCAGGGCTGGAAGGATCAGTATCCCTAAATCCCTGAACCTGCTTTTGACCCACCAGTTGGTAAACTGCAGTGGATTACAGGTTCCTTGAGATAGGAACCAGATAGTCTTAGACTTTGTACCTCAAGGGCCTTAGCCAAATGCCTATTAACTACATAGGTGCTCAGTAAATGTTTGTTTATTGACATTGTGAAAAGGCAGCCATAGTAATTCATTGTGAAGTTAAATGACTTTAAGGTAGGAATATGTCTATAACCCCACTTTATATGAAAGTTGGAGTGCTGCAGTTGCTTTCTTTTACTGTGTCTGTCTTTTACTAAATTTCATAAAGGAGGGACTAATTGGAAGAAAGAAATTTGGGAACATGGGTAGGATTTTCTTATTGGAAGAAGAGAAACTTTTTATTTGGTTTCAAAGTGTGCAAGCGTGTGTGTTTTTTAACCTCTCCTAAGGCTAATTTGCTCCCACTCAGCATCCTCTTACAAGGAATTTCATTGTAGTTAGAGAGTGGTAATAAATTCATGTTTGGCATGTTCTCCTTGATAACAGTGCATCTGTGATATTTCTCTTTGGTCTTCAAGGACCATGATAGACCTGTAGAACAATCAAGCAAAACCACAGAAATTCTAAACTTCAACAGTGTGATGTTGTTTAACACAGAGATAATTCTTTCTGTCTGAGAAGATTTTGTAGACAAAGGAAAGAATAGATGAAAGGGTTTTTTTCCCCCTTTCTTCTGTAAAACAATTTAATAACTTTCAGAGAATAGAGTGGTTAGAAAATAAACATTGCAGAAAAAGTAAAAAGAGCACATTCTTATCCTTGACCACATGAGCTCTTTGGACTGTTTGGTGCACAGCCAGGTCTCTGCCTGGGATAGCTGTCCCTGTCCTGCCAAGCTGAGGTTGCATGTAGTACCCGGGATGCTCAGCCATGGCCACCCCACCGATTGCTTTTGTTTTTGTTTTGTTCTGTTTGTTTGTTTACCTTTTGTTGACAGTAAGAAAAAAAAAATGAGGTGGCAGACCAGCAGGCGAGTGTGGGGCAGACGGCTGCACAGCCTGGTAATGCCGCCTCCCTTCATTAGAGCCTGCTTGCCATTTTATAACAGTGTGCGATTTATTTTCCCTAAATCTGTTTTCATCTTGTGGGATTTCAAGTTAGAAAGCATATCTAGAGCCCAGAAAGCACAAAATAATGATCCCGCCCTTTGGTTTTTGAAAACTAGGGAGGCTTTCTGCTTCTTGTTAACTCTTTGTAGCCTAAAGGTTAACTTTTCCTCTGTTCTTAAAAAGCATAAAGATAAACAGTAAGTATGACTTGAACATACTTGTAGGGAAAGAGTGCTTTCAGACATGGTTTGCTTTAAACAGTCTCTAATTTCCTTTTTAGGCTTGGGACTTTTAAATATGTAAACCTAGAAGACTAGTTGTTTGTATACATGTGAACTTTAAATACAATATTAGATAATTATTATTTGGCGCAAGATGGTTGTTAAGCTAAGGTGCATCATTTATAGTGATTTGGGGAGATTTGAGTGTATAATGTATTTGTATAAATTATTTGTTTACTTATTTAGCATAGAGTTCCTGAATATAAGATACTGGGTTATATTTTCAGAAAATATGCTTGGAAGAAAGAATTTAGGCAGTTTTCTAAAGTAGCAAAAACCCTGTATTTTTACTAGTTTACTTGTAAACTAATTCACTTTTAAAGTAGTGTTGGGATGACTTTTGCTTGAATTTTTTTTAAATAGTTTTAGGTTATTAAGATCCTAGAACTCGTGGTCACACAGTGAAACCAAGCCTTGTTTTTTTTAGGCAGTATGGATTTTTTCGTTGGTAGTTTCTTGAACCCACTTGGCACTGTGTTGGTTGATTTAAGATTGAGTGATTCGTGCCATGGTTGTTTAATTTGGTGAAAAGATGGCTGAGACCAGAAAACAAACTGTTAGGAAATTGTCCAGTTTTAAGTTTGCGTGTGTGTATAAGTGGAGTATTTTGGGTTCATTCATCTCTTGCCAATCTTAGTTGTTAAGTAATCTTCTTGCATTCATATTTACATCATCCTCAGACTCTTGTGTTTCTGCCACTCTCATAAAAACTGACTCTGGTTTTTAAGGTAGAGCTTCATGCTTGGAATTAACCAGGAAAAGCCTCATTTATATCTCCTGCAAGAGGAGGACCTGCACTATGTACTCACTGCCAGAAGTTTTTATAGTAATACTTTGTATCTAGGCTCTGGCTCTTACCATTAAATGTGCTTTTTATAGAGTACCAAGTTATAAATGTAGTGCAGCTACGGCATATTAATCTTACTGCAGAGATTTAATGAGGCAGTTGTTTTGCGATGGACACTATTGGGAGCAGAGAGCGACAGAGTTTGACTTTACCACTGAGCTGCAGAAATATTCCTTGCCTGGTAATAATTATAACCACATGATCTCTTAGTTTTTCTTTCTTTTGCCAGTGGTTTTCCATGCAAAAGTGGCTTGGAAGGAGGTCCATTTCTAGGCAGTGAAATGGATTGGAAATTGGGCTGTTTTCTCAGTAGTTTGACATTTTAGCTTTGATCAGGCATGGGATCCTTGTTGCACAGAGAGAAATATGTAAGAGGAGTTTCAAGAATACAGATAGTCTTTGCCAGTCCACTGAGATGGCTTTTAGATATTCATTACTTTTACTTGACTTTTATATAGGTTATAAAAAGTAAATGTGGTGAAACCTCATTTTTACATGGACAGAATAGAATTTCTGCTGGTTGGCCTTAAACTGATCCCACACTTGAAATTAATTGAAGTCCATGGGTTTATTGCCTCCAACACTTTAAAGCCAGTGCAATTTTTCATTTTCCCCACAGTTGTAATTTTATTAAACCAAGTTATAGCAATAACAATTCTTATGAGGAGGAGGATGAGAAGAAGGAAAGAACCACCTGCCAGAGAACATAATAAAGGGAAAATCATGCTTCTTTTAAATTCCCATTTATAAGTAATGTTAACAAAATTGGAAACAGAAAGCCATCACTTATTTTTGTAATAATAATTGTGTCTGTGTTCCAAAATTCAGCTTTCTATCCAGATCAGAAAACTATAAATCCAGTGCTCCATTGCACCCTTTCGAAGGGGTGAGCTGGAGAGTTGGTTGAGCAGGTGAGGTCATTTGTGATGGATGCAACATGTTCGGGCAGCATCTTTTAGACAGGAGTGGGAGAGGTGTCTGTAGCTATGACATTGTTTGTAGCTGCTGTGTAGGGGGTATGGAGATATTTTAAAATATTGCCCTTCAGGTGGGTTTATAGCATAACAATGGATTTGGAAGAACAATTATCCTTCGTACAGTGGTGCTGGGGGCAGGGCAGTACTTACAGGCATGGACCTTGTATTTATAACCCCTTAGGTTGAAGTCAGAGGTTTGAATGGCTAGCAGAATAATACAATTATTTTTTATGATTGGATCTCAAAGGACTTTATAAAAACTACATCACTAAGGCCATGTGCAATTATTGAAGTGTAGCCACCTGTGGGAAAGAAATGGTTGACAATGTAAGCTTTCTAGAACCTTCCTACGGCAACTGGCATTAGGAACAGAAACCCCTAGAACAAATAAACACATCTTTTGAATGGGCAAGAAAGAATTTTTCATGAAAGTAGAGGTTGGAAAAGTCTTACAAGGAGAGAGACTGGGATTGAGATTCCAGTACTCATTACACCAGGGCATCATAGGCTATAATCGAACTCACCTCCCAGAGGGTCCCTCTTAAGTGTTGACCTAAAAACAAATTCGCCAGTTGGCTGGAGCATGCATCCTAAAGTTGCAGCAGAAGTGAATAAGCTTGACTGACTTCAGTCCCCGAAGAGTTCTATCTGTAAATGTAGAAGTGGAAGCAAAAACATTTTTTATTAGTCTTAAAATGACCCTCATTTTAATAACTAGCCACAGTGTCAGAAGCATGGACTGGGGTCATTCATTAGCTTTTAAGAGCTAAAGCATCATGCATTCTTTTTTGTTTGGTATTTTTGATATTGAATTCATGTACAGTGTTCCTATTCTTGAATAATAAGGAAGGTGAGTTTTTATCATTTTTCTCTGTGTAGTACTTAAAGTATTCAGAGAGTCTCCTTATTTAAAAACAAACAGATCTGCAAACTTGATGTGTAGCATTTAAATAATCATATTAAAATTCAAACCTAACACCCACATTTCCCTGAGCACCATCAGCTTTTTGAGAAACTGGAAACTCATGCTAAACAACTAAGAGTAGTCAGTGTACATCTGCTGCCTTCTAGCAAGTGTTTAATGGTGTGGGGGTCAGTTTACCAGACTTGTGACAGTTATTTATTTTCCTGAATTGCTCTCTATTTTGGCAGCATTTCACTACTTGGTTTAGTTTGTTGGAGATCTTTTCACCATTACCCATTTGTTGTATCTGTAGCTCTAGATGAAATATTTGAAAGCAGTAAACCCAAATGTGGTGGGTCAGATAGTGTCAACTTTGGGAAATGTAGGCATGTAGGTGCTTTTTACTTTGGAGGTAACCAGTCTGTTCCTGTTTACAGAAAAAATACCAGTGAAGAACTTTTTTACATACTCTATTTTTTTCTCCTTCTCCTTCTCACCATTACTAAAGGATATTTACGAAGCACTCACCTGGACACAGTGCTGTGCTGGGCAAAGTACAAGATAAACGCAAAGATCCTATGATTACTCCCCAAGGAACGAGCAGTCTAAATCCCAGTGTATTGAAATGGGCCCTGTGTAGAGAGTTGAGATAATAACTTTGCAGATGGCAAATCAATCCAAATTACCAGTTTATTTAAACACTACCTTCAGTTTTGAAAAACCCAACAAACAAAACTAGATGGTCTTTGAGGTGGGAATTCTGCTTTTTTCATGAAGCCAAGAGATTATTGCATATGTTTACATGTAAGTTGATTTTGGCCTATGTGAGTCATTTGAAGGGTAGTGATGTAGTTAAGTTTATTGCAGATGCAAAGAAAGGCTTTGACACAACAGCCAGACAAGAAAGGGAGGATAAGTGCCTTGTAGAAGTAGGATTTGTAGAAGCATGTTATGTGCAAAGTAGCAGAAAGCACTTTAAGATAGCAGGATGGTGGTGTGGTGGCATTTCTGGACTTTTCTGAGAAATACTTGGCTAATTTTGATCCTATAGATTCTCGATTGTAACATTTCAAATATTTAATGAATATTAAAAATATTAAATCACTGGGTGCGATGGCATGCTCCTGTAGTCCCAGCTGCTTGGGAGACTGAGGCAGGAGGATTGCTTGAAGCCAGGAATTTGAAACTGTAGTGTGCTATGATCACATCTGTGACTAGCCATGCTGCACTCCGGCCTGGGCAACATAGTGAGAGCCCATCACTCAAAAACAAAATTAAAAACATTAAATATATTTATATTCAAATAATCAAATTTATTGTAGTCATTAAAATTAATATTGTGGTCATATAAAAATGTGACTACAAATAATGCATTACCTATTTCTTAGGTATCTTGGTATAACTCTTTTGTAACTATTTCATTGATTTACAGAAAACAGAAATCTCTAGTTTGATTTTACCGGTTTTTAAGACATAGTTTGTTTCTGACTTTGGAGGACTTTTGCTATTAGAAATTAGTGATCCATAAATTCAGTCACTGATTATATTATCCTATTATCTTATTTTCCCCCAAAGAAGAATACTCTCTTCCCTAACCCTACTCTTCCTTCCTCTCTCCCCTTCCAATGGCACCAGCGTGTTTGGGGTTACTTCTTTAAAATGAGTCAAAGGACAGCATAAATAATCAAAAAGTATTTATTGAACTCTAATTAGAGGCACTGTGTGTGCTTTGCTTATTTATTCCCCCTGCTGTTTGTGTATCATGTTTAGGGTTAAAATGGAACTATTTTTAGTTTTTATAGTGTTTAGCTTTTCAACATTGATAATGTAACCTCAAATGTTGACTTGATTATAATTTATAATTGCTCTTCATATATTTTATTTCACTTTTTTGGGATAGTTTTGAAAACGAGACATAAATTTACACTTGAGTTTGCATTTGTAAGCATGTTTTGCTGTGCGGTAGAGCTTATTTTGCTATCGCTGTCTAACAAATAATGGAGTAACTGTGTGTTTTGACCAGTTTATAAGTAAAGGTCAATTTCGTGCCTATGGTAATTAGCTTAGTTTATTCTAGACTTTTGGCTAATTCTGGTAATTTCCCATGAAGGAGTATATTTAGCAGAAAAAGAGTTCATTCTTAAGCACAGTGGGTTTTTTTTTCCTTTGCATTGGAGACTGTTTAATTTTAAAGTGATTTATCTCTCTCTTTTAAGCAAAAACTCCTAAAAGGCTATGAAAAAATGGCAAGGTAATCTTAAGGGTAGACGAGTTATTTGAAGGGAGAGGTAAGAAAAGGGCTAGATGGTGAACAAAAGGAAGAATTATTTCAGTAATCACAAACGGAGAAATTTTAGGGAAGGCTCACTTTTGATTCTGCTGTAATAAAATCTGCAATGAAGCCCTCCTATTGCAGCTTCAAGGAAAATGGTGTTTCTGGTTTTGGTAGCAAGAAGATTAAACGTTGCTTTAAAAGAACCTGTCTTTAAACCCCATACTTACAGTGTTGATTTTCTTTCAGACCCCAGCTGTAAACTTGAAGACAAGACTGAAGATGGAGAGGCAATAGATTGTAAGAAGAGGCCGGAAGACGGGGAGGAGTTGGAAGACGAAGCTGTGCACAGCTGTGACAGCTGCCTCCAGGTGTTTGAATCACTGAGCGATATCACAGAACACAAGATTAATCAATGTCAACTGACAGGTAAACAATACTTATCACTTTTTGTCTTCTCATACTGTTCTATTTCTGATCTTTTCAGTTTGTTCCTTTATGCGTTTTCTCTTCCAATTATTTTATTCCTATACTTGAGTACCTAGGTAAGTCTAGAGGTACTTTTGAAAGAATTATGAGATGGTTGTTTGGGGCAACCTCAGTGTCATGGTCCCTCTTAGATTTTGAATTGCACCTAGATTTTAATAGCTAATGGGTTATATTTTCTTTCTTATCTTTTTTTTATCTTTTCTTTTACTACAGTGATGAACCTAATGTATTAGATGTCTAAAGCAAAGTTAAAAAAAATTCTTTTGAATACTTTTTCAGAGGCATTTAGCATGTATTATCTTGTTTAAGCTTAAATATCATCTCCTCTAGGAAACATTCCCTGATTCCTCTCCGCCTGAGTTAGGCACCCTTTTTATGTTCCCATAAAGTCCGATACTTATTCTTGAATACCACAGTTCTCACTGGACGTGTTCACTTTTCCATCTCACTCAGCAGACTGAAAGCTCATGGATGGCTGAAACTGTGTCTCATTCTTCCTTGCATTATCTGAGCCTAGCACAGTGCCTGGCCTCTGGTCGGTACTCATTAAGGATGGCAAAATACTCTGCTACACAGTTCATTGGAAGAGTCAGATTTAAAATAACATGAAGCATAACATGTTCAATGTAATGGTTGAATAAAAACCAAAACTCAGTTTACCAAATATCTACCTTCATTAAAAATATATCTTGCAAGAATACACTATATGGGCCTTGGTGGGGCATTTTTAATATGTCCTTTGTATTAGATACATGTCATTTATCTCTTACTATTTGAAGCCGACACCACCCCTTCTTGTATGTGTGTTTGTGTATCTTTCTCTCCCATTTTCCTCGCACAAATCTTTCTTCAATTAACTGCATATAGGAAATGTATTTACTAGACAAGTGGTTTTCCAACTGTTGTCCACAGAAATATTTATATTTTTGTCAGATTTGAATGTGCATTCCACTTGAACAAAGATTCTTGACAGATTATCTTGGGGTGTTGTATTAAGTCCACTAAATAGACTTCTTTATTAAAATTGCATTGTGGCTCTTCTCTTCAAGAAGGGATGACAGTGAGCAAGTTTATTAGGCCTTAACATTGTCTTTTTTTCCCTGAAATCCCATTATTTTCTGCATCATACGTTTGAGAATTGATATTGCCTTTATAAATATTGGCTATATACGTATTAATATTTTTGTTTTTATATGCTTTTGAAGGACAACTTTTATTTTGATACAGTTCCAATCTTATAGAAAAATTACAAAAATAATACAAAGAACTTCCATATACCATTTACCTGATTCACCAATTGCTCACATTTTTCCCCATTTACTTTATCATTCTCTTTCTCCTTTATCATTTTTTCTTAATCATTTGAGAGAACATTGGAGATATCACACCCCTATAAATATATCCTGTGTATTTCCTAAGAACAAATACATTCCCTTACATCACTACAGTATACTTACCAAAATCAAGAAAGTTAACATTTAACACCAATAGATACTATTATCAAATTCACAATTATATTTAAATTTCATCAGTTGTCCTAATAATGTCCTTTATAGCTATTTTTCCCCCTCAGCTGGGATTCAGGATCATACATAACATTTAATTGTCATCTCCTTTAACCTGAAACGAACTTTCAGCCTTTCTTTGTCTTTCTTGATCATGGCATTTTTGAAGAGTCTCCAGCAGTTACTTTATAGAATGCCTATCAGTTTGGGTTTGCCTGACGTTTCCTCGGGATTAAATTCAGGTTATTTACTTGTGATAGGAACACCAAAGATGTTGTGTCCTTTTCAGTGTATCGGATCAGGAAGTACTTGGTGTTACTTTGTTCCAATGTTGGTGACATTAACACTGAATACTTGTGTAAGGTGGTGTGTGTCAACTTTCTCCAGTGTAAAGTTACCATTTCCCCATTGTAAGTAGTGAGTAATCTGTGGGAAGATACTTTGATACTATGTAAATATCTTCTTTCTCGTAAAACTTTTACCCACTGTTTTTGTGTCCATTGCAATTCTATAATGTCTGTATTCATTAGTTGGCCTACTGCAGTTTTCTTTGTTTGTTCATTTGTTTATTCATATCATCTTTGACTTTTGGATTTTTATTTTATTCATTGGGTCATAATTTATTACTATCATTATTTTGATGCCCAGATTGCCATAGATTTAGCCAATGGGAGTCCCTTCAAACTGGATCCTGTGTCTGTTAAATATGTCTCCATCATTATTTGAGGACTTAGTTTCTGGTGCAAACAGATGCTCTGGGATCATCTTGTTCTTTTCTTGTCCTAGTCCTGCAATCAGCTTCTTCTTTCTCTTTTTTTTATTTTTTTAAGGAGCCCTGGTTCTTTTAAGAGGACAGTGGTATTTAGAAACCAAGATACAGGTTCTATGTGTGCTCAGTGCTATAAGTAGACCATTGCTTATAGACTTCACAGTAGACAGAACTAGGAAATGTATATGCATACTTAATATGATACAGGTAATCCACATAGCATAGTTCATAAAATTCATAATATACTAGCATATACACTTATATGTATTTTTTCTGCCTAATAACCATGTGTTCATATTGATACCTCCAATTCAGTCTATACCTTGGTTACATCTTAGTCTTTTTCCTTTCTATATTTGCTACTGCCTTCTTTAACAAAGAGAAACCTAGCTTCCATTATTCTCAATATGTTCACTCATTTGCTTGAGCCTAGAATATACATTAAGTGGTTTCAAAATTGCTTACTCATACCATTGTGATAAGCAAACCAACTAATTAGAGTTTAGTATTTGTTTAAAATTATTAGGTGTAATTTTAATGCAACACTTACATGCAGTGAAATTCATAAATCATAAATATATAATTTGGTGAATTTTGATAAAATGCATGCACCCATGTTAACACACCCTTCTTAAAATATAGATAATTTCTTGCATTCCAGAAAGTTCCCCCTCACTTTTTTCTGATCAATAATGCTGTATCAGAAGTAACCAAGTTTTTAGTTTTTAACCATAGATTCATTTAGCCTCTTCTAGAACTTCTTATAAATGGAATCATACAATATGCACTGTTTTTTGTGTGCCTAGCTTCTTTTGTTCAGCATAATGTCTATGAGATTCATTCATGTTCTATATATTATTTTTGTGTTCTTTTTTATTGGCATATGATATTCCATTGTATGACTATATTATAATTTGTTTTCTGTCCTCCTGTTGGTGAACATTTTGGTTATTTTTAGTTTTTGGCTATGAGTAAAGTTGTATTGAGTCTTCCTATATAGATCTTCTTGTGGACATACATTTTATTTCTCTTGGATTAATAATATAGGAGTAGAATTGCTGGGTTATTGGGGGCAGGGAAGTGTAGGATAGGATAGATTTATCTGTATGAGAAACTTGTGAACCTTTTTCCAAAATGTACCATTTTATGCTCCCACCATCAATGTATGGGAGTTCCAGTTGCTACTTGCTAACATTTGTGTTATCAGTCTTTCTTAATTTTGGGTATATATTGGTATTCTTTGTGGATTTATTTACATTTTCTAGCTCATATACTTAATTGACTTCGTTTAATGCATAGTTTCCTCAGAACATATAATTTTTAGAAAGTCCTATTACATGCAGATAATTAGTAAGGTGCTGTCTTCAGTGGAATAGAAGGTGCTTTAAAGCTTTAAAGGAAGCTTTACTCATGTAGAATCAACACTAACATTAGGGCAACCACATAGGAACTTGAGTATACAAACTCTACTGACATGCCAATATATTAATATATTAAGCTAGCAAGAAATCTTAGTTAAGAATGGGTCTTCTCTCATGTTAAGGGTTATTTTAAAATTAAACTAGTTTTAAAAACAATCTTCAAATTCTACTTAGTGCATGGTTACTTTTTACTGTGTGCTTCCCATATAGTTCTTCTTATGTTCAGCTCTATGAAATAGAATAGAAGCAAAAGATATTATTCCTGTCTCATACAACTTTAATAATATCTGTGCAGAAAATGCTGGATTTCGTGTATATGATATGGTGAAGATAATATTTATGGGTTAAATGTTTTTTTTTTAAAAAAAAAACTTTAATAAAATATTTGGTTTATTTTGAGCTTAAGTTTTCTAAAAACAGGGAGTCTGGCCTGTGCTCACATACACCAGCATTGTAATAAAAAGCAGGAAAATAGATGCTTATTTGCCACTTATAGAAGCCCATGTCCAGAACGAGTAAATCTAATGGCTATTATTCCTGTTTATTTTTGTTCAGGATGATTTCTTTGGGAGGGTGGTGATTTATGAGACAGAGCAGAAGTGGAAGGCCAGGGAGGGAGCAAAAAGAGAGAGAAACAAAATTAGGAATCCTTCACATTTGTTGAAGGTGTTAAAGCTGAAACTTCAGTTGGCCAAAGGTTGCCCTCCAGTCTGATCTGGAAAAGGTTGAGGACACTTGGAAGCATTTTAATTAAAAAAATAATATGACGCTTTCACCTTCTTCCTTGGTTAAAGCCTTTTATCATAAGGAGGTTGGACTCTTGCAGTGTTTGTTCCTACTGCTCCAGGTAACCCTCGGTGCTGCTCCCCTTCCTCCCCCATGCCCCCACTGACTAAGTGCTAGATTTAGCAAAGGTGGGTATTTCTATTTGGTTTTGTCCTCCTCTTCATTTTACTCTTTTTATACTTCATTGTTCTTTTTCATTCTTTTAACTTCATTCAGCCCCATTTGCATCCTTGCTGATTTCCCTCTGATTCTGGTCCTCTCTCCAAGACTCTTAATTTCCCTGTACCTATTTCCCCCCTCCCTTTCTCCATGCCTGTTTCGCAGTCTCTTGCTGCTTTCTCAATTTATTCTTCACTCCTTGTGGCTTCTCTTGATATCTTGATGTCTTCACTTACACATTTGGTCCTACCCAGCTAGACCACAGCCTGAAGACTTTTTGATGAACAATCTGTATGAAGACAGAGGGAATTCTGAGTGGGGTACTGCAGGGTTAATTATGGAATGAAAGAGAAAGAAATCGTACAACTTGTTGATTTGCAAAATAACAGAAAACTGAAGTGTTCTATGGTCTAACCCTGTAGTTTACTCAGGGTAGTTTTGTTGTGCAAGAGCCATAGAAACCCTGCCTTAAGTTCTTCCCTTCCTTTAACTCAGGGTTCTCTTGGTAACTTCAGGTCTGTTCTGTGCCTTTGATGACTTTCATCCCCAAAGGGGCTGCACATTCCTGGGGGAGTCTGCCTCTGTGAAAACTGACTCACTCCATATCAATGTCTTGAATTCCTGATATAGTCTTACCAAATGAGCATATACCAGACCAAACTTTTGGAGGTGAAGGTCAGCTATAGAGCAAAAAGGATCAATTCTAGACCCAGATTTGAAAGTCAGCTATAGGATTTAGTACAATTCAGGTCCAGTTGTGATTAGTTATCAGTATGGACTGAACTTACAGACAGTGGATCCAGCAGGGATGAGGGGATCATGAGTGTCACACACACAGTTCATGGAGTCTGTCACTGAGAGGGCATTTGGAATGTGGACACCCTTCTGGACAGGCATCCTTGACCTAGGAAGGAACAAGACAGTCCCTAAAGATAGCAAGGGACAAGCAACCCTCATGCAGGTGAGTTCTCTCTTCTTTGTCTCATGGTGTAATTTTCCTCTAGTCTGCAATCCAACATGTGTAAATGAATTATGTATCTATCCTCCCTGCTTGAAGGAATTGGAAGAAAGGTGAAAAAAGAAAAACTTAAATCCCTCTCTTCAGTTGTAGCAGTGGATGGAAACCACCTGTCTTGCCCCAGCCTTGCTGTCTTTTTCCTGGAGGCTGGGAAGGGAGGGGAATTGACTCTCTGAGGCTGTGGGACTCTCTGATGCCGAAGACAGATTATCAAAATATATATTTAAAGAAGGAAAAGCACAGAGAACCTCTCATTTTACTAATCCACAAACCCTATCATTTCTTGCCAATTCCCTCAGGGGACGGGGAGGGCTGGAAGCCAGAGGGGTCTCATCACACTTCTCAACAAAGATTTAATAGCAGGGTGCTGTGGGGAAGGCTGAGATTACGGAGACTTTATTGTGCTTACAAAACTGAGTAAGAACTAGCATTGTAAATCATCAAAACTAAGCTACACTTAACAGGATAAATGTGTAAAGTGCATTTCGTGATACTGTATGCTTGTTGTTCTGAGTCGTTTTTCTCTTCTCACCTGCTAATTTGCAAACTTGAGTTGTCTGTTAAGTGTTCTTTCACATCATTAATGTGAATTGCCTAGGCGTAGATGCAGGAAAAATCTAAATAGCATTGTATTGGTTCTTAACCCTCTGGTCGGCTGTACTATGTAGCTGAGTAAGTAGAAATATGTGTGGCAGTAAATCTGCTGTAGTTTTGGGGAACATGCTTGTAGCCCATATTTATAAAACCCTAACCAGGTCTGTGGCTTCTTTACAAATATTTTTTTCTGCATGGATTTGCCCTTTATAGGAAAACGAACTGAATTGATGAGTGGATGCTGTTCATCTGTATCAAGTAGTGTGTTCACTTAATTTTGTTTTGAAAGTTATGAAACTTCCTGGAATCTTCATGCAATTTTCACAAACTGAAAACTTTTAGACATCTGGAATATTATTATTATTATTATTTGGCCAAAGAATTTTTTAAAAATGTGAAAGTGAGTGTACATGTGTCATATGTTTGTGGCAAATTAAAGACTGGTGGGTTCCACAGGATAATAAAAAGTACTCTAACAGCTAGTTCTTTTGGCAGTGGGAATGAGGGAAATGAGTGTTTTACAGAATGAAGCATCATTTTCATAAAAGCATATTGAAACTGCTTTTAGAGCTTTTTTCTGCTGTTTTCCTAATCAAATCATTAATTGAAATAAATTACATGAAATAAATGTAATATTTTAACTTTTTAGTTCATATTAATTAGGTTTAAGGCATTAGATATTTCATTTGCATATTTCCATATTAATTTCTATATTCATTATTCATACTTCATTATTAATCATTTATATATTAATTATCTATTTCTATATTAATTAGGCTGAAGGCACTGTAAGTTTTATTTTTCTATTTCCTTCCATTTTGATCAATTCCTCATTTCCTACCTAAAATATTTCTAAGATTTTAGCCTACTTCATTCTCCAAATTGCCCTAATCACCCCAAATACAGTTTCATGGCCTCCATAGATTTCATTCCCTGGTCCCTTCTCCACATGCACCTAACTTTTTAGATCAGTGGTTTCTAAACTTTTTTGATGAAGAAAAATTTAGTATGTACCCTCATAATATATATTAATTTGTTACATAGATAAATGAAAATTATACAACATTCACAAAAATAGAAATTGAAAAGTTAGTTAAAGATGAAATAAACAGTGTTTAAAAATAATTTTATGTTACTTTGAAGTCCTGGTCTATGTGTGTTTATTTTGGTAATTCATTTTAATGGCTGTTAGAACTTGGATATCTCACAAAACCACCAAAGAGTACATATGTTATTATACTTCTCCATGCGGTTTGTTGTTATTGATGGTGGATATAAGTCCATATTTCAAATAACTTTTCCAATTTCATGTTGCTAGCTTTTGGTCAGCTCTGATTAAATTGTCTCCTCTACCCCCCCTTCAGAGGGTGGCTGACAAAGAGCTTTTACTAGGAGCGGAAAGGCCAGATTGGCCATTTTCTTGTTGATTACTTGTGCTTGACTGTTGATGTCCTACACTTTTCTTGCAGAAAACTTTTCAAAGTCAGTTGTCAAAATTTGAGGATTTTGTGCAAATTAGATTAGTTAAAGTGACAAACAGTGATCCGTAAGTCCATTTTGTTGGACACGGTAGACTGCACAATTATGAGATGGGTTGAAAGGAACTGTAAAGGCCAGACTGTCCAAGCTGACTGGGACGCTGTTTGTCTCATGGCTCTCAGGAAGGGCTGATTTGTATCTGGATGGCTATTTATGACTGACTGGTGTCTGTGCTGATTGGTTGCTAAATATTCAGAATATCTTCTCTACCCCAGGATAATGTACCCTGTATTTCAGAGACCACTATTCTTGACTGTTACTTAGTTCATGATGTGAAAAACAACTCCCCAGATCTCTGCTCCTCTCAGTTTTAGAACAAGTAGTGGGGCTGAGTGTGTCATTTTCTTCAACTGTCCGGACCAAGGTCAAGTTCTATGCATTTACCAAAGAAAGAGTGATCATCCATAATGGGTTTAACTTCTGAGGCTGAGTGAGCTCATTTTTCCAGTTTTGGAGGAAGGGGTCAGTCAAATTATTACCTGCTACAAAAGCTTTGTTATTTCCACATTGATTTTGCTGCAGCAGAATTTTTTGATATTAGTACTTGGTCTACCACTCTCCTCTTGATATATTTGTTTATGAAATTCTCTACCAGAACAGGGATGTAAAATAATCATTTTTAGGTCCATTATTTTCTCAAAGCTCTTTGAATACTTTTGGGTATTGTAATTGGGATTTATAAAAGGGCTGCACTTGATGAATTATGTCTTTCCACTATGAATGATGCACTATTACATTTATTAACTTATTAAAATTAAATAGTTTGAATGTTGAAGGGGTAATTTAAGAAATATTTCTCTGTATTTTTGATGCCCATTTTTTATTAGGTATTTTGACTCTCAGCCTGCTTTAATAACTTGTGAATTTCAAGAAAGGTACTGATAATGAAGGATCTAGGAGATGAAATCTCCTAGAAATAGAAAATAAATGAGTGCATTCACTTTATTTTTTACAAGTAAAACCTAAGTGGAGAATATCTTGTATTAGTTATAACCATATTCACAAATTACCTGTTTCTTAATTAGTTTGAGTTTTTAAAAATTAGCCTTTGGAAATGAATAGAATTTAAGAAGAAAATTAGTATTGTTTGTCTGTATATAAGAAAATATTACCTTTGGATGTCTGCGGAACCACAGGCATTTTAGATAAGTGGTTTTGCCTTAGTTGTATAATTGATAAATGAATATATAATGATCTAACTGTGTGGTTTCAGGATTCATTTGCCAAAAATTGTAAATAAAATGTCAAGAACACAAACCATGGGAGAATATCTTCAAGAATTTCCACCGTGTCCTTGATGGTCACTGATGGTAATTAAAGCTGTCAGTTTGTCCCTGTGGAGAAGTGTAAAAATTATAAATGAAGGGCTGTATTTGGGATGTGGAAACAATGGGGTCTCTTTCGTGGGGAAGATGAATTAAAAGAGACCCTCTATATCCTAGGCCCTCTGCAGCCATTCGGTCTATCTTGTAAGCAGGGCAATGCTCAGCTATTTGGATACAGTTGTGTGCACATAAGGGCCCTGTCACATTTAACCTGTTCTAAAATGTGAAATTCAACATGATAAAACTCAAGATGTTGATTTTTTTTCTTACGTTATTGTCTGACTTCACTTAATTTTTTTTCACATTACTTAAGATGCTTGTGGCTGATATCTATTTTCTTTATAAGGTAGTGGGTTGCTAAAGAAGCTATTAAAAGTAGACTATTTCCACACCCTTCTCTTTGTGCTAAGTCTGTGGCTGGGGATCTTGTCTTTGGGGAATGACAGCAATGTCACAGAGATCTATGACCTCTTAATAGGTCTTGGGAGGGGAAGGCAGAAATCATTCTACACTGTGCCGCAGGGCTTAGCTCCTTTAAACTTCAAGGAATTGGACTGGAACTCCTCACTCCTCCTTTCTTTCAGCTTTACCTTCAGGGGAAATTGATCGATTAGAGGTGATTATTCCACAAACTCTGAACCCCTTTCCCCTCTTTGTTCCAGCTGGAGCTTCTCAAAGTTTAAAGGGATGTGTCTCCTGGGTGAAATGTAGAATGAATTTAAGTAGATTATTGGGTAGAACCCTTTGAACACACATTAAAAGTGCTAAAAAATATATTTGGAACAGAGGGAAATATTTCAAGCAAAAGAGTAAAGAAACATTTGTTTCAATATAATTATAATATCATTATATGGGTTATTTTTTGAGCAAAGGATTAGCAGTTAGAATGTAGAATCACAGTAGTACTTCAGACCAAGAAAATAACAGGTCAATGCAACAAATGGGCAAATGTGCAAAATTAAGATGGCAAGTAAGACTCCAATAGGACCGAAGACAACCATAAATGATTGGGCTCATACTTGTCCTCTATTAAGCACAGGAAGATTCTGCTAACTGATGGCTTTTATTTTTTTTTCTAACTTCTTTAATAACAATAGCAACCAAAAGATACATACCTAATTCCTTTTTTTTTTTTGCATGTATAAGGCATCTCTGCCTTATGGACACTGGATCATATTTGAATTATATTTCATATCTCATCAATTTAATATTTCCCCCTTTTAAAAAAAAAATTCCTATACTCTACCTACTCATGGAGCAGTATTGGCTCCCCCTGGTGACTGAAGAAAAATGTAGACATACATGATTGGTGGGGTGAGCTTCATTAACTTCAACCTTGAAATGCATAATTAATATTAGGATACATACAGAAGGCATGTACAGTGAAATATTTTCTAAGTAAAAATTTTAGTTAGTCTTGAGAAATGTACATTTTCATGTCAGTTTATCTATGTGATGAAGACTGTTCCATCCTGTGTGGCTTTCTTGGAGTTGTGCCCATTTTGATGGTCCTGAAGCTCTTGGTTTTCTGATGTGGGAGATAATGGGACAGAGGGTAGGTAGTCCAATCTCTTGTGAACTAGGAACTGATTACAAAGTAGAAAATAAAAGTAAAGTCAGCCACCAGCTTACCTATGTCTATCATGTAAAATAAACTTTCTGTAGAAAACGTTGCCATTGTTAAATGATTTAAAAGAAATATTCTTTTAGAAAAAGCATTATTATGCATTCAAACACTAAGATGTATTCTTTTGGTTGTATCAACAAAACATTTTTCCTTTTAATTTATGAATTATTTAAAGTGTATATTTTTGTTACTCACATTGCCTTTAAACTTAACTTTTTATAGTCTATTTTATAAAAAATCATCTCCACCATAATTAAATTATCAAATTGACAGACTCTTGAGAATGTTTTTATAATCTTTTAAAAAAGAAATCTGTCATCTATCATATGCTTACTATTTCTTATACTTAAATTTATATTCTATGCAAAGTATTTGCTTTTCATCAGTGTTTTATGCTGATTATCAAAAAGCCATGTCCTGTAGCTATATGATCTGTTTTAATATTTTACATTAAATATTACATTAATATGTTATCATGTTTCCAAAGGGAAAGATTTACAGTTTTATCTGGGAGCTCATATTTGAGTTGTTTGCTCCTCTTGTTCATCTGAATGTTTTTCTCCCTATAATTTGCGCCTCCCCACCCCGTCTTTTTGTTTTTCTTCTTTTTAGGGCACAAGCCTTAGTGCACTGATTTATTCTTCCCTTTTGTTTTTCCACCAAGGTACCTCTCTGTATTGGGAGAAAGAATGTAATCTTCTAAACTCAGTGGTTTCTTTCCATCATGTCCTTTGGCTTGTGGAAACCTAAGTGGAGCTGCTTTTTGGAGTTGTTGATACTATTTTGTCATTTGGCATGTTTTGTTTATGAAGCAGCACAGATGAACACAGCACCCCCCACAGACACCCCCCTCAGTTTATTTCTGTCTCCTTCCATTACTGTTAACGTCCCTCCTCAAGCACACTGCCTGCCTTTTGCCACACGTTTGTCTCGGTGCTCAGCAGAAGAGCAAAGAACCCTGCTTTGCCTTAACTTTTGCAAATGGTCACTCACAGATGGAGCTTAAGTTGGTGTCTAACAGCTAAAGAGTGAGACCTTTCTTCTTGTGAACACGAGTTTAAAACTGACAAGTGCTTAATAATACAAATATTAGTACAGTGATTAGATAGGCGGTTTGGCTTAGTATAATGCGGAACGTATGGCACCGTTGCTTGCTACACTAAGAAGACCATCCACAGGGAGTGAAATGAATAGCACTGCCCAGTAGTGCATTTTCCCAAATACCACTATGCATTTCTCAGCAATTCAGTTCAATAAACATTTATCACGATCCTACTCTTTGACCAGTAATTCCTGGGAATAGGGGGCCCAGGATCTCCTGAGATAGAAATGACTGTGAGGGGTTGTGGAGGCCAGTTTGGAACTTCAGGGCTGGCTTCTTAGAGCACCCAATGCCTGTAGTGTTGAGCAAGAGCCAACCAGGTCGGGAAGGGGAAGGGGCATTTCAGGCATACAGACAGGAGGAAGAGTAGGAGAGAGGTGTGAAGCAGCGTGGTTGCCCAGCGTAACAACTGCTGGGCAACTTCAAACTGGAGGAAAACATGTAAGATGGGAAATCAGAGAGTATGAATGTATTAGTTACCCATTGCTATGTAACAGTTACTCCAGAACCTTTTGAGTTAAAATTAACAACCATGTATGTTCTCAGAGTTTATGTAGGTCAAGAATTTGGCAGCAGCTTACCTGGGAGGTCCCGATTCAGGGTTTCTTATAAGGTTGCAGTCAAGGCCTTGGTCAGGGCTGCAGTTGTCTGAAGGCCCGGTTGGGGCTGGGGAGACCCACTTCCAAGTTTAGTCACATGACTGCTCCCTGGACACCTGCCTGCAGTCCTCACTACATGGGCCTCTCTGTAGGGTAGCTCATGCATAGCAGCTGGCTTTGCCCAGAGCAAGTAATCTTACAAAGACAGACAGACAGCAGAGACAGATACACCAAGATGAGAGCCACAGTGTTTTTTATGACCTAATCTTGGAAGCAGCATACCCTTACTTCTGCCATATTCTATGGGTCATACAGATCAACTCTGATGTGAGAGAGAATTACACAAAAGCACGAATGCCAGGAGGTGGGCATCATGGGGGGCCACAGTGGTGGCTGGTTACTGCAGTGACCCAGGGAAGGAAGGTAGGGTCTGGCAGCCAAGGGGTGGGGGGCATGCTAAGAACTTAAATTTGAGTCTCTGTTGTGTGTTTTTCAAACTGCTCTAAGGAACCTCCCAGATATCAGCCAGGCAAGGGTGGAGGTAGAGAGGTGAGTTAGCAGAGAATGGAGAATCTCTTCTGCCATAACAGCCCAGGCTGAAATTGCTTTACATACTGGATATTCAATTAAGATTTCACTTGAATGCTGAGTTTAGAGGCTTGAAAATGTTTGATAATTACTGTTTCAGGCAATGGGTAGCTGTTGATTTTACACAGGGAAGCAAACACATGTTCAGATTAGACTGTGTTTGGCAGAGTAGATTGGAGGAAGAACTTGGGGGAAAGGATTCCAGTTAGGAATTCCAGTTAGCTCTTGCAATTGCACCAGTAAGAGAAGATGGGGTCAAAACCAGTGCAGTGGTCACAGAGGTGGAGAGGAGGGTCAAATTTAATAAACACTTAGGAGGTAAAATCATCCAGGTGTAGTGGTTGATGAGTTGCATGTCTGAATTCCTCAGATGTATTGGGTGGCCATCATTTGACACTAGGAAGGAAAAAGAAGAAGTTTTGGAAGTTAGGATGGTGGGTACTGCTTTTCCTTGTATTAAATCTGAGATACTTTTCTGGCTAGAAGAGTTTATACCACCAGTTGTGTAGTTAGGCCAGAACTCAAAGGTAGACATCAGGCCACTTAACTACTTCCTCTTTGCTAGAATTGTGGTTTAGTTTTCCCTTTGTGAATTATCTAAGTTTCTCCCCGACCTTACTACCATTTTTGTAATACTGTTTCTGATCCAGCTTTCTTTTTTCTTTTTAATGATGAAGGATCTCCTCTCCTCGAGTTGGTTAGTATTTAAACTTTGGCTGTTGGCTATAAGGCCCCTGTAGCTAGGATTGTTACAGCAAGTGGAAATGACACCCTACAAATCTTGTCTGTACAAGCAAGATGTATAAAGCACGAAGGCTGGCTGGTGTTCTTGTCTTTCAAGATGAGGAATTTTGACATATAAGGTTTTAATGCCTTATTGAAATCCAGAAAATGGATACTAAAAAGAGTGCTTTACTCTCATAGGATTAGAGTAGTGGGGTTTTTCTTTCCTTTTTTAAAAAAATTTACTAAGGTCCATTTCTATGGGAAACCATAATATTAAGGAATTATTGGCTCTGCCCACCAGCAGCACCCCTCCCCGAAAAAAAGAAATTACCAGACAAATTTAATTTTACTGTTCGTTGCTTGGAATCTGTGACCATCTTGTGAATCTTAACAGGCTTCTTTTATGGTTGATTTTCAGACTTGCGTTTTCCCATCATCTCCCTTAATATTATTTTCATTAAAAATTCCATTAGCCTAAAAAATCAATGTAATCATTCAGTAGTAATTAATTCTTACCAATCTTCTAAAGGAGAAATGAATTAACAAAACTTCAAAATGTTAAAATGAGTCTAAAGTGTTGTGTGGCTGATGGGACTGGGGAAGATGTCAGTATAATGGAGAAAGGGTGCGCTCTGGCAGCTGGCTGCTAAAATGCAAATCTCGGGTCTCCCCAAACTCACTGTGTGGTCTTACTCAGATTACTTAAATTTTGAATCTAAACTTTTCTGTAAAGTAGGGACAATAATGAAAACATGATAAAGTCACCTGCCTTTTATGGTTGTGGGGATTAAATGAGATGATAGATGTGTCATCCTAGTGAGGTACGCGGCGCATCACGAAGGGGCATGAGAAACATTATGCATTATTAGTATTACTTATATTAGTGTTATTGGTATTATTAAAGGTGATAATGTTTCCTTTAAAAATAACCTTGCACGAGTCAGGTTCCATATTTGAATGTCTTCTAGAACCCTGAGAGATTTTGAAAGAGTTAGTGTGAGTTAAATATTTGGCATTCTATCTTTGAGTTCTCCCCTTCTCAAATTCAAAAAGAAGCATCACACGACGGATGCTAGGGGCAAATGGGAAAATGGAGGAAATGAGAATTAGCTTGTGTTTGTCACCTTTTTAGGAAGGCCTTGATGTTTAAATTCATACAGAATACGGAATGCCATATTTTGGGAGTAAAGAAGAGAGACCCAGTTTCCATGTAACATTTCATTCTAATTTAATTGTATACAAAATGTTAAAAATTAAGGCCCTGACATCAGTTTTTAGCCTTCACTAAATGTGTGTAAATGTAAGAAGATAGTTGTGCAATGGACTACATTGAAAGTTTTTATACCTGTAGCTTATGTATTTAGTAATACAGAATTTTCCCATGCAACTTTTAGAATTGTTTTAAAAGATCTCTCTGTACTTTTGTGAATTAGCTAAAAAATGAGGACATATATTAATTTTAGTGCAATTAAAAATATTCATACCTTACCTTTAGTAGGTAAACATAAGCATCGTGGAATTGCTCTAGCTGTAATAGAGGTTCAGGGGACCAATGGTTTGGAAAACCATCCAGTCTAAGTGAGTTCACTTAAATATGGGAGATTTGTAGTTTTGTTTTCTAGGAAAATAGTGCCTAAAGAAATGCATTTGTGCAAAAAATAACCATAAAGACAGTTGACTATTTTGGCAGTGCACCAAAAATATTAAAACAACATACTTATTATATGTTAGCCTGTTTTAACTATAATCACAACTTTTGCTAAGCATTGTGAAGGCACAAAAGCACTATGGGTTATGAACCCTATTGCCTAAGATCTTACCATGCATTTGAGGAACAAAACAGGTACAGTATCTGAAAATGACAGGTGTACCTGAAAATATAATATTGAATGTGCCAGTATATCATTAAATGTCAGAATTGCTAATATGGGTGGTCAATTCTATGACTGTTCCAAGAAGGGAGTGGTGAGTGTAGCAGGAACTGGTAGGAGAGGCATTGTGGAAGAGGCCAGAGGTGAACTCTGCCCAGAGGGATCACTGGGAAATGAATAGGAAGGGCTAGGCATTCACGTGGGGGATTGCACATGGAGAAGACTCTGAATTCAAATTCTGGTATCTCATACAGGAAATAATTTTATAAGCAATAGCATTTTATTACAGCAGGTTGCACACTCAGAGTATTCAGCAGGGCACAGTGTGTGTAAAAAATGCTGGAGGTGTGCACAAAACAAGGTAACTGTAAAGTCAGTTACTCACCAGGAAATAAGTTTCACATTAGGTTGTCCAATGAGCAGTTTGGAAAGAATCAAGGAGGGTAGAGTTTATGAACAACTGTTGAGAAGTGAGTTATATTGTGGCAGTGTTTTAAAATATGTACAAAACAAGAAGACTTCTCTAAAATAACATAACCAGCACAGACTACCACATGAAGTTTCTTAATTCGTCAGAAATATGTTGAGCCTATCTCCAAGAGACGCATTTGATAGTAGCATCTTTGCCTTAGTGCCTTTGTTAAAATGTCATGAAGTGTCTTCAGACTTAATTTTCATTTAAGTTTTATTCTTATTATGCTATGAGCCTTTGGTGCTTATCAAATGTAAATTTCCTCCAGTGAAGGAAGAAATTACTAGCATAGCTATTAATGGTTTAATGAAAAGTCTTATTGCTTCTTAAAATTTATATTTTCATGGTGATTGACAATTGTTAATTAGTTAATCCTCTGGCAGTGTTCACGAGGTAGGTCAATATCATCTCTATTATAAAATGACAAGATTGAGAAATCAAAAACTATAGTGAATTTCCTTGATAACCTATTTCTGTATTATCATGGCCAAAACAAATTGAGTTTACTTTTAAACATTTTTTTTTGGTAACCAAATTTGTGTTGAATGATTAAGATGTCTTTTTCCTTCTACTGTATAATTGAAATACCATTCATACTAAGTGGGAGTTTCCACCCAAAAAACTAGATTTGATCTATAGGTTTAGATGTCTAAGATTGAAAGTAAATTCAGATAAATGTATAAGCTAAATAATTATGTATAACAGAAAACCCCCAGATAACAACAGCTTAAATTAGAAAGAAGTGAAAGAAGTTTCTTTCGTACATGTAAGAATTTTGGAGTAAACAGTCTAGAGCTAGTCTGGGGGTTCCATGGTTGTTCAGGCACCAAGACTTTTTTCTTGGGACTCTGCTTCCTAGCACATGACTGCCGTTGTAAAGTAGACCATGGTGGTGGCTGGAGTTCATGTCACCGTGTCCAGTTGGAGGTTAGGAAAAGAGGGAAGGTAGAAAGAGTTCACAGAGGCCCTTCTGCTTGAGTTGGCTGTCTTTAAACCGCCTTCCCAAAAATCCCATACAGTAATTCCACTTACATCTCATGGGAACAGAAGAATGGGTTTTGGGATATGCAACCAACAGTGTCTCACGTAATTAGTATATTTGAATATTTGTATTTTACATTATTTTGTAATATTTTGTATTACTAGTGATATTTTTCTCTTCCAATGTCATGTATAATTTAGAGTACTTGCTAAAACATAAGAGCTTTTAAACTCCTAATATGGACAGACCTTTTTCTCTGGTTGATAACTTATATTCTTTAATTATTTAACAAATAGTACATCAGATTTTCCCATGGAGAAACTGTTTTGAATCCTAGGCAGAACTGCAGCCTAGGACTCTGTGCTTTGTCCACCTTGCTTCTTTGTTTTGAATATGTCAGTACTCCTAGAGAGAAAAATAAAGAAACATGCCTTTATTGGAGCAGAAGAGTTGAATACAGTCAAATCAGACACGTTATGGGTATATGACTCCAGGGAATGGTTTTCCTGAACCATGGCACAGAGCATGGAACTTCTGTGTACCCAACCAACCTCAGCATTGTCCTGTTCAACCCAAGAAACTACATTTTCCATGAAAGTATCACAAAATATGCTCCATGCTATATGTGTCCTGGAACATGGAGGTCACTTCAATGAAAGGCATGTCACGCACCTGCTTTTTGGGTGTGGTATGTCGCCTAGGCTCTAGCCTGCCATTGCTAGCTGGAGGTGGCGTGTCGGAGACAAAGGCTGCTGTAGGGCCTGCCTGCTTTTTTACTGGTGTGCATGGCACATGCCTCAAAATGCTGCCACAGACCCTTTTCTCTCACCTCCCTTCTTCTCTATGGCATTCTCCGGCATCTACAAACAAATAGGTAGTAGGGGAATAACACACTAGATAATCTGTACAAATGGAGAAAGAAGTTTTCCATTGGATTCAAAGAAGAGAAGGTTGGAAGGGAATGCTAAAGAATGGAAGGTTGGGGTTAAAAAGACCCTTTCAGTGCATCTGGTCCAACTGCCTTTTTATAGAAAGGAAAACTAAGACTCATTGTCGCTTAGTGATTTACTGGCCTTACCAAGATTTGGACATCGAGCTTCTGACTCCAAGTCCAGTGTTCGTTTTGCTATGATTTGTTTCATCAAGGTGAAACGAGTAATGAAGTGCACCATAATCCGTTTCCACCCAAAAGCATATTCCGGGTGGAAATAAGTGCTTGTTAGGGGGTTACTGCTCTTGTATTCTTCAGGTGTGCACTTGTTTGTTTCAGAAGTTGTACGACGGCCAGGCACGTTAGCTCACACCTGTAATCACAGCACTTTGGGAGGCTGAGATGGGAGGATCCCTTGAGCCCGGGAGTTGGAGGCTTCAGTGAGCTATGATTGTGCCACCTACACTCCAGCCTGGTCAACAGAGTGAGACTTTGTCTCTAAGAAAAAGAAAGAGAATTTAAAAAGTGAAATAAAATATAAATTGTTCCATAAAGAAAAAGCTGCATTAGATATTTATCTGTAAGTATTTGTAAGTGGATGGACTCCATAAACTCCCCTTCTCCTCCACCTCCATCTCATTTGAGTATTTCCCCAACCCCTAGCTGCTACCCCATTCTTTGGGAACATACTAAGAGAAAAGCCTGCTAATCTCTAAGGAGGCTCCTGATCATTGGAGGCTAGTACCAGTAACATGAGGGCTACCTAATGTCCCTCAAGCGGACAGGCCGTGAGAACAGGTTCAGGCCATCATTTGACTAGAAAGTGGGCTTCATAGCATCTCAGTACAGTCCTTGGTGTTATTATGGAAGATTTCTCTCTGTAGGGTGTGATGTTCAAGGAGGCAAAAATGATTAGCTATCTGTCAAGCCCAGAGGATTCTCTGCACCTTCTCAGATGCTTCTT
The DNA here is from genome assembly GCA_008086735.1 of Cheirogaleus medius. Classification (NCBI taxonomy): domain Eukaryota; kingdom Metazoa; phylum Chordata; class Mammalia; order Primates; family Cheirogaleidae; genus Cheirogaleus; species Cheirogaleus medius. Next base: position 14,074,379 of record VBSM01003157.1, on the reverse strand, counting down.
GTCTTTAGTTTTCATACCAGGTATTATCTGTGCTGTCTGAGTCCTTGTCAGTTTTCCTGTGCTACTGGATAGTTTTAGATTTCTTTAACCATGTATGAGACTCCTTTCCAGATTTTAATAAATCTCTAATGTGTCCCCAGTGTATATCATAGAAACTCCATAAAACTGGGTATAGATATGATGGACGAAAAGGTAAGTTTCAGCTGCTAGTGAAAAATGTTTGCTAATTGGAAAAGTTATGGATGATTTCAAAATAAAAGCAAGTTTGTACACTCTTTATAATATAGCTGTTACATTGTTAGAGGATTAAAATGTATATCATAGGCAATGACCGTCTATCTTTGTGCTCACAATGCTTGGGAGAAACAAATGTTTCTTACCATTGGTATTTGACAAAAGAATTAAAGAGAAGGAGGGAGGAGTGGAAAAAGTTTTTAGCATAAGCATATGCCTTTTTTATATCTTTGCTGAAATTAAAGTTAAATATTTGTAAATGTTTTTGAAGAACTTTAATATTTCTGTTATAACTTGCAAAGTTTGCAGTGGCTCCTTATTTTAAGTTTGCTTTGATGAGACTTTATGGTCTTTCTAATACATCTAAAACTTTTAGCTGTTAATAATGAGATGTAAAGAGATACCAAAATGAGAACATTCTTTCATTTATATACTATTAGATTATAATGTCTATTTTGAAAATGACTATTCCTATTATATTGCCATTTGGGGTGTGTGTTTGTGTGTCTGCTGTCATTATATTGATACAATAAAGTATTATATAATAGAAATTATTATAGTTATTTAATGCTGGGTAATGAAAGTTAGTGGCTTCAAAACAATAATAATTTATTAGTTTTTTACTTTTTTGAGGTTCTCTGAGTTGACTGGGTGGATCTTTTGCTTTTCATGGGTTAACCTGGAGGTCCATATGATCTTATTCACATGGTACGTGCTGGCTGCACCTAGGAGCTCAGCTGCGGCTGTCACCAGGGGCCTTGGTTGTCCCTCTTGTAACCAAGCCTCTCCATGTGGCGACTTTGGTTTCTCACAGCATGAGTCAATGTTCCAAGAAGGAGTACTCCAGGGTCTAAGTTGCTTCTCTTGACGCCCAGGCCCAGAAATAACCTAGTGCTACTCCCATCTACTCTGTTGGTTAAAATAAGTTCCTAGTCTGGCTCAGATTCAAGAGGAAGAGAAATAAACTCCACTTGATAGTGAAGTAAGAAGGTCACACTGCAAAGAGCACACGGGATGGGAGTTATTGTTGTGGCCACCTTGGGAAACATAATCGGCCACAGAAATCAAAGTCCTTCTTATTGTCATTTCTTTTCTTCCAAGGCTGTCATGCAATTTTAATTGATCTAATGCTTCTAAGTGAGAAACAGGAAGCAAGGACTTATACAAAGTAATTTCTTAAACTGTAGCCTTTTGTTCCCTTGTAGCCTGGGTCCCCTTCCTAGCGTGGTATGTCCTTGATGTCCTAATCCTACTCTCATGTGTCACTGGGAATCTATATTTACTAAAAAAGCTTTGGTCAAATATAGTGGTTTCTCACCCCGACCAGTATTGGGCACTCGCTTTATGAAAGACCTTACAGTGTTTTTACTCAACATAGTTTAAAGCCTTTTAGGAGTGGTTTCTTTTTTGAATATAGCACAGTAATTGAATGATGCCCCAAGTTTTTGTGTCTCAGTGAAATTGCTATATAGTTACTGTAATTTTGAATTTTCTAATTCTGTTTGTATTTAGAATTCTTTACACTTTTCATACCTTATCCCATTAGTCTGTGGAAAATTTTTATTCTAGTCTTCTTGTCATTTGTGTTTAACTTACTCGCTGTCTTTTCCATACCCTCCGTCACGGGACTTTGTAGCATGAACACGTTTGAAGCAGTTTAGCTTTTGTTTTGTAAAGTTGCACATTAGTATTCTGTATGGTTTCCTACCCAGACCTCATGTGGCCCAAGTCCTGGTATATGTTAGGCAGAGGAAAACTGACTTTTCCTGATAGGGATGAGTCAGTTTCCTTCTGCATCAAGATGTTTACACATGGGGCCAGATGCAGAGGATGACAACCCTGCATCATGTGACTCCCAGATTGTTTTTCTTTGCTGGATTTCCACGTGGGAAGCTGTAGGAACTAGAACTTTGCTTCCACTGCGCCCAGGATGTCCGCTGTCCAAGGTGTATCCATGTTTGTGGTCTGGCCATTTGGCAAGGAGCCTACACTGCATTGTTTTGGGGCATGCTCACTCTTTAGAAGAGCAACGTGATCCTGCATATCAAGTGAAACTTTAGAATCATTTAATTTCACTCAGCAAATCTACAGGGTGTGTCACAGGTATTACCTGTGAATTGCTTCCAATCTTTGCAGCATAATGAGAAATTATTCTCTTCTCCAGTGATTTTTTTTTTAAACCTATTAAGTTTAACACTAGCCTTTCATTGTTATTACTGTTACTAGAAGTATATAGGGCCAGTGTAATCTCTAGGTTGGGGTATGATCAAGGAAATCATATGATGTGCCACCCAGCTGTTCCGTTTTAAAATTATGAAATATATGGGGAAACTGAGTATCAAAGACATCCTTAAAGGGGAACAAAAATCCTGGGGTTAGAGTGGTGGTCTGCTTCACTTTCTCATGTGATAGGCAGGGGAGAAAGAAGGATGCATAGTGGAATTACATCTCTTTATTTGAGCCTTAAATTTGCTTTAGCAATAGCAGCTGGAGAGAGAGATGCCCTGAGGGGCCTAAGGTCTAATCTCCGATTTACTCTGACCCAGTCCACGTGCCAGAACACAGGCAGACTATGTCGGAGAGAGATTTTGACTGTATGATTTCATCATTCATTAATTGGCAGAGACCTATAACTAGGACATCATTTAGAAGAACTGACAGATTAAATTGAAAGTGCAGTTCAATGGCTTTGTAAATTTTGTATTTCTTTGGGTGATTACATACATTTTTTTCTGTGATTTAAATGAAACTGAGGACTAAACTCTGCTGTCTGATAATAGTCACTCAATAGTAATTAAGAGAAGCAATTTTTCAAAATAATGAAAAGAATCTATATAACAAAACATCATCAGCTTTTCATCTGGAGTGAGTGAATAATTGAATGTGTTACCTCTAGCCCAGGACCTGGTACATAGTAGGTCCTCAATAAATGTTTAATGAATGAGTGAATGAATCAATCAATGAATGTATCAATCTATAAATGACTTAATCAAAAAGCCTAAGAATGGGAAAGATTTCTACTTTAGGATTGCTACTAAGCTAAGGACTTAGGAAGATAGTTATAATAAAAAAAAAAGAAATATCTGAAACTCATCTAAATCTCATCCTTATAGAAAGAAAGAAGAAATATATGAATATCTTAAAACAGAGCTTTTATCTCAGAACTGGAAGAGAAACTGTTGATTTCTCCCTATTTGCAGTTTTCCTCAAGGACCTGTATCTGCTCTGTGACAGTAATATAACAGAGTAGGTATTTCATTTAGGCAGAACTTTTACAGTATTGCAATATTGTTAATTTCTTAAGCCATGCTGCATTCAGTAGTATTCCCATTCATGTTCAATATTTTCTAGTGGAAAACTATTATAGTGATACATTTTCAAAGCACTCCAACAATGATTTCTTTCAATATATGGATGAGACTAAATAAACAAATAAGAAAGGACTTAATATGAATTTTGCATGGATTTGCTATAACTTGAATATTGTAAATTGATTTTGTGCAAGCTGCCATAGACCTTCTGATTAACACTTATTGTAACATCTCTGTTAGGAAAACTGGATTACAAAATGTAAGTGCCAGGTATTTGTGCTTATTCTGTTTAACATCTTCATTAGTTTCTTGACTCGTGTATGGTGTGTTATAGATATTTTGAAAGAGTAATAACTGCCTTAAAGAATGAGGGTCTTCTCTTATTAATGATAATGGAGAAACACCTTTAATGATGTGGAGAAACAAAAAAATATAAAGAAATGGTTGCTACTTATAAGCATTTACAGTGTATGGGGTGACCACCTACACATATTTAACAAATACAGTAAAACACAAGACATTTTTCATTCATTCATTCATTCAAACATATTTATTGAGCATGAATTATGTGCCAGGCACTATTTCTTGTACTGAAAACACAGCCTTGAATAAGAAAGGAAAGGTTCCTGTTTTCTAGGAGCTTATTGTCTAATGATTATGATTACGTACAACAAAGTATATATAGAGATATTCTAGAGAATATAATTAAACACTGAAGTGTGTAGTCAAGACATATGAACTCAGTGGGTTCACCATGTTCCAGCAAGGCCTACTTCATGGCAAGGGAGACTTGACCTTGAATAAAAGAAGGTATTTGCAGAGGCAGAAAGGAAGGTAGATATATATGTCAGTGTAAACATCCCACAGTGTGAGCCGAGAAGGTCAAAACACTGTCTAAAGAAAAGTGTTTGTTCAAGGGAAATTCTCGGATCCTTATTCCTGTTCCATATGCACCCACCCATTTTCGAAGATTTAAATTTCAAGACTATCAGCAATGGGGTCGTAGTAGAATGAAGTGCGACTGAGTATTTTTAGAGAAATAGTCTCGGATCCCAAATTCATAGCAAGTCTAGGCAAATAGCGTATATACTACTTGCGTATATGAACTTGATGCTCAAAATGTGCGAAAGTTGTCTCCATGTAGAAGGATTCAAGTGTTACTTACAGTATTACTGAGCAAGATAATATTGACAGGGGTAAGTAGTGGCAGACAGCAGTGACTTCTTTTTGAGGGATTTTACTTTTTATACTTAGTGCTCCTATCAAGTGGGATACTATTAGCAGGGATCATAGATCTGTATAGTCAATTTCATGAAGTTATAGTAATAAAAAGGAATTAAATAAAATAAGAATGTCATTTCTGTGTCAAAAATTTGAGAATCAACTAGGGCCATTGGAAAGATAGACAGAGAAGAGAATAGAAGGGCATACCTTCAGCTATTTCCATCTTGTCTGTGATTGTGCAGTGCTTTTAACCACGGGAGCAGGAGGTATGATGAAAGTAAAAGCTCTTTGGCTACCTATTTATCAAATGAGCAAAAAGTGTGACAGTGCAAAATGTTGACAAGGATATGGAGTAATAGGGATGTTCAGACACTGCTAAAAGGAATGTAAATTGGTAGAAATACTTTGGGAAAATGGTTTGACATTATTTGATAAATTGAAATTACGTAGACTCTGTGACTCAGCAATTTCACTTCTCCATACCCTGGAGAAACGTGTGTAGGGGAGACACGTGCGTGTATATTCATAGTAGCATTGTCTGTAGTAGTCAAAACTGGAAACAACCCAAGTGTCCAGCAAATGGAATGGATAAACTCTGCATATTCATATAATGGAATATTATCAGCAAAGAAAATGAATGAACTATGGTTATACTCAACAAGATGAATACATGAATAACCCCTGCAAATATAGAGTTGACTCAGGAAACAGGACAACAAAGAATACATCCAGTATGAAGCCATTCCACAGTGTTCAAAACTAGGCAAAACTAAACTATACTGTTTAGGGTTGTATACATAAGTGAGGCTAATGGTTGCCTTTAGGGTAGAAGAAATGGGTAGTGATGAGGAAGGACAGATGGCGACTTTTTGGGTGCTGGCAATATTCTATTTCTATACTAGTGTAGTAGTTATATGAGTGTTGTTTGTAATCATTAATCAAGTGGCCCATTTGTTTTTCTGTACTTTTATATAAGCATGTTTATTTCATCGAGTTTTTTGAAAAAGACACATTATGTGAAAGAGATAAAGGTTGTCAGAGAGAGAGGTATGGAAAAGGCTTATGCCCAAGTCTGCTTCTCAAGATATAAGGTAATTATGCAAGAATTATAGACATATTTTCACCAAATATGTCCTTTTTTGTTACACTCAAGTGTAATTTACACATGGTGAAAAATAGGGCTTGCTAATAATTAAAAAATAAAAAAATGAAAGACTATTTTTCTAGAGTCATAGAAAAAGAGATCCTAGGCCTTTAGAGTAAAATTTGGTAACTAATTTGTAGCATAATTATTTTCCTATTCTGTATGCATCATTATTGATTGCAGCAGTTTCTTGAATCATACCTAGAAGCAAATTGACCAGAGGATCAGCAGAAAATTAACAGCAAGGAAAAATTGAGAATAGTCATCTTATATAGAGAAACCAAGAAGTTTTATTGCTTTTATTATTTTAAAATCATGTGTGAATTCCTCTTTAAGAGAAGCCCTTAATAGTTCCCCAGTAGTACCAGCATTGCACAGTATTATCCAGTAATGAAAGAGAATGTTAATAAAATCATTTCTTTTTTATGTTGTAATGGATCAAAGTTGCAACTTCAAAATACCAATGATAAAAACGAACCTTTTAAGATTCTAGGTTACTGCTTTCCAAGGATAATATTCATTAACTAGAGTTCACTTCTCATGCTCTGGATTAAAGAAATTATTTGCAAGCAAGCAAGAAAAATTTCATCTTTAATTTGCTAATCATAAGGCACTACTTTTTTGAAACAGTATTGTGTCTTAAGAATGGATTTTTAATTTAAATCATGAGGCAGTCATATCCTATGATAGAGGCTTTCGATGGTTGGTTGCCCTGAAGGTTGTGTTGCATGCAAGGAACTATTTGCTAAAAAAAAAAAATTGCCAAATTGATTTATTTTCCGGATAAAACCATACAATACTATTTAAATACCTGAAATATAAAAATGAATACTAACAAAGCAGCCAACTATTCCACTGTAGAGCATAAAATCTCCAAGTATTGTGAAGAGTATCATAAATACCTATCTTAAGAAGCTCAATTAAAGTTTGGAAATAATAATTTTGTTGTTAAATCTCTAAAGAGCTGCAATAGTGAGATCACCTTGAGGTAGAATCCAGAAAAGCTAGTTTTAAATATTGTACTCCTGGAGCAATGATTGATTGATTCTCTAGTGTAAATTTCTTGGTAATGTCTGTTTAGAGACCTCTAAGAAATTAAGGAATTTTTGTGTATGTGTGTGTGTGCGTGTGTGTGTGCATGTCTATATGTGCAAGCAAGAAAATCTGTTAATGTAGCAACAACTCTTTCTGGAGCCCTCGTCTGGGCAAAAGGTAGAGGAGTGTTTGCTAATAATCTCTATGTGATTGAAGATAGCTTGTGGTGAAGAATGGAATTGTATGTATGATTTTTCTTTAATTATTGATTTAAATGGTCACTAAGCAACAGGGTATCCAGAGCTTTTCCATTGTATTATGTTCTGTTAGCTCTTCTTAATTTATTTACCATTAATTGAGAAAAATAAAATATTGACTTAGAAATAAAGGCAAAATACATATGGGGAAACCACTGGGCAGTGGGCCTGGAAGTGAGCTTGGAGGTCATTACGTACAGTGGATTTAAACCATGCTTTGGGGAACCCTGGCACTTCCAGCAGTCCAAGGAGAGAAGGTCAGAGACAGGGCATCCGGGGGTGGCCTCTGAGCATCCGACCTTGGATTCCGATTGGGTGGTTTCTATCAGTTTTATTTATCTTGGACTTATACTTAAAATTTTGTTTAAAGAACAAATAAAAATAGTTTGAAAGCCACCGCTTTAGCACATAATCCCCCCAATCTCTCTCTTTCATGTTTGAATTAACTGCTGGCCAGTAAAGTTGTAGCGTGTTCAGGATTTCACTGCTGGTAGTGGCAAAAGCAAGAACAGAAGCCGTATGTGCATGTCTAATGGGGCTGCTGCCCTGACAACATTGCCAACATCTGGCCTTCTGGTGGCCATACTCATCCACAGTACGTTGTATTTCTTAATGATACATACCATTTTTTATTGCCTTAGTACCCACTTCTCTGTAGCTGTGCATAAGCTGCTCATGCAAGGCGTACGAGAGGAGACGCGATTATTGGCATGATGTTACAAGAAAGCTGTGGGCAGGTTTTTAAGAGTGCCAGTGTTGCAAAGACTTTGTTGGAAGAGTCCTTTTTTTGTGAATATGCTCCATCATTGTGCCCCGACATAAAAGCAGCTCATCTGAAATATAAGGGCTGTGACGTGGTGCAGATGGGAACCAAGAGGCCCAGATCTCAAAGGATGATGAAGTGAAATAAGACATTGTTTTCACAGTAAATATATGAGAGTCACCAGAATATAGTGTCTGACATCTGAGTCAGCATCACAATTTGTTGGGATTCGGCAAAAAGTAGAAAACTGGCAGGTGACGGGCATACATGTTGGTAGACACACTCATCTGACTTAATTCAAACCAAACACATGCTGCTGATTTTCCAGGGTGAATAAGTGGCAGTTTAAGAAAACCTTCAGTGGCACTTTTTCTTTT
>VBSM01003157.1:13962125-14056687 GCA_008086735.1 Cheirogaleus medius | reverse complement strand
AAAAAAAAAAAAAAAAAAAAAGGGTTGGGAAATTTTAGCTGGCAGAAATGCCAATGAAAATATTCATAGGTGTTCTGTGTTCTCCATTTTGCCTTCCAAACTCTAGGAAGTTTAGGAAATGGAGCAGGGGAGTCTTTTTGAAACCCCTGGATTCTTAAACAGAATTTTCCTATAGTTCTAAACTGGGAGGAACTTCCTAGAAAAAATGACTTACTCTCAGGAAGGGTGCAAAGGCTATTATTGAGAGTCTTAAAAACAGGATCCCATTTTGAACAAAAGGTAAAATCCTTTGCCTGGGATGTGAAAGGATATTTTTCTGCTAGTTTTAGGCCAGCAGGATTCTAGTAAATGCTGATTAAGTACCGCCTGTGAATCCTGCTGTTATTTTTGACCACATGCTTTATTCCAGCCACATGCCTGATAAGATTCTCCAAACTGCACTGGGCAGTCAACACCTCCTAAGTGTGCCACACTCGATCTTCTTGGTAAGACTGTGTATCAGGGCCTTTATGAAAGGAAAGTCAGATCACTTGAGTACAGTTTCTAGCTCCACCTTTTCATAGTTGTGTGATTTTGGGAAATTACTTAACCCCTCTGTGCCTCAGTATCTGTAAAATGGAGCTAAAAATAGCACTCTTCTCGTGGGTTCCCTGAGGAAGTAAAAGAGATGACGTATGTCAAGCAATGCCAGCTTAGAACATAGTGAGTGTTCAGTAAATGTCAGCCACTATTGTTACTATGTAGAGTAAGTCAGTCATTAAAAGGCTTTTGCTATTTTCCACATTTTGCATTTCAATAAATGCATCCTGTGAAACACACTGTGTGCCTTGTGATTTGGGTCAGCGAACTTAATTTGGGCCAAAGTTTCACTTTGAGATAGAAAGCGAGACCTTCCTACTTACCTCCGTGTGCAGGAATGAGGAGAACGTTCCCTCCCTCAACAGTCTGTTTAGTGTTTGTGTTGAATAGCAATAACAAATCAAAGTAGGTTTACATAAACAATAATTGCCTCACATGTGTTTTAGACTGCTTCCCACTTTTCTCATTCTTTTCTATTCCTGGTTTCTCATGACAAAGTTTCTGCAGCTAAAGTACCATGCAAGATAAATTCAGCTGTAGGGGCATCAGACAATAAGTGGTTATGGAACACTAACTTATATTTTGCTTGACTCCTCACCCCTAAGTCTATTATTTGGTGAGAGGGTATAAGAGAAATTTTATAACCAGGAAGTAGAAAATGAGGGCAAGTCAGGTATAAAGAGTGTTTTGCTTACGGGGAATATAGGTAAGGATTTGATTGTACGGGCAGGAAGGGATTTGGGTGAGGGAGAGGCTGAGACAGTATTTACATGCTCTTGTATCGAGGCAGTTGGATCTGTGGTTTATAGTAACATGTATATTACCCTTGATCACTCCTTGAAATCAGTGAATTGGAAACAAACATATCCCTAGAAGGCTAGGAAAACTCCATTCTTCTCAATGGGACAATACGATTTACTTTTGTTTTTAATTGTCGTCACACAGAGGAAAGAAATGGTCAGACACAGATGAGGCTAGTGTCAATGTTGATCCGTTATCCTTCTCGTTTGCAGAATACCTCACACATACTGGATGTGGGCTTTACTGTGTCTTCCTTCTTTGTTTTTCACTTTGAAAGAAGCCTGGAGTCCTTCAGAATGCAATGGCACTGTGTGTAGGGCTGGATCTGACTTCCAGGTGTGCTTCTGGGATTGAGTAAAGGTGTAGAACCTTGTCAGGTAAGCATACTTGCAACTGAAACAGACAAAGGAGGAGATACGAAGAGATATTAGCAAGAAATCTTGTTCCTTTTTAAAATACCTCCTTTCACTCCTTATACAAAATGAAAAGAGAGGGTCTAGGTGTTTATAAAAATGTGTGAGCATGTGTGTGGTTAGACAGCATCATGGTCACGTTGTGGGCATTTAATCTTCCCATAACTTAACGCTGGTGTTGTCTTTATCGCTTGTATACATTTGAGGCATTTCTCTGGCATTTTCTCCTGTTATTGTCAGTGCTGGGAGTGTTTGAGGCAGGATGGCCATCTGTCAGGGCGGAGGGGCAAGGCTGAGGGGAGTTGGTGCTTGGGTGGTGACAGGGGAGGCGCAGAGTGGTGACATCCTCCAAGGATCCTTCCGGCCCTGAGCCTGTGATTCTGTGAAATAATTTGGCTCTAATGTAGTGCCAGGGACATTTTTTTGAAACCTAATGTGATATCATATCCTTTATCAATATATTGTATCACTGCAGTTTGTGACATTATGCTGTAAAATGCTAGACCATAAAAGCCTATAATTTATAAGGCTATATTAGGTACTTACTTTATGTATTATAGCCTGATAGCCTTGTAATTCAACGTTGCCTATCATTTATTCTATATATAATTCCATGGAGGGTTCTGGTGACATTATAAACCACAAAAGCAGAGCTCAAGTGGTTAGTCATTAGAACCCCAAGATAGAAATACCTTGTATTACATTATTCAGTATTTATTATTTTCCATAATGTGAAAGTAAAACACTTGGATCTGAAACATTTTCTATTTACGTTCCACATCATGGTATTCATATACATGTCAATCAGAAGCGCTTGGACTGAATACCACATCACAACCATATGTAACCTTGTTTTTGTTTAAAATGTATGTTTGTTATATAAGGATGTGTTGTCCATCCCTCTGCATAACAAGTTTTTCCCCTGGCTGGTTATCAAAGAGGAAATTCTGCTTCCCATCCGTTGTGAAGTTTTTTGCTGCCTATTAAAGAGAAGCAAAGTACATTTGTTTTTGAATGAATTCTAAATCATTCATACAGAGCTTGGTCAAAAGTAAATATTCTACAGGGCTCTTTTACATTACACAAAAACCACTGTAGTATTGGTCATGGGCCAAAGGCTGTAGTTATACTAACATATGTTGAAATCCATTAGATCATTATTGTAGAATGCTGTAGTATATTTTTATAAGTTGTCTGTGTGTCCAAACTAATTACCTAACAAGTTTGATTGATATAATCCTCTTGTATAAAGTTGGTTCTTGTTTTATAAACAATGCTGCTCTCTCTTCCTTTCCTCACCCTCTTCCTCACTACTCCTCTTTACCTTTTCAGGGACATTGTGATTATAGAAGCCATGGGCGGGTATGACAGATTATGGCAACAGTGGCAGCTGGTATATTTCATTTGATTTCAGAATAAAAATTAAGTTCCTCCTTCTCCCTCCCTCCACCGGTTTCCCCACAATTCGAGTAGTTTTTCCTTGAGATTTGTAGAGACTAAAGGTTTAGCAAAAGAGAAAGATAACCAAAAGTTAATAAAATAACTGAGTTATAAAGTAGCTGAAGGCAACCTACTGTAAAAAATGACCTGTTTTATGACATCACATTATAATAACTATTCACAGTGGCGAGCAAGTCTGTAGAGGATCCATGGTTATAGTCATTTATTATTTGTTAAAAGTGAAGGAAGAGAGAAAGAGATTAAAAAAAAAAAAAGAGGAGGAGGAAAAATTAGAAGCAGCAAGCAGACTGCTTTCACTTTAAATCACAGTGCAATTTCTTTTCTAGCCAGTAAGTGACTTGAAAGTATTGAAAGATAAACAACCTGAGCCAGGGCCTTGGATTCTTGCCATATGCTAGGATCTCAATTAAGGGATGAAATTGCAAGACACTCTTCAGTTTTATCACCGGTGAGGCTGGGTTCTGGGGGTCGGCATAGCAGGCAGTGGGCTGTCCTGGGATGGGCAGGAGTATAGGGGCATCACTACCTACATTAGCATTAACGGGACTTGGTGGCCCCAAGCTCTTCAAATCAATGAGAGAATAGACTCGTAAAAGGGAAAAGTACATAGAGAGTGGGGGTTTAACTTTACTTGAATCTCTTCTTTGTTAGGAATACTTGTCTCTTTTTCTTTGTCATGTGCTGAGGCATTTACTGATGAGTAAGTAACAGGGAAAATCACAAGTGAAAGAACTTAGATTCTCTGTAGAGGACTGAGATTTTAAGTGCTCTTCAAAAATACAAGTTGCAGGGAATATTGGAATTACCACATTTTGGGTATGTGAATAGCGATTCTCTCCATTTGAGCACTCATTTGCATTGCCTGTGCTGTCATATTTTGCTGTGGCACCATTTTCTCTAAGTATTGCATTATTGACTTAAAAGGTGTCATTTTCCAAATGATGGAGGTAAGGAAGTACATTTTCCTTATTTCATAATTTGCACACAGATTGAAGAAGACTTACCATTGTCACAAAATTTGGATATGATGGATCTTGTATTTTAACTGGATTGTGGGTGTAGGGAAATCTACCAGTACATTAATTTTAATGGAAGATTGTGGCATCCTTGAAAAATATTTTGAAAGTTAAGTCATGTTAATATTCTTCCTTTATTCTTTCCTCCTGTTTCTTAAGGCCTGCTCATCTTTGACTCCTTACTCTTCTGTGTCATCAGGGATAATTGTCAATTCAAGATAATTGTGGCCACAGTAATATTTATATTTAGTGTGGTGCTTTTCAGCCATTAACATACAGTGCCGCTATCAACTTATTCTGATCCTGAGCCGAAACTAGGTGAAATGCTGACTTTCTTTAACTGGTGTTCCTCACAAAAAAAATAAGGTAAATGACTGTAAATACATATACACGTTCTTCCACTGAGCCTTTGGCACTTAGGTCCTTGTGAGTGCAAAGATTTACATGCACTTTAGTTGACCGGTGAGGCTCTGAGTTCCACTTTAATGTGACTCACTACTAATAGTTAATTAAAAACCCCAAATTAGATTTACATAGTTTTTTCATTGTTTTGTTTTGCCCTAAGCCCACTTTTCTCTTCCTACAGATGAAAAACTAGCTGGATTGGTGGTGATAAGAAAGGAAAATAGCATTGTTTTAAAGCCAGATTATCCAATGGAGGATTTAATAAGGAATGGGTGAAAGATTGCAGTATTTCATGGGCTTTTGCTAGGAATAAATAGATAATGTTTATATTCCCTTTTTTCCTAGACATGCTGATGAACTAAATCATCATAAATTTATTAATGATAATATCCAAACTCATTTAACTTTCAGCTTTCAGGATATAAAATGAAGGTACACTAAATATATCTGAGGGAATAGGACTTCACTAACTTCATAGATATAAAAGGAAGTGATATAGCCGCATTAAGGCGGCTTTGGAAGGGGCAGCGCGTAAGCAAAGAGTAGGACGTGTGTTAAACACATTCGGTTTCAGTGAGCTCTCTCTTCTTGAACCAGGCAGGCAGCATTAATGCGTTGTGCTCATATGTTCAGGGAAATGGGACCCCGAAGTACTTTCCTCGCTGTCCAAGTGTGCATTCTAAGTAGAGCTCTTTCTCTCTCTGTCTCCATGTATTCAGCATTAAAGTGATATTTTACATCGCTTGAAAATTATGTGAGTGTTTGTTGCTGTTGTGTAGGAAGGAAATAAATCAAGGGCTTTTGTGGGATTTAAAATTCTTCCCAAGAGGAAAGAGCTAATATTAAGGCCTTCACAAGTGGGATTAATTTTGTATATCTCTCAGGAGTCTACTGGGCATTATATTTATACATTATAAAATGCATTTTGATAGGCCTTAAATTAATATTTTTCTGTCTGCAGGGTGAACGTGAAGGTAGCACTACAGGTCTGGGGGGGAGGGGGAAGAAAGGGATGCAAGGAGAGAAGTGATGAGGCCCTGGGTTGCGGTGTCCTGAGAGTGCACATGTCACTGGTTTGATATTCAGATCGTTTTCTGTGGTGCCCCTAGTAGCCTCAAAGGCAAAGTTTACCTGCATGGTGGCACCAACAGGAAAAACTTTCTACTTTTTCCACCACCACTTTTCAAATTTTGCCTTTAAAAATTCAGCCCTTAAAAGTAAGCTCTTTTTGCACGTGGTGCCGGTGGCCGATTGCCAAACTTTGTGCTTCTCCGCCATCAATAGCAGCTTCCCTGGACATCTTTTAGCAGACGCTGTCAACTCATCACCTTTCTGTCGCTCCCCCCACACTGCCTTCATGGATCACCGCCTATGCTGGTGCTCACGTGTCAAGGGGAAGGGCACAGCTGCAAAAAGGGTCACCCCTGGAGGCCCACGCTTCCTGTCTCCGTGGCGTAGGCAATCCTGGTCAGTCTAGCCTGTGACCTGTTTCCCCTTCCTTTCCTTAGATGTGTTTGGCAGGAAAGCCCATTGGCCCCAGTGCAGAACATGAAACTTTGGCTGGAGGGAGGACAAGGAGAGAGGGAGGGAGGGAGGGAGCGAGCTCTGAGAATGTAGCGACATGTCATCATGTGGATACAGTGTTGGTAATCAAAATGCGTGTTTTGAAATAAGATGTGTTTCTTGCTATCTGGCTAATAATCTTTGTTATTTTAAGAATAAACGGGAGGTGTGTTACATGTAATGTCCTTACTGCATGAATGGCTGCCTGGATGGCCTATAAATCAAGGTGTAAAGATTCTGTGTGTTTATTTTCATTTGGTCACAAGTTTGAGTCCGTCTGGACTACTCAGCCAACTCCGGCTCTACGTTACAGTAAAAAAACACTCATTTGCCCCCCCTCCCTTTAAAAAAGTAATATTCTTGGCTTCACCTTCCTATTTTTTTTTCATTTTTGCTCCATAAGCTGTATTGGAAGAAATTTTAAAGTTCATCCTTTACATTACCTCAGTTACATGATAGAAAGGTTTATTCAAATGCCTGTCATAGTCTTGCGAGTTTTATCACAGCAGGATCCAGTAGCTCCACAAATCGGCAGGAAATCCACCGTAAATTTTTCAGTTCCTTGATGATTGAGTGTTTGCACTATAGCAAGTTCTTTTGGCAATATTTTATAGGTTGGAGAAGGAATTTGTTTTGAATGAAAGCCCAGATAAGGTTTGTAAGTTTTTCTCTTTTTCTTCTTTATTTCTGATTTTTTTTCCCTTTGGGGTTGGAACATTTTTTTCCTCTGTACACGGATGCTTGGTTGAACAGTAGGATATTGAGGTACTTGCCATGCCTGACAGACATAAAGTTAAATATACAGCAATGAGAAGGGAATCTAGGGGACAAGCTGTGAGTCCCACAATAGACTTTAAGATACCGTAAATATATTCAAATGACAACTCTCCCATCCACTAGACACAACATCTTATTTCATTTTGAAAACAAGTCTGAAGAATGCCCCAAGAAGTTCACATCGAATGTCTGGCAGTATGCAAGTATTTCTTCATTATACCTGCCCACAACTGTATTATAAATATTAATATAAGTAGATACGGCTATGTTGAACTTTGTTTTCATTACATTTTCTTTCCAGTGAGACTATCTCTTCTCTCATTTTGTTGTGTTGGTAGATTTTCCATTTTTTTTTTTTTTAGATGATGTCTCTATCTTTTGCTCAGGCTGATCTGCAGTGGCTCGATCATAGCTCACTGCAGCCTTGAACTCCTGGGCTCAAGTGATCCTCCTGCCTCAGCCTCCTGAGTAATTAGGATTACAGGCACTCGCCACCGCACCTGGCTAATTCTCTTATATTTTGTAGAGACAGAGGTCTCTCTATCTTGCCCAGGCTTATCTCGAACCCCTTGCCTCAAGCAATCTTCCTGCCTTGGCCTCCCAAGGTGCTGGGATTGCAGGTGTTGAGCCACCAACCTGGCAGATTCTCCATTTTTCTATAATATATAATCTTGGAAAAATATTTGTCAATGAAATTTTATTCATATGAAACTATTAATAAATAGCATGTGTTTGTTTTCAACGATATGATGATAGTCTACATTTGACATAGTTAGATGATAGCACAGTAGCATCTGCCTGAGAATCAGTTCACCCCAGGAGGACTTGGACATCATATCCTAGAAGTTGTGAGAGACTGCCATCTGCTCACACAACCTCTACATAGAGTAGCTCCAGTTTCTCTTAAACCTGCATGAAATAACCACCGTGACTGCTGACCATGCTGAGAGAATTCTTGGGAATTTGCTGGTTCCTTGGTATTTCTCACATAAAGACCCCTTAACAGCAATCCCTCCAGGATCCCTCAATAACTCTTAATAGAAGAGACTCAGGAAGCCAAAGCATCAATATATCTGCACCATGGGAGAAGGTTCTTCCCTTTCTTTTTGGAATTGAAAGGAGATGGGGATAAGGAGATGTAGATTCCACGTTCAAAGCTTCCACCAGCGACCTCTGAGCTTGCATGAGTTCTTTAATCTTTCTGGCTCTCAACTTCTTGATCTGTAGGATATTTAAACTATCAGGGTTCTTTCTGCTCTGAAGTTCTATGGGTCTCCCTAATATTTCTTAATTGGTGTTATTGTTAATAATAGGGAACTATACTTAACCTAACCCCAAATTAGCCATTATGGACAGGTGGCAGATTTCTTATAATAAGGCCTCTATAAGATGTATCATTACGATTGAAACTTTTAAAAAGTAAAACAAACAGCCCTAGCTAATTTAAAAATATTATGACTTATGAACAATCATATATACTAAGTAATTGTGACAAATATTTATATAGTGCTATGTTCTACGCTCTTTTAACAATCTGATTTAGGTATTATTATTACTGTTATTCCCATTTTACAGATGGGAAAGCTGTGCAACAGAGAAATCAAGTAACTTGTCCCAAGTCACATAATTAGTGAATGGGGAAGCTGGGCTTTGAACTTCAGCAAGATGCTTCCAGATTCCATGCCCTTAACTCTAATACCAGGCTGCTTCTCAAGCAGCCATATTTGTCTTTTGCACTACAAATCTCAGAGGCCTTCCCATTACTGCTGCTAACACTCACTATTGTGCAAAAAAGTTTGACCTGTTAGATGAGTGTATGGAAGTGGAGTGAGGGAAGCTAACCCTCTTGGGCTAGACTGCTTGTATTGCGGTTCCTTGTCAAAGTTTCCTTTCTAACACCTTCATCTATTAAAAATATTACAGAGATTTAAAGTTTATTAAGATTTATAGTATTTTAAAAATGCCTTTGAGAAGGCTACATTTCTGTTAATAGTAGTCATTCACAAGTTGGTGGGAATTGATTTAATCAGATTGCTTTCCTTTCGATACTAGAGAACAGTTGTATTGAGGGGACTGAATTTGAACAGGGAGAGCGGATGGCTGAGGAGTGTCAATACTTAGAACTGTCGTGGGCTCTATCTGGAGACCTGGAGAGAGTGACTTAGAGGGTGGTCTGAAGGCATGATGAGGGTTCTGATGACATGAGGAGAGAGAAACTAGGTAACAGTAAGTTCAGGAAAGGAAGCAGGACAGTTCATGATAAATAACTTCATTTATTATTATATAAAATCTACCAAGAGCCAGTCCCTGAGTCCAAGAAAGGGAAAGGGAAAGATCTAATTATCCTCTTCCTTCTTCTTCTTCTTTGACCTCTCCTTTTCTTCCCACATTTGTTGTTCCCAAGAGTCAAACCTTAAGCAAGTCTTCTGAACACTAGAGTTAGGCAACATCAGGAGTGAAGCAGCTGCTTGGGTGTGTGCGAGATGGAGGAAGCGGGGAGTGGTGCTGTGAAGTCACCTGAAATCCAGATTTTTGTTTAATATTTGCAAAAAATGTATGCTACGAATAACAAGCAGTTGACTTACCAACAGTTTTAGAAGACAGCCTGTTAAAACCTAGTGATAATAGTTATGCTTTGTTATCTAATGAAGCTGTTTATTTTGATTCCTGATGACACTTGGTTTCTCTTACTTTCATCTCCAGGAATTTGCTTTGATTTTGCCTGAAGACTTTCTGCTTTCTTTCTTCCTTTCTGCTACCCTGGGTTTTTCTCATTCTGTATTCCCTTCCTTTTCATGGTGTCTGTATTTCTCTCCCCTGCTTCCCTCAGCTTCTGTTTCTTCCCCCTTCCTCTCCCCATTCTCCTCTCTAACTCTTTGTTTCACAGAATATCTGATTATATTCCCCTGGTTTTGCTAACAAATAAATAGAACTTTCAGGCTTTGGTTTAATTAATAATGAAAATTACTGAAAGAAATAATCAACATAAAAATAAACATTATGATGATGTAAATTACACCCCATAAAATTTGGTTTTGAATAAAATTGACAGAAGAATAAAATCTTCATGACAAAATGTAATTCATCAAAATTTGAACCACAAAAATTGAACTTGTTAGAAATATTGATCTTAAAAGAAACCTTAGAATATGTTTAATATGGACAGAACTGATAAATGAATCAAATTTTCATTATATAATTTTAATAAAAATGAGTTGATCCCAGTGAAAATAATTTCAGTGAAATAAGAATGAAAATGGAAAAATTAGAGTAGTTTAACTGTGCTGTAGGAGAAATTGATGAAGGAATTTAATCAACACAGTTGGGTATATTCCAGAATTTCTTTAATGATAAAAATTCATCAGTATTTACAAAATTCTGTTTAAAGTGCTTGTATTCAGCATTCTAAGATTCAAGATGTTGGAATAAAATGGCAGAGTAAAAATAGCAGGGCTAAGTATCCTAATCCCCTCTTTAATCCTCATAGCTCTACAAATTAAGTGATAAGAACATCATATTGTACAGGTGTAGTTGAGGCCCAAAGAGTTTAGAAAGTTGGAAACTACTTGAACCAGGTATCTGATTTTAATTCATTATAATGATGAGGATACCAGCCTTCTTTTAAGGTATCTATCTGGAAAGAAGAAAGCACTTTGGATATAAAAACATTCTATTACATGAAAAAAATTAGCACTGTTAAATTTTAAATATTTGTAGTATTATAGTCATAAGTTGGATATTCTAATGAAAATTCTAATAACCTATTTAATCATTTTTACAGATAGATTAAGAAAATTATTGACCTAAAAATGTTTTTTTCATCTATCAGAATAATTATGATAATGTGTCTTGATCTTGGTCAGAACCAGTGGTTTGAAGCATGGAGAAATTAGTGTCTCCCATATGCCGGGCACCGGGAACTAAGTTTAAGTACCAAAGTTACCTTCCAATTCTGGATGTACTAATATACTTTTATCCCGGTGCTAACGAGGACTCATTCTTACCTTGGTTTTGATGAAGAGATTTGAAATTTGTGTCAAGATATTCTTGTAATCTAGAGCAGTGCCTAGCTAGTGATTTATTGAGAATTGTCCAAGCCAATAATAACAGAAGAGGACATATTGCACTGGCCACTTCCAATGCTCCTGCCTCTTTCCTACTTCACAATTATCCACCAAAGGTATCTAACATGATGTTCAAAGGAAGTTTGAAATAGGCAAAACTTCTGCTTGGCAGTCTCTTCGCTCCCCTCCTTAGCCAGTTTTTACTTCCTAATTATCTCTGAAGGAACATCAGGTGCTCAATCCATCCCAGTCCCACCCTGGGGCATCCTTTTAGTCATCCCCTGTATAACAGGCTTAAGTGCCGCCTTCTCACACGTAACCCACCGCCCTAGGCAGAACTCCTGTCTCTTAAGTGTGATTTTAGCCGAGTATTAACACTGTGGTCCTATTTCTCCTTCTATTTATTTACCATATCATAAAACTTACCACTTTCTTATTTTGATAACTTATTTATTGCTTTTCTTACCCATGAGCTCTGTGAGGGCAGAAATTGTTTTTCTTTGATTATAGTAGATGTGCAGTAAATATTTATAGAATGACAAAATGAATTGCTACTTAGAGCAAATTCATGCTAAGATGTGAACAGCCAAGATGGTCTTAACCTTCCCAGACGTTTTTGTATTTTCTAAAGAAAAGTTCTATTATTTCTATAAGCAAATCGGTGGGCTTCAAGTAGTGTAACAAAGTGGAAAAATATCAAGTATTGTGAAGAAAGACATTTTGGGGTACAGGAGTTCCTATAAAGGAGTACTATACTACATAAACTTATAACCCTGGGGAAAGATATCTGCTTTAAACGGTTACTGTTTTCTTAAAAAAAAAAATTCATTCTATTAAATATTTCTGAACTCACAGGTTTTCTGTGATTCCGTGATATTTTGTTCACAGCAGGTCTTTTGGAAGGGCTGTGGAAGACTTCCGTGGTGTGGGGGAGGAGTGGAGACAAATAGTTGCACAGAAGTGATTGTTTACATGTATTATGTAGGGACTTCTTGTACCGGTCTGTTCTCTACAAGGCAAACGCTATTGTCCATTGTGCTACTATCTCTTAATTGTTGGTTTACTTAACTAAGGGTTTTATAACCCTAGTAAAAACTTAAGAGTTTTAGGATGGTTGGTCTGTGGCTTTGTTTTAAAATGCCTGGCTCCTTTTCTTTAATGCTGATGAGGTAAAATACTGGAGTCCTTCTGCATAGCAGGGAGTGGGTGGTAAGTTATGGGCAGAGTCAGCAACTCTGGGCATTGCTTATGTTTGTAGGACTTTCCCCAGAGCCGGTTACCTTTCAGCACTTTCCATGGAGACGAGCTTAGTCAAGTTCCACCTGGTCAGGGGAGGCCACATATCTGGACAGTGTCAGCTCAATCTCATCATTAGATGGCTTTTAAAAATTAAAACAAAACCAAAAAAAACCTGTCCCCCCACACACAGAAAAGAGGAGAGGGGGTTGGAGGAGAGGGAAGGGAAGCAGGGACAGATATAAAGCACAGGCGGAAGAGTGGGAGGAGAGCAAATACATTCTTTTGGCTTTTTTTTCCTTCCTAACTATTTGTAACTATAGGACAGTAAAACATACGTTGTGACTAGAGAAACTGGGGTGATGGATTCGGTCACTGAATTGACAGACCCTTATTAGGCCCCTTCAGTGTGCCAGGTGTACTATGTGACAAGGATGGGCAATAGCATAAAATCATAAACTTGAGCAGGAAATCTGTCTCATTACCTGCAGAGGGTGCACGGGAGACTCTAGGAACGAGAAGGGCAATGCGTTTGAGCACTAAGCTTTAAACTCACCCCCTGGCTCCTGCTAATCAAACAGGTGAGGTATTAGGTCATTAAATATGAAATATCCAATTTCAGATCTCAAAAGTTTAGTTTATTATACCTCAAACAAGAAGCAGTACAATTAAGCAAAGTATGTACCCAAACTATCAACACAGTTTTGCCATCGGAAGGGTAACTTGTTTATGCCCGTAGTGAAGAAGCCTGGAGAGCGAATGGCAAGGATATCGTGAAAGGGGTTTTCCATAGCTTGTTGAGAATTAAATATTTTTCCTTACAAGAAGTGGTCCAAAGCTTGGAAGAAGTGGTAGTCAGTTGGTGCAAGGTCTAGCGAATATGGTGGATGACACAGAGTTCCAAGTCCAGCCTCCGCAGTTTGAGCGGTATTGTTTTTTGTGACATGTGGTCTTGCAAGAGGATTAGCCTGTCTCTATTGACCAATCTCAGCTGCTTAATCACAAGCATCCTCATCATTTCATCCAACTGGTTGCAGTAGACATCCACTGTAATCGACTGACCAGGTATCATGAACCTGTAGTGGATAATACGAGCGCTGGACCACCAAACAGACACCAGTAGCTTTTTTGATGAATATTTGGTTTTAGACTGTGTTTTCGCACTTCGTCTTTATCCAGCCATTGTACTGAATGCTCGCAATTGTCAAAAAGAATCTATTTTTCATCACACGTAACAATACAGTGTAAACATGGTTTGCCTTTATGTTATGACAGCAAAGAAAGGCAAGCTTCCAGACGATTTCTCTTCTGATGCTCATTTAATTCACGAGGCACCCATCTATCCAGCTTCTTTACCTTGCCCATTTGTTTCAAACGGTCCAATATTGTTGGAATAGTAACACAAAACCTTGCTGCTAATTCTCGTGTAAGTTGAGATGGATTCACTTACACTACAGCTTTCAGCTTGTCACCTTGGTCTCAGGTTGCCCACGTGGCTCACTTTCAAAATTAAAATCACCAGAATGGAACATCTCAAACCCCCGATGTACTGTGCGTTCATTAGCCACATCCTTCCCAAACACTTAGATGATATTTCAAGCAGTCTACACTGCATTGGTTCCATTATGGAACTCATATTCGGAAAAAACCACGAGTTTTTGACTTATCCATGGTTTCACAAAAATAGCTGCCAGAAGAAATGTGAAAAAATAATCACAAGCCAGAACATGCATTTGAAAGACCGAGGATGTACCTTCACAACGGGAGGGGTTGGGGTGGGGACCAAGAGTGTCAAAGTCAAATGTCAGAGGTATCAACTGTCAAACTTAGTACTTAAGGAAATCGGACATTTCATGCTTAATGACCTAATATTTAGATCTAGAAGATACTAACTCGCCCCAGAGTCTCTGTTTTGCTGGTAACTGAGACATTCTGATGCAACTCACGTGGGGCCACACTGATGGTGACTCTGGCCATGAATTCCCAGAGATCCACCTTTCCTCTCGGACCCTCCCGTCCACACGTTCACAGCCACACTGGGGCATCGTAGTAACACTTGGAAGACAGGAAGCTTAGAGGGAAAAGCAAGAGAAGAATCTTGCATTATAAAGTATCTGAATAATAGGTTTCCAGGTTTTAGTAGTATTCTTACTCTGTTGAAATTGTGCCTTAATTTTTTTTTAAAAAGTTATATATTATTTATAGAGTAACAGTTATGTTTCAGTTGAACTCTGGTGACCTATATCTGCCTTCTCATATTCCATATGCAGTTTTCCTCTCCACGTGCCTTAGTATTTTCATTTGTCCCTATGGCTCTCACGGGCATTTTGAAGATTGAAGAGATAACATAATGTTGATAAAGTATTCTGAGCACCAAAGAGCTACAATAAGTATAACACATGAGTAATAATAATAGTAGGAAATCCACTTCTTTCTCTGAGAAACGTGCCAAAAGGTATAAAGTTTTGTGATAAGTTCTCAGCAATAGTAATGATTATAATTTATTGAGTACATACTACGTGCGAGGCATAGTGTGTATATCGTCCCATTGAATTTTTAAAAGAAATACGTGAGGTAGAAACACGTTTTTCAGATGCAGATGCTGAGGTTCTGAAGAAAAGATTAAATAACTTGCTTAAGATTTCTCCCCCCAAGTCCTGTGCTCTTACCCACACCCCCCCCCCCCGCCACGGCACAGCTCCCCTGTGTGGTGCTCCCTGTCCTTTTTTAATGCTGACTTCATCCCCAAAATGCACTAAACACTTTACCAACCTTAGCTTACTTCATCCTTCCGACCAGCCTTAGGAGAGGTAGGTATGGATTTTATTTTTTTGTTTGCTTTGTTTTGTTTTGCCATTTTATCTGAGGCATAGGGGCACATCGTAAATAAGTGGCAGGGGTGGGATTTGAACCCAGGATGTGTCTGACTCAGGAGACTCTGGCATTTCCCATTGGGTTATAAGATCTCTCAACCGAGTCAATTCATGCTCAAAGTTTTCAGTAGCTGTCCAAGGCTCTTAGAAGAAACTTCCGGGTCCTTTATGCACCTTACACCTGTATCATTTTCCTGTGCAGAACTTGGCGCCCTGCATTGCCCCAGCCTCCCCTTGTTCGCTCTGCCAGCCCCACTTGAACTGACCAGCCACTTCTCCTTCCCTGGCCTAGATTTCTGTGTAGAGAACATCTCCTCCTTGCCCCTTCTTCTCCCTCTTAGTTTAATGTTGTTACCTCGAGGATCCCCCCACCCCCGAGTTCCAGTCTAGGTGTGACCACTGTCCCATTCTCTCTGAGCACCTGTTGAATAATATCTGTCTTCTGATATCCTGTAAGCCCCACACAGTCTGAAATACCACTGGCTGCTGTGTTCCCAGTGCCGGGCATGCCTACTGGCACTCACCAAATCTTCATTGCATGACATGTGGAAGTAATGAATAGTCTTGAAATTCTGGTCTGCCTGGACCCTGGCTACACTCTCCTGTTTCTGTGTCTTTGTTTTCCTCTCTGTTCCCATCAGCTGTCTTATCTCTGCTCGTGGAATTTTGTGCCTGTAGTGTTGCCCTCTCCAACTACTTCAGAGATGAACTAATCTGATCCCTTGCTAGATATGAGTCCCTTGAGTATATAACAGTGTACATATTTGTTGGATTGAAACAAATTGATGCCATAACTCAGTCTTAAGAAGGTTTATTTCACAAGGGTCACAAGAATTGAATCAAAGGGCTACTTCGAAAGTTTCTTTTCTGCTAAATTACAAATCCAAACTTGGCTGAGACCTATACCCAGAATGGGCCGTTTTAAAATCAGCTCATGGTTTGATCCCACTTCTGGGGAGGAGTCACCTGCCTTACTCCTTACGGCATCCATGCTAGGACTCCAGGCTGGGTGGGAAGATCAAGAAAAAGACTTGGCTCTGTCCTTCTGGTGTAAACTGTCTTAGCTGCCATGTTGTTGATAGTAGCTCGGGAATTGGGAGCTGAAGCACTGAACTCTGATGGCCTGGTTCAAATCTCCTACTTCTTACTGACTCTGTCTTCCCTGTTTCCTCATCTGTCAAACTCATGGCTGTGTAAGAAGCTTAACTGACCTGATATATGCAAAGCATGTAGCAGAGTGCCTGGCACATTGTCATTACTCAATCAATGATAGCCATTATTTTTTATTGCAGTATTTTATACCTAAATAGTACTTGATGTTTGCAAAACATCTTCACTTACTCTACTGTAGTAGATGGGTAGGCAGCCCCTGAGAAGTCCACATAGGTGGTCTTCCTTTATAGAGAGACTGTATATCTCCAGTGTCATTTTTGATAATCTAATTCTTGGTCCTTAATATATTTTTTTTTCTCTCCAGAAAATCCTGTAGGGTTCTAGAAAAAAAGACAGGAAAGCTGGTGGGTCAACAAGCTCTTCCCTCATTGGCACAGGGTTGCTCCTTCTGGTCTGTTTCCAGTATTGTCTCAATCACAGTGAAAGTCCCTCTAACATCAAGGCTTCCGACACATTTCTTGGGAAGCTGTTCTTTTAACATATTGCCATTAGGAATTTCGTCTTGATATAAAACCTGAATTTTCCTTTGCTTAATTTAATCCCTCTTCACATACACCTCGGACCTCTTTAAATAATTCTTTTCCCTCCCTGCCATTTGCACCTTTCAGTTACTTGTAGAGAGTTGTCATAACTCCCTTTGGGCCTAATCCTATCACTGTGATTCATGTTGGGCAAGCTGTACATTTTGTAATAGTCTATGGGCATATTCTAAGAATGCTCTCTTGCTGGAATAAAAGCAATTCTCCGGTGGTATAATCCAAACCTTATCATCAATAACAGCTACGAAATGTGAAACAAAGCAAGTGACTTTTTCTTAAAACAAAGAAAGTAATGAATAGGAAGATGTTGTTTACCTTTTAATATTATTATTCTTATCAATGATGAGAGTGCCTCTTGTTATAAATAATGTAATGTGTAGCTGTCTTCGTTTAATCCATAGTCTGTACATATAGAAGGGAATACTATATGGACAGCTCCAAATGACAGATAAACCTAAAGGAATTTTGTTTTTTAGATGTAAAGGGGTGTGTGTGTGTCTATGTGTGTGTGTGTGTGTGTGTACATGTATATCTATGTGTCTTCATGTTCTGGGAGTTTATACAAAATATTGAAGAAAAAAATTGAGAAAACTAAAGAGATATGGGGAAGTGGTTGAGCATTACCCATCGTGATGGGATATAGACCTCTTCCTAAGACTCTAGAGTCATAACTCTTCATAAACATGGGCCCAGCCTTTCTGATTGGAAGAGATATAAAGAATTTTAAAATATATATTTGATAATTTACAAGTTGGATAGTGTTTTCCAGGGAGGAGGAGGTTGAGCGACTGCTGCTGGTGGGTCAGGCTGGGGTTATTTTCTAGGCGACCTCCCTGCTCGCTTTGGGTGCTCCATGAAGCCACTGGCAGGCAAAGAGAAGCAGGAAATATCCCTTGTGAATGGATTTCTGACTCTCGGGCATTTTACCCTCCACTTTGAGACAGTCACAGAATATTAGAAGTTCATGGCTAGAAAACAGTATAGACATCTAGCCCCTCCTGAGCTTAACAAAAAAGGAAACTGAAATTCAAACAGTAACTTACATATTTAAGGGCATGTGGAAAGCTGGTAGTGGATTTGCTGTTTGAGCCCAGACTCCTTTCCTGGTTGTCTCACTACTAAAACTCTCTCAGAGCTTGATATTTACATTAAACTTAAAAGCCCATCAAGACAAGTAAATTGGAAAATAGACTGAAATGGATATCAACTAAATGCTCTTTTCTAAAATAGATCTTTTTAATCATTATCATATGTGAGTTAAATGAAAGAGCTTAGATGTTACTTAACTTGATGATCAATTCTGTTTTCCTCAAGGCAGCAGAAGTGTTTCTAAAACAAAGGGTCCGTCGCATTTACCCTGGCAATCCCACTCACCCCTGTCACTGGGATGATGAGGGAGGCTAGCTTTCCTCTCTAGCCTCATGTCCCACCTGTTTGCTCCCATCTCTATGTCTGTCCTTGTTCCTTTCTTTTAACTGTATCTGTGCTGCCTTTAGGGAAGTATCTTTTGCCATGGCTGCTTTCTGAACTCAGTCCAGTGTCACGTTCCATATTTCTGGACCATTTAACCACCTGTCTGTCTGTGAGATTCTCTACACCTTGCTCTGCCATTCCTGAACTCAGTTTTCTTCCTCCAGTTACTCTTCTTGCTCAACTCTGTTCTCCTTCCTAGCTCTGTTCTTGTCATTCTTCCTTGGATGGTACCATTTGCTCACGAAAGATTGCAGAGTAAGAGCCTTTTTGGTGTTGTCTGGCCTCTGGGATCCCTTTCCTGCCCCTTGCCTCTGCAGGGGACCTCTTTTCAACTCTTCTGATAGACATGCTAGAATCAGAAACTTCTTCTGTCACAAGCCCGTCTGAAATGCTCCATTTTGAATGCAAATGCACACCCCAACCTGACATCATCTCTCCCTTCGAAGAATCTCTATTACTCTTGTTTTAAGGCGCTTTGTTTTTCTTTGCATCACAGTTGTATATGATTTGTAACTCCGTTAAAATAAAAAAAAATTAATTGTGATAAAGTTTATGCAACATAATATTTTACTATCTTAACCATTTTTAAATGTACCATTCAGTAGTGTTAACTACATTTACATTGTTGTGCAACCAGTCTCCAGAACTCTTTTTATCTTGTAAAACTGAATTTCCGTGCCCATTAAACAACTCCCCAAATTTCCCTCTCCCCCTAGACCCTGGCAACCACCATTCTATATTCTGTCTCTAGGAATTTGACTACACAGGTACCTCATATAAGTGGAATCACATAGTATTTGTCTTTTTGTACTGGCTTATTTCACTTAGCATGATGTCTTCAAGGTTCATCTGTGTTGTATCATGTGACAAGATCTCCTTCTTTTTAAAGGGTGAATCATATTCCATTCTCTCTCTATATATACCACATTTTATTTATCCATTCATCCATCAGTGGATATTTAGGTTACTTCCATATCTTGGCTATTTGTTGAGTAATGTTGCAATGAACATGGATGTGCAAAATCTCGTTGAGACTCTGCTTTCATTGCTTTTGGGCATATACCCAGTAGTGTCATTGCTGGATCATATGGTTAACTACTAAATTTTGAGCTCATTCTATGTTATGAGCCTTGAGATCAATGAGTAGGTCCTTTTCATCTTCATATTTTCTTAGCATCTATTGCAGTGTCTTGTATATATTAGGTGCTCAGCAAGTATTTGTTGAATGAGTGAATGAATGAAGGAGTAAATGAATGAATGAAGCAAATTTTTTCTAATATTGAATGTGAATGGCTTGTATAGATGAAGATATTTGCTTGTTTATATCAGAAATCAAATGTCAGGGACAGGGTATATAGAAAAATGCATTCAGTTACTAAATATCTATAAAACGAGAACCCAAGAGCACTGTATACATTTTTATGTAGTGATTATATTGGTGATAGGTGGTTACAGATTTATACGAATTTGAAGAAAAAAATGTTTAACTTTCCACCTTCCTTTTTACTCTGTATAGAAAGTATAAAGAGCTATAACCCATTAACTACTAAAATTCACAATTGTTTCCAGAACAGTGAAAGTAGCTGTTAACAATAATAATTGTAAAAATGTAAAGTAATCACAAACAGGTTCATGCTTTCTGTAATGATCAGATAACGTGAGTAAAAGCAGCAATTATGTGTTTCTGGACCACACTGGAGGTGGAAAGCAAGAAAAGAATATGCCATGACTGCATATTATGAAAAAGGCAATGCTTTATATTTACTTAGCACTTAAAAGTTTGAATCATCTGGCTAACAGAAATAGACAATACCTATGCTTTATAATGCATTAAAATTACACATACAATAAGACAAACTGCTATTTTGTAGCCTTTCCACAATGTAGTAAATTTGTACTCTGGTTTAGTTCATAATAAATTTGCATAACATTTACTGGGAGTTTTCACTGTGCTAGTTTATTCCTTTCAAACTCTTCCTTGGGGTGGCACCAGTCCATTATAGAAGTCTAAGGGTCTACATATGCAAAGAAAGGCAGGGTGGGGAAGAAACCCAGCTAGGAAAGATCTGTAATCAAACAAGCTACAAAACCCCCAGCAGAAAACAGTGGATATAAATTAAGATTCAGAGAAGACAAGTCTATTTTTACAGTGGGCTACTCCTATGTATAAAAGGTCTATTCCCTTTCCTTATTTTGCCTCTTTCTTTTGTGTCTATGAGAGCTCCATGCTCAGATGTAGGGGAACATAGGAAACAGGAATCCACATCCTTCGTTACTGATATTCATTCAGATTGGGTTTCTAGTAGGTACCTTGATCTGAATGTAAATTATCAGGGAGAAGGTCCTTGCAAATCAACCACAACCATAAACCAACCAACATCTGCCAAGAAGAAACTCGATTGCTTTTAAAAGATATTAGGCTATAGATAAGGAAGAATTTGATTAAAAATCAAAATTATGGACAGCCATCTTGGGTGATAGCTGATGCATATGTTGTTATTTTATTACTAGGGAACATTTTTTTCTATCTGATTGATTTTACTTTGGCCCTATCAAAATGGGATTGAACTATGTTAATTTAGATAGTGAACATATTTCTATCTTTAAGACAAAATAAGCACATACCAGTAATTACATTATTTGTAATGCATTTACCCTGCTTCATTGATTTTGCTGCATGGTGCAGGCAGCCCTTACAGTTCTACAATTATTCACCAGTGTCCATATCTTCTGGTGAAGTAACTAGAAAGCCTGGAACTCAAAATGAAAAGTCTTAATTACTGTCGTGGGACTTGAGGCAAAGAACTTAATTTCTTTGGGCCAAATAACAGCATGCTGGACCAATTGGTTACTGATGCTGTTTCCAACTGTAAGGCTGTACTTTTCTCTGTGATACCATCACACCATGTTAATGGCAAGTAAGACTACCACTAAGTCTAAGTAACTGAAGAGTCAGGGCAAGTATTTGAGTTCATATTTTGTGTAAAAATTATCCCAAGATAAGTGCTTACAAAAAGTTCTCCCACACATCTGCTGTTGAACCCTTTGGAGATATAGTTCAAACCAGTACTGTGTTGTACAGTGTCCTCAATACTGATTTCCAATTTATATCCGTATCTATCCAGAGGATCTGAGCAAATCATATACTGACCATTTCTTATCAACCGCAAATCATATACTGACCATTTCTTATCAACCACAGTTTTTATTATCCAAATGCTGGATCTCATTTCACTTTGACTTAGGATGGTCCCAATGTATATTATTGAACACATTTTTTTGAAGCACAAAATCTAGATAGAAACATGCCTTTTCCCCATGAACTATGGAGTCGTTTCATTCAAAATATTTAAAACCCTAAATATATACACGTCTTCAAGCATCCTAACTTTTTTGAAGTACATCAGATAAACTATTCAGTTTTGCTGCATAGAAGATAAAATTAGTATAAGTCCCAAAAATGATGGGTCTAATGCTTTTAAACTCCAGTTGTCTGCCCTAATTTCTCATGAACGTGGCAGGCTTCTCTTCAAGATCAGTAATGTTCCAAGAATGTGGCAGCGCTAAGAAATGAAAATACAGTGGTAATTTATACTTTGGGTGTTAGGGGCCCTGGTGCCCAGTCAGAAAAGGCCTATGCCAGGGACCAACATAATAATTTGCAGAAACATATATCCTTGGAATTATTGGGTTCAGAAGGAAAATTCTTTTCTGCTTTTTTGTGTTTTTCTGTTATCATAAGAGGTGTATGGATTTGATTTATGAACAAGTACAGCTGTAAATAATAAAATAATAAAATGGCATGTCAGCAAGGGATAAGGAGTTACTTACAGAAGTTAAAGTGAAATTAAATAACTCTTGAGTCCACTTATAAAAGTGCCTGTGTTCTCAGTTGAAAGAACAGTTGAACGGTAGTAAATACTGTGTGAAGAAAGTTAGTTTGTCTTATGGATAAGGTTTTTATAAGTACTTAAAATGGAATTAGCATATGCTGTTTAACCATGCGGATTTTTGTTTATCCTTGCAACATATTTTGAAAGGCCTGCTCTCCTGTAAGCCAGTAAAAAAAAGCTCAGGCACTTGCACAGCATTTAAAACTCAGACATAAGGCATTTCCAGAACATTATGGATGCACTGTGGGGTTTGAAGTTAATGTGAATGTCAGACCAAAGTGGGAAGAACTTTATAAGATACTGAATAGGAAACTCCTTTGCCATTTACTATGAGATGAGAATAAAGAAAGGGGAACATAGAAAAAGCAGCAATTTTGCCCTCTTCAAATACATCCAGGGGAAAAAACCTTGTCTGAAAGACAGAAACAACTGGAAAATGTGTAACTGATTTTCTAGTTGATGGTATTTTATGATCCAGGTTGCTTTGTTCAAGAAAAAAAAATAATATTGACAAATAAGTTGCAATGTAGTCCTCTGTATTTTTCCATGAGATATTATATTTTGTATAATATGTGCATATTTTTTTATGAATCAGAACCTGAATCATAAATAAAATGTTAATTTGTAGACACATTTAACTGTGGAGCAGATGGAAAAATAGGAATATGTTAGAAAACTAGGTATTTGCAGAAGCTAATGAAGTTAATTGGTCTCATTTGACTACCTTATTTTCCCAAACCCCCTAAAGACTGGGCTTTTTTATTTCTTTAATTAAAAATGAGTTTGGTATGTTAATATTATAACCTTTCATATTTTCCTGGTTTTCTATATAAATGTCTTATTTATAGAACCCCCCCTTAGGAGTCCAGTATTAGTAAGAACATTAGTAAACTAGGAGCAGTAGGAAGGGTGCTAATGTTATACCAAAGCTATTAGCCATATACATTGGTATAATATGTGCTTTTCCACCTTATTATTACTTCCCTGTCCTGTTTCCTTTTGATTATATAAAGAAAGACTTATTTTCCTCTAGCTTGAAAATGGCACGAGTGAAAATACATAAAATAATGATCATGGAGCAGAATTTAATTTTTAAATATCAGTACTTGAACATATTTTGATTGGTTAAATTACATGGTAAACTCCCACTGAAATATCACCAGTGTGAAATCAGAGAAATCACAGCTCTGAGTTAATCAATACCATGTGTGTAGATAATTTCCCCCAAATTATTCCTTGTATAAGGAAAGGTTAAAAAGCAAAATATTCACTGTTCACCAAAGAGTGCTTTTTAATTAGAGCTTTCTGTTTTGGCTGCCACTTTGGAATGTATAGTGGATGTTGAATGTACTGTTGCCTACTGCAGAGGGTTCTGGGACATTGTTTCTCTAATGTCATCACTAACATATTGCATTTGTATTGATTATCTATGATTTCTGTATATGGATGATTGAGTTTGAGCAAACTACTTAGGGTTTCAAAGGATTTGGATAATGTTACACCGTAGGGCTGGAAATCTCTTTGAATATTGTATTGCAGTGGGACAAAGTCATAGTTTCAGTGCATTTATTAGGCTCCTGCTGTAGAATTAGAAACAATAAACCATCTTTTTTAAGTTAAGAGATCTTGGAATGGGCAACTCTAATAAATCCTGGGTTTAAGGAGAATGGTACGTGTTGCAGTACCGATGTTGTTTATTCATCTGGAATGTATTAGAATCTTGATTAATAAGAAGACATCTGCAGTTTTACATAAAAAGCAGAGCGGGCAGTTTGGCAGATAGAAATGGAAAGGGAGAAAGAAAAGCCAGTTCCATCGAATGCTATTGTTTCCTTTTGACCAAGCATTGTTTCTTCTCATAGTCCATAGCAAGCTGACATTTTCCCCTACAAAACTGCAATATAGAATTAGAATCTGTAGCTTTGAAAACAGATAGGTCCTTTTAAAGATTTACCTGGGAAATAATTTTATATTGATCATCCTCCTTCTAGAAGATCCAAGTGGAAGAAAGAAAAAACTCCTTTGATTGTTTGGTTTACATGATACCAAACATATCCGTGGATACTTGCAAATTTAAAATTTAACATGTCATGAGATATATTTTCACATTTAATATGTTTTTCTTAACTTTTCACTTAAGAATCGCTTATCCTCATAATCATTTTGTAACCACATGTAGATACATGATTTCTACATAAGATACCTTAAATTTCAAGATGGCTAAACAATCTCTGTTGTAAAATACCATGGAAATTATGTTGTTTGAGGGAAATCAAAACCAAAACCTGTAAAATTTGTATAATTCACATATCAACGGGATGGTTTCCTAAATGCCGGGGCATTATTCAAAAGGAAATGATGAGATCGGAGTTCACTGTTTGGAAGATAACACGTTTGGCAGCTGGTTTCTGAAGAATCTGGCACCCACACAGACATTAATCTCTGAGGCCAATAGGTGAAAGACTGTTACAGTCTCTGCTGAAGGCAGAAACTCATGCATATAGCAATCATCCTTATGGGAGTGCAAAGAACAGACTCTGACCAACTTAAAATATGACAGTTTTAAAGAAAAAGGACTAAAAACAAGGAAAAAAATCACTTACTTCAGATCTACTCCACAGTAAAATACGGCAAACAAATCACTAATAATAATTTATATACATGGTATTGGATACTTGCTGAAAGCTGAGGGAAGGCTATTTTCAGCCACCCAGTCACAGACAGCTAAATAATATACAGTAGATTCTAGAAGCAGACATGCTTAGTAGGAAAAAAATGTGAGATTATGTAACGAAAGGAGCAATGGACAAATGAAAAATGATTGAAGGATGAAATTCTTTCAACAGTCATTAGCAGAGGTAAATTTATGTAATGTTAGAATATTATGTTATCTGAAATATTATGTTGATTTCAGAATGTGATTACCAGCTTTCAGCCTCTGCCCCCCAAGTGTGATATTTTGGTAAATTTTAGGCAGAGTGTATAATTCTTTTACTTTAGCAAAGATAGCAGAGATAGTAAACAAGGAAATATGGTGTCATAAATATTTATTCTTGGTATATGAGAAAGGGTTATTTACACATGATAAGACAATGCTATAATACAAAGGTTGGCAAACTTTTATCATGAAAGTCAACATAATAAATATTTTAGGCTCTGTGGGCCATATGGGTTCTGTCACAATCAGTCAACTCTGCTGTATCAACCAATTCATACTCAATATGTAAATGAATGAGCATGGCAGTGTTCCAATAAAACTTTATTTACAAAAGCAAGAGCATTTGGCTTATAAGCCGTAGTTTGTCAACACCTCTTATAATATATTGATTAAGCATTTAGTAGATTCTCCATATTTGGTGATTATAATAATGTTCAGTGCTTGAATTTTGAAGACGTGAACATTTATAATTTTATCCATATACTACAGAAGGAAATTTATGTCCATATGCCAATGCCTACAGGATCTTACATATTTATACTTTGTTATTAATGACTAATTATTGAAGTAAGTAAGTGGGAGAGCTGTATAAAGTGTATTATGTAAAGTTCTTTATCTAGATAAAGCTAGAAAAGTACACAGGATAAAGGGATTACTGTGATATCAATATAGCTTTCCAAGTGATTATGTCAACTCAAATTATTTAGAAAACCATAAGGTTATCTTTGCCTAAAATTCATGATAAGGAAGTTTACATTTTAAAACTGCCACTGCATAATGGAAAACATCATAAAATACATCCAGTGATGCAAAGACTTTTCCAGGAGTGGCAGGACAAAAGGCACATAGGATCCTACTTGCTCCAATATTCTGTTGTTGTCTTTGCCTATATTCTTCCTAGGTAATGTTCCGTTGGCATGTAGCCTAGTATTTTAGGTTTGAAGTTATTGTTGCCAACCTAGCATCATTAGGACATACAGGTGAAACTCCTTTTGTTCTAATCTAGCCAGAGTTGTCTTCTTCTGACCTCCCTTTGAGATGTATGTGGGGTGTGTGTGTGTGTGTGTGTGTACCTACAGGGCCAACGTAGCTAGCTTTAATTAGAAAGGCAGTCTATAACATTGGGAATTGAGTCCAGTTGTTTCTTACATTTGAGTTCAAAACTGTGATTCTTGTAAACACTTGCACGAAGCCAGGCATAAGGTGACAGTGGGATAAATGGCAGTGAACTTGGGAGGAATAAACATAGGGATTTCTCCTTCCCTCATCATATGCAATTAGTCTCTGAGTCTTTTGGATCTATTTTTCTAAATAGTGACTGTATCCCCTTTGCTCTATCCCTGCTGCCACTCCTTTGCTTTAGGTTTTTCAAGTCTTACCTGGACTGTTGCCATAGGCTCATAAGTGGACTCCCTGCCTCTAGCTTTCATCCAATCCCTCCTAGTCCAAAGGGCTCTGACAGAAACCTATCTCTGTTGATTGAAATCCTCTGATAGCTCTCTTAGAGCCCTTAGCTCGGTAGGCAAGTCCACCATGATCTGTCTCCACCTCCTCCCACAAGTTCTATGTTCTAGTCCAGTGGCACTTGATCTTGGCTGCCTATTGGCATTGCCTGGGAAACATTAAAAAATACTAATATAAACCTCCCTTCAGACCAATGCGATAAGAATTTCTAGGAGCAGGGCACAAGCATCAGTATTTTTAAAAAGATCTCCAGGTGATTTTAATGTAGAGCTGTGTAGTCATTTAATACCAGTGTTGATTCCCTGATCACAAATTTTTGCATTTGTACATACTATTCTTTCTGCCCAGAATGACAAAATCCCTTTTTTTCTTCCAGGAAAACTCCTGCTTATTCTTTAAGGTTTAACTCATAGAACACATCCTTAGGTGGCCTTTCTCTGTCCTCCAAGATGTAGTTGGTGCTGTTTCTACAGATTTCCCACAGCACTTCTGTAGAGGCTTCTGTTACATTCCTGTTTTCATTGTGTTGTAATCCAATGTTTGTATGTGTGTCTCCCCCATTCATTAGCCAGTGAGCTATTCAGTATAACTATGGGTACTGTGTCTTGGTGAACTTTGTATCTGCTGTGCCTGGCACTGAGTCTCTTATTATCCATAAGTTGGTAATCAGAATATCATTATGGGCTTTATGAATAGATCAGAAGAGCAGGACTGGGGTGGTAGCTAGAGCACACCTGAAAACTTATTCCTTAGTTCATTTGGTGAGCCTCAAAATTATCTTTGTTCCAATGGAATATTAGTGGAAAAAAAAAAGAACTGGTTTGGGAGTTAGCATTGTCAAGCAGGAAGAGTCCATAAAATGAGCAGCACTATGGAAACCCTTCTATGAGAGGGTAAACAGCCTCAGGTCGTATGTCCACAGCCAAAGTAAAGACATGGTCAAGACTTTGGGCAAGAGAGGTGACAAAAGAGAGAGAGAAAACATCAATGATAATTGAACTGAATCCTCTCTTAGGTGGGGAAAGGAAATCCATGTTCATGTTGAACTCACTCTAAGGTAACGTACTAGTAATGAAGTCAAGAGATGAGATTGGAAAGTTCCCCAAAAAACAAAATGTTCCTTTAAGAGAAGGTAATAAAGGGTGGTGGAAAGACGACTAATGCAAATGACATAAGCCCAAAGCAATAGCTAAAACTTGAAAAGAAGATGGGACTAAGTAACTTTTACTGAATTATTATAGTCTTAACAATAGTAGCTACATTTGGAGGTTTCGATAAATCTTTACTTATAACAGCAATATAAAATATAGTGAACAGATTGGTTGGAGGGAAAGAAAGAAAATAGGATA
Source organism: Cheirogaleus medius (assembly GCA_008086735.1). NCBI lineage: Eukaryota > Metazoa > Chordata > Mammalia > Primates > Cheirogaleidae > Cheirogaleus > Cheirogaleus medius. Next base: position 14,028,670 of record VBSM01003157.1, on the reverse strand, counting down.
AAAGAAAAAAAGAAATCTATAAAAGAGAATGATTCTTGTATATTATAGAAAATTAATCTATCCCTACAGTTGGTTGTGGTGTTATATTCTATATACTCAAACTAAGCGACCTTATGTATTACGAATATTCACAAAATTTGAATGAAGCTTTTTAGCGATAAACTCATTTAATAGTTGTTTTAAAGTCTTTTTCATAAAGAGCACAAGCCGTTTAAAAATGGAATGTCTACATTTTAAATACATCTGTACATATCGACACAAAACCAAGAGTGAATGAAGATCCCATTTTGTATACCTTTCTATCCCATTGCCTAGAAAAATGCTTGTTTGATGAATGAATGGATGAAAGGATGAATTACTAGACTTGAATAAGAGTTATGAAAGCAATTGGGATTTTTGTGCCTCAAATAAGCCACCTTCTTCCCTGTCTTCTATCATCCACCTAGCTGCAAAATGAATGTTTGAAGCTTAGACCAAAAAGCACATGAATGTTTGGGTGAGAATGATGTGTCAGTAGGGGTCATTATTTGTAGCAAATGTACCTTCTGGTGGGGAATGTTGATGTAAGGGGAGGCTATGCATGAGGTGGGGAACAGGGACTATGTAGAAAATCCCTGTGCTTTCTGCTCAATTTGGCTATGAACCTACAACTGCTTTAAAAAATATTCTTTTTTTTTTAAAGCACATGCATTCAAAGATGCATAGTCAAGGAATTATTTGTTCTAAAAAGTATTCCTAGATGATCCACAATAAAATTAATGGAATTTTGAAAATTCTCTTTTCAGAACAGACATGATGAGACTAAACAATGTTGCATAAATGAGATCAACGAAAATTTGCCAAAGCAAAGTTGATTCATTTGTTTTCTTCAGTTTTCAAAGCCACCACTTAAAATACAGGTGGTCCCCAGTTTATAAACAGATTATCTTCCAGAAGTTTATTTAATAAGTTGGTCACTTGGAATTCACCACATGTTTTCCAACTGAACAATGCAGGCAATGGGAATTAGGTTCTTAGGCAGGCCCATAATTTTTTTTCTTTTTTTTTTTTAATTGTGTAAGGCTTGTAGAAAAGGGCCACAGGACACAGCTATGCAGTTTGTGAACTGAAAAATGTCCCCAACAAGGGGGTGAGGAGGCAGAAATCCAGCAAAGTTTGCAGTTGACCTGCAGAAGGGGCCCTTTGATTAAAATAATTTGTCTACAAGGTGGGCACCTTTTGGAATTTATCCTCTTAGAGTGAACTGCCTTTAGCATGAACTCTGGTTTGTGTTAGGGACTGCTCATACAACCATAAATTGTAAGCGTTGTTTTGATGGGAATGTGAGTTCTGAGTTTTCATTAAGGAAGCCAGACTTGCGTTTCTCCAGAATTTCCTACCAGAGTAGGGACTCCTGGATCCTTTTCCCATGGGTACTGGAAATAGAGCCTTCCCTGGCTCCTCTAGAACAGGAGGGGGTGTGGCAGGCTGGAGAAGTAGTTGTGTCAGAGTCACCATGAGGGCTTCGGCTTCCAGAAAGGGTTGGCATGGATGAAGTACCTCTAAAAGGAACTCTGGTCTTTGGAAGTGGAGTGATATAAAGTGTGTGCATGTGTGTGTGTATATGTGTGTATACATGCATGCACATGCTTACGTGTTAGAACTTCTCTGGGGAAGTTGAAAGCAGGAGAACTTCTGCATGGGCATGGTAGAAACTATGGCGGCGTATCCTGTACCGGCATCTGGGTGGCGGGATGGATGTGATCTTCTCTACTTACCACTAGGAGGAAGGAGGACTTGTAGTTTCTCAGTGGACTGTGGTGAGGACTCACACCTGGTGGAGAGCAAGAAGGTGAAGGTACTGGTAGTTCATTCATCCACATCATTTATAAGTTTGGCATTTTGAAGCCAATGAATTTTTGTAGGTGAACAATACGTTCTTATCCTCATAGACTTGAGTTTTAAAATGCAATGAATTCATAAATTAATATGTTCTGTTTTCATTTTTTTTCTTAGTTCTTCGGTATTGTAAGAGCCAAACAAGGACAGCTAAGTCTTCAATTTCATATTATGATGAAGTTCTCCATACTTAAAGCCAAGTCACATTAATTAGAACTTATTTCAATAATTAAGAAAAAAATTTTTTTTGAAAACAAGACACTTAGAGCTCACTTGGATGTGTAATATAGTAACAGTATTAATCAGTTGAATAATCCACATTAATCAGCCCTGCCTCGAAATACAATTATTAATCAGCTTGATGATTTAAGCAATCTTCTAAGGAAATGAGTTTGTCTTGGAATTTTAAAAGTGTTCATGGAAAAGTTATAGAGAGAGAAAAAGGAAACAAAGATATTTATTTCAGTTTTATTTCAATTATTTTGACACCAGATCTTCTGCTGATATCAGTGACTCTGAGCTTTGATATCTAGTTCTGAACAAATACTTATCCCTTTTAATTGTGTCTTCTTCTCTCCGTTTGGAGAGAAAGCTGTATTGCAAAGTGTCAGTGGCCAGGAAGAGCTACCTCTTGAGTTGTCTCCTTTTTCCTTTCCTGGTTTCCCCTGGAGACTAGTGGATAGCATCTAAGATGAGGCCATGTGTGACATTAAGTAGGTTTAAATTGAGGGACAAAACTGTTTAATTTGGCTATTTCAGCTGAACAAGAAGACAGGAAGAAAAAAATTCAAACCAATGTTGACCACCATGAAAAAAAGATGGTTGGTTTGATAGAAATTTCCAGGGTTCTAATAATAATGTGGAAACTTAACCACAAGAGAAAACTGAGGTTATCCAGTCATGATGAAGCATTCCTAAATCTACATGTAATCTCCCTGTAATCAATGGAAACTGTTGGGGAAGGTGGATTTGAGAATATAAGATGGCAGTCAGGAAGTGTTACAAAAGAAATATTTTCAGAAATTTGCTTGCACCAGGTGATGATTATATCATCAATTGATTTGGGGTCCTTTTTTTTAAAAAATAAAAATGTAGTGAGACCATATTGTGAAATGGTGGTATTAAGTATTTGAAGTAGAATCCAATCAAATTATGTCTTTCACTTGGAGCCTGTTTTGAGGTCTTCCAGCCACCTCCCATTGGCTTTGCACCAGGTTTTCAGTGTGTCCCCTCCCACTCTCTCCATTTTGGTATCTCCTTTGTATTCACAGTATAGAGCAAGCATTAACCACTATATACAGTAGCTAAACAATGAGGAAAAACCAGCCAAGACAAAATTTGTTCATAAAGTAGGTCTTACTCGTTTCCCAATTTTCGGATCCATCACTGCAAAATTTAAATTTTATGCATCTAAATAATTGGATTTTCCCCAGTAAGAAGTTGTGGAATTAAACTCATTGTGCAAGAACAAAATGAAAGAATATATTCGTAGATAAAGTAAAACAAGCAAAAAAATATATATCGTAGCAAATACACAAAGGTCAGGAATTAGTGTTGTACGTTGGGCTTGGTATTTAAAGGTCAATACCAAAATTTTTGAATCTTTGCGTATTGTTCTTGAAGGCTGAAAATTTTTAGGATACAATTTTTCATTTTATCCTAAAATTTCCTCTTGTGTATCCTGGCAGATGTATAAGTTTGAGAACCTCAGAAAAATCATGTTGAAAGAGCCTGCTCAGAAGACATCACGGGTGTGAATTTGGTTGATGACACAGGCTATTGAGTCCTTACAGAGAATTGTTTGTCTTCCGTTTTTAGATGGCTTTAATTCCTCCAAATTGCTCCTTGAATAATAGGAAAAAGGCAATTTGAATTTCAGTGACAGATTGGACATAACAGGTTGCAACTATTAGGTCTAATTTTACCATACTGAGAAATAAAATTGCCTAAACATAAACATCGATCACTGATGCAGTAAATTAATTTGTACAGAAAAAGTAGTTTAACTGCAGTGCACATTAAACATGGAAAATTTTCAAAATTACTGCTCTCTGAATTAATTTGTACACTTGTTTACTTGTTAAAAGCATGCATAAATTCTTTTTTCTAAGGCAGTGTGGGTTTGAATTGAGTAAGAAAGAAGTATAAAAAGTGGGGTGGACACAGAGATGTGTGGAAGGCACACAAACAGGCCTGAATACCTAAAAATATTTTTTTCTTTCATTTTTGTTTTTAAATGCTATTTAAAATGTGCTTTGTTTTTGCATCTGTCCGTAGGATCACTAAAGATGTGCACAGTTCCCTAATCATTGTAACAAAATCAATGTGCTGTTTTAATAGCCTTGATTTATGTTTGCTAAGAATTGAAGGTATGGAGTAATTTTAAGAGTTTTATGGTTTGGTTCCTCAGTGAGTTTACATTCAAAGGTATCCTTAGGCTTGGGACTGTTAACTTTGTATTCATGAACAACCTGACCCATTTCTTTGTATTTAACCATTAAAAAAAAAAAATCGGTGCACATGTTTGCATTGTTACCTGTAATTCTATTATGAGGAATGCATGGCAAAGTTTGGATAGTATCTTTTTTAGATTGTTTGAGCCACCATGGAACTGCAGCTGGCAATGTGGTGCAGTTTGATAATATCTCCTGCCTACAGTTTTCAAGGACAGTGGTTCGATTCAAATACAATTCTGATAAGTGGCAGGTTTTCGTGTCTTTAATGCCTTGACAAGGGCATCACTCTCAGGAGAGGGAGGTGAAACCGTTTGGAAGAGGATTCCGTCCCTGTTCCTTTGTGCTGACACACTAAGATAATGGACAATTAAGAGAGCCTTCACTGCAGGTGAAAGTATGGGGTTATCACTAATATAAAGGAGCCCATGGGGTGCTGGGGTATGAAGGAGAAGAGGAATGGGAATTTTTAAAAGGCGTATAAAACACACAGATGAGACGCCTAATAACTGTTCGCATATTGCACTCTTACCTGTGATAATGGTGAGTGATTGGAGTGTTCAATATTGCTTGCTGTAACTTTTTTTTAAATATCTGGTTCATTGCATTTGACATAAAGTACTGCAGAAAACTTGCCCCTGTGCTGGCCTGCCTGTCACAGAGTAGGCGAGCCCAGATAAGAAAGGGGTTTGTTTTAGTGGAGTCTGGTTTTTAGACTACCTTCCATGGGATTTTAATCTAGGGCAGTGGTTGTCACCCCTGTCTACACCTTCTGCGGGCCCTGTCCCTCAGAAAATATGATTTAATTGGCCTGAGGAAGGATCCAGTACCTATTTTTAAAAGCTCCTCTGATGATTCCAAAGTTGTACCCAGGGTTGAGAGCATGGTTACTGAGTTTGTAACAGAAGATCAAGTTCCTCAAAACTCAGGCGCCCCGGCAGACCGTCTTGAGTATTTCATAGATTTGCATAACGGCATGTGTGTTGCTATTAGAGAAGATGTATGTTTGCATATGTTTCCAACAGCCATCCAGTGTTTATGTTGATCGCATGGTTCAGCATTCAGGCGTATCTGCAGAGAAGTCCCTTTTCTTTTGACTACTGTTCCTCACTTTCCCCTACTCTCTAGCTTCTGATTATTTTTTTTCTTATTGATTATTGGAGCTTCCTCTTTCTGTTATATCATGGATAAGTGACCTGGGGCTGGGGAAGTCACCTTAACATGAGGGCTCTGGTGACAGCAAGCAGGCAGCTGCATATTGTGGGGTCACTATGCTACTATGACCAGCAACTTTGTACCTAGTGTTCTTCCTCTGATGGGGGAGATGTTCTGTGTGCATGTGCATTTGAGCACTAATAAAGGTGAGATGGTCCTGAGTATTTCTAAGCTGAGTGCAGAAGAGGTTAACTGATTTTCTTTTGACTTAAACTATCATTTGTCTCTAAGAGCCCCAACGACAATAGAGCACACTGCTTCTGATAAATATGGGTTCTCCTCAGCCTGAAGAGATGTGTGCGATAAGATAAGATGGCTTGCAAAAAAAGAGAGCTTGAGGGAAAGGGACAGGAGGAGAGGGAGAGAGAAAGTATGTTAACTGCTTTGACTGCAAAATACCCCCTGGTAGCCAGAGATAAGACACCTTGAGCTACTCAGAAGACCTTAAACAGGATGTAAATGAAGCCAATAAAAATCACTTGAGATCAACCTCCCCTCTCCCCCCATTTCCAGCTCTGACAGGAGAAGGCTTAATTTACTGTACGGCACACACCACACTTACGGGCTGAACCCAGGAAGTTGCAGGAGACTGATAGGAGCCCGTTCAAAGAACAAGATAGCTATAATTTCTACCGAGGTCCAAACTTGAGGCATTTAATCAGCAATTCTAGCCATGCCTTCCTGAGTGGAAAAAGAAAGTATTGCTGATTATAGGAAGCTCCCTTCCCCTTTCCTCACTTCCTACTGCAGATACTCATTTGCTTTGTAGTTGTGTGGCAACCAAGCTTCTTTCTATGTTGAAATGGTTGACAGGGTGAGGCGCCTTTGATAGGGTGTTGGTATTTCTCATCAAGCTAGTGCAGCTTGAAGCTAATCAACAGTCCAGAAGATAGATTTTTTCATGGACATACTTGGAACAGAGCTGTTTACTCAGGACTATGTATCCTGATCATGTAACACCCAGCCTTTATGTACTTGGAACTGTACAACTCTTCAAAATTGTTGCTGTCTTTCTCTGGAAATTTACAAGCGGCTGCAGACAACACTCTTCTACAGGAAGGAAGTAACTTGCAGGAGCTAATTGAGTATTATGCTGAAAAGAATTGAACTATGGACTCCCACTCAAAGTGAGGCAGTGGAGTGGAGGAGGGACTGTTAAAGGATGGAAAAGCAAAGAATATAATGATCTCATTTTCTGTCTGTGAAAGCTGCTTCTTGGAAGAGCTGGGGCTCAATGTGGTCTTTGAATAAGGGCTTGAAAGCCCTCTTTCAATGATGTTCTAGTCCAGAGCAGCAAATATGGAAAAGGTGTAGTGGAGCGCAGCAGACTTTAAGCAAAAGACTTAGACGGATGATTCAAGGGAAGTAAGAGATTCTAGGGTGGTTTCTAAACTTGGAAGTGCAGGTGAAGACTCAGGAAGCTTGCTAAAAAATGAGGATTTCTTGGCCCTGTCCCCAGAAGTTCAGAGTCAGGAGGCCTGAGGTAGAACCCAAGTGTCTGCATTTTCAACAAGCAGTTCAGGCTATTGGGTGCATGCAGGTGCTTAGTGGGTTAGATTATGAAATGCTGCCCTGGGCCATCTGCTTGTGGCAGAGGGTTAGCTATTGGTTTTGTCGTATAGCTTATGGGGTAGGTGAGAAGGATCCTTCCTTGTATACCTTATTGGGATCAGTGGCAGGAGATGTGTCCCTACAGGCAAAAGCGTGAGAGGACGGTGAAACTGACCACAGTGCCAGTTTGTACCTTTTCTTCTGCTTTTGTCAGTACCTGATCTGACCACACTGCACTCCTTAGAGGAGAGGATGGAAGAAAGGGCAGGAAGGAGAGGGACCCACGTTTGTGTGTGTGTGTGTGTATGTGAAGATTTTCTACCTAATACCAAGTAAAATTAAATTAAGAAATAGGCTGCCATGACTTGTCAATAGCAAGTTATTGGTTTATAGAATTGTTAGGTGATTTTTTTCTTTTGTATTGTGTATGTGTGAACACATATGTCAATTAGCATGAATTAGTTTAGCAATATGAACAACGAAATTTTTTCAAAAAAGAAAAATACGCAGTGTTAAGTATCATTTTAAGTTTATTCATTTACCCATAAAAACATAGCATTTGCATTTTTTGTTGTTTCAGTGGGGGAGAGTTTGGGAAGGTAGGACTTTGAGAATTTTCTAGTACATAGAGCCAAGGTGCTTGCCTGGGCACTGGGGCTCTGGGTTTGGCTTTTAGTGCCACCGTCTACTATTGTTAGGACAAGATTATTACATGTTACTCATCCTCGTCGACCTATTTGTTCATCTGTAAAATTAGCACTTTTTCCCCCTAAAGGCAAGACTTCTCACAGGTCCTAAACCTTACATTCCATGTACATGAAAAGTTAGGAATGACAGCCTTGATTTTCTTCTCTCTACATAGTTTTCAATCAAATTCACTCATTTTTTTTCCTTTGATGCCTTAAGTCAGACCCAGAGGTATGCACAACCCATGCCAAACAACATCAGGTCATCTTCAGAGAAAAGAATAGAGCTCAAATGTGGGAGGAAGTTTTATAAAGATTTCAGAAACTAGCCCTTTGGTACAGACAGCATTGAGTCAGTCAAGATCCCAGAATCGTGCTGGTAGGTTTTAGGTCTTTGAATATTAGAAACACGCTTTTGCAGGAATCATAACAGTAAGTTTTGAACATATATAGGTGTGTATTGATATATTTATCTCCCTTTATAAAGGCAAGAAACATTGCCATAAATTCCTCTATGAAAATTACTCAGACTGATATGCCTCACAGATGGACTTAGAAGATACATGTCAACTTCCTTACTATCTGACTAGATTTTCTTAATTTGCTCTTATTCAGATCACATTAGCACATTCAGATTTCTGTGGAATTAATATATTCTGACCAAAATTGTGAAAGAGAAAATAAAAGGAGAAGAGGGTACCTGAGAAAGCCATCAAATTGATCGTCAGCCTTATTATCAGAATTGCCTCTTTCATACTTTGCCTAATTAGATAAATGAAAAAACTGTGAATGAAAGTATTTGACATTATATGATCTGTACAGAGATATTTTATCATATCCTAGCTAATGTTATTTTATGAAAATAGCTTTGTCCTTTGCAGTTTATATAGCACTTTTATAAACATTATCTCATTTGAAATACAGGAACTCCTTATATCATTTGGGTTACATGGGATCCTATCTCACATCTCAATTTTAGTTTTATTACAGAAGTATTAATGTGAAAGTTAATGATTCTGTTGACTCACTATAAAAATTCTATTCCAAGAGGATGCACTGGTGACTGACCCATTGGTGATTAGACCCCTTCTTATGCACAAAGTCTCAAGACAGTCCAACATCCCCTAATCTTTGTAATATTATCGTAGCATATAACTTCCTCGTAAAATGCATAAAACCAAGGAATAGCCCACAGAAATGACTTTGAGTTGCAGCTGCTGAGTGGTTGGCTAGGTGTACTCACTAGCTACCTGATTGGCTTTTTCATCTCAGCCTGACAATCTGTCTGAATCAGTCTGTGCCTTAACAAAATTAAAAATGATTACTTGCCGCAGACCTTAAGGATTCCTATCCTATGTTAGACACATGGACATCGAAATCTAGAACCAGTACTACGATCAGTTGTATTGCAATAGCATATGGATAATTGTAGTAATATCTCCCCCAGTCTTCATAACAGCTTTTTCGACATTAGCAAACCGTATTTATCACTTTACCGCACAATGAACCCACAGGGGGTGCTAATTGTTCATTAATTAAATTTTAGCCTTTCAACACTTTTGTATTCTCCAGTGGCCTTGTCTATAGTGAGGTATGCAGTGTGGCCTTTTTCAAACTGCCGAAAATGCATGTTTGCTTTACGGCTGGCATGGCTATAATACAGGTGAAATTTTAGCTCTAATAAATGCCATTTCAGGACTGTTATAATTTTTTATGACCGAAAGTTTTCCAACGTTGGACCAAAACCTCCATGTTGGAAAAATATTCAGTAAAGTATAGTTTAACAAGACAAAGCATTCTGTTAGATCTGTTTCCTCTTTGCAATAGAATTTGATTTCTTTATTTGAAAATTCTGGTGGTTTATGGCAGTTCTTCAAAAAACTGTTAACATGGTAGAACGAACTTTGTGAGATCCATCATTCCCAAGTGAAGCCATTTTCAAACTTAGTTTTCCTTCCCCAGTGAAGAGGTTAATTTCAAATCATTAATGATTTAACATGGTAGTGCTGAGAAATTTACTGAGTATTTTTCAAAAGTTGTAGCTATTTCTTCAAAGCTCAATAGGTATATTTTACACTAGGGTGAAGGATTTTGAAGCAAAATAGAATATGCCTCAAGGAATTTCTAAATAAGCAAAATAGTGAGTTATAGAGTGGCGTTGGCACTAAGGAATGTGGCTCCAGGACTTTGAACGAAGGCCATTCCGTTGTGGGGATTTACTCCACTAATGAATTAATCACAACTTGCCAGTGTGTGTGTACAGCTATTAAGGAATGAGCTACCACACACTGATTTTCAAGATATCTGGAAGTAGCATTCAGAAGACATTTTTTGATATTTTTGTTTATTTTTATTTTTAAATAAAAATACCCTTTCAATCAGTTAAAATTATTAGCAACTCAATGTGGAAAGTGCAACAACTAAATTATAGTTAATTTTGGTTCTTTTCTGCTGTCTTCACATCTCTCAGTTATAACGTAAAGGTGACTTTGGCTTTCATAGTACTAGTAATAATTTAGTACATTTTTGTATTTTAGCACAGAAAACTCTTTTATACAATGTCATGTTTGATTCTTAATAATACTATGAGTCAGGCTGGAATTTTTCTGACATTATAGATAAGGAAATCAAATCAAAACTTTAAAAAAAGAAAGCAGTTTCTAGAGCCAGTTTCATAAGCCAGTATGAGGCCTAACACATAGTAGGTGCTTAATAAATGAATCTAAAGTAATGAAAAACTGCCTTGAATTCTTTGTGGAATGAGGTCATATATAAACATGAGAATACATAGTAACTAATAAATGCCTTCTAACTCAAAATAGTGGAGAAAAAAAGAATACAGACTCAGGAAATCCACTCTGGTGATATCTGTCATTATTAAAGGAAAGATAAACATGTTAAACAGCTTAGAACGCCCTCAGTCACAGCACTGTAAACAGATGTGTAATACACAATTGCCAATTATTGAACGCCAAGAGGTTGGTGCTTATCATTAGTTGTATATATTTTTAAGTGAGCCAGAATGAAAAAAAAGAGAGAGAGAGAAAAGAAAAAGAAGCAGAAACAGAAAAGCAGTTCTCACCCCCCACATAATTGGAAATCACTTTTCCTTCTGTCTGGCTTCAGAAACACAATGTCTCGATTTCCGTGAGAGAGACGATGACTGTTCTTTAACTGGTTTCACGTCAACTTTTTCCTCTGATTTGAGAGGTGGAGTTAAGTGTGAACGGCTGAAGAATGTACTGTTTTCTATTTAATTTGGCTACGGAAGATGGAATTCATTGAGCTCCGTCTGTTCAAATGAACTTTAAGCAACAGCAAGCAAAACATTTGTACTTCTCTCTGCACACGCGATAGAAAAGTGTTTGGCAAAACAGAGGTTGGATGTGCAGCCCAGAATACCTAACAAGGGCAACAGAGAAGTGATAACAACTCTTTATCTCTTTGTTGGCTCATCTAAAGTGTTAAAAGGTTGTTGGGGGGAAAGTGAGCCTCTTTTTTACTAGAGGATATTGAAAGAAAGAAAAAGTAACCCCTGAGCTCTGATATCTGGAATTTATCTTAAGACAGTCTTAAAAAATATGCACCACCAATTCCTGCGCCCTGCAGCCACTGTCATTAATGGGTGACCACCCCTTTTCCTCGTAACCTAACTGTTAATGCATTTAATCGGTCCTTCCAGAACAATTTGGAATATTATAGAATTGAAAAGCATCTGTGAATTATAAATAATTTTAAAGTTCACATTTCTCATTTGAAAACCCAGTAAAGAATATTCATTTTCAAGTAGTTAAATAAGTTATATGACAAAGGAGTGAATTTAGTGTGGAGCTGTTGATTAAAAAAAAAATAAAAAACTAAAAAAAGCATGATAGTTGTATTATTGATATTAAAGTTGCAGCTTTCCTAAAACTGTTGACATTTCTATTGAGAATGAAGGTGCATAATGATTTATTTAGAATGACCTTATTATTTAGCAATTTAAATCATTGTTTTAAAAATATATTGAGTAATTGGTTAGATGATTTTAAAGATGGTGATGTACAGTGGTTACTGTAATGGCACTGAAGTACCACATCATATACCCTTGGTACCTCATTAAACATGCATTTCAAAATATTGTTCTCTTTGAGAAGTGCCTGACTTCACTTAGCATTTGTGCACACCTGTGTATTTCCCTCAGGATTCTCAGCTTATGTTAAGCTCAGGTAGCCAATGAAAGAAAAAAGTACTGTGAACTCTATTCAGTAAGAGAGTTCAGAACTGCCTCTATAGCCTAATGGCAGAAATAAAGAATCATTTAAAGTAAGGAGGAACAGAACCTGAAATTTTGGTCTGGTCTCATGTTTTAACCTATTGTTTGACACTTAAAAAATATGATATTAAATTAACTTATGATGCTAAATAATTATGCAGTGATTGTGTCGCACGTATTTTAGGGAGAAGAGAGGTGATTTCAAAATTATATACTTGGTTTCAGAATTACATAGAAAAATACTTGTTCCGAGGTTATCTCTCTGTAAAGACCCAAGATTATATCCTATGTATGATAATTGAATACTTGGAGCATAAGCATGGATTTATGGTCCATTAATTTTTAGATATCACCAACTATATTTTATTTTCTTGCTGGCTGTATATACAGCTGTGAATGCTTAAGGCACTGTGAATTTCCATTGGGCCAATCCTTAAAACGAATATTCCAGGGATTCCATTAAAGAAAAGAAAATGTTAAAATATGTTCACACTGTATACTCAGAAGCTTACACATGGAAACAGAAATACATGCAACACATATAAATCTTTCTGTTTACATATGCAGCTTTTCTTCGGCAATGATAAGGTGCCCTAGAAACATTCACTAATCTTTGTAACACCCCAGAGGGTAAGTAGCAAGAATTATTATCTTCATATTGCAGGTGAAATACCTAGGTAAGGGCAGATTAAATGACTTGGCCAGGTCACTCTCTAAGTCAGTTATGAAGCTAGAAATAAAACTCCAGACTCGTGACTTTCAGTTCTTATTCCAAGTCACTGGACTCCTGAAAACCGAAGTACCAGACCCATCAGTATCTGTGCTGCTTTTCCTTACTTGAAAAGTAACGGTTTATGTAAATCCTGTCCCTGTTAAGGAAACCTTGCTGTGTGGTACTAGCACACACATGATCCCGAGTCCCCGATGGGCAGTTAAGAGGGTACTCTGCCGTTGCAGTGAGCGAGCTCAGGTAGCAAAAGGATAACAGTAAGCCAGTGTCTTGCAGACCTGGTCCTAGGAAGAACTAAAAGTATGGAAAGTTTCCTCAACTTCAGAGATTCAGACAATTTCTTTAACACTGAAAGTGATTCAATCTACTTTGTTAGTTTAGTTTCTACTTAGTAATTTCAGATTGTCCACAGTGTTGGAGTCAACATTTTGAAAGGCCTAGTCCCTGTCCTCAGGGAACATGTATGTCATACTAATTAAGACCTGCTTAATGGTACAAAACCATCGTTAGCATCACTCTTAGCCCTCCTGCCTATAGTCTCTTTTTCTTTCTTTGATCGTATTATTATATGATTATTTTTATTTCTGGGTACGTTGATTAGACTTGAAAGCCAAAGACCCAGGCCGGGTCCCTCAGCTTTTCTGTTCCACAGTGGCAGGCTGTAACCTGAGAAGACAGGTCCCCATTTGACAACCGAGCAAGCCTTCCGAATGTCCGTGAGCCGCAGCCGGGATAAAATCACTTCCAGCCTTCCTCCTCCCCAGGTTGGCACACGAAGGGCTTGGTGGCTCACGTCACAAAGGGACTTTGTGCTCTGGTGCCTTTTTTCTGTGGAATAACTCCTTCTAGTATGACTTCACTTCTCTGTTAGTGAGCACTTTCCCCTATAAATATGACCGAACAGGTGTTGCTCTGCTGCTAACTGAGTTTCCAGCTGTCCTCCTCCAACACAGACCCAGCAAAATCTGTTGTTTCGTCCTTCTAGGCAGACTCGAGAACCATCGCGCCTGAGATGGAGGTCTTCCTTGCAGGAGATGGCAGTTTTGTTGCCAGAAGATGGTCGGGAAAGCCTGGCTGACTAACAAAGACAGGCCTTCAGCGGCTGGGTGTAGTTCCAGTTCTGCATCCCCTTTGGCAAGAGCACAGAGGCTGCTGCAGTGTGGCCGGCCAGCAAAATTAGGAAATAAGGACCTCTTTTATTTACTCAGGCTGCTGAATCATGGGCATTCCTGTCTGCTTGGAGAAAAGTCAGGCGGCTCTACTTTCCACTGAAAGTCTCAGGAGTGTTGGAGACTTTCATCTCGGAGTGTTCACACACTTGTTTTAATGTGCTTTATGGAAATGGTGAAACTCAGCAAGTACAGTTGCTGGAGAAAAACATCTGCACTAACCATGCACACACATTTGCATCTTTAAATAGACTTTTCAGGCCACGGAGCTGGTTCCCAGTGAAGTTTTTTCGGCCGTAAGAGCAATAGCTCTCCGAGACTCAGCCTGCATGAAGTGACTGGTTCCAAAAATTAAAATTTAACATGGACATGTTAAGTATTTCACATTGAAATGCAGAAATCTTGCCATCACACAGAAAGACAGTGCCTGTAAGTAGCACTTAGTGAGTGCTGAAGGGAGAGAGGTTCAAGTCAATTCAGAAACCTGAGTTGAAAGAATCCTCCATAGTTTCTTCCATATGTTAAAAGAAATTGATATTGTTTAAATCTGTATCCACTATTTAAGCATAGTTTTGCATTTTGACTGCCAAGAAGCCTAAGATAATGGGGTTGGGTAACTCTTCAAGACTTAGGTAGCCTCAGAGAATGCTGGCAGAGAGACCACCACTACAGAGGTCTTGGGAGAGTCTGATATCCTTAGAGCATGGACCTTCCCTCTGGGAGTTTAGTGAGTCCCTGTGTGTTCCTGGGAGAATAGATCCGTTTATGGTACTGGCAAATGAGTTTGTTTACAATTGAAATTATAAAACAGAAATCAGCCTTTCAGCAAACCTTTATTTTTTTTTTAAAGTAGCATTCCTTGCTCAAACTTTTTACTTTTTACTTCTGCTCAATCTACTTTGTCCCTCTGCCCTAAGCTGCCCTACTCTGAGACTTCTGTAGGTGGTTTCTGTGTATTTCTATTACAAAGACAAGTAATAGGGACAGGAGAGAGGGAAGAAAAGCTTTGCAGCTCTCTTGAATCCTGGTTAAAACTTGATCCTAACCTTCATCTCACTTGACATGTCATTGAAATTTACAAGCTCAAGAGAACAGTTACGTAATAGGTACAGTCAGGCATGGACCACAGACAAGAACCTGATTTAAGCATGGTGTTAGGGATTGCACAGTTTTTATAATGGTCCATTGCTCTATAATTCTTTATGTATTTGTATAATAACATGCCAAGCCTGGACAAAAATCTGCAATTTAATAATAAATTCACTTGTTAAATTTTCAGGCTCAATAGTTATATCCTTCCAGTCTAGATGCATGACAAATTCTGATTCACTGTTTTCCCCAAATACATAAATGTGAAGATGTGTTTGAAAATATTTTAAAATGAAAAATGGGATTTCAGCCAGAAAGATAAATGTGAAATGTGGTAGATTTTAGCTAGAATGCTGAACAAATTTAGTAAATAACATTTTTTTTTTCAATTAGAGGAAATATTAGAAACCTTGATTTGTTTCAGGGATATCAGCTTTAGGTGACCTAACACTTTTCAGAGGAGGGTGAAACTAGATCATTGTTGTTGTTTTGCTTTTAGTTTTTTAACGTTGTTTTTCTTTATGTTGAGTTGGTAAATTGAGTTCAGCTGCATAGGTTCTTGATATAACCACTTTAAATATAAGTCACACCCATATTTATCAGACCCTTTCTTATGCTGGAAGCACATTGGGTTATAGAGTCATATAAATGAGGATACAAAATCACCCAGTTTTCAACTTGTATGGCAAAGCTTTGTTGCAGTGGGCAGGGATCCAGGAATGGTGTTTGGTTGTTTTCTCAGAGTGCGAGGGTTGCCATCTGGCATTGATAGTGAGATGGTGTTGTCATCAGTTTCTAGATGCAGGAAAGGAATGATCCTCATCTGTTTCCTGTGGATAAGGAAGAGGCTGACAATCTAGTAAAATCTTGTTACCTTAAAGAAAGCAGACGTGGAATTCGTTTATATAATGCTCACCAGTTTCTACTTTTATGTTAATCATTTCGCCTGCCAGTGCACTTCAGCTTTGAAGAACTGAAAAACTTATATGAGCATACTCTAATTGAATACTATCAGAGTATTCTAATAATGTTCTAATTGAACCTATTATTATAACAGAAACACTATCCCCACTAGCTCCGATCTATGGTCTTGTCTGCATTTATGAAAAATCTTGCTCCTTTGGAGATTGAAAAGCTTTTAAAATTTCTTCTGATCTTGAATAATAGATTGTTTTGAAACGCAAAAAAAAAAAAAAAAAAAAAAAAAAAAAAGAAGATTTCACAACCTGTTTCGAGAAGGTCTTATTTTCCACTTGGATGTCAAAAAGGCAACTGAAATAGGAGTGCACATTTGCTAAGAACATGGTTTTAAAAACCACCTAATACAGGGTACAGCTCCTTTATAGATAACTTGCTAAGTTTATATCTGGCTCTCAGTCTTGTTTGTCTTCTTTTTGTTACTCATAAATCTTTCAGCATTTACCATAATCATTTATCACTTTTCCTGTTTCCAGTTTTTTACAAGTTGCTTTGTCTCTGCTCACCTCAAAGTGCAGGTCCTATTTAGCTAAGGAAGTTCAGGCTGCAGAAGCTTTTGCAAAAGGAAGAAATGGTGGGCCACCTCTTGAACTTTCCAAACAAAATACACTATTACAATCTGGCCTTTGTGAAACTCTCATTTTTTCTTGATCCTGGCTGATCCTAGCTACATGTAATATCTAGCAATACCCTTCTAACATTTAATAATCCATTTTCTGGCCTATGGTATTCGAACCTTTCAGTTATTGAAGAAATCCTGGTTGTCTTTCATTACACAAGACATAATTATTATTGTGTTTTCTGTCTTCTTTCATGTGCTTACTTTTTAATATTTTTTTGCTGAAAGCAATAAGGTCTGTATCAATAAGAACCCCCATAAAAGATTTTGGTCTTCAGAATTACCTTTTTATATAAAAACAAGCAAAATGCAGAGGGAATTTTTTATTAAATATTAGACATCTGGGTTGACTGCATTAATTTTAAATCATTCCTGTAATATTTCCTCTTTTCATTTGGTTCTTCAGATGCTCACATAGTATGCAAATCATTTTAGAATGAATACAAAAGAAACATTAAATATATTAAAATCTGCATTTTAATAAAATTGTCAATGTGTAATATATACCTTGCTTCTAAGGCAGAATGATAAAAAGTAATAAAAGGGTAATTTAGACATAGAATTATTTAATATCTTTTTATATTTTACAACCCAACAAAAAGTAAATGTAGAATAAAAGCTTTGGGCTCAGATTTGAAAATGTCTCACTCAACTATTCTTTCCTCCATTTTTTCCCCCTAAAAAGTTCAAAAGGGTCCAACTATGCGTGCTTGTCGAAATGGTACAGTAAACTCACTCTTGACTTCTCAACATGTAAAATGCAATGTCTCATTGCTTCTCGTTGCAGATGGAGTGGATGTTGAAGATGACCCCACTTGCTCTTGGCCAGCTTCTTCGCCTTCTAGCAAGGACCAGACTTCCCCTAGCCATGGAGAAGGTTGCGATTTTGGAGAAGAAGAAGGTGGCCCTGGACTTCCATACCCATGTCAGTTCTGTGACAAGTCGTTTAGCCGCCTCAGCTACCTAAAGCACCATGAGCAAAGTCACAGTGACAAACTGCCTTTCAAATGTACCTACTGCAGTAGGCTGTTCAAACACAAGCGTAGCCGAGATCGCCATATAAAACTGCACACAGGGGACAAGAAGTACCACTGCAGTGAGTGTGATGCTGCGTTCTCCAGAAGTGACCACTTGAAGATCCACTTAAAGACTCACACGTCCAACAAGCCATATAAATGTGCCATTTGTCGCCGTGGGTTCCTGTCCTCTAGCTCCTTACACGGACACATGCAGGTTCACGAGAGGAACAAGGACGGTTCCCAGTCTGGTTCCAGGATGGAGGACTGGAAGCTGAAGGACACTCAGAAGTGCAGTCAGTGTGAGGAAGGCTTTGACTTCCCGGAAGACCTCCAGAAGCACATTGCAGAGTGCCACCCAGAATGCTCTCCCAACGAGGACCGAGCAGCCCTCCAGTGTGTCTACTGCCATGAGCTCTTTGTAGAGGAGACCTCCCTCATGAACCACATGGAGCAGGTGCACGGTGGGGAGAAGAAGAACTCGTGCAGCATTTGTTCTGAGAGTTTCCACACAGTCGAGGAGCTGTACAGCCACATGGACAGTCACCAGCAACCAGAGTCATGCAATCACAGCAACAGCCCTTCCTTGGTCACGGTGGGCTACACCTCTGTGTCCAGCACGACTCCAGATTCCAACCTCTCAGTGGACAGCTCAACCATGGTGGAAGCTGCCCCACCAATCCCAAAGAGTCGAGGGAGGAAGAGGGCTGCTCAGCAAACCCCTGACATGACTGGCCCCTCAAGTAAACAAGCAAAAGTTACCTACAGCTGTATTTACTGCAACAAGCAGTTATTTTCAAGTCTTGCAGTTCTGCAGATTCACCTGAAAACTATGCATTTAGATAAGCCAGAACAAGCCCATATTTGTCAGTATTGTTTAGAGGTACTGCCCTCACTCTATAACCTAAATGAACATCTTAAGCAAGTGCATGAAGCTCAGGACCCAGGTCTGATTGTTTCTGCCATGCCTGCCATAGTCTACCAGTGCAACTTCTGTTCTGAAGTTGTCAATGACCTCAACACTCTTCAGGAACACATCCGATGTTCTCATGGATTTGCAAACCCTGCAGCTAAAGATAGTAATGCATTCTTTTGTCCCCATTGCTATATGGGGTTTCTCACTGACTCTTCCCTCGAAGAGCATATAAGACAGGTCCATTGTGACCTCAGTGGCTCCCGATTTGGGTCTCCAGTGCTTGGGACTCCAAAAGAACCCGTAGTAGAAGTCTATTCTTGTTCCTATTGTACAAATTCGCCAATATTCAACAGCGTTCTTAAACTGAACAAGCATATCAAAGAGAATCACAAAAACATTCCCTTGGCCCTGAATTATATTCACAATGGGAAGAAATCAAGGGCCTTGAGCCCCCTCTCTCCTGTGGCCATAGAGCAGACATCTCTTAAGATGATGCAGGCGGTAGGAGGCGCACCGGCGCGTCCAGCCGGAGAGTATATCTGTAATCAGTGTGGTGCTAAGTACACGTCCCTAGACAGCTTTCAGACTCACCTAAAAACTCACCTCGACACTGTGCTTCCGAAATTGACCTGTCCTCAGTGCAACAAGGAATTCCCCAACCAGGAATCCTTGCTGAAGCACGTGACCATTCACTTTATGATCACCTCGACGTATTACATCTGTGAGAGTTGCGACAAGCAGTTCACATCCGTGGATGACCTTCAGAAACACCTGCTGGACATGCACACCTTTGTCTTCTTCCGCTGCACCCTCTGCCAAGAAGTTTTTGACTCGAAAGTCTCCATTCAGCTCCACTTGGCTGTGAAGCACAGTAACGAAAAGAAAGTTTATCGGTGCACATCCTGCAACTGGGACTTCCGGAATGAGACTGACTTGCAGCTCCACGTGAAACACAACCACCTGGAAAACCAAGGGAAAGTGCACAAGTGCATTTTCTGCGGTGAGTCCTTTGGCACCGAGGTGGAGCTGCAGTGCCACATCACCACGCACAGCAAGAAGTACAACTGCAAGTTCTGCAGCAAGGCCTTCCATGCCATCATCCTGCTAGAGAAACACTTGCGAGAAAAGCACTGTGTGTTTGAAACCAAGACGCCCAACTGTGGCACAAATGGCGCTTCTGAGCAAGTGCAGAAAGAGGAGGTGGAGCTGCAGACCTTGCTGACCAACAGTCAGGAGTCCCACAACAGTCACGATGGCAGTGAAGAAGATGTTGACACCTCCGAGCCCATGTACGGGTGCGACATTTGCGGGGCAGCCTACACTATGGAGACTCTGCTGCAGAATCACCAGCTCCGAGACCACAACATCAGACCCGGAGAGAGTGCCATCGTGAAAAAGAAAGCCGAGCTCATCAAAGGGAATTATAAGTGCAACGTGTGCTCTCGAACCTTCTTCTCTGAAAATGGCCTCCGGGAACATATGCAGACCCACCTGGGCCCTGTCAAACACTACATGTGCCCTATTTGCGGAGAGCGGTTTCCCTCCCTTTTAACTCTTACCGAACACAAAGTCACACACAGTAAGAGTCTCGATACTGGAAACTGCCGGATTTGCAAGATGCCTCTCCAGAGTGAAGAGGAGTTTTTAGAGCATTGCCAAATGCACCCAGACTTGAGGAATTCCTTGACGGGCTTTCGCTGTGTGGTGTGCATGCAGACGGTGACCTCCACCTTGGAACTCAAAATCCATGGGACATTCCATATGCAAAAGACAGGGAATGGGTCTGCAGTCCAGACCACAGGGCGTGGCCAGCACATCCAAAAACTGTACAAGTGCGCATCTTGCCTCAAAGAGTTCCGTTCCAAGCAAGATCTGGTGAAACTTGACATCAACGGCCTGCCATATGGTCTCTGTGCCGGCTGCGTGAATCTCAGTAAGAGCGCCAGCCCAGGCATCAACATCGCTCCCGGCACGAATAGACCGGGCTTGGGCCAGAATGAGAATCTGAGTGCCATGGAGGGTAAAGGCAAGGCAGGGGCACTGAAGACTCGCTGCTCAAGCTGCAACGTCAAGTTTGAGTCTGAGAGTGAACTCCAGAACCACATCCAAACCATCCACCGAGAGCTCGTGCCAGACAGCAACAGCACGCAGTTGAAAACTCCGCAAGTATCACCAATGCCCAGAATCAGCCCCTCCCAGTCGGATGAGGTAACTCGCCTTTTTAATGTTTGCTGTTTATCCGTCTCAAGAAACTGTCCCCACTTCATGTTTACACTTTCCACAGCTTTACTTATTGTCACGTGCCAAAAGATGCTTAGATTGAAATGCAATGGTTTCTTTCCCCCGTAGCCATTAGCTAGCAATTACTTGCTTCTTGATAAGCAGCATTTTGGCTGGAATGGTGCAAAATAGGACTAATTCCAGTCTCCCTGGGATATTGTCTTCTCTATGACTGAAGAGACCAGCGCTCATGCCAACACCACTGAGATCTGGAATCTCAGCGTAGCTTCACCGAGCGCTGCAGTCCCCAGCTATGACTTGTGTGTATGGCAGAGAGATAATGACACGAAAGTAAGATGCTAAGAGCCAACGTGCTGGCTTAGAGTAAATTAAAAAGACTATATATATTTGGGGATAACAAATTGGGTAAGGGTGGCTTTTTAATACCATGTTATCAACACTCACTGTTTTGCTTTGTCTTCTGGGTAGTGAGGAAAATGGCTTTTCACAACAGGAGTTTTAAAAAGCCCCTGTATTTATTAAGTACCACATGTCTGCTACTCTGTTTAAAGACGCTATCCCTGAGTCTTCACTCTTGGGTTTCAAAATTAATGTGGTTTTTTTTCCCCCCCTTAGTTTCAAGGTAGTTTTATGTTTTCCTTGCCATGATGAGTACAAGAAACAAGTTCATTTACAATGAGATAGTTTTATAAGTTATCGTTCTTAGAAGCTGAGCGGAGGATGGCTCATTTTCATATTTCTTTATACTTTATCACCTGGTTTCTAATAGCTCTTTCCACTCTCCTACCTGCCCCTATCTAGAGAGCCATCCAAATGAAAACCCCAGGGAGATCCTTCTCCCTTCAGTTTGGGGTTACAGCATTTTCCTTATCTTGTCTCTGCACTCACACCCACTCGGAGCCCCCCTGTGTCTGCCTGCAGATAGCCATCAGCCAGCTGGTAGGGGAGAGCCCAGCTTCACCAAGTGTGGCATCTGTGTGACAGGCAAACTCCCAAACTTTGAAGCCACTTTCCCTTCTCCCCTCCCCAAGTAAATCTGCACTTTTCTCTGATTTGAATAAATGAAATCCATTCAAACTGATGAGGGCTGCTGGAAGAACATAGTTTTGATAATGGTTCATGGCTCATGTGTTGGCTCAAATAGTATCTTTCAAAACAAATATTAGTAGTTATATGAAATGGAGTTTTTCCAACTTTTTATTTCAAATATGTTTGAGCCTACAGAAAAGATAAAGGAATAACACAATGAACATATGCATGTGTTGTGTATCCATATTCCAGATTTCTCTCTCTCTATAACCTTTTTTTATCAGCCCAAGTTACATGAAAGAAAGTTGCAGATAATCAGGACATTTCCTAAGGATAAGGATATTTTCCTATTTAACCATGATATCATTAGCTAAGCCAGTTAAGTAAATTAGAAAAAGAAATTAGATAAATCAATAGTATCATCTGTAAGAGGTTCATATTCAAATTTTCCCTATTGTTCCAAAAATATTTTATGTTTTTAAATGTTTTTGAATGAGAATTCCTGAAACATTTATGCAGAAAATGACTTCTGTCCTTTGTTTTTATTTTGTAATGTTTAACATACCTAGAGGAGTTTGCATATTCATGTTTAATTTAAATACTATGTAAAGGTGATTTAAAATGACTGCATTAGTCTGTATGTATGTGTGTGTGTGTGTGTGATGTGTTGTTTGTGCATTTAAAATGAAACAAAACTGGACAATCTTGTTTCTTGGTAGATTGCTTATGAAAGGACCTATGTCTGTTTCTTTATATCTGTTCATGGTTTGTATTTTCTGATATTTACAAATTGCTATATAATACCATTTAAGATGAAATATTTCAAAAATGAAGGAGGATATTTGATTAGGAGAATTTATCCTTAAGGCTCTAATTATACCTAAAATCTGAATGATAGTTAGACAGCTTATCTATATCCTGCACTTACATAGGATAATAATTTAAAATTTTTTTAAATACTTCTTTTTTAAGATTTACAATTGTGTTTTTTAAGCACCTAGCTACTAAGGGTCAAAATGACTCTTTATGCAGAAGGGTGCTTCCCTATTAGACCTGGTTAATGAGTGCTGTATGATGTCCTTAGTTGGTGAGATATTAGGATTCAGTTTTAAATATTTCCTTTGTGCCTCAAAAGTTCACTAATTTATTCAACATTTTCATCATTATTGCTATCACCATTTTTAATTCATTATACTGTTTAAGTTATAAAATTTTATGTGGTACCCTCTGCAATTAAAAATGTACAGTGGATCATATTATTTGCACTGACGTAGAAAATTATCTAAACATACATAGAGTTTTACAAAAAGAAGTCTAAAAGTAATGTGTTAGCACAAAAAAGACATACAATAAATATTCATTTGTTCATATTCTGTTAGCCAAATTAAACTTCTATAACTTCTCATCGTGAGTAGTGTGTAAATTTTTTACCAAATTGGGTAAAAGAGACATTATTATATATTTTTGCCAAAAGACAGGTATATCATGTGGGAATAAATTTTATCACAAAAAAAAATAGGACATGTATGTCTGTTGACTTAGATGTTCTAGGCGGGAATTGAAAGACTTCATGATATAGATGGTATTTTCATCTCTTCTTCTTGCTGAAGTTTGAGATTTCAGAAGTGAAAAGGAGACCACAGGAGATAATATAACCTGGACACATAGCTATTGTCACTAGCAAGCTTAGATTTTTCTGGAGCATGAATTATAGTCACATAGGGATATTGGTAAATACTCACGTGCATCTTTCAAAGACTGAAAAGAATGTTGTTTGATTGAGACCAGGTTACCTAATTAAAAGGGATTTAAATATAAATCTGGGAAGGATAAGTACCATATAAAACCATACAACCCGAAAAAAATGAATGGAAGACAAAGCATGTGACACTCAAAGAAGGATAATAGTCAGTAGCTGTCATGTAACGGAGAGATTTAGAATTAAAGACAGGTCTGAATTTAAACCCCATTTCTTTGGTTTAATTCTTTCCGAATTTGTGAAAAATGCTTTCTTTGTGCCCAAATAATCCTATGATTATTAATCTAAATTTGCTATGGAGATTTTGTTTTGAATAAAATATTTTAGAGAACTTATTTTTTTCCCTTTGCTCCTCAAAAGTTGAGTATGATAGAAATTTACACATAACATGCAATGAATTATGCCATAGATGGTAAAGTTAATTTGGAAGAACACTGGCCTTCTAGCTTTTTCCACATACGAAGCACCTCGCAGTTACTGACATTTACTGTGTGCTGAATAAATGTTAGTTCTTCTGGAGTTCATCGACACTGGCCTGGCTGGTCAGGTGCTGCCCCATCTGGACCTCAGAATGTTGTCTCATGACTTTGAAGTTCTACGGTAGATACTGGAATCATATGTCCTTCTGCCTCCATTTTTCCAGGATGCCTTATAGTCAGGTCTCCCTGAGGGCTTCTTTACTCACATTTCAACTCACACCATCCCCTTCAGTCTGTTGAAGTTGCTCTTGCCAGGGTGACCGTTACCATTGTGATCTTCATGTTGGGAGATGCGTGTACAGTGCCACAGAATCCAAACTGAAAGGGACGGTGGAGACCATCTGATTCAGTCACTTATTTTACAGACAAGGAAACAGACCCAGATAATTAAGCTTTATGTAAGATGACACAGCTCGGAAGTGGTAGACGAGAGGCTAGAATCCAGGTCTCCAACTCTGGGTTCAGGATTCTCTTTTCGTAATCCCATGGCACTTACCTCTGGCTGCAGCCTGGTCCCTGCCCTTTCCACAAAATCCTTTTGGGCATTGTGGTTGTCTCTCTCCTCTCATTCATTTCGTCTGCCTGTGGCTCAGGATCTTCTGCTTCTGTCACTTTACTGCCCATGACTTCACTAAGGTCTCTTCTGCCTTAATTGACCACTGCAGTGTACTTTTTTTTTAAAAAAAAAGGTAACTTAGATTAGTTATTTCTATATGTCAGTTATTACTGTTACTAAGTGCCTGTCACTGTTGGCCATCCTCTTGTTACTGAGCCCATCTTCCTTCCTGGCTCCTCCATACCCTCTCAATGCTCCGTGGCCTCTGCTTCCTCTGTGGGCTTTGACCTGTAGGTTAGCGGTCCCCATAGTTGCACCCACTCTGCACACGCCCTCCACGGGGCCTCCCCCTCCCCCCCCCTGTAGCTTTGACCCACCGTTTACTGACTACTCTCCAAATAGCATCTCCAAGGAACAGGAGGGAACTGTCAAGGCTGATGGAAATACTCTGTACCTTGATTGTGGTGGTGGTTACATGATCACATACATGTGTCAGTACTCACCAGATAGAAAATTAGTGAATTATTTTTCTGGGAATTACACCGTGATGAAGCTAATAAAAAAAATACAACGATATCTGCAACTCAAATATTTCCACTGACCTTCAGACTCATATGCACAGCTGCCTGCTGGACATATCCACGCAAGTTCCCAGGAACTTCAAAGCCAGTGGGTCCAGGATGGAACTCATCATCTTTTCTCTAAACCTGCGTTTTCCCCTATATTTTCTATTTCACTTGTAGATCCATTGATCATCTCAGTCTCTTCCTTTTTTATTCAACGTCATTTGGTCATCAAGACATCTTGATTCCAGCTCATAGTACATATGACCTTTGACACAGTGGGTTCAGGGCTCTGACCCCTGCACAATTGAAAATCCACATATAACTTTTGACTCCCCCAAAACGTAACTAGTAAGAGCCTACTATTGACTAGAAGCCTTACCGATGACATAAATAGTTGGTTAACACACATTTTATATGTGATATATGTGTTATATGTAGTATATACTGTATTCTTACAATAAAGTAAACCAGGGATAAGAAGCGTTACTAAGAAAGTCATAAGCAAGAGAATTTACATTTACTATTCATTAAGTGGAAGTGGATCATCATAAAGGTCTTCCTCCTTGTCATCTGCACATTGAGTGGGCTGAGTAGGAGGAGGAAGAGGAGGCTTTGGTCTTACTGTCTCAGGGGTGGCAGAGGCAGAAGGAAATCCACGCATAAGTGGACCCATGCAGTTCAAACCCACGTTGTTCCAGGGTCAGCTGTTTTTCTTAAATCAATCCTTCCCTCCGTCATCTTACCACGTTCTAAGTTCAGTCTCTGATCATCTTCCCTAAACTGCTGAAGCAGCATTATTATTGGTCCCTCTGACTTTAGTTTCGTCATTTGCAAATCCATTTGCACACAGCTGCCAGGACCATCTACCTAAAACACAAGACGGTCCAGCACGTCCCTTCCTGCTTGAGACATTTTAAGTGTTCTGCACCTCCATCCCAACAGGACAGTATGGTGATCCTTTGATTGTGAAATACAAGACCCTTCAGGTTTTGGCCCCTGAACACATTTTCCCGTCCTCTCCTTACCTGCACCTTATTCTATAACTGGAAATACTTTAACTCACATGTGACATCGTGCCTCTGTGTCTTGCTGAGGCTGTCCTGTCCCTTCTACCCAAATAACCTTTGTCCTCCTGACTGTCCTCCGCCTTCCAGGAGGTTGTCCAGCTTCCCCTTTCTTTGGAGATCGACTACTCTAGAAGGCTACCCATGAGCCCGACTTCCCACTGCAAGCATCTCCCTGCCCCTTCAATGCCATGTGTATATAATACGGAATAAATAGTGTATAAAAATTGCTACATTGCCCAATAATTACCTGTTTACATTCTCTTTTCCTCAGATGAATTTCCTGGGGCAAGCACTTACTCAGTTTCCTATTCCTAATGCCTGTGACAGTGCCAGGCCCACAGGAGGCAGGTGCCTCCCTGCGTGGGTGCCCGGGACCTTGCATCTGCCTGTGGCCCTTCCAGAGCCTCTTCTCATGCATGGCAGGACAGCTGGTCACCTCGATTTTTTTCATGCAGGAAACCCGTCCGCAGTGACTGGAACCCTGAAGCGGTGTATTAACCATAGGATTGCTATTCATATTTTTACCCTTTGTGGGCTCAAAATGTTGTTTCATCATCTTTGCAGTTGTCTCATAGATATCATGAGCACACACATGCCTGCTGTTTTATCTCACTCCACCTCAAGGCCTGCTTTCCCAAAGAAGTTGTCATTGCTCCGGCCAAGGCTACCAGTGGTCTCCAGGTTTGGGAGAAAGTCTTTCTGGCCTCATCTCTGTAGCATTAGGCAGAGGAGGTAGCTCTTTCCTTGACCTGCCCCTTTCTGCTCTCATGGCATTCCCTCTCCCAGCTTTCTTCCGACCTCTATCTTCAGAGACTTTTCTTCCTGTGCCTGTTTTAAAAATGTAGGAATTCTTCAAGGCTCACCGTTGGCTCTCTTTTTGTCTGTCTGCTCTCGATAAGTAGCTCATCTATTCAGGTGGCCGTAATGATCTCCATGCTAATCATCCCCAAATTTCTATTCTAGCCTGCTTCCTGTTACTTTAGTTTGTGTTACTGTGCTCTACACACAGCTTACCTTTTCCATTTATAGCTCTTTTGGATACATGATGTGTTGTGTGTACCGTGAACTCTTGATTCTCTCTCCTGAAACCTCTCCTTTCTCCAGATTTCCATCATTTTAGTAAAGGAAACCACCCTACATAGATCCAATTACTCAAGCAAGAAAACTGGGAGTCATTCCTGATTCGTTCCTTTCCCTCATTCCCCACGTTTAATCCATTAATAAGTACTGTTGATTCCACTCCCAACAAGTCTCTTCACATGTCTTAGGCACTTCTTTCCACCTCCAAAGCCATGACCTTGGTCTAGGTTGCAGTCGTTTCTTACCCGGTTAGCATAGTAGATTCCTAACAGCTTTCTCTCCCCTTCTGCCTGCTTCTAGTGCATTTTTCATGTTGCAGTTGGAAGTGTAGACATGTAAATTAAATGATGTCACTTAAAATTCTTCAGTGGCTTCCCACTTCCTCAAATAAATCCTGATGCCTCACCAGCTTACGAAGCCATGCACAGTCTGGCTGCGGCAGGCTGTTGTCACTTAATTCTGGGGACTTTTTCTCGTGCCCTCTGCCCTGCTTCCGGAACGCATGCTGCATCCTCACCTGGGCCACTCTTTCCAGCCAGACTCTGAGCCACCAGCTGTGTCTCACCTGTCAGGCGGGTATCCCCTGAAAGTCTTATCAAAGTTGGACTCCTCCTTAGGATTCTCATTTAAAATTGTCTTTATTTGTTTACTTGTTTATTTCCTTCTTCCCCTTTCCCTGGCAACTTATCCTAAGGGCTCAGTAAGCATTAGTTGAATAAATGAATACAGTGTAAGTACTTCAAAGTAACAAAAATAATGTATACTACATTTTATTTGCACGTACATCTGGAAACTAATATATAGGGATATAGGTCGTTTTGTTCAAAAGTACTTAGATGCTTTAAAGTTAGGTTTGATCTAAAAATATTAAAATAAGCTGAAAAACTTGTAGTTTCTAACTCTCTTCATGGTTCTTATACTAAAAATGGAAATGTACATGGTGACAATTCAGAACCTACTCAAGTTCCAGAATTTGGTATTATATAGTTTTGTGTAATAAAAATTTCCCTATGAGGCTGAGAAAGATACAAGGTTGAAAAAAGTACTTTGAAGTTTTTGTATTTTGAATGGCTGGTACTAAGTTTTGCTGAGTTAAATATGCAAAGAACAAAAATAAATGGATTAAGCTCCCTTTAAACAGTATTTAAAAATTAAGCAGAAAATTTACATGACCAAATACATTTATAAGATCCAAGATGTTCTTGAAATAGACTGAATTTGCTTTGCCAAGTCCTGTCTCCATTGTTGTTGTCAGGTTCAATATTTTTTTGGCATCTCCAGAGTAATAGCAGAACAGGGAGTTTACCCTGGGGTAAATACTAGGTTGTGGAACATGCAAACAGCTATCTTGTGTTCATTCTGGTACCCAGTCCAGTGATCACCTTGTGCTGATCATTGCTCCACACATTGAGTTTGCTGCAGCTGCCGTCCCTAGATTTTCTGTACGTGTAGTTCTGGACTTTTTGCTGATGTTTTCCATATGGTTACAGTGTCTTTTTAGAAGACATGAAATTTAAAAATAGGAATGTTTTTATATACAGCCATGAATCCTAGATTGCATATAATATTGGTCCTTTGGGTTTCAGGCCAAAAGAATTTGAATCATCCTATGTAATATTAGAACTTTATCTAGGAGGAGCATTTCACATTTTTGGCTGAAATTGTGTCAAGGTGGAGATTAGTAAATATCTATTCAAGATGATTTGGAATAATGAAAGAACATTGAAAGCTACATTCTGGATCTCTCATGACTGTATTTCTGTACCCACCACATGACGTACATGTAGTTTTCTATTACATGTACTTTATATTCCTAGAAACTTAGCAGCCTAAACATAAGAACCTTGTGAAAGGCTTTTAAAAAACTTGAATAGCTAGTTCCCCCTATTTATACATTTTTTAAACCTTTTCACATTTTTTTTTTACCTTTTAAATGCCCACTTCTGAAGTTTCTATTCTTAATCTGCCTTTCTTTCCCCCTAACTCCCATTTTCTATTACCTTCTTATCATCCCATGCAGATGAGCAAAATATCAAGCTTCAATTTTCAACCTCTGTTTAACGCCCAGTCTTAAGATTTTCAGTTCCCCTTTAGACATTACCAGTTGGACATTCTGCTAGCCGTTCAATCAAATCAAACTATAATTTCTTTTTTCTCTCAGTTTGGCCGGTGTTTCATCTTTCTCCTGCTCATTCTTGTCTGAAACTTGATGTTTCCTATATGTTCTCCGCTTTCCTAATTTGGTGGGTCAATCACTCACTGGGTGCTATTGATTCTTCTTTTGTAATTGCTCTTCTATCTGCATCTCCTGCATCCTTTCTCCAAGGTAGATTGTATTGTAAACCTCAGCTGGTCTATTTCACTCTCTTTCTATCATAAAGCATAGATCAACAAATTTAAAAGTTGAAGATCACACAAATAATATTCTCTGACCATAATACAAATCATTATAAATGAAAAAGATACCTTTTAAAAACTTCTTAAGTTTTTTAAAGGTAAAAACATGCATTGAACAAAGAAGGAATAAAAATAGAACTTAAAATTGCTAAGAACTGAAAGATAATGACATTTCAAAAGTTATTAGCTATAACTAAAAGCAGTACTTAGAGAAGTAATCGGAAAATAAGGAAAGCATACTATCAATGAGATATATCAACCTAAAGTTATTAGGAACAGAACAACAAAATAAACCCATAAAAAGTAGAAAGGAAGAAAACAATAAAGGTAAGAACAAAAGTAATTAAATAAGAAAACAAACAACAAGGAGGCAAACAAAGTAAAAAGTTAGTTTTTTGAAAAGACTAACAAAATCTACAAACCTCTGGTGAGATTAATTAGTAAAAAGAACCAAAAATAAATAAGGTTAATGAAAAGAGGAGCCTTACTCTATATTTGCAGAGGTTAAAAAAAAATAGGAGCAACACTACACATATCAAAATGACTACAATGAAAAAGAATGCAAGAATTCTTTTTTGAGAAAATGAAGAGCAACTGGAACTTCCTACTTTATTAATGCGAGTATAATTTTGTGCAACTGCTTTGAAAAACTACCAGCAGTATATCCTAAAGTTAAATATCAGCATATTTTATGCCCGTCAGTTCTACTCCTAGATTTATATCTATGAGAAATAAGTACATATGTTTACCATAAGTTATTAACAAGAATATTCATAATAGCTTTGTACATATAAGCTTCTAAATGGAACCAATCAAAATGTCCATAAATATAAAATGAATAAGTATGTTTACATAATGATATGAATTTATCCCATTCATACAGTGGAATAGTACACAACAATAAAGAAGAATGAACTATTGCCATACAACAACCTGAATGACTCACGTACAAAATGTTGAAACAAAGGAACCAGATATATATAAGTACGTGACTCCATTCATGTAAAGTTTGAGAATGGGCAAAACTAATCTATAATGATCAAAGTAAAAAAGAGGAAACACTCTAATTTATTTAATGAATATGGTATAATCTTGATATCAAAATCAGACAAAGAAGAAAAATCTCAGCCAATTTTACTCATGACATTGTATTTTAACATTTCAAACAAAATAGTAACAAATTAAATCTATTGTGTATTAAAAGATTAAATATTATGACTGAAATGGGTTTATTGTGAGAATGTAAGGTAGGTTCAATCTCAGGAAATCAATTAATTTACCACATTGACAGATTAAAGGAGATAAATTATATTATATTTTTATCTTAAGAGTTGCCGAAAAAATTATATCATGTTTGAAAAAGAACACTAAACTAGGAATAGATAGGTATACCCTTAGCCTAATAAAGACTATTTAAAATACTGTCTTAAGCCAGCATTATAATTTGTGGAGACATTTTAATGCTTTAATATGTTATAATTAAAATATTAATAAGGCTTGCTCAATGATCTAAGCAACAAAGTAAGATAAAATCAAATTAATTTAAGTATTGAAAAAATAGTATAAAAATTGAAAAGAAATATTAAACTGTCATATACAGGTCCTATGTTGGCATATAAAACAATACCTAGCTTTAGCAAAGTTGCTGAGTGCCAAATCAAGTCATTTAAGTCAACCATATTTTTATTCACCAGCAAAAACCAGAAAATGCTAGTTTTAAAACAATCCCAATTGTAATTGGAAGAAAAAATTAAGTACTTAGAAATAGGTCTTATAAAACATGTAAGACATTTATGGAGAGAATGATAAAAACAGTATTAAAAGACCTAAATAAATGATCAGATATAACTTGCATATGGATAGGAAGACTCAATGCTGTAGAGTTGCCAATAATCCTTAAATTGACCTATAGATTCAGTGCTATTCTAGCGAAAATTTCAACAGGTTTTAAAGTGTATTTTTAAAGTTTTATTTTTTGGAACTTGACAAGTAGATTCCAAAATGTGTATGGAAGAATGAAAGGTCAAGAATAGCAAAGATACTCTTGAAAGAAAAGAATTGGGAAGGAAGGGTTTGCCCCACTATCTAGTCAATTTATAATAAATCTTCAACAATTAGGATGGTGTGGTATTAGTCCACAGAACCAAATAGAGATTCCCCAAAAGAGATATCATACATATAAAACTCAGTATAAAATAGAGATGCCTTTTGCACGACAGTAGAGGAAGGTATAGAGTATTCAACTCATCATGTATATGGAATAAAATTAAAATAAAATGGAATCCCTCCTCATACGTATAAAAATTAGTTCCAGGTGGTTTAAAGACATAAATGTGTGAAAGGCAAAATAATAAACCTTTTAGGAAAAAAATATAGAGAATATTTGTATCACCTTCGGTAAGGGAATGATTTTGTCAACAAGCCTACGCAGTATAAATCACAAATAAAATGATACAGTCATCAACATTAAAAATAATCACTTCTGTTTACCTAAAGCTACCATACAGTGAGTGCAAATAAAAGGTACAAGATTATAAAACATATTTATAATACATATAACTGGAAAAATTATTACTTTCCAAAATATATAAGAAACAGCCACAAACCAGTAGGTTTTTGGCATATTTCTCGCCAAATAAGAAAATGAGAAATTAACTTGAACAGGCATTTCACTAATAGGAAGCATAAAGGTCTAGTGAATATGTGAAACTTTTTGTCCTCATTAGTAATATAGGAAATTAAAATTTAGACAGAAAGTAATGGATTGTCTAGGAGGGCCGCACAAGGAAGCTAAGCTGGGGGCCAGGCATAAAGATTTTTAATAGTTACACTTTATGCATTACTTATGTTATAAATTCTCTTTATAAGCATTTAATATTTAACATAAAAATAATCAGAACCAGCATGGGGGAGGGAAGGGTTTAAAAAAAATCAGAACCATAAGTACAAATATAAAAGGAATACAATAAATGCAAAATAGTGTTTTAAAAATTCTAGCTATATACTCATACCTGCAAAAGGCTGTGAGCCTGAAACCTGTTCTTTCATTGTTACAAGTAAGTTTATCAAATATTGTAGAGATATTAAAGGTATATTAGCATTTCATTAAGACTTTTTTTCTCATTATTGTTGTTAGAAAGAGCAGTGTCCATGCATTATACTTAAGGTTGGTACATATCTCATACTTAGGGAAATATTAGCCTATAGCATGATTTTTTTATTCCTGGTCTGGTACTTCAGTTTGTGATAACAGATTTGTTAATTCCTGCTATGTACAAGGTATTGGCTATCAGGTTTTAAAGAGAAGAGGCTTTATACAAACGTAATTATTTGGATACATGCTTGTTTCTCCTATATAAAATAGCTCTTGGAAGGCGTATAGTTTACTAGGGAAAATTTAATGTATAACAATAAATACAATATCAAGCACAATGGAATATGTGCCACAATAGAAGTACAAGTGCAGTGCTAAGGTAGTGGAGGGGAGAGAACAGATATTAGCTTTGCAGATATCTGCATGAAGAGGAAATAGATTGGAGAGAACTGCCAGTGTGCAAATCCTGAGGCACGGGCATACCTGGTGGGCTCCAGCAATAGCAGGGGGCCAGGCTGGCTGGAGCAGAGTGAGCAGGGAACAGGGTGGCAGGGCAGGAGGTCAGAGAGCTGCAGAGGGGCGGAGGCTGGCCCTTGGTGTGGTGTCCTCCATGGATCTCAGAAGTTATTTGCATGTCATAGGTTCTTGGTAAAGGATTGTGAATCATTGAAACCTGGCGATTAAGACATTTGGAAAATGAAACAAAGAAAGCATTTCTCTAAGAACTATGATTTCTTTGAGCCACACATAAATAGAACATAAGACATCTCATAAGTATGTGATGTCCTATGCAACTCACATCAGAAAGAGATTGAGTGGCAGATGAAATCCTATAAAAATCCCCTTATCAAGGCAAATAATTTATTTTATTGAATTAAACATTGTATTACATAAGCAAGACTTCGACTGAGTCTGTAAATTTTTTGTTATAAAGAGATTGCTGCTCTAAGAGTTGAAGGATATGCAACATAATATAGTAGAAGGAAAGACTGTACTTAGGAAAAAAAATGAGTTCCGATAACAGTGGACACAGCCATCTGTGTGTTCTTAGCCAGTCCTTCCTAAGCTTCAGTTTCTTCATTGCTAAAATGGATATCATATATTCTTTGCCTATGGTATAAGGTTATCTTGAAGAGCAGGTGATGTAGTATATGAAAGTTCTTGGTAAACATGAAGCACCCTACAAATGGTGGATGCGGTAAATCATTTATATAATATCTACACATATTCCTAAGCATGTATCTATGTATACATATAATTTATTTATGTAATATTTTTCAATTAATTTATTACCATGTAGAATAATTTCATCTAATGCTAGGACTATGGCTTATTCAGCCAAAATTTGCCTCAATAAGTGATCATATTTCCACAAAGTTGGTGAAGTAGAAAAATAGAGTTAAATATTAAAACCACACCTAGAAGCAATGAAAACCAAGGTGCAAAGAGAGTGTGAAGACCACAGAGATAAAATATTACTTATTTGCTTTGAGGTCAGAGATAGCCTCAGGAAACAATAAACATAAAAGGTAGGAAAACACGTATAGATGAGTGTATAGGTAGAAAATATAGGTAAGAAAGGAATAATGTTCAATTGTGTTATTGGCTAGAAGCAGATCATGGAGAGCAAGTGAGTAAAACATTCTTGGAGAAATAAGTCAAGTAAAAATTGTATGTGACACGTATAGTAATTGAATACCAAAATAAGACATCCCCCCCATCCCAGGAAGCAAATGAATAGTTTGAGAAGCAGTTAATTTTTAAGGGCAATTATTTCCTTGCCTAAAATCCATTGGTAGTGTTCTCTATGGATCACATATAGAATATTTACATTCTGGGGGGAAAAGTGGTGAAAATTTTGTCTTTTTTCTTTGTTTTTGAACAGGAGTTGTAATTTAGATGTATAACCTCTTTAACCTTATGTTTAAAAATTACTAATAAGTAAGCAATTGAGAGCTATTTCAAACCAAAGATACACCGTGATTTAGAAATCAAAGTGGCATTGATAAACCTAACTTGACAAATTTTGATGTGAGCATAGTCATTTTGAGATAGACCTAAGGATTTTCTTGGGAATTTTACATTTATAAATTGGGCTCAGGCAGTAAGGAAGCAAAAATGAGTTGTACTAAAAGCCCTTGATAAAGAAATGTCCAGAAACAGAAAATTTAATTATGAATAGTGATCAAATGTTTAATAAAGATCATTCTTTTAAAAAAGAAAGAGAAGAAAATAAGAGGAAGAACAGAAGAAAGGAAAGAGAAGAGATGTAGAAGGAAGGGAGGGATGGAAGACTACATGACCAAATAAGATTGCTGAAAGAACTGGCAGGAAACTCTCTAAGTTTAATGTCTCTACCTACTAGGACAGCAAAATTAAAATAACTTTGGTGGGAAACAGATTGTTTTAATGCCATAATTGGGTCTAGATTGATATCATTTTGTTATACCAAATTTAAATCATTTTAAAACAGGCATGTACACTGTTTAAATTAATTTGAGTCTAGTTCATTCATTCATTTATTCAGTCATTATTGAGTTTTAGTAATGGCTGAATGTGTGCCAGGCACTGTGTGTAGACACTGGACACAGAAAGGCAAACACGTAGATACTGTTTCAGGTTTCTCAATAAAGAATTAAACCTACAAAAAGTAAATGTATCCTCAAATAGTGAATCATATATATATAGTAAGATGGTGAAGAGTTGCCAGGATTAGAAATGGAAATATTCTTAAATGTCTAGTAAAGATATTCAACAGTGATATTCCAAAATGTCTTTTTAAAAGAATGACTGATTTGTCACCTGGACTTCTAAAGAAAATCTTAAAAAAAAATCACAGGGCTTGCCCCAGTGCAAGATGTCAAATTTGGTACTGCATTATCACCCTTTTCTCAGCACTTCCTCCCATTCCTATTCTACACTGTGGAAGTTTTCAAGGAGCAGAAGCCTGGTTGGGAAAGGGCCCCATATTTTTCCAGATTATATTCTTGGACATTTTGATATGGAAAATTTCTAAAGATACATTATCAATAATGATTATCCAGAAGTTTTTCAGATCTAAAATTTAATCTTTCTGGCATAATTGGAAGGGGGACTATGAGGTCTTATCTGGTTGGTTGATGCAGAATCTAGGCGTGTTTGGTGGCAGCAATCCGGTTCCCTACAATATGTCTGTTTGACAACACTTGCTCTTGGGTGTACTTATAAAAATCTCACATCAATCCACTTCTGGATAGTTCATGCTCCCCTTCTCAAATGCTCTGCTAGGCCTGGTGCTGGATATAGAAGCTGAAGAGAGAACTAAGACATTGCTCCTTAAGTGACAGGAAACCTTAGAATGTAATGTGAATAGATACTTTGAATATAATACGCTAAAAGTATACACTGAGAAATGACAAGCATCAGAGGCAGCAGTCAGTAGCGAGAACTGGCAATGGAGAGACAGTCATAAAGTCCAGTGCCAGAGGAGCCACCGCAACTTGTAAGCATCGTGGAGCACCAGCTTGGCAATAGCACTTCCTTTCTGAAAATGTGCCACCTCTCTATATATAGGCAGATATGCCCATGACAGCCTGGAGCCCTAGGCTTGCTGTGTTGGTCACTTTCTGTGAGTCCTGGGCAAGGTCACAAGGTCACATCATCTCTCTGGATCTCAGCGTCCTTGTCTATGAGGAAATTTGGAAGAGATGAGCTTATGTGTCCCTTTCAATCCTAAAACTCCACAACACTCTGTATAAACTTGTACTGTTACCTTTGAAAATACAAAGAATATGGGGGCATTTTTTTCTATTTTTTGAACAGATGCTTTTGGAATAATGAATGAGGAAGATCTTGAAAAGAACAAACAAACAAATAATTCCGTTTAAATCAAAGGGTTAAAAGAACCCTACCACTTGTATACATTTATATACATTGACTGCACAGCATGTTCTAGAATAGGTAAAGTGAAGGAAACTCACCTCTATCCTAAAAATTTTTACTGTCTAAGAGTACAAACAACAGGAATAATAAAGGCAGCACCCACAGTGTTGTGTGGGTGTAATTGCTAACAAGCTTTTTGAAGCAGGTGGGTTTTAGAAGCAATTTGAAGGAGAAGAGAAGGGTGGTCTGACATGCCTCAGTAGGAAAGCTGCTCAAGTGGAAGGGATGGCTGGGAGGAGGCAAACCCGGCATGAAAATAGAAAGAGAGCAACAAAGTAAGAACTGTTAGGAGAAGGAGGACATGCAGTAAAATATCTCGATGGAGATGAAAGTGATAAAGGACAAAGGTGATTTGGGCACATACGTAGGTAACCGCAAAGACCAAGGTGAGAAGGACCACATTTTGTGGATAAAGCATACAACTGCTGGAACATGAAGTACTTCTTTCACAGAAGAACAGGTGGAAGGATAGATTAGGAATATAAACAAAGGAGCATAGCTAGGACTCCACAGGAGCCTTGCTCTAAAGAGAAGTGGGAGGAAGCAAAAATTTTTTTTTTTAAATGAACAGGTCTGAATCATTCACGTATTTTTGTAATGTATAAATAATTATGTATTGCAGTGGATACAAAATGGATGAGACAGAGCCTTCTCCCTACTCTTAAAGAGTTTATAGCCCTTATAGGAGATAGATCAGTTTTATTGAAATAATTCTGATTATAATATGTAATGAATTATAGAAGAATCAAAGACTTATATGATTTAATATGAGATAAAACTCTTCTCTTTGTTATCCTTTTGAAACTTATGACAATTCTTTATGAAATGGTATCAAGTACCCATGTAGAGTTAATAAACCTATCTAACTTGATTTTAGGGCAGAAATTATATACTTAAAAAAGTGTTTTTTTTTTAAAAAAAAGGTATTGCCATGATATATTTATTGAGATCCTACTATGTCCAAAATATAGCATAGTACAGAAGACAACAAGTGGGTTTTGGAGCTAAGAACTAGGTGCAAATCCTAGTGCTAATATCTAGTAGTTGTGTTTCACTGGGCCACTTAGTGCACCTCTGAATATCAGTTCCAACATCAGACATAGGGAACGACAATTTGAAGAATTGAAGAATTGTCAGAATGGAACAAAATTTCCCTTTCCCTGTGTGAGGAAAGTTGAAAGTTGTTACCAACATCCATTATCCTTTTCTTCCACAGTAACTGAGTTGTGGTTGGAATGTGGCTATCCAGCTAAAAGCTACATTTCCAATCCCCCCTTGCAGTGAGGTGTGGCCATGTCATCGAGTTCTTGCCAATGGAAGGCGGATGGAAATGATGTGTGCCTCTTCCCAGCTTGATCCATAGAAACTTGCACGCACCCTCCACCACACTGCGTCATTATTTCCACTGGTTGGAATGGCAATGCCCAAAGTAACGCCATTCTTGTCTGTCTTCATCTTTACAGCACACATACAGCTTAATTATCATCCTTCTGTCCCACAATAGCAGCTCTCTGCTGTCTTGTGACCTGGACCAGTGGTCTGCAAACTTTATCCAACTTAGCGTCCCCTTCAACCAGAATGATGGCATTCAAGAAAGTATTTCTTAATGGATTCTAGAATACCTTTTTCTTTCTCACAAAATTTTCTCCTGGTTTATGGTGGGACTGTAAATCATACCACCAACCTGCAGGATTGGATCTCTCTGGGCATGTGATGTAGTTTAATGGTGATGTATTAATAATAGATTGCTTCATATTTCCACTGCTTCATCTCTCCAACTATATATGCTGTCTACCAGCCACAGCTCCTCATTTTGACAACAGTAAAACAGAAAGAAGTTTCAATGGGGTTTTTTTTTAATATTCATATCACTTACAATTTATTTTTTTGATTTTGCTTTATACATGGATTTCAGTAAATGTTTTTCTTCCTTGGAGAAGTTTAAACCCAATCTTACATACCATCTCTTTTCTTTTTTTCAAATTTGAGATGATCTTATTTACTTATTTCAGAATATTGAAGGGGTACAAACATTTTGCTTACATGAATTACTTTTGTGCAGTTTCAGTCAAAGTTATAATTGTGTCCATCCCCCAGATAGTGTGCATTGTACCCATTAGACATCAATTTATGCATCTCCTCCTCCCCCCTCTCACCTGCTTGATTTCCTTGAATTTGACTACCATGTGTACACATTGAGTGTTGACCATTTAGTTCCAATTTACATGTGGTGTTTGTTTTCCATTATTGCCATATTTCACTTAGGAGGATGGTCTCCAGTCCTATCCAGGTTGTTACAAAAGGTATTAGTTCACCATTTAGTTTCAATGGTTTTCATGATGAAAACAATCAGTTTGTGATCGGAATAACTAATGAAGAAAATAGACCCTAATTTATAGTAAGCCAAAAATTTTGACTTCTCTTCTCCTCCCCAGATTTATGTTTACAAGAGTCATTACCTAAACCCATACTCTCCCACCTCTGATTTCTTATCTCTCTTGAGTGATATGAATGTTTACAAAACAGTTAATGCAGGAAGTTAACTGGAATTTACTATGAATCATAAATCTCTTCAAACTGGGAACTAACAAAATGTTGTAGTCATGAGTAACTAGAGGCAAATTCTTTGTCCTAACTCAAAAAGAATTAGCACATGGTCTGGTGATTTTTTTTTTAATACCTTCATTACAGCATCCATTTAGTCTATGTTATTGATCTTCTTCCAATTCACCAATTTCTGGTGCTGTGTAAAGTGTAGGGAGCATTGCAGGCAGAAATAGACTAGTCCTAGCTAGTACCTTATGAATATAGCTGATAGATGTAGGATGACTCATTAGATTGTCCATGGGACAGTCAGTAAACAAAATGTATTGACTGCCTATTTTATGGACTACACTATAGGAGATTTCATTTAGGTAGATTTGCCATGGCATGGACATAAACAGCAGCAGAACCCCTTACATTAAATTAGATCATCTAGATCAGCAATCCCCAACCTTTTTGGCACCAGGGACCATTTTTGTGGAAGACAATTTTTCCACGGGGGGAAGGGGGGAGATGGTTTCAGGATGATTCAAGTGCATTACATTTATTATGAACTTTATTTCTATTATTATTACATTGTATCATATAATGAAATAATTATACAACTCTCCATAGGTTGGAGACCCCTAATCTAGATGGATCTAAAGAAAATCTAAAACAAACAAACAAACAAGCAAAACACAATGTTTGCCTTGCAAGATTTCAAATTTGACCCCTGGAGGGTCTTGGTGGCTTGTGTAGGGAGGGCGATAAGTTAGGTCCTTTGGAAGAGACACCTCCAAAATGTGAATCAGGGGAAACGGGAGGGGAGGAGAGTAAGTAAGCCTAATAAAGCATCTCTTAACTTGGGCTCAATTTCAGTTTTTAATGTGAGACATAAAGTTCAGGTATGTAGAAAGATAAATTATGAAGGGAATTTGTTAGGAGACAGAATTAGTTTTAAACTTAAAACAATGATTCTTTCTTTAGTATTTTTTTTTTATTTTAAACTTAAAAAATAAAATTTTTCTTCACTTATGAACTTCAAGGTAATAGATTTCTTCCATGAAATGTGTTTGGTATGGACCATGGAAATTACTCCATCTTTAACACTGGGTTTTGTTTTTTAATAAATACTTGTCAGGTTTTTCTAAAGACTCTACTCAATTATTTGAAGCTTTTTGACTATTGGTGATACTTTTGAAAATATTTAATGCTATTTTATCTAATATTTAAAGAGAATCCAAGAAAAGATGAAAAATGGCTTGGCATTTTTACTCCTTGATTTCAAAGTTAGTAGTAGTTTAAATTTATATCTTCATGGAGTTTGGGATTTTATTTGTAAAAAGAAATATGCTTAAATAAATATTTTTTCCTCCCTAGTACCATAAAAATTAAACTCCATTATTGGAAATAAGGACTTTGTGCAGGTTCATTCTTAACTAGATTTTTGCCTTTTTCTTCCTTTTCCTGTCCTGTCAGTTGGCCCAAAGCAATCATGTTTAACACTGTTTCTGTTCTGAATGGCCTTTTTTCCACCAAATACCCCACCAGATTGTGAGCAACTTGCCTGGCATGTAGGTTGGAACTTTGTAACAGTTTTAAACTCAAGAAAATTCTTTCCATTTTAGACCTTAAATCAAGTCTTACCTCTCCCAGGGAGATTTCTCTGACTATTCTAGATCGTATGAATTTGTCATTACCTGACCTGTTTTACCTGTTCTCTCTTCATCATACACTCGACTAGTCACTTGGTCCCGAACTGCTTTTCTATGTCATTTAGGCAAAATACTTTTAAAAGTTTAATGTTTGTATGTTTTATTTCCCCAGTTATATTATAACGCCTTGGGCTTAGGAATTATGTTTAGTATCTCTTGGTTATTGAGGTGGTACCATGTGCCAGGCATTGTGTAAAATGTTAGTTTGTCTTTGTTTCAGGACATTAAGGACATCTGTAAGACAATAGTATACTTCTTTTAACTACTATGAGAATACATAGTTAAATATTGATACTTGTGTTTTTCAATGAATTATTTGAGCTTTTCATCATTAGTAGCTTTCATTTCATTTCAGCCATTTTTTTCCTCTCTGTTCAGTGACTTATTTTCATACTAATTCAGAATTAGCTTGGAAAATGACCAGGCTAAATTAGTAAAATGTCTGAATTATTGAGCATTTGTGGAAAGCTGCCGGTATATTACTTTC
Source organism: Cheirogaleus medius (assembly GCA_008086735.1). Taxonomy (NCBI): domain Eukaryota; kingdom Metazoa; phylum Chordata; class Mammalia; order Primates; family Cheirogaleidae; genus Cheirogaleus; species Cheirogaleus medius. The sequence goes on along the minus strand of VBSM01003157.1, from coordinate 13,987,198 downwards.
ACTCATGTATAGTATCCATTTGCTTGCCAAGAAAATATTGCCAAGGAAAGGTGATCTTAAATAAGTGTTTCATTTGTAACTATTAATAATAGGTTCATTCTTGAAATGGTAATGTATATTGCTATAGTCTTTGAAAACAGCTTTTTTTCCCTCTAACCAGTTTGAACCTTTTTATAAGCTCTTACCTCCTCTTCTTCCCATATTCCCAACCCTGTTATCAACTTGTGATATTCTTTGTGCTGTTACAGTTGTCCCTGGGTATTCATAAGGGATTGGTTCCAGGACTCCTTGAAGCTGCTCAACTCCCTTATATAGAATAGCATAGTATTTGCATAGAACCCACCTACATCCTCCCATATACTTTATCATCTCTGGATTACTTATAATACCTAACACAATGTAAATGCTATGTAAATGGTTTTTATACTGTATTTTTTATTAATATTATTTTTTATTGTTGTATTGCTATTTTTGTGGTTTTTCCCAAATATTTTCAATGAGATTGGTTACAAATGTAAAACCCACAGATATATGGGGCCAACTATGATTTTTAAAGCTTTGTTTAATAAATATTTGTTTAACCTTTTTTAATTGTCATAAAATCAAATGAGTGGATTCTAGTTGCTAGAAATTTTAATATGGCTCCAAACGCCACTTTAAAAGGGTGAAAACTAACCTTTCACAAATATCTTTGTTGTGTCAAGTAAAGAGTAATAAAGGTATTTACTATTTAATGCAGACATGCTACGTGGTAGGCATGGTACCAAGAATTTTTGTATAATTCTCACATCAACTCTAAGATATAAGTTTTATTATTTCTAATTTACAGGGAAGGAAACTAAGACCCAGGGTCATTAAACGATTTGTCACACAGCTAAGTGACGAAGCCACTGTATAGTAACTAATTACAGAAAGAAAATGCTAAAGTTTCTTTCCTACTAATACTGCTTGCTGGGTATATTTGGGATGAATATTTTATAGCATCATCATACAACATCCTGATGTCAGGGCCCTGAGTGAAACTGAGGCTGGCCCTCCCTTGAGAGCCACTTCCCAAGCTTGGACATCCTGGAGAAAGGGCTCTGTAACCTCATGCTTTGATAACACATAGCAGTGGTAGATGAAATAGAAAGATAGAAAACCACGTGGACTTAGTCAAGTTCAAAACAATTCTTCATCACTGAGATCCAGAAACCAAGTAACAAAACTGAGTGATGAGTAAGGCTGAGACCAGGGGTCTGCTGGACTCTTTTCCTGCAGCACGAGAGGGTAATTAAGGTTTCATCCCTACAGGACAAAGCCAGACCTGCTATTTAAAGCAGAGCCTGGGAGGAATTTCCTTGTTCACTACAAGAAACTGGGAAACAATAATTCTGTTGTTGATCACTACCCAGAACTAGAGGTTTTTATCTGGAAAGTTGAAGGAGTAGGAAGAGACACAATTAATTCACTTAAAACTGAATTAGCCACGTGCTGCCTCTGTGATTCAAATGGCCATCTCCCCTCTGTCCCTGCAGCACAGCAGATACACAGGAAATGCCCCTCTGAGACCTAGCTCTGGTCCAGCAGCCTGGGATGGGTCGTAGAAGCAACGGTAAAGCTACTGGAAAGGGAGGAATGAGCACATAGGAAAAAAATCTTTCACTACACATGGGCTTCAAAGCAAGATTCCAAAGTGTGTAATGAGTCTAATGCTAGTAAAGTAGCAAACAAAAAAGCAGCAGCAGCAGCAGCTAATTATATCCAACAGTCTGACAAAGATTTTGAAATAAGTCTGTTTATAAGCTCAGAAAGATAAATAAAGGAGTGATTTCCACTAAAAAAGTGACAAATTATGAAGCAGATCCAAGCAGAAATAAAACAAGAGCACTTGAATTTTTAAAACTAGAAATGTTAGAAATGGAAAATATCTTTCGTAGATGGATAAACTCTAGACTGGACAGCAATGAGGAGAGAATTAGTGGTTTGTAAGAGGACAGAAGATCACCTAGATCAGAACATAAAAACTGATTTTTTAAATATGCATGAAAGTACAGTTAAGATCCATGGAGGATAGATTGAGAGGCTCCAGTCTGGGTCTAATAGCAGTTCCAATAGAAGAGAATGGAGAGTTTGTGAGAGAGACTTAATAACTGAGTAATTTTGATTGCTGCAAAATTTCAGGATTGAAAACCTACATGAGATCTCAGATTGAAATTGTTCTTTTAATATTGAGCAAGACAAACAAATATACTATTAAAAACATGGCAATGGAACTGCTCATGCCTGTAATCCCAGCACTTTGGGAGACTGAGGCAGGAGGATTGCTTGAGATCAGGATTTTGAGACCAGCTTGGGCAACATAGCACCCATCTCTACAAAACATTAAAAAATTATCCAGGTGTGGTGGTGCACACCTGTAGTCCCAGCTACTCAGGAGGCTGAGGTGGGAGGATCACTTGAGCCAAGGAGTTCAAGGCTCTCCAGCCTGGGCTATAGAGCAAGGCCCTGTCTCTTAAAAAAAAAGACAAAACAAACAAACAACAAAAAGCCTGAAGAACATTGAGGACAAAGAGAAAATCTTGAAATAGACTAGGGGACTCCAGGGAGCCATGTCTACCATATGGATCTTAGTCAAGACACCAAAAACTAGGAGCCTAAGGCTAAATAGGCTAGAGATAGTTCCTTCACCATCATCAGCTATTTTTCCTACCATCCCTGGCATTGTCAAAGACCAGTGCACTACACAATTTGAAGAAAAGCCTCTCTTCAAAATGCACTTGTAAATTTCCCTGCAAACGATTAGAGTATAACCTGTGTTAAAATCCAGGGGGTAGAGGCAGAGTAGAATCCTGGCCTTGGTTTTGGTGTTAATTAATCTGTGAATGAGGATATCAATCCCTCCTTTATCTACTCTCACATGATTATTGCAAGAGATTTTTTGCACACAAGTTCTTTATAACACATGATACAGTTTAAGAAATTATTATACAAATGAATCTGAGCTATGGTTCCTGTCTTCTTAGAGTGTATACATTACATTTGTGTTAACAAAATTCACAAAAATTCCAAAAATATTTGCAAAGATACTTATAACCACTAAGCACAAATTATTTTTGGTGCACAGCAAGTGGGGGAGTATACAATGAACAGTGGAGGTGGAGTTAATCAGGTTAAGTTTAGCATTTAAAAACTATGTATTATAAATTATCCTATTCATTGATTTCCACTTTTTATTATGAAAATGTTCACACATGCACCTAGATTTAATAATTGTTAATATGTAGCCATTTATCTATGGATCACTATATATGTATTTTTTTCTGGGTCTTTTGAAAATAAATTGAAACATCATGGCCTTTCATCCCTAAATATTCAGTACGTATCTCTGACCAAAAAGGACGTTTACCTGCATAACCACAATACCAGTATCACACCTAATAACTGGCTCATATTCAGATTTCTTCAGTTGTTTCAAAAACCTTTTTATAGCTGTTTTCTCACCAAATCAGGACCTACACGTTACATTTAATAGTTGTCCTTTTTAGTCTCTTTCATCTGAGAACAATCTCTTCACTTTTTTTTTCCTGTGACATTGACTTGTTGAAGACCACAGGCCATTTCTCTTGAAGAATATTCTGGATTTGCATTTCTTTTCTCATAGTAGTATTTGTATCTCTATCCCTGTATTTACTGACAACTGGATCGTTAAGTCCAAAGGCTTATGTAGATTCAGGTATACATTTTAGATAAGATACTATATTGGTGATGTCATGTGCTTCATAGTGCATTGCATGGAGAGGCACATATGTCTGGTTTTTCCATTATTAGTAATATTAAGCTAAATAGTCTGGTTAGAGTGATTACTACCAGCTAAATTCACTGTAAAGATATATCTTTCTCTTTGCAGTGATCAAAGGATGAAATCTGAGTATCTCAGAATAACCTTTTTTCTAATAGTTTCAGCATCCATTAATGATTATCCTGAACCATTTTATTTGGCATTGCAAAATGGTGAATTTCTAATTTTATCACCCCTTCAACTGTCATTCTTCAATAAAGAAGAGCTTTTTCCCTCATCAAATAGGCATGAACTCCACTTCCTCCTAAAAACGCAAGGTGCTTCTGACCCTTTAATTACCAATTTTCATAAAAAGAAATTTATGTAATAGTTACTTTCAATGGTAGCTTGATTTTTTCATGCATCTGTGTTTTGTTAAAAGAAATCAAAGCAATTTACGTCTACAAAATATAATTTTTAAAAATTATTATTTTAATTTTTTTTAATTCGGTGAGACTAAATGTGAAGCCTAATGGGATATAGATCGAATGGAGGGGAAGAAGGTTAATCAGAATAATTTTCTAAACCTATACATTATTAAGCATCCTTAATCATTTTTTCTAATTTATGAGATGTTCTTTTCTGAAAGTCTCTGAGTAACTTAACCAGAGTGTAACTGAAAACAAGAATGTCAAAAAGGCACATTTAAATTGTTCTCAAAATCAATCAAAAATAATGAGGTGCTGGGAAAAAGTTGTATCCTTGATAATTACATCTATCAGTATCAGAAAACAAAAGAGAACAATCAGGAAATGACAATCCACTCCCAAGTAGCACATTTAAAAAGGCTAATGAAAAAAAAGTCTCTTTTAAAAATGTACTAAATTAGCATTTCAAGTAAATTGACAACTTAAGCGTTGATAAAGGCCAATCTAGGGCCCAAACAATGGAAGTTCTGTTTCTACTTTTATCTGCTTTTAACAGAAATTATCTCACTTGACTTTTTTTGTTGTTGTCTTCTATATAAATGTAAGTAATTGTCCTAAAGCAGGTTGACAGTCCTTCTGTATTCTGCAAGGGTCAGGTCACACCTGGAGTAATGGAGCTTTATCTGGGGTTCTCTTTCTAAAACATTGACCTGGAGGAAGGTCACCAGGATGGGAGGTAGTTCCAAGTATTTTTTACACTGTGCCCCTGTTTTCAGTCTGAAAAGGAGCTAATGTAATTGTCATGTTAGGCAAGGGATTCAACCTGCTCTTTATACATTAGAGCTTAGAGTTAGGGCCCATGGGTGAAAGAAGCAGAAGAGAAGATTTAGGCCTCGAATTAGGAAGAATTCCCTCATAATCTCAGCTGCACAGAGCAGGAATGAATTTACCTCCAAGGGAATGAGTTCCCCAAGGCTGACACTGTTCAGAGGTTACAATCCCTTTATTTAAAGATGGTGTACAGGTGTGCAGGGGTCTCTCAAATATTTTGCTAAGAATCTATAATTATAATGAGAGATGCTTTAAAGGTCATTCAAAATTACCTTTTTAAAAATTGAGGGTAAAAATGAATTTTACATCATGGCTTTAAAAAGAAAACCCTTTAACATGTCCTAATTTGCATATCATTGCTTTGTATTTGGAAAATGTGAAAAGTATGGTGAAGTAGAGTTCAAGCTGCAGTATTATAAGATCATAGTTCATTGTTTTTTATCACATTAAATTCTGATTTCACCTAGCTGTAAATTTAGGATCTTATAGATGATAATATGGCATTGTTAATATAAATAGAATGCAGCATTCTAGACACTGTTTTAAGAGTAGAGAGAATTAATATTTGAATTGTCAGTAGTGACAAAAGCATTTTTTCCCCAATGATAAAAGAAAACTTAAATACATAGATCTTCGAATGTGACAGTTCATTTTGAAGATAGTAGTAAGTGCTGGTATTTTCTTTATTTTGGCTTTTCAAGTGATTTTATTCTTTATTATTAGACCAGGGGAAAAAAAAAGAGCCCCAGTATATTCCGCCAACATATTCATCAGTCATCATTTTTGGAGACAGTTTTCGACATATTGTATGTTTTACAGTGCTAACAAGAGAAAAGACTAGCCATTAAGTTTATGTTTCTTTGTTTTTCAGCAAGGTCACATATCAGGAATAATGCTAGAAGTATGCTAATAAACAATATATAATGTAGGTCATCGGGGAGTAAGAAATATTTTCTAACTAGTTCTAAAGGGAAATATTGTTAAGAAAGGGATAGATGTTATTTACGCAACACATGTTGCTCTATATGTCACCATCAAAAGCATCTTATAAACAGCTCAGCGTAGTAAATCTTCCTCCATGATTGTCAGAGTGTTTGAAGTCCGTGTTAGATTTAGATTCAGCGCATTGAATTCACAATATGCCTAATGTATTATACAAAGACCGTCAGATTATTTAGACAGCTTCCATTGGAAATATGCCTGTACTTCACTGGTTTGCAAGGAATGTTGTCCGTCGTTGCAGGAGAAAATACTATGTTAAATTACAATACTTATGAACATTTTACATTAATGGCATTTATAATTTTAAATCTCAAGTGAAAGGATACTGAATTTTTGTTCTTAACTTTGATTTTGTTAAGTTCTGCAGAACTTGAGTTCTTTAAAATTCATTGTAATGTACAGGCTGGTATTTCCTATTATTAACTATTAGTAAAATAATTTTATATGACTGAAGATGAAATGATAATTCTCTAAGAAGACTTACAGCGAAGTGTCATTCGTGCGATTTTACAAATGTAATTTTCTCATGTTTGGGAGACTTTCAGAATAGATTATTTTTATAATGGTTTATTTTGTTTTCCAAGATGGTTTTGAATTGTAAATATCATGTTTCATCATAAAGGAATTTACATTAAGTATGTTCTGAAAAACACATCCATTACTTTATTTATTGAGTTCATCTACTATGTACTGGGACTCACTAAGAAGTATGTGAAATCACAAAGGCTGTTTTTATCAGAGAACCTAACATTTAGCATCTTTTCTCTTTCCAGCTGTACAGCACTATGACATCAAGCAAATCTTTCTCCTTTCCTGGGGCTCAGTTTGTTCATTTAGGCTATAAGAATTATAATAAAATTCCTGCTCTGTCTAATTCACAGGAACTATGCACAATTATAAAATAATGTTAAAATATTCATTGTGATATGATTTGTTTATAGGAAAAAGTATATATTTAAATGGTAGTACATACCAACTTCTAAAACATCATCTAAATTTCAGACTTCAGCTAAAAATTATAATCTCTTTACCTAGATTCTGTGGATCTTAATGTATTAGTGGTTTTACTTAATGTGTATCTAGAAGCAACGTCACGGTTATTTTGGTCAGAATGAAATTGTACCTGAGCTTCAAAGACATTGGTTTCTGAAACTCAGCCATGTGTTGTAGTTTTATTTAACACTAACTTTTGTTTTTGAGTTTAGGAACATTTAAAATTATATTATGCCATAATTATGTGTCTCTGTTCCTTCTAAATGTTTGCAACTAGAAGTATAGTGTTGGAATCAAGTCACAAGATCTTAGTAAGAAAATCATGGAACTGTTCAGTAGCCCAACAGTAGGTTAGTTGGCAATGTATGTAAGACCAGCATGTCAGAATAATGCTGTATGGTTGTTTGTTTTTAACAAATAAACAATAAAAAGTGCATGTGTCTAAGTAATTCTGTTTATACTTATTTTCTCAGAAGAAGACCTATCAGTGCATCAAGTGTCAGATGGTTTTCTACAATGAATGGGATATTCAGGTTCATGTTGCAAATCACATGATTGGTGAGTGATGCTCTAAACCTTATTACAGATGAATTTTTCTTCTACTTGTGTACATCAGTGCCTATATAATTAAACAGAGTTAAAGATGAATTAATTGTTCAACCATCAATGATTTACCTAGGCATGATTTATTTTTTTAAATTTCTATTATTAGCCCTGATAAGGCATTAGCACATTTTATTTTCTGCAAGGGCTAGTTTAGACTTCTGCAGAGGATTATATATCTACTGCCAGTCAAAACACAGGTGATTAACAAATTAAACTTCTAATCATTTTTGCATTATTGAAAACTAACAGGAATGGTTAATGAACTGGATGTTAGCTTTCCACAGAGTTTTAGACAGGTTTTAATTTCAGAAGTTATTACGGTAATGGCACTACTGTGTGTTGCTTAAGCATCTTTGTATCAAAATCTAAAGTGGTGAGTTTTTGTGATAGGGAAACATAAATAATTTAAATTGCCATAAGATAGTTTTATATGTATAGTTTCAGCAGCCTGGAAATAATTATGATCATAAAGATCATGTAAAGAATTCAGTCATCATTTTCTATTCCCCACCAAATTTTCCACAGATTTTTATAAAAGTGGTACAAAGATGATCTCTGAAGTCACTCCAGGCCAATGTTCTTAGGATTTTGCATTTAATCACATGGGCTAAAGCTAAAAGGATACTTTTTTCACTTATTCATGTTGTCCCATTATCCCTTAATTCCTCAGGGGTTACTGCCTATGTTTTTTAATTTGATAAGCACTTAGTAATAACACTAAGAGTTTTACCAGCCAATTAAACTTTATCAAGCAGATCATTTTTCTACTAGTAAAATGACAATTGCTATTACTTTGTACTATTTTTGTTACTCGTTTATGTTATTATACTATGAGTTTTTTATTTCATATTCACTTCCTTGTATTTTATAATACCATAAATAATTATGATATAATATTTAAAAAGTTCAATTAGCTCTATGCTCTCCTATTATGAAACTTTGTAAGACAGGAAATAAAATTCAATATATTACATGCTGAACTTGTTTTCAGGTGAAACAAGTATCATTACACGCTAATCAGAAGTATTCTAATACTGTTTAGTGGAAGGGTTTGCTCCAATTGTCATTACTGATCGCTAAAACTAACTATAACAAAAGTTTCAATGTTCTATATAAATTAATGAAGATAGATTCAAAAGCATGTAGTAAAAATGGTTAATAGTTTTTCAATAGGATTTGCTTTATGGTTTTCAAATGCTTGGTCTTTAGGAGGATTATTGCTTATAAAAAATTAAGTGTGTAACTGGGTAAAATGGAACATATACATAACAGCTAAAATATTGATCACTTTATATCTTCCAGATTTAAGTACTAATATTAGTGATTTTCTTATACATTAAAAAGCATATTCTTCAATGTGACAGTAACATTAACAATTTTTCTGAATGTTCAGAAGATAATGGCAAAGTGTAAGAGAGATTGAAATAATGTGTTTCCTTGTAATTCCCTTCTGTTTGGGATTCTGAAAAATACCCTGTGTAAACTTTCAAAACTACTTTTGTTGGGGGAGGATCAGGGGTTAGAAAAAAATCAATTCTTCTTGTCAAATGATAAATGTTAATATTTTCCATCTCTTTATTTTTTGAGTAGAGTTTGTTGGTGGCAGTTGTTCATGATTCTGCCTAATGCTACAGTTTTAGATAAACTTGAGTGAAAGCAGTTCTTGCAAGTTTGCAGCTTATGGGAAATTTAGTGAAATTTTGTGGTCATGCTTCTAATTAGTTCTATTTAATATAAACTTACTTTTGTTTCTGGATTTATTGTGTATCCCAGTATACCCAGATGAACAAGTTGAATATGTTTTTACTGCAATATTAATGTTCTTTTGCACATGTAGAATCTGAATTGAATGTTGAGCATAAGAGGACTTTTTGATTTTTTAATTTTAGTATCATTTTGCCCATAGTGTTCATCAGTTTCTTCTGGCCCTTCTTTTTAAATGGCTTCATACCTTTCCAATTTATATTGTTCTTACTTTCCTTGCATTGTTAGTGCTTTTCTAAGGCTTTCCCCCTCTTATCTTAGGGAGATTACTAGGACACTCACTGCCTCTTAGGATCTGAGTGTTTGACAATTTACCTTCCATCAGAGAAGCAAATTCTATTCCTTTTCACAGAGGGCCTAGTTATTTAATATTCGTGCTATTTTTAATAATAAAATATGTGATTATCTTGTCCTGGAAGCCTAAACAAATGAATAGCATCCATTTAATTGTTTTATCTGTTGACCATGCATCCAAGCCCTCATACTCCATTCGCATTGTTAATATCTAGAGAGAGAGACTACAAAAAGGAAAGGATTCACAAAGGCTAAGATACCCTTTTTAAAAATCCCAGTGTGATCCTTAGTCTTTCGAATGAGGCAGCAGCATTATTTTGCTGACTAGAATACCTCCACTGAGGGTAAGTACTCTTAGGTTGTGTTTCTGTGCGTGGATTTTTCTTTTTTTTTTTTTTCCTAATCAAAAAATAATCTCAACTAGACATTTAGCAGGGGAAGAGGGATTAAGGACTATCTGAAAAGCCTCTTACTCCCTTTTTAGTCAGAGGGTATATAGTATTTTTGCAGATTTATTTTACATTTCAATCAGGCTAGAGGAAGGATTATGTCACCTGATGGAAAACAAGATCTACAGATGACCCCATGAGGTTGTAACTTTAAATTCCCTCTTTAACCAAGTCATTTGCATTTGCTTCTATGTAGTGGCATATGTTTTAATGCAATCTCAATGTCAAGCAACCTCCACACTTCTTTCTGGATGTGCTGGTCTCAGGCTATTGGCGAGGGACAGTTGCGAAAAGAAAACCATCAATGTTTCTACGAGGTACATACCGGAGGTGCTCTTCTTAAGTGCCGTTTTGCAGCTAGGTGTGGACACATGGTCTGAGTTGCAGGAATAATTACTCAGTAAAAATGCACTAGGGATTTGACTTATGTCTATTAAGGAAAAAAAGCAAACTTCACTCTCCACCACATTTTGACATAGTTTCAGTAAGAAATCAGACCAGTGACTATTCAGGGGTTTCTTTTCTTCCTTCCACACACACAAAAAAAGAGCTACAAAACATTTTAACAGCTTTCCTGGGGAAAAGATTTCCTTCTTTTAACGTCTGTGCAGATGAGAAATTTTTTTTGTCTTACTCTGTTCATTTCACATAGTTTACATTGGCTTTTGACCTGAGAATACAAAAAGAAGCCATCGTGCATGAGGTTCTTTAATTTGCCATTCATCCTTCCCTTTCTATCAGCATAGTAAATATTTATTGTTATTTTCCTCTTTGAGCTTTCTGTTATTATTATTATTTGGTATGGATTCTCACAAATAGAGATGAAACCGGAGAATTTAAATGTGCTTAACCCAGAAAAGGGATTGCCTCATATAAAATTATGAGGCTCAACAGCGTAGGGTAAATTTGTAAGTGCTCCGAATAAAGGGCTGTTAGGCATGAGATAATATAAAGAGATGACATTGCCAAGAACTATTTATGAGAAGCTTAATTTTTTCACTCTGATAATTCTTGACCAATAATTACCAGCCTCTAATTATCTATTTTAGTTAGGAAGAAATTTCGATCACTATGGAGGTTGGCATTGCAACTAGCGCATAAATCCCCAAAGAGACAAATGTGTTCCAAACAGCCAGAAACAACTGTCTCATGAAACACAGTGAGCAAATTGCGAGCGGCTGGTGGTAGACAACCAGTGGTACACTCCCCATCGAAGGCTGTCGGCTTGACAAAGAAATGATCAAAGGGGAGAAATGTCATTATCCTTGGAACTGATTACTACAGCCATGGACTTTGGAGGACAAGTAGTCAGGATATAGTTATGACTGCTTCCAGAACTCTCTTTCAAAGTTCACGGATAGAGAATATGAAATGAATGGGTACGAATCATTTATGTAAGAATTATTTTTAAAAATCTGCTTAGAAATGGTTGTTTCCTAAGTTTTATTTTTTTGGTGTTTTTTTCATCTGTTTAGAAAGACCAGTGTTGCAATGGCAATATTGGGTGTAAGTGTCACAATATCCCATTTTGTGAAAAGATAGGAAAATCCAGAAATAGGCACAAATAAACATGTCCTAGACAGATCAAGGGTGATGCTCGAGCATTTTAGGAAAGGAAAGATATTTATCTTTCAGAAAAGCAGAACTAGAATTTGGGAAGTAAAGGATAGCTAATAAGAAAACATCTATACAAAGATACTATTTTTATTCATATCTCTAATACTCACTGTTTTATAGATAATCACAATTTTTAAAAGACCAGGAAAAGAGTCAACTCTTCTACAGTGCATATGAGAAGATACGTACCCTATGTGTTATGTTACACATGATATACATCACTGATGTCAAGACATAAAGAATGCATAAATCAATTTCCAACAGTGTGGTGAAATTTTAGTCTGTTCTTGTGGCAAGTGGCACAAATTCTGCAATTTGTTTGATGCCCAAGGTCACAAATGGCATTCTTTTCCTTTCATTTCTTTAGTGGATGGTGTACTCTGTGACTAATCTTCATTTCATGTTTTGTGACATTCAGTATCACCTCTGAAGCATTTCAGCTTGAGTGCTCTTGCTTTAGAATAGACTAAAACCAATATTTTGAGGTCTATAGTGGTTTTAGATTTTATGTCTTAAGGGGAAATATCCAAAGATATGGATCTCTACATAGGAACATAAAGGGACATGTTGCCCTTTAAATTCTCTGCCTTCATTGGCTATTTTCAAAAGAATGAATAGAAATGAATCTATGATAATGTCTATATGTGTGGGTGTATATAAATATGTGTGTGTGTGTGTGTGTGTGTGTGTGTATAATCTCCATATTATCCTAAGAAACTCAAAATCATTGAGATTTTTTGGAGCCTTGGTTTACATTCATTCTAAATGAGAAGATTATTTAATCTTTTTTTAAAAAGCATCTTTATTTGATTGCTCACAAAATTCAGGGAATTAAGAAACAAGCATTTGGTGTTAAATATGATGAAACACTGGCTTATTTCATCAAGAGCTGGATTAAAAAAGATGAAATCTGGGCAGTTTAATGGTAACAGAAAGCTACCCTCATGTGGGCAATGCTGGCTTATTTGAAAAGCCCATAAAGGGTTTCTACATGGACCATACAAAAGGGATACTTTCTCTTTAATAGCCATCTGTACAGGAGAGATGAGAAGTGGGCCAGGTCATCTCTCCTCAGCTGTCATGATATTAACGTAGGTAATGGAGCAAGCTGGGCGTTCTGCTGGGTGTTGTTTTTCATAGATGTTCATCGATTTACACAGATAATTCTATTTATTTCTTAGAGTTGGTCCAAGTGAACCAGGCAGAATAACAAACACCAAAGCATTTCAAATGACTTTATCTTTGTTTATAACGTAACTTTTGTCTAAAAAATGGTGTCACACCTACTGTGCAGATGGCTGCATGATTTGTAAACCAGCCAAAACATTTAAACAAATGTGTGATCTGGGGATAGATTAAATAAAGGATAAAATGGAGTGTGGGCCACAAATTCTAATAATCAGATGATTTTAAGTTGTGTGCAGTGTGGAGTGATGGTCACAGTGATAGCAGGGAAAGCTTGCCAATGACAGCAAGGTGCCTTATAGATCTCAGGATGGCGCCTGTGGCCTGGTAGGCCTCAGTTTGAGAACCACACATTTGCTGTACAGCTGGCAGCTCTGTATGGGGACATCAGATAAAACTTATGTAAAATGAAGTGTTATTGCTTAGTATGAAATTGTTCAGAGAGGGAATTTGCAGACAGTAACTGAAAACAGAATTCAGGGTACCAATGAAGCAGACTGTAAATATGAAGAGAGTTTAATTATCTGCGCAATTTAACAAAAATTCAAGATGTATTCAGAAAGGACATACGCAGGCATAAATATAACATAGCTACAGTGCTCGCCGAGTACAAAGAAGGGCCACAGGAACTTACCAAGGCCCCTCCCTGTCAGCCCTCCCCAAAACAATGACAATTTGAAAGAAAATTAAAGAAAAATGAGACTTTTAGGAGGAGGGCAGAGTTTTCAGGGGCTCGTCTTGGTTATTTGGATTCTCATGTCTTAAACAACTTTGTGTGAAAATCTTTGGGTCTGTCTCCCAATTCGAGTGTTATGCTATTAAAAGACAAATCAGGGTGTTTATCCTTGTTGTGTGTTTTAGCTTGCGTCTAGCAGCTTTGATTTAAAACGAGTGAAAAACACGGGCACTTAGTGCAGTTTCTAATTTACAAGCCCCAAAGAAAGCCTCTCAGACGTTGCTTGTGATGTTAATTTTCTGAGAGACTGAGGATTCTGGCTGAGCCCATAGACAGATCTGAGATTCAGTTACTTTTTAGAACACGCTGCCCTTATAAGAGGCCTGAGAAGAATGTTCTCAAGGAGAATGACGGGACGCCAGCCTGTCTTCCCAGGCCCTGTGCTGAGGCGCTTGGCAGGGATGCCATGCCGGATAGACAGTGCCACGTGACCGGCGGAGGTCCGATGGCGGGGCTTTCGGCCTCATTTTGCCTTCACCTTTGACTTTCTGGAGAACATACCACAGATGTATCCATTTATCACTCACTGTTTGATATGTAATTATCAGACACAGGTATCTGTTTCTGAATGAAGTTTGCAAAGCATTTCTGAATGGAGGGGACTCAAAGTCATCAGCCATACGTACGAAGATAGATGCCTGCTTACGCTCACACACACACACACACACACACACACACGGGTTGTGACCTATTTCCACAGGATCAGCTCATCCACATCCAAAGAAAAGGTCTCTGCTGACCTATTTCCATAGGTTATTTCCTAGTTTCAGGGCCATTAATAGCCGTAAACAAAGGAAAGGGAGCCAATATGGAGAGTGGGTGTCGAACTTCAGCTGCTCATATTGTTGCATTTGGTGAGCTGATGGGGTTTCGTAGGTCACCTTTAGAATTATGCCTATGACAGCAGTAGCTACCTGCCAAGATTGCAAGGTATCTCACAGCTCTCAGGATGGCGCCTGTGGCCCGGTAGGCCTCAGTTGGAGGGGTACACATTTGCTGTACAGCTGGCAGCTCTGTATGGGGCGGCCGTGTGGGCTGTTAGGGAGCTGGAAAGGAGACAAGCATGAAATTTCTTCTAACCCCAACTCTGTTTTTCTGTACTGTTGGCTGCTTCTCAGTTCCTTGACAAAAAAACCAATCAGGCACCCTTTAATCCGCCTGTGATTACCACTGGTATAAAAAGAGAAGCATAATGAGGAAAAATGCCTCGTTTTGTTGCCTTCAAAAGCCAACAAATTGGAGTTAACTTGACAGGAAGTGGCTTAATAATTAGATTATTTATTTATTCCTGACACATATCCCCCTGTTACTAGTCTCAGGAGACCCTGTAGATGGTACGATTTTCAAGCTGCCATTACTTCGCTGTCTTCTGTGAACAAAGAAGCTACTGTCTATCAGTCAATTAAATGCAGTCTTTAAGCAGAGGCTGCGAAGTCCTCAATGGGGAGAGCCCTGGGACGTTGTGGCTGATAATTCCTTTCTCTGTACTGTACATCACACTCTCAACTGCAGTCCCCACAGAGACGGAATAAAGTCATGCATTAAAATATCACTTGTTGATTTGTTTGCTAATGAAGAGCCATTGAAATGTTTGTGTATTTCTATGGCAAAATTGTTGATAAAAGGGCCGACTTGCCAGCATATTTTATGTTCATCTGCCGTGAGTGCTTATTTAAGAGTTATTAAAATTAAAGTCAACAAACAACCGAATTAAAAAAAAACTGAGATAACAAGAGTTTTTTTACTATTTTCATCCAATGATGTGAATAAAGGCAGGAGAAGTAGAGAAATAGTGTCATTTTAAATCCTTGCTTACATTGCATTCATCTGAGCACCTTGTTTTCTCTGACATAAAAATGTAAGACGTTTTTCTGAGTTTTGAGGAGCTACATCTTTTAAGTATGGAAAGATATTAGAATCACTTTGTGAGAATAATGGACTTAGAAATTTTACTTTTTTCTTTAAGATGAATGGCATTTTTATAGCAATTTCTCTAACTCCAGTGAATACGTACAGAAGTTTTTCAACAGAGTATAGTGAGGCTTTTAAAACCAGACTAATAAAACATCTGTGAGACATACATATCAGACCCAATCCCACAGCCACGTGGAACATACACAAGTATGACTTCCCTTCTCTATTCTTCTTCTTATTTTTTTCTTTTTTTCCTTTTTTTTTCCTTTAGCATTATTTTATTTCCTTGTAAGTAAATGGTGATGACATTTCAGCTAGACAAAGTTTCTATCCCTTAATACGTTCATCAACTTATTCCGACTTAGTGTTTACTGTATATAAGGCATGTCTTTGCTGGAGTTCTCTGGGCTCCCATTAATTGGCTTTATATTTTAAGAGTACATCTGTTGTTGAGTTGGAAGTCGAGAGGTGGAAGACTTAGTTAATTTTATGACAGCTCTCTGATGAAATATTTAGCTATGGTTCTGCCATTTAAAAGAATAAATTTGAAATTTAAACAAGTTCCACTGAACTTTGAAAAGTGTACCCTCTTCTTTTCATCAGACTTTGTAAGGAGTAATCAAAGCTTGATATATAGTTTTCACGATTACCTAACAACAGGCTGTAAAGAATTAACTCAAGCCATCATCAGATGGCTGTATTTCTTATTTCTACCCTGTTATTCCAAGTCATTTTGTTAGAAAAAGCTTAGATACTCGGAGGTGTTCTATAATAGAAAATGAATTTGAAACCCTTTCATTAATTGGTGATTAATATATTTCAGGATTAGTTTAAGCAGGGCTCTACCTCCTGCCCAGTCAAGTATGTTCTGGTTAATATCCAATTATCTGCACCTTCGTAGTTATTATGTCTTAATATTTCGGATATGATAACCAGAAACTTGAGAGTAATGCTAATGAGGAGCATAGAGCAAGAATTAACCAATGACATACTCAATGATCCTTGGTGAAGAAAGAATCCTTTTTCCCCTCTTAACACATTGCTTCAGCATCTTCTGAGAACTAAGTGAAAAGTAAGACTTTCAATTACAGCAGGCCAGAATTAGAAAATCTGTCGCTCTCTCTTTTCAATAATATTAACCTGAATTTACAGTGTCAACATTCACCTAGAAACATTGTTTCAGTTCATTTTGTGGAGGATAAAAATAGGAAACAGAGAGCCCACTTATATGTTCCAAAAAGGAAACATCATAGTCCTTATCTTTTCCTTTTAACAAAGCCACAAGTTGTTAAGTCTTCAAAGGATGTTTTAATTCAGATTAATGTGGAATCCCTTTAATATTTCACTAAGGAAACACCTTTTCCCTGCTACCATTTCTTCTCTTTCCCCCTAAATTGATCACCGTTCTGCATACAGATTACATGTCTATTTAGTTTTTTTACAGGCCAATTCACTTTTGCACAATCTGACTTAGCTCCCATCACAGTGCCTGCTAGGGTGGTACATGCTGCTTTTAACCATGTAGCTTTAAATAGTGCACTTCGTTCATCGCCCCTTTATATGCTGTATTGTAATGAAGCAACATCAGTAAATTGCAGTGAAGGGTGATTGTTGCACAGGGATGACAACTACACCTCGGGGTCCATTTGCACCAGATTATTCTTTTTATTGTTATTATTACTTCCATCTTCTTTACTCTCTTGCCGCCAAACTTGCTGTAGGCCACCGGTGCAACACAGAGGGGATCTTGAGGAACACTGCAGACATCATTTTTTTTTCTCTTAGGCACATACCAATCACCATTCAATTCCAAAATCAGATACCCTGGGTGGCTTTGCAGTTCTTTATCGATGCTACTTTACTTTGCTGACTTCATTTGTAATGTCCCTCATCTTCATCTTCTTAAGAGAACAAATGTACTACAAATAAAGGTGACATATTTCTTTTCACACATTTTGCATAGATGTTGTAAATCTACAGTCAAGATGATCAACTATTACCCATCCTGATTTGTCCCTTTCCCCAAAGAGGTTTAATAATTTATAAAAAGGGGTCTAGATGGGATTAATGCTTAAAGAAAAGATTTGTATTTTCAATATCTTCTTAGATTTCCTTAAGACATAGATAAAGTCATTATGAATATT
The DNA here is from genome assembly GCA_008086735.1 of Cheirogaleus medius. Classification (NCBI taxonomy): domain Eukaryota; kingdom Metazoa; phylum Chordata; class Mammalia; order Primates; family Cheirogaleidae; genus Cheirogaleus; species Cheirogaleus medius. The sequence goes on along the minus strand of VBSM01003157.1, from coordinate 13,969,475 downwards.
GTATACACTAGTAGTTTTTCTCTTTACAAAATAGCCCATTTCCTGCCCCATCTAACTGCTTTCCCCCAACAACTAAAAGCAAAATATTGTGGACTGAAGTCTGAGATCTCATGCTCTTATTGAACAGAATTGTGATAAGGTTTTAACTGAGGGATAATTATATGTGAATTTGGGGTGATCACTAATCCTTTTGTTGTCATAATTTTAGTACCTGTATCCGTTTGTTTTATCAAATTGTTAGTGCAGCTGTTGTTTTGTTTTTCTTTCTCTAAGGCTGGGCTACTGTGCAGCATTCAAACTAAAGTCTAGAATTAGAACTGACACACCTTCAATTGAACTATCAAGTCTTTTAAAACTGCTTGGCCAGTGACGCCAGTCCCACGCTATTTGACCACACACACTTCCGATTGTGGGCCAAGGAGCATTGATTTTGAGCTGTCATTTCTAGTGCACATACTGTAGAATTGAAATTTAAACCTTAATCCACTCAGTAATGCAATTAATTTTTAATGTGCAGTAATACTAATTGAAATAGCCTGAATTTAGTAAGTCACCACAAGACATTTTCAAAAGCAAGAGTCTCCACTGAGAACTGGGAGGACAGATAATCATTGTTACAGTGTTTACAGAATAAATGCTCACTCTGCAGGCCTCCAGTGGAAAGAGAGTTTTCTTTAAATTAGTCTATATTATATTGCTTTGAAAATAGAAATTCTCTCTTTTCAGAGAGAATTCCTACTTTCTACCCATTGTAACAGGTTAAAATATTCTGATGTACCTTTCTTAAAAAGGTAAAATTGCAGTTAGATATCTTAACAAATTATATGCAAAAATAAGATTAACCCATTTTTTTCAAAAAGGCAAATTATGAGTAGTTGCAAATGGAGTCACCTGCCAGCAATGTCATGGTCAAAAGCAACAGCCTCCAACGGTAATCTCATTATATGATATGTATTTGAAAGATTATTTCCATATTTTATGAATACATGTGCTTTATCAGCTGGCAATGAATCTGTTGCCTTGTTCTGGTGTACTTATATTCTAGTGAACCAAAAATTGACCCTACTTTCTTATACTTCAAGGCCCTGTTTCTTTGCTTTTGCATATTATTTCAAAATGGCCTTTTAAATGTTTTGTGAGCATTTTATTTCTAGCCATAGTAAAGCAAATTTTGCACAGTACAACCGAATAGGTTTTCAGTCATTTCTATACTAAAAAGGTTCTCTAACCACATCTATCTGCTAGTAAATGAGGACTTTTTAAAGTGCATCAGTTCTGCTGATGAATGGGCTTGCGGAGTGTTCCAAACGAGCACCAGCATTAAGTTAAAAAAAAAAAAAGGCAAGCACTGTATATCATGCTTTCATGGCTCTCACATTATAGTATTTAATAAGCCGATAGTGCTGTTAAATATTTAGTAAAGGTTCCCTCATAACCCTACCATCTATTCAAATGGGATTTTAAGACATTTTTGCAGCACATAAGTAAAAATGATGTTGGAGAACTTGAAGCAGTTGTAGCGTGGCATGTTTTCTAAATGAAGTGTGGGATAATGTGGTACAAATGAGTTCAGCAGATTCACACCTACAAAATACCTCCATCAATTCACATTCTCTGGATTAAGGGTACAAACTGGCTTTCATTTTGTCATTGTTGAGTCAAAGTGCTTTGGGGGATTATTTACATAGAGTACTAACGTGACATTATAGCATGTCACAAAAAATATATAAAAGAAGACCTTAAGTGTGATTATTTTAGGCTGTCCTAACATCCATTGAGCTTTATAATAAATGTTTTCTCTTTTTTATTGAGTGGGGGGAGGGGAAGAAAGAAAGATGAGGGAAAATCAATTTATAGTCCGTTCAAAGGATGATATCACATCAAATTGGGGTACAGTACATTGAATCCTTTCAGCCTCTATTTTGGGAATGCTGTAGCAAATATTGAATATTAGACAGATATTGTTGTACACATTGGTATGATGCATAGTGGATCATCTTTTTCAGTTTTTTTTTAATAATATTTGATAGCTATCCAAATAGCACAAATGTTTCTTTTAATCGGGAATGAAAATTGGTTTCTAGGAGCCTTACGCAAAAATATTGCCAGGAAATACGATGCTGACTTCATTACTGTCATTATGTTGGTAGGTTTGAATTCACATTTAAACCTTTCAGTGCTTAATAGTATTATTAGTTTTGAAGGTGTAAAGATAAAGACTGGTAGTTTGTTGGGATCTGTATGAAGTGTGTGTTCGGTTCTTCTAGGAGCCCATTTGCTAGACTCTAATTTTCCCCCTGTTTTATATGCAGCCAGTGACCACAGGATTCATTCAAACCGCACAGACACACATCTCATCTATAAAACACGGCTTACTGATCGTATTTGCTATTTGTGTTCTCATAAGGAGAAACACAGGATTCATCATGATGGGGTGGAAATACATTTTGTTTTGAGATTATGTGTACCACATATATGTTCATATCAAGGATTTCCTAATAGAGAGTGGGTAAAGGAGAGAGCTTTGGGTGTCCAGGAAGCAAAGGGAGGGAAAGTGAAATGGGGTCGCACATAGGTGTGTTTAATATGCAATGCTTGATGTATGTTGACCTCAGGTTACAAGAGTAGAAAATCCCATTTTCCAGCTTGTTTCAAATGTACTAAAAATGCTGCTTCAGTTGCTTTATGCTACTCACATTGGGAAAGGTGCTTATACTGTGATAATTATCATCAAGGAATATTAATGCGTTCAGCATTTGTAACCCAAAAACTCATTATAGCTTAAGCTGTGCATCATCTGTGAAGAGAGAACTTTGCCAGAATTTGCTCTTCACAGGGGTTGCCTCCTGCTTGCTGCGGAGTGGTCAGAGTACTGGAAGAGGTCACTTAGGCTATTTTTGAAAGCTGAAGTTTTGCAATTTTTGAATCACTACCTTCTGTCTAAAGAGTTTATCGTTCTTGCCTCAAAATGTCCTCCTCCTAATTGAATGCCTAGTAAAGTGCAAACAATAATAATAATATTAAATAAATAAGAGGTAACTGTATCTCATTATGTAGAATCCCAAGAAGGTCAGCACATGCATTCCATATCAAGATAATTGAAGTATTCGTGTCTTCTCTTCTGTCATTGAGCAAAGGGATTCATTTACACCAGTTTCCTTAATGCAGGTGCCCTTGGGCTTCAGATAGAAATGCCCCCACTGGGGCTGCACTTTACAGCCCTCTGGCTGGAAATTGTGTAAATAAGACTGCAGGGTCAGCCTTCCTTTTTCGGCAGCAGTGTCCATAATTAGTCTGTGACAGTCTTTCCTATGAGCCTGATCTGTTCCCGAGATCATCCGTCACACATCTAAGATGTCTCTCTAATGCATAGCTAGATATTTTTGTATGTTTGTTTAAAACCTTTCTCTAGGGGGATATTGACATGATGGGAACTAGAATCTCTGGGTGTGTCAAGAATCCTATAACTTAATCTGATTAAAATAGCTGGTTAGGCAGCTCCATTATAAATTATAGGTGGTTAGTTCCCTAAGAACATTGTGCTCTCACCTGTAGCGGGACAGCTTGTTGAAAGGGAACCGTGTGCCTGTGATATTTTTACGTGATTAAATCCCATTCTTTTCCCCCCACTGATCCATTGCTTGTCATTTCCCATAAGTAACACTGCTCCGTGCCGAACGTTATGGTGTGGGTAGGCCAGGCAGAGAACACTGACGCTCAGTTCTATCAGGCTGTCTGGCTTTGCAGGACTGCTGCATTTCTGAGGTCAAATTGTGAACCTGGCCTTGCTCCTGGGAGGACTAGAAAAATATGTTTCATAACTTCCCATAGACCTAAGCGAAGAGTAGGAAGGAAAAACACGAAGCCCATAGGCTCAGTTTAGATGAGCTGAAAGGTTGGAATTCATCAAGCAGGAGAGCTGACTGTTGTCTAGGAGCCTTCCTCACTGTGAGGGATTACAGCCGTGGGTGCAGAAACCGTCCTCAGCGAGGCCTTTGGGGGCTCGGGTAATCATTCAAATAGCCCGGTAGGCACAGACACACAAGTTGATAATCTGGAGTAAACCTGCTGAAATCGGAATTTACTTACCTGTTAAAATCACTTACATGAAGGAATACTGATAGAATGAAGACCCTGAATTCAGCGTATATATTGCAGGCTGGTTCACCGAAAGCAATTTGTTTTGTTGTTGTTGTTGTTTTGCTTTGAGTGGGACAGAACCTTTATTTTATGCAGCAGAGCACTAATGCCACAAAATGGATGAATGTCCTGAACCAGAGACAGGTTCTCAGCGGTTTTAGGCTAGAATACTGACAGCGTGGCGGAGAGATACAGTGGGAACAGATCTTCTGTGAGGATGTAAACTTAATAATCTTTATGAATTTTGAGTAACTCATAACTCCACTTCCTCACCCAAAGAAGCATTATGAAAAGATTGCTTCTAAATCCTTCAGACATTCTCTGCACTTATGATAGATGCCATCCTCTTTACCTGGAGGCGTTGGAAATGAATGTGTTTTTTTTTTCTTTTTTGCAAGAGATAAAAATGTATACTTTAGAAGGAGCAAATTGTATTTTCATGTTTAAGTTCACTATTTGCACTTGATGTGGTGTGATCCAAATGTGAAGAATTGCTTTTGATATTATTTCTGTGTCTCCTGCAGCCTAGGACTGCTGCATTATTATGCTGAAGTGATGCTGAAAACCTAGAAGTAGTATAACACTGCATTCTGTGTCCAGGTTGTTTGGGCTAACTGTGATTTCTTTAATTATTGAAACAATTTATTTTACCCCACTAATGATATATTTATTGATAAAATTGTGTGTGCTTCTGTGTCTTTTAGGAAAAAATTATAATCTTCCAAGTGTCATGGGTTTATTTAGGGGCAAAAAAAAAAAGAAATTTCATTTCTAAATGAAAAGATAGTTTTAACTTTCTCTAAAAAGTCTGTTTTATGTAATCTATATTTTGAACTAACATGTTATAAAGTAAAATTTAAAGGTACATTCAGAGATCTTAAATTGTATGACTGATTTCTGAATTCTAATTCCGATTTTTCTCTTGGTAACTGTGGCTTTCTATTTTTTATGGTCTTTCTTTAAAAGTCATTTTTATAGTTTTCTTTGTGTGCTTAATGTTTAAATGTGTGTCCATGTGCACGTTCACACATCTGTGTATCGACACAGACCCGCTGCCAATCTCTTCCACCACAGACTAACTGGTGCAACACTCCCTGTCTTGCGTTTAACATGCTTCCTACAGCTTAGGCTGAGAGATGGTGCAAAAGTAAAATGAAAACTATGGAGCTTATATTGGAGTCTGAAGTTTGAAAGAGAGATATTGGAAAAGGATGTTTTTTGGCTTGGCTCCCTTTTTAGATGTAATTGCTGCTTCATTAGGACTTGGAAGAGTTTCCTGTGGTTAAATTTAATCAAATGGCTCAGAATAACAAACTTGTACGCTCAGAATTCCAAGACAGTTCTGTATATGAAACATGATTTTCCTAAATTGAAAACAAGCATATATACACGCATATACGCACACATACACAAACACATCACTACCACCACCAACACCAACACCAACAACTAGTTTATCAAATGCTGTGAGGTACTGTCTCAAACCTAGTCATACTCCCCATTGGTAGTGGTTTAATAATTGATCATGCATAGACATATAAGTCATAAGAAAATACATTTCAAAGGGTTTGCAGTTTGTTTGGTTTTGGTAAGAACCCAAACTGGAGCAAACATACCTTGAGTGCACTAGATATGGCGCTTGAATAGTTATCAATCATTTATTCTTCCGGGCCATGATATGAGGTTGTTATCATTGCTCTTATTATACAGATGAGTAAATTGAGGCTTGAGCAGCTGGCCCCAAGAGACGAGGACTAGCGTGCATTTTTATCAAGAGAAAAACTCACGCTTTCTTGAATCTCTCTACATCACTTTCAGCAGGTGCAGTATTAATCTCTTCATACATGAACAAGTTGCTCAATTAGGGAGCCTATACCAAGGTGCTCTTAGCAATTGCTTTTGCTATCTTTGCATCAAAGCCTGATGTTGCTGTCATTTTCCGGGCAGCAAAACTTATCTTCGGTTTAGATAAAATTTGGTCTTTCCATTAAAAGCAGTGAGTAAGGACTTAGCCTACTTATTCTATGCTACTTCTTTAAAACAAACTACGCTGAAAGAGCTAAGTATGTTTCTGCTTCAGAATTCTTTGGAAATGGTGGGAAATAGGCAACAAAGTGACAAAAGTGGATAAATTCAGTGTAAATAGCCATGAGTCTAGGACATAGCTTTATGTAAGTTCTAATGTGTGAACGTACAGTATAGGAAGATCCCTGGTTCTACAAAGTAGCGAGTGGTTATGTTCATATCATTTTGAAAGGTGAGTTGATTTAAATAACAATAGCTTTGCTCTGAATGATGTTTAGAATTCAGAAGCGCACACCCTGCAGTGTATGAAAACGCACGTGCCACAGACATACCCTAATAGCACTCATGTTGTCTAATTCTTGTCAGAAATGGGAAGTCGCTTGGAAAACGCCAGCATTTCTGGAAGCCAATTTCTGTAGGTGTCTATATAGGAATTCACTATAGATGATTGTAAAAGGAGTAATGTAGTCGTTACACATTTATTTAAACATGTGAAAAGGAATTGACGTAATATATACAGCTTGACAATACAATGTATGGTGTTCATCACAGTCAGTGTTTGTTCTTTTTTTTGTGTGTGTGTGTTTGTTCTTTTTGAACCAACAAGATAATTTAATAGGTGCTAAAATGTGTCACCAGGTCAGAGGAGGAGTAATGAAGAAGGACAACCTTTATATTAACACTTTTGTGTATTTTGTATATGCTGCTATGTTAGGCAAAGGGAATTAAAACATGCTCTAAATTTCAGTCACAAAACAAGAGCAAAATTGTGCAGGTTTCCTCCCAAAATCCATGAGGAACAATGGCCAGTAAAATGAAAGTGCCATCTGGGTCTGAATGTGAGGTCACTGCCAACTCTTCATTGGTGCTGGTAGAATGCTTAAAATTATGATGATGCATCCTTGTTTTATAAGTGTTCTTGCAATTGGAGCTGCTAAACTGATTTTAATTTTTATTACAGATGATATTTTTGCCTAACTAAAAAGTCTGGCCATGCAGTGAATATAAGCTTGACTAAAATGTATTTTTTAAACCAGTCCAATTAGCTAGCATCAATTTTGCCTCCTAGGTGAGCAAGTAGACAGCAGGCTTCTCAACTCATGAAAAAAAATATCCTCCCCAAGCAGAAAGTTTGCATTCCTTTAAGTCGGAACAGGTGTAGATTCCTTCTCGGTCATGCTTTAT
>VBSM01003157.1:13904625-13959625 GCA_008086735.1 Cheirogaleus medius | reverse complement strand
ATTCCCTTTTACCACTGGACCTCGGTCATGTTAATGTGGTAAGTATTTTAGGAAAAATGAGAAGACTTGTAAGTACTTAACATTTTATTGAAATTTAATTGAATAGTTAAGGGGTGATTAAAAATCTGAAATTAACACTCTTTAGAAATTAATGACAGTCATTAAGATGTAATGGGGCTGTTCACCAACAGTGCTCAGAAAGGTTGGGGGATTTAAATTTGCATGGGGGTCAGAGCAGTGAAAGATGTTGTTTATAGTCTCCTGAGTCTTGACTGCAATTTTAGAGTTAGAACAAAAGTGATCCTTTTTCTTGTTGTGTTGCCAGGATTACTGTATCTACAGTACCGGCAAGTTTCATTGGGTGAGTCTGTGTGTCCACGAAGGTAGAGAGACAACCACTCTTAGTGACCCTGTGCAGCTGCTGAGCTGCAGAGCGAGCATGCTTTTCTCCTGGCCTCCGAAGGTTCCCGAACCAATCCAAACACTCGCTGTCTTCCCCACCTGCCTCTCAAAATAAGCGGCAGTTCATTATTTATACTAGCTTGAGTCCCGGGTCCCCTTATGAGTAGAGACTAATGTTCATGTGGAATGGAGTGATATAATGTGTAATGATTTTTTGATATGAATTTCCACTCCCTGGAGACGGCAGCAGCTTCACTGTAGCCACCTGACCAGGGTGGAGAGATCTAAAAAGCTAATATGTTGTCTCTGTGGTAGTTTCTGAGTTCTCCTCGAGAGGAGACTGTCACAGAGAAGTGTTAATCCCCAAAATTGTTCTCCCATGTTTGCTTAGAAAATAATTGGTTATCTGATTGCCTTGGTTTCTGAAATTACAGAGAGGTATACATATAGGTGAGTGTTCTTATTTTAAATCAATTGTTATAATAGAATAATTGTGGTGCTGTTTCACAAAGAAATCAAGTTGATGCGATCCCTTCCAAAACATAAAAATGACAGTCTTTTTTAATATGCTAACTCTTGAGTTAATTAGTTCCCTGTATTTCACTGTTTCAGAAAACATACCTTTTGCTAGATAAAATGAAAGCAATGAATCTTAGATACACTGTGAGAGTAATGGTATTTCACAGTTTTATCACTGAAAGAAGGAAATAAAGAATAGGAGAATTAATGAGTTAGATTTAAAAATTGGGTTATTAATCTGACAAAATATTTCCTATGTTTGAATGGGATGTCCTATGTTAAAGAAATCGGACTATGAGAACTGCTTTTTTTCTTAAATTTTCTTTACTTTTTCCCCTTTATTGCTATTGCATAACTTCCTCTTATATTTTTTCCATCCTGTTTTATCTCTTGTTTCCACCTGCAGCCAAGTTTCAATTATCCCTACTCATGCTAGTAAGCATGGGTAATCTAAAACACTTTATACAAATGATATTTATAAAAACTCCCACATACTACTGTATACCAGAGCAACATTTACAGATCTTATAGCCCAATGTGAGAAGGGCAGCAGAAGGGTTTGCCTTAAAAAAGTAGGGTGACAAGAAAACCTTTTCCCAGAGTTTGCTTCTTACCAGAAAGCAGCCTTGGGAATGGTTGGCTACAAAAGAATTTAGCAGGGATTGGAGGGGAGAAAGGCTTGGGATGGCATGTGTGATGAGGAAAAGGTGTCCAGGTCAGGGGGATTATGCACAGTTCAAATAATGTGTGAGGATAATCAGGAAGTGCCCGCATTCCAGCCTCCTTGGGGGCTCATCAAACCAGCACCTATCCCCTGATTAACCTATGCATTCCATCAGCCATGTAAATTAGCACAGGCCCACTAGCCCTGGGCCTGGCAGGAATCAAGCTGTGGGAATGTACATATTTTAATAAAAATTGAATATATGTCCCACAGCATCACGCTAGGACTCAATCGGGTTTATCATTCTCCCTGGCATCTAATGCATTATTGCTAATTATTAAATCTGGTCAATTTGGGAAAGAGAATGGAATATTTTGTGACAAGATTTTTGTATAACCATTTGCATACTTCTGTTACATGGTGTAAAAAAGTCTAAGTAAAAAGCACTGTGTAACTTCAGTTCCTCAATATTTTTATTCATACGACTTCAGGATATCTGCCTAATAGTGGGGAATTTTATAGGTATGGGTGTATATGGCATGGCACATCCTTGAGTAAGCTTCATAATTCATGTTCAGAGCTCGTTCTCATGACCATGTAACCCAGGAAAGATAGCTGAGACTTTAGGGAAAGATTTAGGAGTAAGCGGAATATGCTACAACTAAGAATGGAAATGGAAGTAAAGAAACTCTCTTTCCATTTATATTTGAAATTTTTGTTTAGTATGTCAGCTCTCTACGCATTCTCTTTCATGTCTTATCTACTCTAAAACGCATTTAGTAATGTCTATCACCACAGTACCTGGGTGCTTAGGAACTAAAAAGTGCTTTAAGAATGCAATTTGAAGACTGATAAATCAGGTCTGTTTAGCTCAGGGGAAAGAAAAGCTAAGTGGGATTTAGTAGAAGGGAATAATATTCCTAAAAGGAAATCAGTTTGATGCCAGTAAGCTTTTTGAAGTCGAAACTAATTTGAAAGCGTAGAGGTTATGACTGAAACGGAGGACAGGACTGGACTGTCCCATATTAGCAGTTGGAGGGGACGTTTCTTCACACACAGGAGATAGAATATAGAAGAGCTTGCCAACATCAGCAATAGAAAGAGGCTCAGGGAACTAGTTGAGTTTTTGGAAAGTACAGCGTACTGGGGTAGAGCCACAATCAGCATTTTAGAAGCTAATCCTGGGAGGCAGGAGAAATGTATTTATTAAATATCTGTTATAATTTCAGCCCTAAATGGTACCCGGTACCTGGTTTTCCTCTCAAACTTTAAATATCCTAGTGTATCTGTATTGTCACTCTCTAAATTTGAACTTTAATATCAAGAAAAAATTAATAATCTTTTCAGTTAAAACAAACAATGTGTGTACTTGCTACCTCTTCCTCCCCAGCGCCCCTCCAAAAGGAATCATATCATATGGTGTATGTCAACTTCTGTGCTGTAACACTTGAGGGGAGATAAAGAATATAACACTTCATTACAGGGAGACAAGTTATAGTTTTTGTTTCACGTGAAATGTTTAGGAGTGGAAGCTTGACAGTAAATTCTATCAAAATCTACCCAGCCAGAATGCCATGATTGTTCTTCATTCATTTTAGCATAAGGTTTAATTATTTGATGATTTTTAATACCAGTCAGTCATTCTTAGCATCATTGAATTAACTCTGAACCCTATATCAGTAAAGAGCCTTATGTTGCCCGATTTTATTGTAACAGTGCAATACAGATTAAAACTGCATCTGTTAAGATTATATTGTGTATTTGGATTTCAGGAGACAGAAGCACAATAGTCTCATGAATACAACGGTTGGAGCCAATAACCTGTAACCAATCGCATACTTTTTCTATTGCAAAATCTGAACTAGTAAGGATTACGTTTTGGAAAGGATTATAAATCTGTCACCACTAATCTAATCTTTATAGTGGCTTTGTAACCAGTTAGGGACTAAAGATCATTACTTCTCTTGCTCTGATTTTAATCATAACACATATTTGATACTTCATAACTTTCTTTTGTTCCATCGGCACGTGCATTATAAAGTGTACAACATTAATAAATAGAGGCATAATGAATGTGACTAATTGATTTTGGCAGTCAAAGACTGGCATACTTTTTATACAACAGGGAATCCTTTCAAAGAAGCTTAACTGCTATTGAGAGCAAGTCTTCGATGCAATAATGGTTTCTAATTTGGAGTGTGTGTGAAGTGAGCAGAACGCAGTTATTCCTAGTTACTCGCCACTTAGTTTTTTTTTGTTTGTTTTGTTTGAAACCCTCATTTTTCAGATTCTGAGTACCCTAAATAAAACTTTTATGTTTTGATATACACATGAGTTCTGCAGCACAATTATGAATGCAATTCTTTGAAGTTGTCTGTCAAGACTAGAGGTATGTGACATAAACAAGATGCCACAGCCTTTTCCTCTCCCTGTTTTTCATCCATTCTAGTTCTATTTTCCTGTCCCTGACTTTTTAATACTGGAATCAGATTGTCCCAATGAAAAATGCACTGGCTTATTTGGACACAAAACAAGTTTACTTAAAAACACAAATGCCAAAATATCGCTTTTAATAGATGTCACTGAAAATTAATTCCTTGAAATTCCAAGGGAAAAATAGGCCTGAATTGTATGATCAGTGTTACCTTTAAAAGTGTGAATGGCCTTCAAAACCAATTTTGCCTCCTTTATAAAATCTTTAAACACTTAATTATATTATGTGGCTGCACTTTAATAGTGGACATGAGATCAAATTGGGTGTCACTGAAGCATTAATCAACTAAGTGTCATTACAGATAGTTAACAACTCATGTGTTAAGCTTTGTCATTTGAAACCAGAGATAGTGTGTACCAACAGACTCATCACTTAGTGTGGTCAAAGTGATTTAGAAGGACAAAGAAGGACGATTAAGGGTTAAGGGTTTACAAGGACTAAAATTTATATTAAAAATAACTTCTTGCTTTGCAGCCAGGCTCCACTGAAGGACGAAGATGTGGTTAGCTGCAATTAGGAAGAACTCTAAGGGGAAGTCAGTCATTTCCAAGCTCAGTGCAATTGATTTTCTACCAATCAGAATAGGGAATCGGGTGCTCCAAGTTGATCATTTCATTATTTCTAAAGTCATATTAAATCTGGTCATTAGTTCTGACACTTCAGGTTAGTGAATATTTTCCAATCACTGTGATGATAGGAGCCAGAAAGACCATTTTGTGACTTGAGCATTGAATGCCACCTTTGATTGTCATTAAATGAGATAAATGAGTTTTCCTTAAAAAAAAAAAAATGAAAACCGCTTCTTTTAACATCTGTGTCTTAACTGAGGTATTGCTAGTTCTACTGCCTGTGAACTCTTGATAAGGCTTTAAAATTGGAATAATGTTCATTAGGAAAGATGACACCCTAAATCAATGTTTATTGTATAATTCACAAAATAGTTAGGTAGCAACATACTTCGTTTCCTTCAGAAAAGCCCTAATAAGATGCAGAAGTATTGCATGCTTGCAATCTAAGTGACTCATACACACTGAGGAAAAACAGTGATGATTTATAAAGACATTATTTGTAGATCGAGATTAACCTTAGAATCTGTTATTTCATTCTTTTAAAACTACTAATCCAGTTACTTTAAGCATATTCCACCTCTCTCCACACTTTGCTCCTCACCCTCATTTCAGTGTCCTGGAAGCGACTTTAGGACAGTTACTCTTCCGGAATCATGCAAATTGTAGATTTTAATTTCTTTAAAATATAAGAGATATCAATTTTACAATCTTAGATGAGTCATTTGACCTCTCTGGCCTTCAAGTTTCCATATTTATAAAGAAAGGGACTGGATTTAATCACTTTAAGTTGTTTTTATCTATTCAAAAATAGCAAAAGTAAGACAAATATCAACACAAACAATTGCCTGCTTTGCACACAAAACCTATTGTTTCATCACTGACTTAAAATTCTAGGCCTGTACCAGACCAGGACGTACGCAGTTGTGTGACAAGGTGCACCCCTTATGAGCTGTCCACCCTCAGCAAGGCCCTTTGTCTCTCTGGGTCAGTTGTTTCATCTACCAGATAATACCAGCGCTGGGCCCTTTCACGCAACTGTCATGAAGATCAATTGAGAAGACATGTTAAAGTTCCTTTAAAAACTGTAAAGCAATAGGAAAATATTAGCTGTCCAAAAATATATATAGTTTGCAAGCCACTCTAGGTTCCATAGAAACCAGTAAGGCTAAATTTAAGATGACCTTTTTTGTTACAGAAATAGTTGGGTGGTTAAAAGGGAAGGCCAAACCACCTCAAGAAGGAAAGCAAAGTATATATATTCTGCCCATGGAATGTTAATATAGTGCCAGGAAAATCTACGAAGAATCATTATGGAAACTATTACCTGTTACAATTCCTCTTTCCCTCCCTCACACAATATGAAACACACACACACATGTGTCAGACACAGAAGCCAGTCCGCATAGGACCAAGTAACATAGTTTGTGCACAGAGTCTTCCGGTAAAGTGTGATGATGGTTGAACTACTGCAGACAGGAGAATTACGGACTCATATTCCCAGCGTGCTCGCGCTTGGTGTTGGTGGGGTCGCGCTGTTGTAGACGCAGGGTGGTGTGTATGTGTGGAGGCAGGTACTGCACGTACCTGGAGGGTGTCTGGAGTCATTGGCTCAGTACTTCCGACAGGAGTCCGAAGTGTAGGGAATGTGTCCTTATTGCATTTAGCAGTAGCTCCCGCAGTGTAGGAATGACGTTGGCAGGTTCCGGCTATCTCTTTTGTGGAGATAATTTTATAGATATTTAACTATCTTCTCCCCTTCTTCCCCCAGATTTAAAAATCAAGGTTTCGCAGTTGTCTATTGTGGACTGCTTTGTGTTGGGAAGTCTGTGCCTCTCCTGGTATGTGTTTGGGACCGGGTGCACACTACACCTTTTCAGTTCCACAGGGATAGGACCAGATGGAAGAATTTGATTATCTAGCAGTAGAGGACCAACTGTTCAGTTGGATACAGAACCGGGAGAAAAGGGTTGAAGAGATCTAAAATGGCTGTCGTATGTGGAGCCAACAGTTTCCGAAGGGAACCAGGCAGGCACTGAGGTGTAGTAATGCAGAATCTCTTCCAAGTACCAGCTGGGGCTTTCAGGAGCCGCTATCCCCACAGCAGACACTCAGCAGGCTCCAAGCAGCTTGACTTTACCATATGTGGAACTTTTTATTCTCCACCTCGCTCCCCAGAGGGACGGGCCACAGGGACACCAGAGGCAGGTGAATTGCTCTTAATGCAGAGCACTAAATCACTGGGTTAACATGAGAAGCCTGGAGAGAGGAAATGGATCTGCAGAAGACTGACTCGGAGTCTCTTAACCTTGGAGCTATTCTGAGCACCAAAAAAGATACCGCATAATGTTTCATTAGGCTTTCACCTTGTGCATACCCTCTTTTATGTGACTGACCTTTTCATCCTTGTACATATTTTCTAAATGCTTTTAAAAGCCATTCAATACTTCAGAATGCTCACTGTACATTTTTTATTCACACAGAATCATACCTTTAAAGTAATGAGGGAGCCGAACAGCACCGCAATCTGTGATTTGTGGGAATTTCTTGCTTTCTCTCCGTTTCAGACACCCCAGTTTGACAGATGGGGCACAAAGCCACAGAGCAATCCATAACTCCGGTTTGTGTCATAAATTTTTAGTCCCTCCTCCTCCACCAAATGCCTGCTTAATGGTGGCTAGAATGCTCAGGCAACAATGTTGGCATGAATTGGTATAATTTAAGACATTTCTTCATACTGGCCATAGAAAACATTTTGCAAATAAAGAGACCAAGCAGGTCTGTTCAGATTTACAAATAACAGGCATCTACTTGTGTCCAAAAATGACAAAGATACAAATTCATGTAGTCCTTTCTTCAAGAATTTTGGTCAGATAAAGTTTTATCAGTGTCTTCCAATTTGATAGAATTTATTTTATTCATAAAAAGCTTCTGTCATTTTAGACTGTGTTACCTTTAGCATTAATACATTTCCTTGCCCTTAATGATTCAGATTATTATTTAAGAGCACTTAAATAGAAGGGGTTTTTGGTGTGTTTTTAAATTCTGTAAACTTTTGAGTGATAAAGAAAAATGTGGAAAATTGTGAATGTGAATCTCTAAAAGGCAAAGCTGGATTTAAGACAGGGCTTCCAGGTGAGCTGTCAGGACACTGTATTGATTACCATTCGGTGGTCATTTCCCTCTGAGACAGTAGGTACCCATCCAGGTGAACGAGGCTCACCTGGGCTAGGAAACGAACAATTAGACATCACTTCCTCAAGCCTTAAGGGATATGCTAGGCTAGGGTTGAATCAGCAGAAAGGCAGTGATGAGAAATATATAAAGGAAAGCAAATTAAAATTCATTATTAGTGAAAAGAAAAAGTAATCATTATTTTCCAACATGAGTAGCATATTAGCCCAACATGCCCACTTCCTTTAAAACGTGTGATATATGCATAATATTAATTAACCCATATCTTCAACAAATATCGAAGTACAAACTAAATCAAATAGTGGACAAGTAATTGTAAAGTTGTAGGTGAAGTTGATTAAAGAAATTAATGTTAATATTTAAATATGTGGTGTTGTCTTATAAAAGGAAGCTAATTCTACCCATCGTTCAGTTATATGTTTTTTGTAACAATTCATATAAATAGGAACCTAAATGTTTCTGGCATTATTTGGGCAATTGCGTTCAGAAGAAGCTATGTTCCTACACAGGAAAAGATTTGAATTATATTTTTGTGTTAAAAATATATCAACAATAAGAAAAATTGAGATTATATAATATAGTGAAGTATATTTCTCTTATCTTGGTGGGTAATGTATGCATATGTATTTTTATCTCTTTCTGAAAAATAATGATTTGTAATATTTTTGATGTACAAGCATAACAATCTAGAGCAAGAAACATCTTATGGTAAAACGATAACAAAAATTTTGTTTAAAAAAATCCAATTAACTTCAGCATAAACATTGAGGCAAATTCGATTTATCTAGTGAATTTCCAATTTACTCAGCTACTTTGGAATTTTGAATATCATGATAGCAATTCATTCTGTTTATGCTTCCCATTTGAGCTATAGTCAAAGGATGGGGATGAAATATAGAGCAACAGGTTTGATTTGTAGAAAAATACCTCTGTCTTTTATTTCATTAAAAAGCATAGGAAAACTTGAATGCAATGTAACAGCAGAGTTTGGGGTGGGAAAGTTATTTTTAAAGAACGTCTCAAATCTGTATTTAGAAAGTGAAACTTTTAAAAATGGAGAGGTCTTTTGTGTTGTAGGTGGACTAACCTCCCTATAATACTTTTTTGGGGGAGAGACTGGAAGAGGTCGACGGCTGCTGGAATGTGGGCTGTAGGGTGTTACTGATGGCTTAAGCCAATTAAACACACAGAGTGGTTCTTTTTGGTGGCAGAAAAACGATGAAATGGTGTTGCATGATAAGGAAGAGCCCAGGGTATGTGCAGTTTCTTCTGCACATGTGCTAGAATCACTACAACTCATAAATTCAAATTACTTTTAAAAGCTGGTCATGATACATTTGCTCATTAACCATATGGAAAATGGCACTCAGGAATTTTTCTACAGTGTGTTTTCAAAGAAAGAATCCAATTGCAGGCAGACATTCCTTAGTACAGTGTTTATGCAGCTGTACTTGTGATTAAATTACACCAAGTCAGGCCCACATGTAGCCACAGAACTTATTACTTTTGAGTACAAAGCACCTTGTAAGGGTATGAGAACTCTCATTGTGATGTTTTTTGGCCTCTTGGCCACTGTATCAGGCAAGCATCAAAAGTCATGCATGTGCTCCGAGGTCTCCGGAGAAGGCGCCAGGGGACAGAACAGTGCCGCTCACACGGTATGAGGAACTTTGACAGTCTACCGGGGGATCGTGGGATTGCTGCTGTCAGCAGTTCCAACAGCGCAAACAGTGTGAAGAAGCTTCCACAGGGATTGAATTACTGAAGACTTCTGCTCCGTGTTTTTTGGTATAATTGAGAGCACAGAGGGAGCTTGATTTCTCTGTCTTATGATTTGAAGGTGAAGACAAGAGCCTGCAGGGCTCTGTCAGAGTTATGGGCATGCTCAACCCAGACTTCAAAAAAATCTAATTCCCATAAAACCTTACAAGGCTGAATTGCTTACCTGAATATAAAAGATTTACTTTCACTGAATCATTTAACACACAACCATATTAATTGCATTTTGAAAAGGAAAAGGAGTGTAGAATACAGTAGAACTGAAAAACCATACGGAGGTTAAAAGAGGGCTTCCGTTCGAATGCATGTTTGAAAGGGAAACCGCTATGTACAGCTGCTCTGACATACTTGGCCACACACGAACACACAAGTTGTATCTCTTGGAAAGAGCACAACATCAATGTTCATTGTTATCTCTATCAAAAATGAGTTAATACCCCTCCTCTATATTCTGAAAGTGTAGACCGATCCAGGTGTATTATACTTATACTGCACCAGTGGGTGTAACTATTATTCTGATTTCACAAAAATAAATAAGAGTTAAAAAATGCCAGCTGGTCATCTTCTGTCACTTTCAGCATGAATAGCGAACTGAGTGCCTCCCTCCTGGGGGGCCGAGGGAGGGGCAGCAGTGTGATCTCCCGGCAATGCAGCCACCTTCTCCTGCCTTTTTCACACGTAGTCTGACCCAAATGCTTCCCTTGTGTGGGGAGAAGCCAACCGTGACAACTTAGTCCCAGGGTGAGGGCAAAAATCTCCTGAGATGTGCCCCCACACAGGAAAGCATAGCATTGCTGCAGCCACATGCAGTTTAAATTAAACTGATGATAGCACAGAGGGCTGTTTTGATTCTCCTAGTTTCTTTCCATGCAAAAAAATGTGGTGGTCAGAATGCATGATAAATATGAAAACATGCTTGGAATGGTAGCTTGCTGTTTGGACTCATGTGCTATCCTGAGAGAAAGTGTTTCACGTACACTTTCTCTTCTTGCAGAATGAAAGTGTTCTTACTTCCACTGCTGCTTAACTGCATCCACCAGGCTTGTCTGTCCTGCCCTGTCTTGACTCCTGGAACATCTTTGGGCATCCTTCCATCTGAAGCCCAATTAACCCACTACAGGGACAGCCCTGAAAGGCACAGAAGCTGCAAATGTATTTATGCAGTTAACCAGCATACTTTATTTAACTATTCCTACTTCAAGCTCTTTTTTTTTTTGGTATGGGAGGGGGGTATCTCCCTAGAACAAATACCAATTGTTAACTTCCCTTTCACATTGCCAGCAAGCAGATCTTTTCCAACTGGGAGTAATATCCTGTTAGCTATGTTTAATTCTTATTTTACCTGGGGGATTGAGAGTACCAAATGATTTCAGCTGCTCAGGCATTACATTTCGGTCTGTCCTCTCCTTCTGCCCCTGTCTTTCTCCCATACTCCTTCTGGGGCCTCCCTATCCTTTATAGTGAAAGGACAGCTTTTCTGTAAACCCAAACCAGTAGGCCCTGTTCAGAAAAGGAACCTTCTGAGACGTGGGGAGGGCCACACACACCTCCCACCGCACATACTCCATTAGACCTGTGCCTTTGTCAGAGCCTCTGTACCTGCACGATGACCATTCATCCTGCCTCGCATCCATTTTTTTTCCCACTTGGCAGAATGCTTTGAGGATGTAACTTTTGGTTAGAGGCAGTTTACCTTTGGCCGTGAAATGGGCACCGTGTACATGGTGTTACCACAGGAGTTCTGTTCCAATTGCATTGTGTCTTAACAACAAAGCCCCCCGTGAAACTCAATAAAATTACCAATTTCACAGTTGATTTTCTTCCTGCTCTGCTCTGCAGCCCTCATACTCCTGGCCTGTCTCCACACACTGCAGGGGATGGTGTCGGACCAAACCAATAATACGGTGCTAAAAAGGGGCTTGTTATAAACCAAGCTGATCTTAATTCTAATTAGTGTGTCCAACAACTTTTACATCTTTGAGCCATCTTCGTCATAAAAAGTACTGCTATCAATGTATTATGAATTGAAAGGAGACGGTTTTCTGTGTAATCGACAGATCGCGCTGTTCTGTTTGATTCGGGCCATAGTTGCATTGCATAGAACACACGTGGATCCATTTTATTTCTCATCCTGTGCTGTGTTTTCTCATCTGATATTATTGACTATGCTCACTTTGGTAATTTAAAATCAATCCCAGCCATAGGACCTAAGGTATATTCACCTTGGATCATTGATTAGAAAGCGAGCATTCTAGATCTAATTCAGCTACCAGCTAATTATGGGATCCTGAATTATAGTCTTTTCTTGACTATTTCTGTACTAATGAAAGAGTAAAATAGAGATGAGGCAATTGAGAAAAAATATATTAAGTGCTATTTATTTTGATCTTTGGATTAATATTTCAAATAAATAATGAACATATTTTAAGGCTCAGGTGAATTGAGTCTTAGCATATTAAACCCTTCAGGCCTTATTAACTACAGAACAAAAATCTGACCTAATGCCCACTGTAAGACACAGTGGAAAGAATTGTACCTAAATTATAAGTATCTTGTTCTCTGGTGAAAATAACTCCAATCACAGAGATCACTGACTTTATTTTAGTAGCTACTTTTTTTTTTCTTTCAGGAGTCGCATTCAATCCCAAACCCATATGAAAGTTTAGGTATAGACTTTGTCACTGAAGCATCATTGGCAGTCCTCTTCGCTGCATTCTTTTATCTAATAACAGACTGTCTGGTCCCATGGCCAAGCCCTGTTGAACTTGCTTTATAATCTCTACTATCTTACAGAAAATATTTTAAAATGTATTGGCAGCAAGAGAAGTTTGTTGAATGGATGCTTGACTAATGGAGTGGATGATTGATTAATGGCTGAATGAATACATGAGTAAACTTAGATGATAATTTCGGGTGCTGCAAAAATACATCCAATGTACAAGTTATTTAGAAACACTGCCATTTGAATTATCATAGAAATCCATATCCATACATAATAATAGCATATTTGAAATCATGTTTTGCTTTTATGTCCTTCAATTATCACTTTTCTTTATTTTATACCTTTAGTTTAATTGAAGCTTATCTCTTTTTTTTGGCATGTCTTCATTTGTAAGTATCTTAGAATGATCGTTAATCCTGCGTATAAATGTGAAGGCCTTTTCCCCTATCAAGTCTACCTTCTTTGAAGCTACTATTTGTAACACTGAACATTTGGTTTCAAATTGGAGCACAGTAATTGTTCTCTTCATGGCCACTTACAGAGGAAGGAAAATTGGTTCAGATGAGCTAAAGGGTGACCCATGCAATAGAGTTCCTCTTGGGAAAACATGATTCACAGAGGAGATTTAATTTTCCTTACATTTCTTATCTTGCACCCCAACTCCCCCGAGGATTGGGAAGTTTGAAAATCCCACAGAAGGCAGTTCCCATGTGTCTAGGAGCTGCACTTACCATGTTGTAACCCGCCATCCTTGCTAACGAAGTGGTTGGGGAATTTCAGAAGTCATCCGGCTTGTCTGTCTTCTAGGGCTAGAAATCAGAATATTAGTAACAAAAGAGTGGCAGTGCCCTGTTAGTCTGAAAATATCGAACAAATAAGATTTTTTTTTTTACTGCTTAATCCACTATCTATATAGTAGTCAGCTCTTTCTTGCATTAAATCAGGTGACCAGCATGCAATTTTAAAAGTGATTATTACTTCAGTATGTAATGTACATGCAGTCTTCCATTCATTCAGGGGATTCTTTGATTTTGTTAAGTTCCAAATCAGCTCACTCTCTTCAAAAGAATTTTAAGTAAAATGAAATCCGGTTTATATCTATCTTTCCAAAGCATTAGTTTAGACGATGACTAGTGGGAAGAGTTGAAGAAACACACCATTTTATTTATAATCAGCCTTCATCCACAATATTAGCCATTTCACCACACACCATGAACCTTGAAACTAGCTGCCAACAACTATCCCCCTCCACTGTGTCCATAAATAGTGGCGTTTCCTTTTCCTGGGCCCCCAAAGCAGCTGTCACACTCGATTTCCATGAGATTTTTCTATACATATTTCCCAAATAAGTTTAATTGCCTTCAAACGATTTAAAATCCTTTGTGTGGAAGAGAAAGTGCCCCACACGAAACTGCCCTCCACCACCGTGTGTGTGTGCTTGTGTGTGTGTGTGTGTGTGTGTTAGAAAATTATCCGCTTGCCTTCCATCAGGTGAATTGAGGCAGAAGGAGACAAAGGGAGCGTGACGTACTAGGAGGCCTCCAGTTTGAGGTGCTCCCGTCACAAGCTTTCATAATGAGTATATTGCATATTACCGTGAGTTATCATGACTGTGACCTGCCTCAGGAGGTCTCATGCCACATCTGTATTAACAACTGCATCTGCTTCAGGGTAACCTTATTAGCTCGCCGCAGCTGAGCCAGGGGCCTCAGGAGGTATTAGACCAGGTCCTCCGGGAGGCCTGGTACTTCTGCTCTCCCTAAATTCAGTTTGGTGTCCAAAATTTAACGTCAGGACCTGCTGAATTTTATTTTGAATTATCTACTATAGCAACTCTAGCAGAAAACACACATGCACATACACCCCTAAATATTGGCAACCTCCCCAAATGCCATCTCTCATTCCCATTATGGCATACGGCCTGTTTGTTTCACATGAAAAGCAATGGAAATATCAAAAGAAAAGTTCTCACTTTGATTTCTGTTTTTCTTCCCGCCATGGGAATGTACAATGTGCTGTAAAGAACACAGGACCCAGTGAACACGTATGTGTGAACTTATGTGTGGAAATTTCATGTCCAAGCCTGACAATGAGAATAGTAAACAAAATTGATCTGAATGGAGTGGCTCGATGAGGAAACATGGTGATGTGTGTGTAGCGTGGTGTGTGTGTGTGTGTAATGTGGGTGTGTGTGTGCATAAGTGTGCTTATGTAGAAAAGAGCCCATGAGTGAGCATTTGCTCTTGCAAGAGAATCCTTTAAAAAAAAGAGCTCTTTATTCATTCACTTCAAATTAATCAGGCACCATGGAATTTGGCCAAGTGCATTTCATTCATTCATTCATTCACCCTCTAGACAGCAAGAGTGACAAAGAAGCATCAGTTCACCTGGGAACATATCTAGGTCAATATCCTACAGGCAAAATTCCCAGAGTGCCCTGGTGACTGCTCATAAAAGGTGCTATCCTCTGATGGGCAAAAGCTCAGCCAATTTCATTTTCATGAGTTTTGAATTTAATGTTGCCTTGCCAGCGAAGACAGATAGAGTAACACATGGCTAAAGTAACCCTTTGATGACTGTTTCAGATTG
Organism: Cheirogaleus medius; assembly: GCA_008086735.1. NCBI lineage: Eukaryota > Metazoa > Chordata > Mammalia > Primates > Cheirogaleidae > Cheirogaleus > Cheirogaleus medius. Next base: position 13,944,695 of record VBSM01003157.1, on the reverse strand, counting down.
TGCCTAACAGAATTCCACCTTGAACCAGAACAGTGTCCCCGGGGTTGAGTTGCCCGGTACCTTCTGCATACCCTCATCTTCTCAAATCTAATGCTCCCAGAGTATTTCCTTAAGCATTTTCTGATACAGTTGCAAGCTACCAACCCGTTATTTTGTTTTGCTGATTTTGAGGCTCTTTTCAACTATAATTTGCAGGACACCTTGCACTGAGCTTAACATCTTACACATGTTGTTCTGCTTAATCCACCGGCATAACTCTGTGTACTATTATCCAGGTGTTACAGTGAGAACACAAAGGCCGAAGGAAGCTCAGTAGCTTGTCCAAAGCCACATACCTAATCCTCAGCCTTTCTTAGCTAGTGTAATTTAGTTGACCCTGATATGAGATTTCTGCATTTTGTGCATTGAAGTGGCCCCATTTTAAGACCTCTTATTCTTTCCAGCCCTATCAAGGTTCACAGCTTATTTCTCTCCAAAGTATTTCCTGTGTGGACCAAAGTACTGTGAAATTTGCAGTGATCTGCTGAATCAGTGCTGTACCTAACTTCATCTCGTTGTCCACAGATGTGATACTTATTTAGTCATCAATTTTACAACCCTAATAAGTCCATTTTAATTCTATGGTTTCTTTTTTGTTATTCGGTGTTAGTCATTTCTCCTCTGCAGAAAGCAACTCCCGTTTTACACATTCCCTAGCTTTGATTCTTTCCTCTGCCAGTAAAAGGAGAAAATTTAAACCCTGTATGCCTGTCATTAGATCACATTTTCTTTCTCCCCTGCCCCCAGGATATTCCCGGATGCTGGGGCTATCCAAACTTTGGGCAGCATAGCAAATAAATGTACTGTGAAGGAAATAAAAAGAAAATTGTCATGAAAGAAACTGTTTACCTCACTTTGCAGAATATACCCCGCCATGCCAAGTGAGCACAGCTTAATTGATAATGATCAGCTTCTCAGTTACCTTTAACCATTTTCTTGTAACCGTATCCTAAAGCTGCCGCACTTTAAATTTCAGTGTTAAGAAAGCTCTGAGCAGGAGTGACCAGCAAATCACTCTGATGGGAAGACTTGGGACAAGTAAAGCTGGTCTTCTGGAATGTTTATGTTCTTGTTTATCTCCTAGGTCTTTACATACTCACTTGCTTTAATTCATTTTCTTTCTTTCATATTTTTCTGTTTGGTATTTTTACCTCTTCTTAATTTATCTCCTTTCCTTTCCTTTCCTTTCCTTTTTTCTTCCCTATGTTTTTTATCATCATAAATGGTTTTACAGACTTTCCCTTTTAGTGCTTTAATGGTTTCACACATAATGGTGTTTCCTTTTTGTCTGAATATTTCTTCTCTAAAAATCAGAGAGTAAAATACAGAAAAGTTATTGCCATTTTTCCTTTGAATAATCTGCATTGTTTATGATTATGGCCAATTTGGAAAGTGCAGAAAAATATACAGAAAAATTAATTAATTACAATTCCAACACTGGGAGCCAAATTGTGATATTTTGGAATATTTTCTTCGACTTTTTCTTTCTTCAACCTTCTTAAACATTTATGCAAATACACATGCAAATGCATATATACTTTAAGTATGGGTGTGATCTTACTATACAATGTAATACTTAGGTGGTTTTTGCTTTTCTTACTTAATATTAGTACATAATGCACATATTCCCCATGTCATTAAATATCTTCAAAGATCTCAAATACATAATTTACATTTTTGAGTGTTTATGATTTTTCAGATACTGTTCTAACTAAATGTTTTAATTAATTTAATATTCTAAGAGATAGGTACTACTATTATCCCTATTTTATATTAAAGAAAGCTAAGCCACTAAAAGGTTAAGTAACTTGCCCAAGGCCACACAGCTAATAGTTGGCAGGATTTGAACTGATCAGTTTGAGGTCCAGAGACTGTGTTCTAAACTACTGAGACACAATGACTCTTTACATGCCTTACTGATTTCAACATTGCCCCCCCCAGACACTTGTGCCCATCTTTATTTAAACAATTCACTGGGACATTTTGCATAGTCTAACTTGGACACTTTGAATTATTACCAACGTGGTGTTCTTCTAAACAATACTGTAATGAGCATTCTCCTCTATAAAACTATAGAATTATCTCCTTATGGTCAATTCCTATGAGTAAGAAAATATCAGAATATTCTTCATGCTTTTCATATGAACTTTCAAATTTGGGGTCAGTAAAGTTATACTAATATATATCTTCTCCATCAGTGTGTAGGAATACCTATTTCCTCATACCCTGACCACACTGAATCTTAGACACTTTTTAAATGGACAGTTTTTATTTTAAAAACCTCCATTTGATATGTAGCAACAATCTCTCATTTTAATTTGCAATTATTCATTATTAGTGAGATTGATTTTTTCACTTTTATTTGCCATTTTATTCGTTAATTTAGAAAGAACTCATTCATGCCTTAACTCCATTAAAAATTAGTGTTTGCCATTTTCTTATTGATTTCTAAGAACTCTTCAAATTTTAAGGTTATGAGACATTTTGTCTTTTAGTATATTATTTTTCCCTTTTTGCTATTTGCCTTTTTAATGGTGTTTAATATACATATATTTTTAATTCCTAAGTATTCTAAAATATAACACGTACATTTTAAATTATGATATATATAGTATATATAATATCATAATTTAAAAGGTACTACTAGCCTTTGCAAATTACAACAGTCAACAGATAAAGAAAATGCTCTTGCCTGAATTGTGGATGTAGGCAGTATATAAAATTTAAGTCAAGACTTGAATGGATGAAACCAGGTCCAATCATCTTTCTACTTTGCTTGTTAGACTTTTAAAAGTGTATTTAAGTATGTTTGTACATGTGTGAATTTTGAATCTCTGCTTTGAAGAGGTGAATGAGCATGAAAAAATGTTTCTTCTTAAACAGAGGACATTGATAAGTAGATTTTTATTCAGTGAAATCCCCAGAACAGAATGCAAGTACACAGAGGAAGGGCACTGTGGGAAGATCAAAGGAATGGTTGTTGATGGGAACTAGACTCTTTATCTTGCTCTGACATTCTAACTGGATGACTTTAAGCAAGTTCATTTCATCTTATTTTTTAAATAAATGTTATTGTATGTATTTAAGGTATGCAACATGATGTTAAAAGATACGTATATATAGCAAAAGGGTTACAATAGTGGAACAAACTAAGGTGTCCATCATTTCACATAGCTACTCATCCCCTCCCCCCATGGCAAGAGCAGCAATAATCTACTGATTTAGCAAAAATTCTGAGTACCACACTCTATTATTATCTATAGTCCTCATGTTGTATGTTAACTCTTTTGATTCGTTCTTCCCGCTTTATTTGCTCCTTTGTGCCCTTTGACCTACATCTCATCATCCTTCCCCCACCTTGGTTACCACTGTTTTATTCTCTATGTCTATCCAAACATATATGTCAACTAATTTTGGACAAGGGCACCAAAAAAACAAAAAGGGCAAAGGATAGTCTCTTCAATAAATGGTGCTAGGAAAATCGGATTTCCAGATGCAAAAGAATGAAATCGGACCCTTATCTTACACTGTACACAAAAATAAACTCGAAGTGAATAAAAAGGCCTAAATATAAAATCTGAAACCATAAAACTCCTAGAAGAAAATATAGGGGAAAAGCTCCTTGACATTGGCCTTGGCAATGATTTCTTGAATGTCACACCAAAGGTTCAGGCTACAAAAGAAAAGTATATATGTGGGATTACATCAAACTAATTCTATCCTTTGTATAGCAAAGGATAGAATCATCAAAATGAAAAGACAACTGACAGATTAATAAAAATTTCAAAACATATATCAGTTAAGGCATTAATACCCAAAATTTATAAAGAACTCGTACAACTCAATAGCAAGAAAACATGTACCCCAATTTAAAAATGCTCAAAGGACTTGAATAGATGACAGGACTTGAAATAGATTTCCCCCAAAGATGTCATAAAAATGGCCAACAGGTACATGAAAAGCTGTCCAACATCACTAATCAGGGAAATGCGAATTAAAACCACTGTGAGATACTACCTCACACCTGTTAAGATTACTATTATCAAAAAGACAAGTGATTGCAAGTGTTGGCGAGGGTGTGGAGAAAAGACAACCCTTGTATATTGTTGGTAGGAATCGTGCGTTGGTGCAGCCATTATAGAAAACAGCATGGAAGTTCCCAAAAAAATAGAACTACCGTATTTCTTCTGGTCATATACTCAAAGGAAATGAAATCACCACCTCATAAAGGTATCTGCACTCCCATGTTCATTGCAACATTATTCAAATAGCCAAAATATGTAAACAATCTGAGTGTCCATCAGTGGATGAATCACCTTATTTTTAAAGATGGTTTGTGTACTAGACAATCTCTAAGTTCTTCAGCTCAGCCTTCTCTGAGGTTACCCAGAAGTGCATTCCATCACCTCTTAAGTAAATACTCTTCCTTAAAGACACAACTCATCTCACCTGTCCACCTGACAATCTTAGCCCTTCTGATATGGGTTATTTACCCGTTATCTATTGGAGTAATTTAGAAGTGGTTTATTTAAATTTCAGGATATTAGAGGCCAAATAAAATTTCTTCTTATGCCATACTATGTGGAATGAAGTTGGATCCCAGCTTATACTAAGAATTTGTTGATTGATTCATTAAAACTTCTGACATCCATTTTTGCCTGTTTGTCCCCCCACTCCCTTCACCTGTACCTGAACCTTCAGCCTCTTCTTGGCATCAGGTCCCATCAGAGCCAAGTGTGTGACTCACGTAGGCACTTATTTCTAGATGTCTCTGGGGAAAATCTTTATGTCCCCATTCCATGTCCGTTGACCAACTTGTGTAAACCTTGGTAATTAATTAATGGAGAAACAGCAATAGCAGCAGTTTCAGGTCACAGCATGTTTCTAATTTATTAATTACTTTAATAGTTGAGGAAGTAAAGCCTTTTAAGGAAAAGGTCATTTTGGATTTGGGACTTTTTTTCCCTAAATAGCTTGAACCAGAATGAAATCAACCATTTTTTCAGTCTTGGATACTCTCATTTTGCTAATGGAATTGACTACTAGAACAGATTAGGTTTGAATTTGGAATATAGTTCCTGATCTGCAGGGACAACAGAACACATAACTAAACATCCCCTCATTGCTTCTTTAGTCTTGTTACTGTTTCCGTGATTTCTCCTTTTGCTCTATTCCTGATTTCTTAGAACCATTGATATGAAAACTGGAAAAGCTCAGGATTCTATAAGGGAGTTCCAATATTTTGGCTGGTTCTGTTGTGTTCTCAGTATTGTGACTGGTGAGGCCTTGTCATTTCCTTTAGAATGGCGCAAAGGCATGTTGGGGAGGAGAAGGAGGAGAAGAGGAATGGGTTATAGGACAAAGGAAAAAAATGCAATCCTGCTAAAACCTTTGAAGTGTTAGACGATCCATCTGCCTGTTTGAGTCTGAGGCTGAATCACTTTTTAAAATGCATCAAATGTTTGAGTGTGAAGTTCGGTCCTGACAGCATCTGTGATTCTCTGTGGAGACATCCGCAGCGCAGTTTCTCAGACGCTGTCTGTGTTCACACGAGAAGGGTTTGATCCAAAGACCCAGCCAGACTGGGACCATGTGGAGTTGAAGTAGACAGGTCGTTTCAGCAAGGTCCTGTGAAGTCTCAGCAGCCAGGCCCCATAAAATCAGAGTGGGACGAGCTGGAGGCTTTTAATTCCAACCTGAAGCCATGTTGTCAAGCTTCTCATTATCCCGGTTCCAGAAGGTAACAGGAAAACAGGGCAGAGTAGACCAGGCTTCCCCATGACTTCATAAATCCTGCTTGTGAGGAAATGGGTATGCACAGTAAAGGAAGTACATTTGCAATTTGAAAGCACGGATTTTTTATTAGAGGGTTGTAGTGATGTGATTTCCATTTACATGATGAAGTGAATTACTTAAAATGCTGGTGTAGATGGCATGCACCTTGGAAGTTTAGCTGACCAACATTCTCCACCCTGGCAGCATCAAGATAGCTTAGTAGTAGCACAGCAGGTACCGAAATACATAGTAAACAGGCACCATTAGAAAATATGCATTTAAAACCTTAACTCTGACTGTTTTACTCATTGAAGATAATTATTTTTAAAACATCACAGAGTTTGTGTTTTAAGATGATACTATGCATCTTACAGAGTTTGGGGTATTTGGGATCAGATTTCAGTAAGAGTAACTTCTATCACATGATGGTCATCCCCAGAATTCTTGTAGAAAAGCAGAAGTTCTGTAACTTTGCATTTTAACCTAATCTTTGGTAATTATACTATTTCACTAATGACAGCAAAGTATAAAAAATCGGCAAAAACTATATTTAGCAGTGAAAAAAAAGAGTTTGAATTCACTCCCCATGAAATTCAGTCTGTGGCAAATTTCAGACCCGTGTGCAAAAATTCACAAAGTATTTAGTCAGAAAGAGGAGTTTTCTGTGAAAGGACATTCTTTTCCTTGTCATAACACAAGATCGTAATTTTCCAGGCTATTATTAGTACCAAATTTAAAGCTTGTTTTTTGAGTTAAATTCTCTCTAGTAATAAAAACATCCCCTTTGGTAATTTATTAGACACCTAGGGAGGGGCTTTAAGTTTTGGGAATCAGTAGAGGACAGTTTTCTAAATTGCCTTTGTAGTGTACTCAATAAATGCCTAAACATAGGTCCTCTGATCTTCCAGGTGGCTAGTGCTTTAGAAATTTGTGGAAAGATTCCATAGTCTGGATTCATAAATGTAATACTTTTGAATCCTAACTCTTTAATTCTCTGGGAAACCTATGTAGACAGTGGAAAGGTATGTTAATGTTTACTCTCTCTCATGTAAGAAATGACCATTAGGGGCCAGATACAGGAACACAAGATCTGCCAATACTCATCCCACAAGAAAGGACTGGACTTTACTTAAGTCTTTTATTTATGAAAGTCACTCATTGTGAAAGATGAATCCTGAAGTGAAATCCTAACTGTGATTGACAGTCTTAGCTTATGGGAGGGTGGGGCTTTTCTAGTACTTAAACCTAGATCCTGGACTGTTTTATCATCTGCATATAAAGTGAGCTCTGACTTTCTGACCAGTCTGCTCGCCTGAGCAGCAAGTTCAGACTGATCCTCTGCACAAAGCCTGCCCTGCCTCCCTCCTGCCCTTTTGCCTACCAATCCCTAAAAGGTGAGTCTTGGAGGAAAGAATTAAAAGAAATGATAAAACTCTAGTTCAGCCTACCTGCTGAACACCTGAAGACTAGCCATACCCCAAAAGAACATGGCCCAATTTTTGAAACTCTACTTAAAGAGCGAATCAGTCATTTATTCACTCAACAACGTATTGGGAGTACAAAGATAATCAGAATGTTACCTTTCCTCAAGGTAATAGTAGTAATAATAGAAATAATCGAAATCTACTAAATCACAAGGTATTAGGAGAAGACGAGAAGTGACTAAATGAACATGCCCGAGAGGGTCAGAGAAGGCTTTATAAAAGAAGAGACTTCTGGACAGAATCTTGAATGATGAGTAAGGTTCCCAGAAGGGTCAGGGAAGAAGGGTGTTCAGTCAGGAAGAGTATGTCTAAAGCATGGAATTGCAAAAGACTCAGGGAGATGCTCTTTCAAGTACTCATCAAACAGCCCATTTCCAAGCCAAGGAAGTTGGGTTTTATCTTGAGAGCAATGGAGAAGCTTTGCAGATATTTTAATCTTCAAATCCTCAGTCTTATTAAGTGGACAACTTAGTAAGACCTGAGCAGGCTGGACAGTAGGACTGAAGGCTGAGAGACCACATGCAGGGAAGTAGAACCAGCCTGAGAATTTAGAGGTAGAACAAAAGACCATAGCAGTGGAAATGGAGAAGAAATAGGATTCAGAAATACTGAGGAATTCTGACCCAGTTGATGAGAACGAGTGGTAAAGGAGAGGAAGGAGTCCCAGGATGCCCCAAGTCTGTCTCCGAAATTTCCATCCACCAGTCCATATGGAGAACAACAAATCCTTCTTCTGCCATAAAGTCCTTCATGTATTTTATTTCACCTGACATGCCTCTTCTCTTGATATTTCTCCAAAATCAAAATCCTCTAGTTCCTTCAAACCCTGCTCTTATGTCATGATTTCAAAACCACCATCACTTCTCCTCCACATTTGTTTCTCCAGCCTGTGTTCATTTAGTCATTATCTGGTTGATGCCAGGGACTCTTTCACGGATCGTAGATACAAAGATATGCTGAGCATATCTCAGGGAGCTCACAGTCAATAGGCAAAAAGACAAAAAATGAGTAATGATCTCTCTCTGTTGTAAAGGTTTTAATGAAGGTGTCTGCAGAGGAGTGGTTCTCAGCATCTTCTCTGTCCAGAGCATAGCTGATACCTGTGACAGAGCAGCACCTGTCCCCACCTTCCAGACAGATGCACAGTCCACCTCCTGTCTCTAAGGTTCAGGGCAATGTGGACAAAGACCTATGCCTTATAATTCACCCTGGTCCCCAAGAGCAAGATAATAGACCACAGTTGGCCACATGGACACTCTTCACTTAGCTCTAGAGTCTGAATAGTTAAGGGTGTGGTGAAGAAAGAAGAGTCCTTTCGGATTAGGAAGACATAATAGATGTGGTTCCTCTTCTGTACATGTGTTTTATTCTCCAAGTTCATTTATGTCAGCACACTGGAAAGAGACATAGCAGAAGCTGGTACTCGTATAAATAATAGATTTGTTGCTATATTTATCGCACCAAGCTATTATATTGACTGAGGAACAGTAGTCTTAAATAATTGTATCTTTTATGCACTTCTGATGTTAAACATTAAAACATCATGTCTTCTCCATCTCTCCTTGAACCCTCATTTATGACAAAGTAAAAAGATTTTTTTTAAAATTCAAATGCTCTGAAAACCAATCCTTCGCTGACTCTGACTGAAATTTGTCACTCACAAAAAACAGTTATCTTACAATTTCACAGCAGGTAGACCTTCCTTTGCTAGTCCAGGTTCAGGGTGTCTGGAAACAAACCTGAGTATTTTGTTGAAGAGCTTTTTAATTTCTCATAAAGATTTATCGATTGACCTACTCTGTTTCCAGAATAGTTATTCTTAAAGAAAAGAAGGAAGGAAGGAAGGGATGGAGAGAAAGAGGGTAGGGAGGAGGAAAAGAAAAAAACAGAAAAGAAACTTTAGTTTTTTGAAAGATCAAAGTGATACATAGAACTCAACACCCATAAAATAGATGACAGATGTGAATACATTGTGACCAAAAACTTTGAACTTGGTCCCAGCTCCAGACCATAGGAATATCCATCCCCTGGCGAGCCTCATGTCTATACTCAATCAGGATAACTAAGAACGGCACAAATAAGTCCCGTGCAAATAATTATGTTGGGTCCATTTATGCCTCACATTCATACATGCCCTACTAATTGAATCAAGTCTTTAATCCCAGGATTCATTATCTATTTCCCTATCTAAGTCTTTTTTCCCATTTATATTTAGCACCCAGCTGTCCCCTTCTCCAAATGGTCAACTGCAGTCTCATAAAAGTCTTGAGATTGGCCTCCCGAATGCCCAGCTTTGTGCAGCAATTTTCTCAGCAGGGGGCAGCTGGATCTTGGTGCATCCCTGCCTCTGGGTTAGAATTGTAAAGAGAGGAAGCCGCTTGGAATTGGGGAAATAGAACTCAGCCCTTCCTAGCAGATATTCCAGGTAGAGTCGGGCGTGGTGTTCGGTCAGGACAGGGTACTGTTGCCTTTTGTAGTAGTCAGAATAAAGCAATAAAAAGATCAGTTAAAATGCTTGCTGGAAGTTATTGATAGAAAAATTCTTTCCACATGAAAGATGATAAACAGAGTGTTATCTGAAGATGGATTTGTTTTAATTTGGCATTGATGTATTTGATACCTGGTAGGATCAAAGAAAACAGAATCAAAGGGAGAAATACAAGCAGCCCTGCTTCTCTGAATATAGGCCTCTTTTATAGATATAAAATCTCGGGACTGTAGTGCTCAAATTTATTTGTACTGATGTTTGTTTAAAGATCAATATTAAATAAATTGGTCTGGAAGCTATAGTCATAAAGCAGATGTCGAACTAATGTAATCCCACAATGCCATTTTGTCTACTGCATGAAACCTGGTTAACTGTGTACTTCTAATAACATGTGGAAATCTGCTGAAAAAGGAAATAGCTGAACTGGATTTTCTGAACTTGGACTAAATTATAATTGAATGTGATGGGAATTTTAAAAATTTATATTTTGGTCACTTTCAGGATGGTGATTGTTCAGTTTTTATATAACCAAGTATCAAAGGTTCATATAACCTAAAGCTTCCGTATGAAATATTTAAAAATTTCTCTTTAGACTTCATTATTACACCTTAAAATGAAAGGTAAATCTCAGGTAACTCTTACTTGTTTTGGTAATTGTTGACGTTATTGTTATGTTTGAGCTTATTGTTGGCATTCATTCATTGATTTGTTTTTGATCATTGCCTTTGCAGTTTTTTTGTTAACTGTGCACTGGTATGTATTGGTGCCTTTATAAATCTCAAATTTTTGCCCTGCCCTGTAACCTCTGAAGATTCAGAAGAAGAAAACCACATAAGAAAAAGCTATAGTTGTGTATCCCGTATATGATGCCTGTGCAATCTTACTCCCACTGTCTTTATCACATGTTTTTGAGCATCCAGTTATGTTTTGTTTTGTTTTATTTGCAAACCCATAAGATATGACTCCAGCCATCAGGGATCTTAGAACCCAGTTGTGAGTGGAGGACAAGATATAGATATAAAGAAATGATCACCATGTAATGTAATGTGGGTAAAAGGTCAAACAAGAAGGTGACAAACTCCAGAGACACTAAAAAATGATTTATTTCATACCATTGAGTCATCAAGGAAGAAGAGGACTTGAACTGGGCCTTGATCTACACAACATTTTTTTGGTTCAGGAAAATAACACCGAAGAATGACATGGCATGACTTTCATAGACCTTAAAGAGGTAGTTATTGTTAACCTGGCCAAGGAGCAAGGGTTATAAAAGTGAAAGTTAGTTTTCTAATAAAGGTGTTTTTTTGTTTTGTTTTGTTTTGTTTTGTTTAGAAAACCAGATAGTGGAGTAATTAATTGTCTTTTTTTTCCCAGAAAAACCAAAGTCATAGCATAAAACATGCTCATACAATTCTTTTGCTGTATCTTTTCCAGTTATGTACAGGGTTCCTTGCTTGTTTTCTTTATCTCTAAATGCTTTTTATATTTCCTGACCCCAAAGAACACCTGGAAGATCATTTTCATAAATTACTTATATGACAATTGTGAGAACAAGGCAACTTTTTTGATTTGCTGAAATTGCTTATTGTTCATCATTTGCTTGGGAGAGCTAGAGAGACAGTGATTAGAATAATAGGGACCAGGGTCAGATGGGTGAGTATAAAGCGAAAGCTCTGCACTGGCCAGCTCTATGACCTGGGGCAAGTTATACAACCTTGCAAAGACTCAGTCTCCTAATTCATAAAATGGGAATAGTGGTTGTAGCTAACTAATAGGATGGTTTTAAGGATTGGATAAAATAACCTATGGAAAAACATTAAGCACCATGCCTTAATTGTACAATTAAGACTTTGTAAATGATAACTATTGTAATTATTTCTCTAAAGGTTTCCTATGTTGTCATATCCTAAAACATCTGAAACAGTTTCATTTCCACTTTCTAACTATCTGAAACTATACAGTTTTCTAGAAGAGTATATTAAACATTAGAAATGAATAAAACAGATGATATTATTAACTTGTAAAAGTGAAATCAAACCATTTTATTGGAAGTTAGAATTCTCCATGAATGCATTTTACATAGTTGTAAATGTGAAAAAGTATTTACTCTTGATAACTCTTAAACCAGGTACTTCTTAAATCCTTTGTCCTTGCGCAAAGAGAGGTTGTTGAGCATCATAATATTAGAAGTTAGGATTGTCATTTGGGCCATTTGTGCTCAATGACTGTCCCAAGCTTAAGTCCAGTGGGATTTTTCTCTTGACTACTCCTGTCATTCAAATATGGGTGAAGTGACATCCCATGCGATCAGGCGGAAAAGGTTTGGTTTTTTGTTTTTGTTGGGTTATGTTGTTTTGTGGTTTGTTCTTGTTGTTGTTGTGCAATAGGCTTTGCCACAAAGAGTTAACAAAGAATATAGATTGGTAATACAGGCCTAGGAAATTAAGTTATCTGTTTTAAAAAGTCTTAACCTTCAGGAATTCAGGACTCTCATTCTTTCAATATTAAATACTATTTATGTAAAGTATTGGGGAAAATTCATGGACTTCAATAAGGAGAGGGAGAAATGGCAAAGAGAGACTGATATTTTTTCTGGGAGGCTAGCTGGCTTTGTATGGTTAGGAGAATGCATAATGGACAATGGCCAAAGAAGCTCTGCATGATATGAAGCTTCAGCGTGGTTACAAAAGTCAAGGTTAGCTTCAAGCATAGTGTGGAAAACTATGTCTACAACCAGGGCTATGGAGATAGTTTTTTCAGCATGAAAGGGTGTGATCTTGGAGGAGTTCCACAGACAATCATCTGCAGCCAGCAGAGCTCTTGCATGCTGGTGAACTTACTTACATATGTGGGTCACACAAAGGGGAGAACGGAGCTCTTTGTTCCATGTCTGTGGGATAACTGAGTTTTCTATGATATAAATGGGGGCTTAGCACTGCAGTGGATATTTTCCTGGACAGCATGTAGGGACAATAGATCTTTAGCCTTTATCTTAAGAATTCTAAAATGACTCTTTCCTCTTGTGTTTTCTTGTTAATCAAAGACTAACTTTAAAATGTGAAGATGTTTTCATTTTAATAGTTCCAATAAATATCCGCTTTCCTCAACTTCAACTGTTTCAGCCTTGGCTTCTTTGATTTTTCTTTTTTTTCCTTGAAAGCCTTAATCATAGATAACTGGAGGGCAGAGAGTTGCATTTCTTATTTGGGGTTGTTCTGTCACTCTGGAATGTTTTAAATGTCCAAAAGTGATTTTAGTTAGCATCTTGATTTAACATCTTTAAAAATCCATGTATGTGTATCCAGTTTATATATTTCTACTTTTCTTAATAAAGATATAAAACTTAAAGTAAAATTGTGGCTGATTGTGCTGAATTATTACTCTAAGATAGATTCATCAAATCTCCCAGCTGTATAAGACAGGGCTTACTAATGAAGTTCCCTATCAAAAAGAAAAGCCTAATTTTGATTTGGCTTAGGTAATGAACTTCTTTTTCCTGGTGTGATTATCTGCATGGGGTGGCTAAAAGAGTAGCAAGAGAGAGTGCGCTCACAGAAGCATTATGCAAAATGTCTTTTGTCTCTTTTTGCTGGGATATATTAAATTTTCAATGTAGTCTATGTAATATAAAATTATGATAATGACTTTTGGCCCACTGTGAAGGCAGCTTGCTGGTCCTGAGCGTGTGTGTCTGGCTTGAGCACTAGGATACACTGTGGGAGTTGCCTTTTCTATTAACAAACCTCTAGATACCTAATGATGAATTTTCTTTCACCAAATGTTCTCCTTTTGTCTAAAATACAAGCATTTTCTAAATTGCTTTTGAGAAAAACAAGAGAGGCAGAGAGGTCTATGGCACTAACAAGGGATATTGAAACAAAGCAAGGGATTCAGTTAGCATCATTCTTGTAATTATAAACCATCCAAAAGGTTGTTTCATGTACTAGTGAAAATATTTACCAGCTTATTGGAATAACTGATTGCATCACTTAGTAAGAGAACAAATTGAACAATTTACTCATAAAATATTTCTGTTTCTTCTAGTCATATGAAATTTGATGGTTGAATATATTATTGATAGTTATAGCAACTTTCAGTATCTATAGGCCCTTCTCAATGGGGATAAAATGTTTCCTTTTTTTCTATTTCTTTTTAAATTTTTTAAATAATAGAAATGTGTAAAATAATAGACATTTCTGTTTTTGTGTTCTTTAGCATATTCGACACAAAGTATCTGAAGAAAGCTTTATGAAGAAATTTGCAAGTACTCTATATTTCCCGTCACTTTTAATTTTAAAATAATGGTGCTTAGAAATCATACTGAAGGTTACTCTCAGAGTTGTCACCGCTGAAGGCTAGCAACTTATTCTAAACAACACCATCCTGGCTCCGCATGCCATTTAATTGTCCTTAGAGCTAGTTTACAAGATACCCAAGAAAATCTGTCTCATCACCTTATAGCCACACTTCATATTGCCTTAATTTTTCATCTCTTTATTGTTGAAGGCAAAAATCTACCTGAAAAACAGGACTTTTGCTGCTGGGTAGTTATGACCCCATCTCTTATCAACGTGACATGATAATAAATTTCTGTTTAGAAGTTCACAGCTATTAGGGAAATTTCTGTGATGTCACAAAGCATAGACGTGATATTTGCTAGGAAATTGCTTTAGAGAAAATCCACTCTTTAATGCTACATTGGAAATGCTGAAAAAAAAATACTGTCAGTTGGAAATGCTGAGAAAGAATATTATAAGTGCAGAAAATAAGATACAGAGTACATGTTGGCCCTAGACGTGTTATTTCAAAGTTTTGTGAGGCATCTGATGCTTATTAAGTTGCCTAGTTATGTTAGGGGAAGGTCTACACCAGTATATTTGCATATCTATTGATAACAATGTGAACACCTCTAGCAAGTGTGATTTTGTTTGTAGGCAGATTAATAACTTTGGAACTGAATTACCATAACCTATTAGAATAGTTAATTAGAATTGCTTTTAAAAAGCAAACTAAAGGACACATGTGAAATAGGAATCTCTTAAGTAACGATCTCCTGAATTTTCTTTCTAAAACTCATAGAAACTATTGCAAAGTAGTGTTAATGAATGTTTCTTCTACCTTTCTTACATGTTAAAAAATAACGTACAAAAGGAAAAGGAATGTAAAGGATCCATGAAAATCTAGGGAAAAAAAAATCAAAGGTATCCGTGGACTGGTTAAAGTAGATGGTAGTTTTGCAGTTAGTTGGCTCTATTTTTTTTCTCCCATCTGTGACTTGATGTCTCAAGGTTCCCTTGCCTAACTAATCTAAGACTTGGGAGCCACATCTTTTGCATGAAAGTACTATTCTTCTTGTCTTCAGTAAAGAAGTCTCAGGAACTCTCAAGGTGGGCAGTGAGGAAATGGATTAAGAATTAGGTTCTGTGTTCATTAGTCATTATTCCATTGAATGCTGCCAATAAAGAGGCTAGTTGCAATAACTTTATTTCAATCAGTTTTATTTGGGGATGACAAGTATTTTTTTTCAATCTAGACAATGCTTATGGCAATGGCTTGATCTTCTTTTTAAAAGTAATTTTAAAAGTCAGGAGGGATGCATCTGAATGACCCAGGTGCTGTGCCTGGTGAGCTGCCTGTACTTGGTAATAGCCAGAGGTGGATGAAAGGACTGGAAAGATCTAGGAAATTAGGTTGGTAAAGTCCAAACGGTGTCAGTCTGGTTTATTTGATGAGGTGCTGTGCTTCTGTGACTACTCTATGCCTGAGCCAAAAAATAGGATCCTTTTGGTCCAAGCTCATTCTTCCATATGTTCCCTTTTTGGTGTAATGGGGGAGGATGGGAGAAGCAGCCCTTTAGGAAAAACGTTTAGTGTTTTAAGCTACACAAGATGATGTTTGCATAGCAGAAAGACAGTTCTTGGCAGCACATTTTTATGTTTTTGCCTTTAATTCTGTGTCTGTGTTTTATCAGCTAAAGCAGACAGGCGCAAATGAGCAAAAACTTCCTAGCACATGGAATGTTGGAAAGTTACACTGGTCACCTACAGTCATGTGGTGATGTTGTTTTAGGGAGGGTCATGGCGCTATAATTGGGAAACTGGGGATTATTTTATTTATACTCATTAGAGTATTGCTGAAAAATCTGAGCATGTATTAATCATTTACAAGATAACCAGGGAGCCAAGAAAGGCTTTAAATTAAATGCGCCCTAACCTGTGGACAATAAACACTCTCCTGAAAGCTCACCAGAAAATCCCAAGTCAGATGACCAGCAACCTATCCACCTCTGTAGACTACGAAGAGTGTAAATCCTGAAGGAGAGGTGCACACAGGGTTCAATCTCTGCCAAGGGGCAGTAAGTCATTTGCTTCGTAGAAACTTGCTAAACTGAGGGCTTTTCTTTAGACGTGGTACCAGTAAGGGAACCCTGGAACAGAATTTCCATCTTCTGTGCCCTAAGGAAAATTGGCCCCCAGGGGACACCGTAACTTCCAAAGAATATTCCATTTCCTAAAGCCTTGCAAAGCACACGGATGGTGTTCTATTAAAAGGCATTGCATTTTCCAGCACAATTTGGCAACATCACAGTATCTTTTGTGCTCTTTAAACATGAACAGCAAACTTTTTTTCTTAACTTTTTATGTGAAACAAACACGTAATATGTAATTGACTAGTGAGAGGGCAATGAGAATCAAAACATTTGTCCAAAGAAGCTTAGGCTGCTGTCTTAATATAACATCATTCTGGTCACCAAAAGCTGGTCCCCATTTAATGGCTGGAGGCACATGTCATTGTCAAGCTTTCAGCTTTTTTTTTTTTTTTGATCCGCTTTAGGAGAGGAATCAGGCAAGGTGAGGTTCCACTTAATGGGTCTGTTTGAAGGTTTCTTGAAGCCAGAGTGCCATTGCATTTGATTTAGTTCATCTCATCGGGTAAACATCTGAATTTCTGCTTTTTGTCACTTAGCTTCACTCTGGAGTAATTATTGAGTCGTTTTAAAGCAAAATGTTTGAGACAGGTCTTCGATTTTACTTCAGCCAAACTCATGTGTATGCGTCGGTGGTTATTTTCTTCTACAAATCTTGGCATCATGGTAGAAGTATTTGTACTTCGTTTCCTACACTAAAAAATTTTTAGGAATATAGCAGGGCCGATAAAAATGTCCTCCCCTCCCATTTTCCCTTGTTGGGAGCTCTATCTTAAAAGAACCACTTGTCATTCTTATCAAAATGGTGCTGGACTTCTCCCCTCTGCCACCCCATATGTTGAAAAATGTTGCCATTATTATCCCACCCAGTTTTATGCATCTTCCAGATGATTTAACTGAACTGATGCTATAGAGGATATGCTGACTGGCACTTTTCCCATGCTTAATGTGTTAACAAAAGCCAATGGTGTCAGTTTTAACAGTTTTAGCTAAATTCCCACGACACTCTTAACAAACGCTGAAACCTCTGCCATGTCTTACCCTGACAGATTTCCTGCCGTCATTGCACACTTAAAATAAATGTCATCCCCAATCAAAAAGTTCACATTTTCTCTGACAATATAATTTGTTACTTTGTTCCTGCTTTATCTCTTTCTTTGGCATAGCAATCTTAGCCGAGCCGTGTTACTTTTCTCCACGTTGGCTGCTGTCCTTTTTGTTCTTCCAAGTACCCTGGCGCGGTAAGAAAGGGAAGCTAAGAAGAGACTGCCTTTTCATTTTGTTCAGGAGTTGATAGAAATTTCAATTTCTGTGATTGGGTGAAGCAGATAGGTTATAAATTATGAACCGACACCATAGTCTCCTTTCACCCAAGGTTTTAGTCCATTTGGGATACTGTAACAACATACTATCAACTCGGTGGCTTATAAAAAACAAAAATATATTTCTCAAATTTCTAGGGGATGGGAAGTTCAAGATCAAGGCACCTACAGATTCTGTGTCTGCTGAGGGCCACTTCCTGGTTCATAGACAGCACCTTCTTGCTGTCTCCGTAATTTGGTGGAGAGGGCAAGGGAGTTATCTGGCGTCTCTTTTATAAGGACACTAATCCTGTTTGTGAGGGTTTGTCCCTCATGACCTAGTCAACCTCCCAAAGGCCTAATACCATCACCTTGGGGTAAAATTTCAACATGTGAATTTAAGGGAAGACATAAACAGTCCATTGCATCCAAAGATCCAGTTGCTGTATTACTTAACACAGAGCACTTGTAGATAGACAGAAGGATCATGGTTCCAAAGAAAGAACTTGGACTTTGGAGTGAACCTGGGTTAGAATATTGGCTTTCTGTGTGTAGTAGTGGGCAGATCACATGATATTTCTGGCCTTCATAGTCTCATCTGAGAAAGGGGTATAACACCTGTAGCCAAGGCACTCAGCAGATGGCAAATCCCCTTCCATCTTTGTCATTCGTTTCCCAAAGGCTCTGGACCGTAAGACACAGTGTTTTCACGTAACAATCTTCCTGTGCTGATTTCGTCTTTGTGGCCTTTTGCCAGAGACTCCTTTGCCCTTAAAGACTTAACTGTCTTTTTGTATTTTTGGCTTGGTGGAGGCACATGGAATGTTTACTCAGCAACCCAATCAATCATATAGATTGTTCCCAATAGAGAGGTTGCCTCCTGTCTGTGCAGAAAAATATCTAAATGGCCCAAAACCCCACCATCTCGTACAATGTCCTTGCTTGCTTGACTTGACAGAGCTCCCTCTGGTGTCATTTGTCCTGTTGGATGACCGGGCAGTGCAGGTTAGCACAAGATGGGAACCACCAGGCCAGGCTCTTGCCCCCAACTTGGAATGTAGAAATGAGGTCAAGCCAGTACTCTTCAGTCAACCTCAGTTCCTCAGTTTCCTTTTATGTTACATCAGGGCACTGAATGAAATGCTCTTCCAGGACAAAATTATTACAATTTCAAAAGTACGAAAGATCTGTCACCTGCAACTGTCACTTTCTGATTAAACATTTTCTGTTCATTAGCTTTAAGACGGTCCACAGACTTCGAAGCTGATGCTTTACCAGTAAAATCGGCTCCTTTCTTCCTGCCTTTCCTGTGCTCTCCCCTGCCCACCCCCACCCTCCACTCTCTTTCTCAGAGAATAAGAGAGGTGGCTTTCACAGCAGCTGGTTAATTTCCCTGGTTTCACACTACTGTTTAATGATCCGTTTCTCGTGTGCCACCTCTCTCATCTACTGAAAGATAGGTACAAATTGTACCTATAAAAATTAGAATATGACTAGCGGTGATTTTTTTTTTCCAAATTTTGAACCTCTAAATAAATTTCCAATATTTATTTTCCATCCACAAATTCTTTGAAATATGTTGAGGTATTTGACACCCTACATTTTTTTTAGATGCTAAGAGAATAAATGCCTTTAATATGCTCAGTTGTTTTCAAAGTGTAGGAAATGAATCCCTGGGAAGCATCCGCCCAGGACCTAGACCAGGATGTGCACCACTGAACCTCATGGGAAACGTTGGGCCTCCCAGAAAGCCCTTGGTACTGTTTTGGGGGGGCCCTACCGGTGGGGGCGCTACCCCAGTGAGTGAAGAGGTTGGTGTGGAAGTCCTTAAGAAGAAAGACCTGAGAAATTGATCACTTATAAAATGGAGTCACTAAACAAGGGCTTATAGAAAGGAGTATTCTGAACACCCCCATTAATGGAGAAAGACTTTTTTATGCCATAGTGCTATGTAAAGAATAGTGGGCTTGGGGTCAGATGCCCTTAGGATAGAGCCCTAGCTTTGCCACTTATTAACTAACACATGGGAGTCTCGTATCCTCTCCGGGACTTGGTTCCTCAGCTGTTAAATGAAGGCGTTGGACTCAATGTCTGTCCCAGTTCTTCCCCAATGAGGTTGAGACTCACTGCTGGGATTGATGAGGTGTGTGTGCACACACATGCGCACCGTCTGTCTGTTGGTCTGTCTGCCTATCTGTAAGGGAGTGTGGAATCAGCACAGGAAGAACAAGGAGGACAGACTGGATTTCCTGCTGGGTATTTTCCTCTGACCCAGTCCAAGCAGTAGGCGCCACTGGATTCTGTGGGACCAGCCTTCACACCTGTGATTGTGTGCCGGCTGTAGGGTCTAAATGTGGTAATACAAATGAATTGGCCATTACCAGCGAGACAGGTCCTGATAATGCAGTTAGGAACTGTCAGAGGAATCCTCCAAAGAAACAAGAGCAAAGCTCATAGGGGCAGCCTATTTCCAAATGTCCCAGTTATAACAGAAGAGGAAACCTTTGCCCGAGGTAATACTGTGGGGCAGGGTTTGAAGGAGCCTTCTGCATCACTTATAGTTGCTAGGCTGTAAAGATTTTTTGGGTTTGTGTTTTTAAAGGAAAGCTGTTTGCACCCG
Organism: Cheirogaleus medius; assembly: GCA_008086735.1. Lineage (NCBI taxonomy): Eukaryota > Metazoa > Chordata > Mammalia > Primates > Cheirogaleidae > Cheirogaleus > Cheirogaleus medius. The sequence continues at coordinate 13,924,561 of VBSM01003157.1, read as the reverse complement.
TGCTGTACGCTGTAGTTGTTCTTTAACACTGTTTTGGTAAGCAGAGTTTTCAGTGAAGATGTTAGCAGAGAAGGGTTATAGATTTTGGCTGCTTTAGAAAGACACTGTCTTTCAATTAAATTTAAAACACACCAGAAATGGAACACATATTTTTATAACTGTAATTAGTTTTAGACTGGATTGTGGTGTGGGGAGATTGAACCTGGGGGTGAGAGGGAGACACCGGAGGATCCTTCTGGGAGGTCAGAGGGCACGCAGAGTAGGAGCCCGGCCTCCCCACCCATATTTTCCCCAAGGCTATTTGCATTCCCTCCAGTACAACAGCCACATTCAGCACACTCACTGGCACACATCTATGGTGTCCCATTTGGTTCAACAGTTAGAATAGGTATTGGGACTTTCCACTTAAAATTCAAGATTGCAGGTGATCTGTTGGTGCAGAGAGTATTTCAACACAAGCTAGTAGATATCAAATAACCTTTTTTATTGCTAGACCCAAAAACAAGGGATCTGGAGTTTAGTGCCTCTGCCTCTGTAGTCAGCGCATGACAGGAGAGACGGCATAGCCTAGTGGCTAAGGGCACAGGCCCTGAGACAGGAATGCCTGGTCCCACCTCCTGCCTGTAGCCTTCTCTTTCTATGAAAATAATAACAGTGATAATTGATAATAATGATAATACCTCATAGGGCTGTTGTAAGAATTAAATAAAGGAATATATGCAAAGAGCTCAGAGCAGTGCCTAACAATAGTTACCCAACCAATGACACATATTATTGTTTTTGTTGTGTTATTAATACTTAGGCTTTCTGATTTTTCTTATCTGCAACACAAAAAGGTTGAACTAGGTTATCTGAATATTCCTCCATCTCCAAAGTTTTTTAAATTATTGATGTAAAATAGTGACTATATGGAAGTATTTCAGACAAATTGGCATAAACACAATTTTAACAAATCATTCTGCCCTTTCTGCATTTATTGCATAGAAATGAAAAATTTTCTTTCTAAGGAAACTGCATATCCAGGAGAAGAAAATATTGGGAAACCTACAACTTTTCTTTTATACTATTAGTAAATTTGTGGTGCATTTCTTTTAACAAAATATCTTGTTGATTTACATGAAAGACAAAAAGGGGGAAACTTCTGTCTACTTATTTTCTCTGATTTTTGGTTGAGTAGCAATAGTATATTTTATCTCGTATAATCTTTCGAAAGCCTTCACATTTTTAACAAGATCTTACAGCGGTTTGTATGTTACACTGAAATATAATATTGACTAAGCTGACATATATATTAAAAAGCAACCAAGGAATAAAGGGTATTGTTTTGGTATATAAATCAAAAATAATACAGCAACTGGTCTTTCAGTGATTAAAGCTGCCTTTCCCTTTAATAACTCTCCTAAGAAACAGGAAATGTAATTTCCCTACACCTTTCCTGGGGCTCTCCAATCAGCGAGGTCCTCTGGGGGTTCCCTACTGTATACTCCTTCATCAACATGGAGCCCCCCAAGGGGCCCACACACACTCTGTTAAAATTAGCTGTGTTGCACGTTAGTGACGGGAGCTGAGTATTCCTCAGAGGGGTACACAGTTGTATGGTGCTGCTTCCTGTTTGAGCAAAATCATATCTTTAATTGCAGAGAATTTTTTTCATTACCTGTTAATTGATAAATCATGCTTGCTCCTGCTGCTGTAGCTGGTGTAGCAAACCTGATCGGGAGGCAGTCTCCAGCCCCACCCCCATCGTCCTTCCACCCCAAACAAAAAGGATAAGAAGCATCATGACCAGAGAAAGAAAACAAGCAGATTGGATCCCTGGGCAGTAGCCTCAAGGAGTTGCATTAAAGCAAAACACACACACACATGTACACACCCATGCACATATTTATACACACACCTATATATGTGTATATATATGAAATAAGATAAATACTCCATTTTAAATGTTTCTCTTTCCTATTCCCCTCCTTTTGTCATTCTTGTCCTTTTATTCATGTTTCTAATCTGGGTAGCAAGAGGCCACTGTCTTGGGAAGAACAGTAAAAATCCTGAGTATAGTGAAATAATTTAGCTGATAATTCCCCACTGTATAATTTTCTACGCTTCCTGCTAGCTGACCTTGTGGGCTCCTGTCAGGTTGCTAAGGGAAATCCAGCAGGACTCCAGCTCCGTTCCTTTACTTTTAAGAAGTATTACAGGATAGAGTAGTGTGTTTGTGGCAGCTTAGTTATAGGGCTGTACGTTCAGTGTTTGATCAAATACCACAAAGCGATCCCTCCCCACCGCTTGCTTGCATCTTCTCCTCCCACCCCTCTTTCTGTGGATAGCTGTAAGATGGAGAAATTGCTGCAAACTGTTGAGCTGGAATGGTGAGCTTTATGGATGTCATCAAAATGTGGCTCCATCCCTTGGGGCGTGGCTGGGGGAGGAGGCTGACCGAGCTGATCACATCTAATGGAATGCGGAGCCCTTTATCTCAGACATGTCAATCTTAGTCCAGATCGGGTTGAGTGAATACCCGCAACCTCTGCAGGAAAGGCTGTTCTCAGAGTTGGAACACACAGCCTCCGATTCCTTACTGTCTGAAATCCTCTTCCTGTGTCCCCAGTCTTTCTGGGCTAGATCAGATGCAGTTTGGTCAGGCAGCGGAAGGCAGGGTAAGCAGATGGGGATATTGTCTTTATCATGACGTGCACAGACAGGCAAAAGTTACCCTGCTCATTATGAATGGGACAGAACACACCATTGATTTGTGTCCAAGTAATTCCCAGGTAATTATAGGCCATCGATCTAACTGAGCAGGAGCTATGGCGGTTGTATTCCGCAAACGTCATGTTGCCTCACACCTGGTGACTGCAGCACCATTGTGTTAAAAGATCTAGAACAGTTTCCTCCTTAATCTTCCATGGGCCACAGGGATGTTTGGAGACTGTGGGATGGTTCCAGAAGTCTTTAGGAAGCCCAATGGACTCCAACCGCAATCTATCTGCAAGCCTTGTTCTTTTAAGATTTCCTCTGTTGGTATACAAGAGGTAAGGCAGCTTCCTGTTTGTAGTTGCTGTTTATAGGCCGACAGCAGTAAGACAGGAATTGCATCAGTTGGCTGGTTTTGTGTCTCAGCTGTCACCAAAAGAGTGTAGTAATATTCCTGATTAAATGTCATTACTCTGTGGCACAAAAGAGGGAACACTGACATGATTTTGGATCTATTCCTGTTAAAATTCAGCCTTAGTAGCAAATTATGTCTGCTATGGATTAAACACAGCTATTTTTGAGCTATATTCAATTGCAGGCTCAGAATTTTTATCAATAAGTCTACACATTATACCCATTGATTCCCTCAGGCCTTTAACTAAAATGTATATATATACAAAGACTCTAAGTAATAGAACCGTTGAAAACTATTGTTCAATCAGCAGCTGTTGTCGACTCAAAATAATGTGGTTAATGTCCCAGATTAAAATAAATTGATGATAAAAAAGTTGATTTGGTAATAGTAGGTAAAACTATAGTGTGAGAAAATAAAGTTGATATGCATTTGTTGCATATGCCTTTGATACCAATATGGATGTGTTTAGACACACAATAGTCTCCATAACCTATGAAGAATTTACTATTTGTTATGTAATAATTATCTTTTAGTGGCTTATATGTCTATAATAAGCTGATAAATGTGTATGTGGGTTAAACAGGGGGGAAAAAGTATGGTCTTTAAGAATTTTAAAAGTCAATTGTAAGGAAATAGTCACAGATTGTTATTTCTCTATGCCATAATTAAATTTGTGTCATTGCTAGATCTTAGCCTCAAGAAAATAAACTATAAAACCTGCTCATTTGTCCACTTCCAATTCCTTTAGCAGATTACAAGCTTGTAGCCAGATGGGAGCAAACAGAGGTATGAAGGGGGACATCTGACTCCTAACCACAAATGCACGTAGAATCTATATCATGGCCATGTTAATACAGTCACCTAGATTAGGGTAATAGATTAGTCTGTATTTAACAACATTGGTCAGTAGTATTATTTCTTAAACTCTGCCAAGAGACCTTAAAATGGATGAAGCTGCTTCCTCAATTATAGATGCTGTGTCCACCCTGGCATTTAATAGATGATGTGATATCACTGACCAAACAACCCTTGTGAAACATGTAAATACTACGTATCCAATGGGCCAACACACCTTTTGCTTTGGGAACTCGGTTGATGCTTTGCACATGTCCTGCTGTGGAACAGGCGACACTGGGGCAGACGGCAGAATTTATGTTCCCATTTGGCATCTGCATGTTTCCAGAGCGGGGCTTTGTCTCCTCCTCTTGCTAGATAAGTTGAAACATTGACAGGCAGCGTGTTCCTTTTTTCCCCCCTTTTATTACAGTAATTTATAAGATATTTTAGCTAACAGGAGAACGGCCCAAGGGGGCATTCTCATGTTAATTACCAAATGTGGGCTTGTCAAAATCAAATAGCTCCAGGAATAATGCAAGTAGCTCTGCATCATTATATTGTTTGGCCCTCAACCCAATATTAGCTACTTTTTAAAATCTGGGTTCATTAGGCTTTTAAACTTAAAAGAGGAATCACTGCTGGGGCCCTTCAGAAGAATCTAAAGCACAGTCAGCAGCTCAAGAGTTTAATGTAAATGACATTAAAAAAAGTAGTTTCATGTAACATACTCAGGGCAACGTAAAAGAAAACAAAACAAAATTGTGCCTGAGATTAAAGTATTTATTTTTATCTTTCCTAGCAGTGTGAAATTGAAGATAGTTTTTAATATATGATTATTTGAGATGTGTGCAGTTGCTCATGTTTTATTCCTAAACATCCTACCAGTTAGCGCAGTCATCAGGTTGGTGAATCCAGTGAAATTGAAAAAGTTAGATGTTATAATAAAACATTAATATCATAGACATAGTATAGCATAGAAAAATGTTGAATTATCTGTTGAAGAGCATATCCTAAAGGCTAGTCAGAGATTTATAGTTTGTGATAAAGATTTTTTTTTCCCAGAAAAATTTACCCAACTCTCCCATTTCACTCCATCACTTGAGTAGCTGCCTCTTTCATGCCTGACCAAGCTTCCCTGAATAGTCTCCGTTTTCAGACTTTGGGATCTCTTGTATCTTTAAGCCTAGCATCTTGGGGAGGGAGAGGTAAATATGTGTTTATTTCTTTTAAAAATACCTTTCTTTCCAACTTCTGCCATGCTCTTGGCGGCATGCAGGAGTAAAAGTAGATGGAATTGGTGACAGTGTCAATGAAGGACATACGTAAACAGCTGGTGATGTCAACAAGAAGTTAAAAGTAAGATTTGCTACACTAAACTACAATGTGGATAATCCTCTTGTGCATAATCAAGAGTTCACTATATATACAAGTAAGAATTAATTAGAGCAGTGTGAACTATTAAAATACTAGCGAGAGGATATTACTACAGAGGCTGCAGTGAATCAGAGCTTGAATATTCAGCTCCTGGTGTTTACCTAACAAGCATTTATTCAACACCTACTATCTACTTAGACTCTGGGCTAGACACAATGCAACATAGTGGTCTCCTGAAGGAGCTTGGCTCAACTGAGGCACCAGATACGCAAATGAACAGTTATTTCAAACTGTGACATTTGTCTTATGGGATCTGGGTACCTTGTACCCAGACCTCCTATGTCATGCCCAAGGAGTTTAAGTTTTAGCTTACTGCCCATGGGTTTTCTTGAGAAAATTTGAGCAGAAGAGTATATGTTCAGATTTTCTTGTCACAGGGTCATTCTGGCATCGGTGTGGATTGAGGTGTGATGCTGGAAGCGGGAGGACCAGTAAGGAGGAATCTTCTCTCTCTCATACGCATGCTTCCCTTTGGTTCTCTCTGGCTGCTGCCAAACTTTGCTGACAATATAGGTATGCCACAGAGCCCCCTCCATCCCCTAAAGAAAAGATCTATTTGAGATTGGGTAGGATTTATTTTTAATTAATAAACTTTTTTTCCTTAGAGCAGTTGACAGAAGCGTTTAACAGAAAATACAGGGAGTTCCCATACACTCCCTAACCCCCTCCAGGGTCCCCTATTATTAACATCTTGCTTTGTTGTTGTACATTTGTTACAATTGATGAACCAATATTGATACATTAATTAAAGTATATAGTTTACATTAGGGTTCACTCTTTGTGTAACATGGTTCTATGAGTTTTGCCAAATGCGTAATGCCGTGTATCCACCATCACGGTATCATATGGAATAGTTTCACTGCTCCCCAAATTTTCTATGCTCCACCTATTCATTCCTCTGACCCTTCTCCTGAACCCCTAGAAACTAATGATTTTTTTTTTACTGTCTCTATAGTTTTGTGTTGTCCCGAATGTCATATAGTTGGAATCATACAGGATATGGCCTTTTCAGACTGGCTTCTCTCACTTAGTAATATACATTTAAGTTCTTCCATGTCTTTTCATGGCTTGAGAGCTCATTCCTGTGTATTGCTGTATAATATTCCATTGTATGGATGTACCACAGTTTGTTTATTCACTTACCTATTGAAAGACATCTTGGTTGCTTTCAATTTTGACGATTATGAGTAAGGCTACTATAAACATTCATGTGCAGATTTTTCTGTGAACATAAGTTTTCAACTGATTTGGGGAAATACCTAGGAGCTCAACTGTTGAATCATATGTTAATACTATGTTTAGCTTTATAAGAAACTTCCAAACTGTCTGCCAACATGGGTATGCCATTTTGCATTCCCACCAGCAATGTAGGAAAGTTCCTATGGCTCTACATCATTACCAGCATTTGGTTTTGTCAGTGTTTTGGAAATGAGGTTCTATCTAATAGATTCATAATGGTATCTCATTGTTATTTTTATTTACAGTTAACTAATGACAAATGATGTTGAACATCTTTTCATATACTTATTTGCCATCTGTATATCTTCTTTGGTGAAGGTCTCACTCATTTTCCTACTTTTTAATTGAGTTACTTTCTTATTGTTGACTTTTAAGATTTCTTTGTATATTTTGGATACAAATTTTTTATCAGACATGTGATTGACAATATTTTCTGTCAATCTGTGGATTTTCATTCTCTTGATATTATCTTTTGCAGAGCAGAAGTTTTTAACTTTAATGAAGTCTATCTTATCAATGTCTTTCTCATGGATCTTGCTTTTGGTGTTGTATGTAAAGCTTATTGCCAAACCCCAGGTACCTAGATTTTCTCCTATGTTATCTTCTAGAAGATTCATTTTTGCATTTTACATTTAGTCTATGATCCATTTCGAGTGAATTTTTGTGAAAGGTGTAAGGTCTGTGTCTGAATTTATTTATTTTTTTGCATGTGAATATCCAGTTGTTCTAGTACCATCTGTTGAAAAGATTATGCTTTCTTCATTAGATTGCCTTTGCTCCTTTGTCAAGAATCAGTTGACTATATTTGTGTGGGTCATTTCTGGGCTCTCTACCCTGTTCCATTGATTTATTTGTCTATTCTGTCACCAATACCACCAATACCATTTTTCATTATCCATTATTCATTTTCTTTTCCACAGAGACCAAATAAACCAGGTGTCTGCTTTGGACTAGGTGAAATATTTTTGTTTTACATTTATTTGTCTTTAATACATGTACTCTTACAAACTCACAAACGTGTCTATAATGCAGGGTGTGTGTATGTATATATTTATGTATATATTTATTTATTTATTCATATATATATAAAGATATATATATTTGGAAGATATATATACATATATACATATGGAAGATATATATACATATGTGTATATATATATATATATACACACACACATATATATCCTCCAAAAATAAAACTTCATTCCAATAAATGATTCCCACACTTGGAACATCAACATATTTTCTTAATGCAATAAATATTTTCCCAGAAATCAAATTTCTGAAATTAAATTCATATTTGTGGGCTCTTCTCCAAGTTCTGGATCTCATCCTTTTAGACCTTTTCTTCTAAAACATTTTTGTGTTTGTGGTTAGACAAGTTATATAAATTCTCCTTTTTCCTCAGTTTCATTTTATAACAAAAGGATTAATTAATTCATAGGGTTATTATTTTAATTATTTGAATGAGTTAATACATGTAAAGGATATACAACTATGCCTGGCATACAGTCAGTGCTTAATAAAATGTAGCCATTGTTACCATTAATGCTGTCACCCTGCTAGAGTATCTCCAGTCCTCCTCAGCCTGCTGTATATCCTATCCCACCCCATCACCTACAGATCAAAATCTAAACCCCCTACTTGAAAGTTCAGGGCCTTCAACAACCTGGCCTTTATTTCCATTGTAAAGGTTTTGTATCTACCCACACCAAAACACCCTTTTCATTTCAAGCTGATTACTCGCCCCCTCCCCTAAACACAGCTTCCACTTTGATTTTCCCCCTACAGTTTCCCCCGCAGCCCCCTCACTCACGGATGGTATGGCATGTCTTTGTATTTGAAGTATAGATTTGCCACATTTGTTGGTCTGAGCTTGATTAAAGTATTCCCTACCATTAATACAAACCCATAGTGTTTTTAGATCTGGAACAGACCTTATGAATCACTTGGCCCAAATAAATAAACCAAGTCCTAGAGAGGTCAGATGCCTTTTCCAAGTTAATGCTGCTGGAGGCTATCAGAGTAAGATGTCCTTTCCTACAGTGCCAAAAAATACAAGTGCGGCAATTACAATAATTTAATTATGTGGTTTTTTCAAATTTAATTTTGTGTTGCATTCCAAATATATATTAATCACTGTAGGTATTAGGACTAGAATTTTCTCCTAATTTCCAAGATTTATCTTATTGTGTTCATCTTCCATGTAGGAAGATTTCAAAGCACAAAAGGGCTTCTATCTATTTGAATAGTTATTTCTAGAATAGTTTTACGTGGCTCCTATTTAGCCCTTAATAGTCCCCAGGAGGTAAATGTTACTCCTGAGTCACTTATTCCACAAAACAGAGCTGCTGCTTCAGTTGAATAAAGATTTTTAAATATTGCACAGGTAAAGAGAAGGAAGTAAATATCTGTATAACTAATTGAAACTACAGAGGGAATAGAAAAACAGAATGTAGTTATTAATAATCCCTCTATTTATATGGAATAAACTATTCATTTGAGGAACTAGAACACAAGGTAGATATTGCTTCATTTAAATTTATAACATTACTGTGAAGAATGTCAGCATAATATCAACAGCCTGACTTCATTTATGAGTTTGCAACCTACTAAGTTAGGAGCTGCGTTTTCCGGTCAGTTTATGGGAGGATAAAAAGTACTGAGAAACCAAGGATTACTGGTGAGACCTGGTTCAGGTATTAGACAAAATTGCAGGGGTATTTCCACACGATCTGTTTCATCAGGTGACAGACAATTCCACCTTCAAGTTTTCAAGATTATTTATTCCTATGAGATGTCCTAGAGGAGTCTATCCTGTTTCTAGAGGCTCCTCTTAGGATCTAAATTCCTAGCTGTGAAAACTACATAGAGGCAAAAAATTACATTTATGAGGGCCATTGAAGGGGAATATGGTACAGAAATATTCTGCAAATGTCAAAAAACTTGCTACAACTAGAAACAGAATGTAAGATAAAATATACCCTCACCTAATTTCATACTCAAGTAATGGTCAAACCTTTGGAAAATACGGATGATATCCTCATTAAAACTTAAAGTGCCAGCTGCTACTGAATAACAGCAGATTTATTTCTTAGAAATAATAGCAAAACCACAACCAATTCATACCTTTCTGCTCACAGTATTTTAAAAGCAGTTTTGAAAACTAAGTCTATCCTAGAGAATTTCCCTAGAGAAAATTTATGACACCATGGCACACTACACACACACACCGTATTGGTTTTGCCCAAATCCACTTTTTGGGTCAGTTTTATCAAAATTACTTAACACCTCCCACTTATTTGGATGCCACATAGCAAAATAAAATAACTGATGCAATCTTGTTAACCTGTAATTGAACTTGTTTAATACACACACACACACACACACATACACACTAGACCTTTTCAAAATGACTCACTGGTTACTGTCTCATTTTAAGTAAAAAGATTGAACCACAAATTGAACATAGGTATTTTTTGATATCTCTTAGTAGTGGGCCAAATTTTCTCTGCATGCATGGACTCCTTTGAAATTTGTTGTTAATCAAACAGTTCTACAAACTGAAAAATGTAAAATGCCAAGCCCTTGAATTAAATCAGAGACCTCATTTCATTCAATCAATAAATTAGAAAAATACTAAGACTAATGTTCAATGATAGATTATTGTCTATGATATTCCCATGTGGCTAGTTAAGATTCAATTCTCATTGTAAGTAAAAACAGAAGAAAATCCACCCCTCCTCTCGAGGTGTAAACTGCTGGATTTATGGGATCAAATATTGTTTGGAGGGTGAATTCATACCTCAGGCAGACACTATCTGATGTGTGCATGCTCTTTGAGGTATTAATGGTAGCCATATAATATCAACTAATTGAAGTCATTTTTATATATACACTATACTCATAAATGGTATTCAGGAAATTTTGGTTGAATGTTTTAACATAATGCCATAATAAAAAACTCCACAAGCAACATAAAAATACGTGAAGTAGAACTACTTATGATGATCATAGCTTGGATTTATATAACTGAAAGCATTTGCACATATATCTTTCTAATACCTACGGTTTAAAAATAGGCGTTTTGGAAGCGGTATTAACACTGTTGGAGGAGTTTATTTGACATGGCTATTTAATTTGTTTGGAGCAAAATATTTCTACTTGTTTTATATAACTTAGACGGATAGAATTTTTACTCGTGATGAGTGCTGTCAGCATAGTTAAATCATTTATTCTCACAATCGAAAATAAGATCGAAGTTGCTTAGCAAATGAGAATAATCTATGTGACAAAAGCATGAAAGGAAAACTGAGAGTTAAGAAAAAGAAAAAGGAAAAAGAATGCAGTATGAATAAAAGAAGCAAAAAGAAAAAATAAAGATGATTCTGGAATTAGTTAGCCTATATTTAAACCGTGAGTTTATCAAGGCAGTCTCAATTCTTTAGCTGTTGTCATTCCTCCACTCTGCCCTTCAAAAGTAGTCTGATTACCATGCTTTTACTCAAGTATTACCTAGTTTCTGAAGCAAGGCCCAAGTGGCCAGTAAGCTGCAGAGAGAAAAAGCAGCAGGCCTGGAGCTGTTGTTTAAAAATAAGATATAAAGCATTATGACGATTACTTGAGTCCGTCCCTACCCCGCCCCCACCCCGGATCTTGCCACAGATCCTTCTGCTTAGTGATGGGCACAGAAAGGGAAAGGGAGATAGTTACAAATGAAAGATGACTCTCGAGATTCTTGCTCTCCTCACCCTTACAGTTGAAAATAAAATAATAGAAATTTATAGAAACAGAGCACTCTGTCTGCTTCTTGTTTTCACAAGAAAGCTGAGATCATAAAGGTTCCATGACTTACTCCAATAAGCATTGAGGCCAGGACACAAATGTCTGGCTGCTAGCCCCTCCATTGTGTCTCTAGAAGATGCTGGAATGACAGCTTATGAAAATAACCATCAGTGGAGTGAATTTGAATTGTTTACAAGACAGAAAGGGGATCATTTATCAGAAACGTTGAAGAACAGATCATTTCTTTCATGGACAGATCTTATAAAGTCTTCGATCATCTAAACCAGCACCCACAAAAATGTGTCTAAATTCTGAGAACCCAAAACTATCAGTAACCTAAATATGGAATTAATGTTTCTTATTGAAAGCACATTAGGTCAAGGTAGGTCAAGGTTACATTATATTAGACAGAGTATTTTTTATGAGTGTTGTTATGCACTTCAAGGTGCATTGGTGTCCCCTGTGAAATCAATGTGTACAATCCATTCCTGCTCCCTTCCCTCTGCAAGGAAATTGGTGAGTGCAATGGCCAGGGCTCAGGGCTGTGACTCAGGAAACTTGCAACTCAGTTCCTTCTTCTAGGCTAAATAGCTGCATAACCTCGGCTAATCGCTTCGCTATCAGGAAATGAGGAGTTTGCATGAAGGTACCTTACCTCTAAAGGTTTGTGACTTGCAGAGTATTAATCTTATTATTTAACAGAGTTATTTGAATTGAGCAAGGAGGTTTTCTTATTATTTGTTTTCTCCTCTGTCCTTACACCTTTTTCTTTATCATTTCTGTGTTTTACTTTAAATTGAATCTGGGCTCAATATTTTAGTCTCTAGTGATGCCATTGTGACATTGCTCCTGTTCCTTTTAGGAGGGATTTTCCCTGGCCTCAGCTAGCTTCCTCACAAGCATTCACAGATCAGTAGTGAGCGTAGGACTTGGGGAGGGCCCTCTGCAGATCCTGGGTGCTCTCTCCTTCTGTCCTAGGACCTGGAGCTTACTCAGCTCCCTAAGATACCGGCTTAGGGAGACCTCTATGTCCAGCCTGGGTTTCCACTCTCTGCATTGTGGCTGGAAATTCTCTGGACAGTAAGCTGAGAAACCCGGGGCCTATCTCATGTATTTTCCTTCCCTCAGAGATCATTGTCCTGCACTGCCTCATACTGCTGCATGCCCAGCGTCTGAAAAATCACGTTTCCTATATTTTGTCTTTTTTTTTTAAGCTGTTTTAGGTAGGGGAGTAAGGCCCGTTCCTATGATTCCACATTAACTAGAACAATGATTAACTAAATGCTCATGAACCACCACTTTGAAAGTTACAACAGAAAGATACAGTTCTGCACCTGGGGGAGGCAGGTTGCCAAGCAGGATGTGAGTTCCACTGACCCTCCTGAGAAGATGTTTCTGTACCGTCAGCCTGTGTCGGGCACTTGGCCTGGCCAGTGAGGGGCACAGGGGTTTCTGACACACTGACATTGTAGGTATAAGCTCCTGCATTCTTTAAAGCACCTGCTTTCTGAACTTTCCATGAATGCCTTTTCTGCTTCCTTGGATGGAACTTTCTTGAAATATTACTTTCTCCTAATGACTTTCTCGTCTCAGAGCCACTCCTGATTCTTTCCTGTCCCATCCAGTGGTGGGGAAGGGGGAGTGGTCACGATACTCTTGCTTTCTACTTCCACATAAAGAGATTTCATGTCTTCTTAAAATTTTGTAAACTTTCCTTCTTCCTTTTCACCCTATTTTCTGCGTTTTTTTAAAAAAAGATTAAGTGAGAAGAAATTAAATATTGGTTTTTGCTTTGATTTTTTTCTTCGAAAAACTTTGTGACCAAAATATGAAATTTACTACTGAGAAGACCAGACTTGAGAACACAGAAGACCCACGACCAGGTCCAGGTTTTTCACCATCTTCCTGAACAACAGCAGGTCTGTGTTGGCCCCAGTCTAGTATCTTACTGCAAAGAGGAGGTAAAAATAACCACCTGATGAGAAGACAAGTGAGAAGAATGGAGCCAAGGCATTTGATCAGAGATCAGTTTTCAGTTTTAAAGGAGTTGATCTATTTATTGCTCAATAAATGCAGGGATGAGAATAAGAAAAGGGAAAATAATCCTATTTAGTTTGTATTCCTTTGATTTTTGTATCCATCAATCTCCTTTTTGGTATATGAATCTATTCTGGATATAGGCCTATCCTACCAGTTGTATAAGGTCTGTTTCAGGTTTGGGTATTAGGGTTATACTGACCTTGTAAAAGATTTTTTGAAACAGTTTAAGATGTTTGTTATTTGTTTCTTAAATGCTCATTAGAATTCATCCATGAATTCTAGTATTTTTAGTAGATAAAAGAATATTCACATTTTCTGTTTAATTTTATGTAAAACTTTTTGGCATCAAGTTGTTTATAATATTCTCTTATTGATCTCTAAATGTCTATAGGATCAATAGTGCTACTCATTCATTCCTGATACTGGTAATTTATATTTTCTTTTCCTCTTGATCAGTCTAGCTAAGTTTATCAGTTCTGCTGATCTTTTCAAAGAATTGACTTTTAACTTCATTAACTTTTCCATGGTTTTGTATTTCGTTGGTTTATATTTTTATCTTTATTATTTCTTCTTTTATACTCACTTTAAGTTTAATTTGTGCTGCTTTTTCTAGCGTCTTAAAATAAAACTTAATCCATTCATTTTTTTTTACCTGTCTAATATATGTATTTAAATCTATAAATTTCCTTCTAACAAGCTTTAGTGGCATCCCACACATTTTCAGGTACTGAATTTTCAATATTCTTGAGTTCAAAATATAGTCTAATTTCCCTTGTGATTTTTTTGAACCCATGAATTATATAAGAGTGTGCTTTTTAATTTCCAAATATTTGATGTTTTCCTAGATATCTAATTGTTATTGATTTCTAATTTAATTCCACATGATTAGAGAGCATACTCTGTATGATTTCAGTTCTGCTAAGTTTATTGACACTTGTTCTATGGGTGAACATATGGTCAATCTTGATGAATGTATCATGTGCACTTGAAAATAGTATGCATTCTGCAGATGTTGAGTATAATTTTCTATAGCTATCAATTAGGTCAAGGTGGTTGACAGTGTTGTTCAGATCGTCTATGGCTCGGTTGGTGGGGGCAAGGAGCTAGTTGTTCTATCAATTGCTGAGAGAGGCATTCAGATATCCATCTATGATTATAAGATTGCCAATATTAATTGCTAAGAGATATGTTCAAATATCCATGATTGTTAAGATTATCTACTTTTTCCTTCAATTCTATCAGTTTTTGCTTTATATGTTTTGAAGCTCTTTTAAGATGCATGCACATTTATGGCTGTTATATTTTCCTCATCAATTGGCCCATTTTTTCATTATGAAACATCCTTCTTTATCTCTGACAATATTATCTTGAATTCTCATATCAATATAGCCACTCTAGCATTCTTATGCTTGTTGTATTCATGATATGTGTTCTTTCTATCCATTTCCTTTCAACCTCTCTTTATATTTAACATGCATCTCTTGTAGACAGAATATAGTTGGAGCTTCCATTTGTATTCATTCTGATAATCTCTTTTAATTAGTGTCCAGTACATTATAATGTAATATAATTATTACTATATTTGGATTTAGGCCTACCATTTCTTATTTGTTTGCTATTCGTCCTCTGTTTTTGATTGTCTTGTTCTCCTTTCTCCTTTCCTGCCCTCTTTTGGATTATTTAAATAATTTTTAGAATTCCATTATAATTTATCCATAAGCTTTTTATCTATGCTTCTTTGCATTATTATTTTAGTGGTTGTTCTAGAGATTACAGTACACATCCTTAACTTTTCACTGTCTACTTAGCATTAATATCTTGCCAGGTTTTTTAAATGTAAACACTTTGTAACTACCCAGTTAAATCTATGATATGGATTTTATATGTATTATATTGACATATATGTAATAAATGCCACAAGACAATGTTGTAATGTTTGCTTTAAGTATTCATGTATATGTTAAAAAGATTAAAAGAAAAATAATTATATATGTTTATCAGATATTTACTATTTCTGATGCTCTTCATTCTTTCCTGAAGAGCCAAGTTTTCATCTGGTATAATTTCCTGTCAGCCTGAAGAAGTACTTGTAACTCAGTTCTGCTAGTGATAAATTCTCTTTGTTTTTCTTCTATGGACATATTTTAATTTCACCTTCCTTCTTGAAGGATACTTTTTGCTGGAAATAGAATTACAGGTTGACAGTTTTATTTTGGTTTTCAGTGCCTTAAAGATGTTGGTCCACTGTCTTCTTGGATCCATTGTTTCTAGCCAAAAGTCAGAAACCACTCAAGGCGTTGTTTTCCCCTATGTAATATGTTTTTGTGAGTTTAGGGGCTTTGTTTTGCTTTTTGTTTGGAGGAAGAGGATTTTTGTTTTGTTTTTTACTGCTTTTAAGATTGTCCTTTTATCTTGTTTTTTACTTATTTTACTAGAATATGCTTATGTGGTTTTCTTGTACTTCTACATGGAGCTTGCTGAGCTTCTAGAGTCTGTAGAGTTGTGTCTTTTATTACACTTGGGATATCTTTAGCCATTATTTCTTAAACTATTATTTTCCCCATTCTCTTAGTCCTCACCTTGATACCACAGCTACCCATGTGTTGATACTGTCCTACAGGTTTCTGAGGCTCTGTTCACTTCTGTTTTTCAGAATAAATTATTTCTATTAATCTATTTTCACATTCATTGACTTTTTCCATTATTCTGTTAAGCCCATACAGTGATTATTATATTTAATAAATTATAATTTTCAGTTTAAGAATTTCTATTTGTTACCTTTTTATAGGTTCTTTTTTCCTCTGCTGTGATTTTGTATGTTTTCATTCATGAGAAGTATATTTTCCTTTATATCATTAAGCATAGTTATAATAGGTGCTTTAAAATCCTTAGATACTCATTTTAACATCTGACGTAATTGTCTTTTCTCTTAAAAATAGATCACATTTCTATTTTCTTTGCCCACTAATTTTGAATTGTATCTTGGACATAGTGAATGTTTTGCTGTGGATACTCTGGATTCCCCAAAAGAAGGCTTGTATCTTTTTTTAACAGACAGGAAGATTGATTGGATTCAAACTGAAAACTCTATCTCTTGCACTGCAGCTCAAATGTCAGCTTAATATTTATTATTAATAATATATATTTCTTAAATTCTTCATTGGGTTGCTTACGGTCAGTCCTGTACTTGTATGGTTCAGGAGTCAGCCAGAGATTTGAGAAGAGTTTATATGCAGGATGTTTGCCCCATCCCCAGCAGGTTCTTTCCTTTCCAGGGCTTTCTCCTTACTTTTCAGTGGCTGTGCTTGTCCAAAATATTGTCCTTTGGTTCTTCAAGTCAGAGATAACTGAAATTTTCTATTGGAGTACTAGCATCTATGTGCATCTAAAATCTGTTTTAAAAAAATGAAATTCATCTTGTGTCAGTCCCTTCTTCTAAGTCTTGACTCTCCAGATTGTATCTGCTTTTATTCAATGCCAGTGCCTTCAAGTTGATTATTTTTTATATTTTGTCCAAAACTTATCATTGTTATCTGCAAGAGGTTTACTCTAGGAGGAGCTTATTTTGCCAATGCGAAGTGGCCCTCCTGTCCCACAAGTTTTAGAAACTAGTGTGCAGGGTGATCCTAGAGAAGGTAAAAATTTAATGTACTCTAAATATTCTAAACCAAGCTTCAGGGGTTACCTTTTGTTAGTTTTTGTTGTTTGTGTGTTTGTTTTTAAGTGAAGTAGTTTCCAGAAGGTCCCTCAATTGGAATCTTCAACTCCAGTGAGAATTACACAACCCTATTGTCTAATTCTAACTGTCACCTTCCAAGGAACCCACTTCCTCATTCTAACCCAGCTCCCCCAAGAAATTCTTTGTCTTATTCTCACCCTGGAGTCTATTCCAATGGCACTTCAGATTACGTCAGAATCATTTAGCGTGCCTTCTGGGTGACACCACCGACATACTATTTTCTTCTTCATGGAGTGCCTAAAAGTCTTAGCAGTGCTCTGGTGCCAATGGAGAATACCACAGCGTCACATCTCCTCAGTCACCCATTGTTCTTGGGTTACCCTGGTCACTGAAAGTTCCAGAATGAAAGTGTAGTTGCATTCAAGTTTATGATCTTTTTATCACATTAATCCTAAGTGTTTATCTCTGATAATGTATTTCATTGAATGCTGGGGTGTCTAGACCAGGATGGCTAGAGCGTTACTGAGGTTACTCTAGCAAGGAAAGTGAGTTCTTTGTAAACCCACTGGAGTCAGACTCTGCCTCAAAACAAGCTGTGGCTATAGAAGCACCAGGCCCTTGAGTAGCCTGAACTCCCCCAAACCCTCTCTGCTGGGGAAGACAGGAGATCTGGGATTAAACATTCATCATTCATCTTTGAAGGACATTTTTTAGTATGTTAGTACCTTTGTTTTCTAAAGTAGCTAATGGAGATTATAATATACAGAACACAATACTTCATAGAAATAGAATGTGAATTAATGATGTGGGAATGGAAAGTACTCTAAGCCACCGGGAAGACAGATCTAAACATGCATGTGTTGCTTTCATTTATTATTTGGAGAGTTTTTATAATACTTAATGAACAGCAAAGCCTGTGATTCATGGTCTGCCAAAGATATAAGAACCAGCTAACGAAATGTGCCATTGATTTCCTTTTTCCAGTTTTTTTTTTGACCCTCTGTTAAATTTAAAGGGGGGAAAGAGATACATTAAATATCAATTCTAATAATAGCCCCCAATGGGGACCAAATGGCTAAGACAATGGGAAGAGAGGCCTTCCAGCAGTAGGATTTGCTTGAAGTCTAAATGAAGTCTGTCATGATCATGTCATTTAGTGAAATGAAATCATGGAAGGAAGTTGATGACTCTGGTCAGACCTCAAAGGACAAGTGTCCACAGAAATAATTGAGCTTCACTCTTTGCAGAGAGCCCTAGATGACTTAAGAGGCAGTACGTTTGAGAAGCCCAAACTTTAGATTTCCAGTTATTGCAGTAGCAAGATAGCAAATGGATGCCTTCTCCAGCTGTTCTACTCTCTTCCATTGGTGTATGAAGGAGCTTTGAGTTCAGCTTTCATGTGTTAATAGGACACCATTAGAGAGTAGCAAATTTATCAAGGAAAATAATGTTCAGAAGAAAAACAGAACAAGTATTTAAAATTTTTTTTTAGCAAAGAAAAAGTGTATTACACATACGTTTTCTAAAGCAGTAGCTCACACTTTTAATAGAAACTTCTATGACACCTTTGAGGCATTTCTAAAGAACTGGAGTACTTGTAATTAATTGTATTAATCACGAAGACTAAATTTATCCTCAGCTTCTATAGTGGGTTAAGGATAGAGATATTTACCCAAGAAGAAAGCTAACATGGCATTCTCCTATGTGGATGTAATTTTCACTTGACAGAGTGTGTATTTGTATGGTAGGTGTTTGCTTTTCATTTACCCACTTAGAGTTTTTTCATCCTTTTGGAAATGTATTGATTTATTTCACGAAGTGCAGAAAGGAGGGAAAGAACAGGACTAGGATTTGTGACAAGTGTAAAATTGAGTAAAATTCCTATTCACCGGACCCACCCTTCTGTTCTCTCCATTCCTCTCTCTTATCAGTTAGTCTCTGTACATTGTAAAACACAGAAATCTAAGACCTCATTAGCCTCACAAGTAGCCAACAAATTATGACAGCTGTAATTTTAAAATAGATAGACCTCAGTTTTCTCCAATTGTACTTTTAGAGAAATGCATTTTGACCTCTCCTATCAAAAACGTGGAGCAGAGGGGAAATGTGTGATCTCTCGGTATAAAAATGCCATCCTCTTTCCTACCAGGATTGCGGCACTAGGAAGCAGGCGGGAAGGTCTGCACTGTGGATCTCCGTATCCCATCTTGCCAAAGGATAAATAAAGGGCATTCATTCATCAGCTTCCAAGCTGCCACCCTCTTTTCTTCTCCCCAGCCCCCAGCTCTCCCTGAAATTGGGAGGAGGGAAGTTCTGATTATTTTTTTTGCCTATTTCTAGCAGAGCTAGGCATGAACAATTAAATTTAGGGCTTCCCTGTGGTCTGTGAATAACAGTGCACAGTGCTAACCATCAGGGCACAAAGGCAGACAACAAAAAAAGGCTTTTTTATTTTTTGTTTACCCTTCAGGACACTGTTTACCTTATCACTGAAGGGGAAGTTATCGTCTCATCCCTTTTGGAAATTGTACTGGGTTTATTTCTGTAGCTTCGAGTCTCAAACTGTCCAGTGATAAAGTGGGTATGTCAGCCTGGGGCTGGGGGATTTATATAAGGCCCTGCTCTCTCCTCCCACCCGCATTCTTTGCGTGGAGGGGGGTGTGCATGTGTGTCTGTCCCTCCGTCCGCCTGCCTGTCTGTTTGTCTGTCTCGGGTGTTTGCGGCCTCTCACGCATACTCTCACTTCCTCATTCCCTCCGCACTCTCTCATTCCCTTTTCCTTGATTTTTCTGTCAAACCTTTTTTTTTTC
>VBSM01003157.1:13871853-13904525 GCA_008086735.1 Cheirogaleus medius | reverse complement strand
AAAAAAAAAAAGGTTAGACACAGTAATTTTACAGGCAGGCGGGTACAAAAAAAATCTGCATAATTAAGCAGTCAAGGCTGCTAATAGGGGAGTTTATATGCTCTGGGACCAGGCAAGGGCAGCACATATGGATATAGCACTGGATATTAAATCTACGGCATGCAGACTTACTTCAGGGCCCTCAGAGAAAAGGCTAATTATAGAGAGAGGAATTGTGTTTACTGGTCTGTCTTGGGCAAAGATGGTGAAAGAAGTGCAACCAAGTTTTGCAGTTAGACATGAACAGGCTGTTAATAGAGATATCAAAATATGTGCTTCTGGTTGTTTCCTACCTAATCAACACAAAATTATAGATTCCGTGGCCTCTCTCCCCCCACCCCACATTACCTACTAGAGACAAAACGCTTGGAGTTAAGGTTCACACGTTCACTGTGTGCAGAATGGCAAGATGCACGGGATGGGAGTGTATTTATTATTAAATTGCCACGATTTCATCGCGGCCGTGCTCTTTTATCATCAATAAATTGTATTTAGCAGTTTAGCTAGCCCTGTTTAAAAATGTCAGTGCTTCCAGGCATGAGCTCGAAGTCAGCACTTAAATATAAATGGGGCACGTGAGTGGAGGTTGCAGTGGGCAAGGGGAAGCCTCTCTAGAAAGGGTGTGTTTCTTGAAGGGGCCCTGATGGAATGGACATTAACATTTCATCATGCAGATCAAAGGTAAAGAGAAAACCCAAAGGCCCCTTTGTCACAGGCCCCTAACGACTGCCTTATACATGAGCTGAGATGATATCTTCAGATTATTAAAGAGATTCATTTCATATTTGTATGTATGTATGCATATATGTATGCACGCGCTTATTTATTTATTTAATTCCCCACAAAGAACATTTTCTGAAGAGGACAAGACAGTGGGCCATTCGCCCCAGGCTGGATGTGCCAAGGCACGCCTGGTTGTTTCAGGGGACTGGAACCTCCTGCAGATTTCGTTTTCCAGAGAAGCAGCCTGGGCCCTTTGTCCTTTAGGGAAGCTTCCCGTGGCAGACAGCAGCCCTCTCCTAATCACAGATTTGCGGCTGTGGGCTCAGGCCGTTTGTGAGCCTGTCGTGCATTCCGTTACTTTGCCACAACCAGGAGGGCCACAGAAGAATCCCACCGCCTCGTCTCAAGATGCACTAAAACCTCGGGCTTATGAAAGTAAACAGCATCTGATCAGCCAGATATTGGGTCAGGCTCGCCTGACATCTGTGTTCTTCTTAGAGGCAGGGAATTCAGTGCTAATGAGAAGACCCAAGCCTGTGCCTTGGAAAGTGAGAGTTGCAAAGGCTAATGAACAGGCAGGTGAGCTCCTTAAAAAGAGGGAGCGTCACACTGGCACACAGGGTGCCACACACCTCTTTCTTGTCTGCCTGTTGTTCACTGACTGACCAGGGGTGTCAGTTTTACCCAGAACAGCTGGTCAGATATTATAGCAGTTGGTAAAGAGGGTAAAGGTCTTGAGAGACTAGTATGTTGCAGAAACCCAATGCAGATATTTCATAGTAGATTTTTAAAATGTGGGGTTTTTTTCTCCCTAACAACTGTTAAGTTAATTAAGTTTTTAAAATCAGACTAATCCTCAGAATTTAAACTCAGGGACTTCTAATATTTTCTGATTTCTAGAGGTTACAGTGAGGTGGCATTCTAAAGAAACAACACTTTAGTTGGCCACGGATTACTAAGGATGGTGCAAGGGGAATGCAGTAGCATTGTATGGTATTAACAGTACTTATTAAGACTATTCTTTTAATCTCATTCTTAAAAATGTAAAATAAGGACCAATTTGCAGGGAGGACTAAGCAGAGGTCTGCACCTAGCAAATGGTAGTGGCTGAACATAGCATGCAGAGGCTGGGACTGGTTTTCTGTTTGCCAAGAGAAAATGGAGTTGACCAGAACATTAGCAGGTAGTACGCAGGCCCTGCTAGAAAAACGGAAAATATTATTTTTTAAATAAAAATAAATAGAGGAGATAGGACTCAACATACAATTGCTTTTTTTTTTTTTTTTCTTAACTTTTGGGCTTATCAAAAGTAAGAAAGCTGAGCCAGAGACGTGTTGCTGGTAAAGGAATGGTATGGATTTGAAAAGACGACGTGTCGAATTGTTTGGAGATGCTAAGAAGAACCAGCCACGTGCTCCCACCCGATCCATGGGTGGGCGTGAAGTTCCTTACAACACAGTGGCTTCACCAAAGCTGTCTCTTCCTCCCTCCCTCCTTCCCTCCCTCGTTCTCTCTCTTATCTCCTTGTCTCTTGCCTTCTTTCCATTCATTCATTCAATCAGCCAACACACACACACACAAATCAAAAACCACAGTTGTCTTGAAAACAGACCTAGTAATTGATAAGGAAGATAATAAAGGAGAAATGTATCTGATAGGGAAGGTGAGATACGTATTTATGCCATGGGGTGAAGGCGACACAGACCCTGAGAGTCCTGTAAAGGATGGTGGGAATCCAGAAGGGAAATCATTCTGAGCAAGGGAAGGAGACTCGGGTGGATACTGGGGGCTGAGGACCAGCACATGCTATGACGGTTCTTTTCCTTCTGAACTGTGCTACTCTTCCTCGGTCCTGAAGCGATTTTCCATGTCATCCCAACCAACATACTGACAGATTATTTTCACATGCTCCCTCTCCCCCTACACACGCACACACACAGTGGGGAGAGGAGAAGAAGAGGAGGAGGAAGAAGGGGAAAAGTAGCCATTGTTGCTGTGGCAGTGCCGTAAGAGGAGGGGGTCTGCAAAAGTGCATAATTTAACAGTATCGACACATTGGCGTATTATTTTAAAGTGAATCATTACCTTATGCTGAGATTTCCTCATACATGTCTGGGTCAACTTATAAAACTAACAAAAGGCTCTGCTGGATTTGACCAAATGACCCACAAGTCTAGGTGCCTGACCAATGCGGCTTATCCTGGGAGCGGGCAGGCCCCGCGTGACAGGCCCACCTCTCCCGAAGGCCGCTCTGACTGCCCTGGTCCCCGCCAGTGTCCTGCTGAGCCAGCTCTGAGTCTCTGCCCTTGTGACACCATCTGAGTTTCACCTCTCAAGTCCCTGCAAGACCCACAACTGCTGTGGGGCAGCTGACAGAACTGACCATTGATGGCAAACGACATCGATGGAACTCTGCGCTCTCCTTTCGCTTGTCTAAACAAGCGGAAACAGCGCCCCTTTCTACCTGATAGCTGCTGGCTTCTTCCTTTCCTTCTCTCTCTTTGTCCTGTGTGGAGGGGGAGAGGAAGAATTTAGAGGAACAAAATCAATAAATGAGTTCTAAAGATTAGAAACCTTGATATAACATATTTCAACAAATGGAGCAAACATTTAGTTCATGCTTAATCACAAGAACAACTCACATTTACTGAGTCGTTACTATGGGCCAGACATTGTGCTAGATATATTATGGGATATATTATTTGGATAGAGTCACACTTCTACAGCCCTATGACATAGGTACTTGATACCCTCATTTTATAGGTGATTGGACCAAGGCAAGGATAAAAACCCATGTGAGATGGCACAGCTTGTGAGAGGCAGGGCTGGGCGTCCACCCACTGAGTGGTTCCAAAGTCTGAGTTCTTAAAACTACTCCACCATGTTACACAGGGAGAAAGACTTTGGGGATAATGCCTGTGATGATTTTATAAATACTGTCCTTTCTACACCCTACAGTGTGAGTTTACGCTACCATGGAGTTCAGTGTTTGTGAACATGCCAGGCCTACTAAGAGCATGTCATGTCTACCGGGAATTTCCCCCAGCTGTGGAAGTCACTTCTGTGACAGTGGGAAGGATGATAGATTATCAAACTGAACTCAGTAGTGATGGTCTACTTGCTGTAAGAGCTCAACCCCTACGAGGGAATAAGAGGATTTTTTAAATACATATTAAAAAAAAGATTTAGTGATTGACCATTCAATTTCTGAGCATTCACTGGAAATTAATATTTAAGCAATACGCAAAGGCTTAATTGCATTTGTGACCTGCTTTCTTGTATGTTTGGGAGGGTGGAGATGAAAATGGAGAACACACAGTAGATGCATTTTACTGCCAGAGTAGAACTTTACAGTCGTACCAGGGGACCTTTTGGTAATGTTTGTAATGTGCTGCTATTGTGATTTAGGAAAGAAAAATGCTACTGCTGGGCTTTATTTTCAGCTGATTTTTTTTAAACATCAATTAATGCAATCAAATGTAGTACAGGGAAATCTAACTTTTTATTTACATTTCTAGGGGCCGGGGAGGGTTTGTTTGTTTTTGTTAACTCCAATCATTTGAGCTGTACAGTATATGGTTTTCTTGGTATTTTCCAAATCAACTCAGTAAGTGATGTTTAACAGTCTATGTGAAACTCTCCACATGAGGAAGAGAAAACAGCCCTGTAACTGGTACCATTTGTTGGGAAACAAATGATTCTGCCTTGTCTCACACAGTTTGAAAATAATGACTTCTTTTTTTTTTTTTTTTTGGATTTTAAAACCAGATTTTGTTAATAAAATGAATCATATCATTTTACCCAAAACAGCAAAATTGAAATATGTTATTTCTTCATGAATTAGTCAGATTTTTGAATGCCAAGTTTGAGGACTAAATCTTGATGAATTTGAAAACAATAATGACAACAACAAAAAAAAGAGTACCATATTTTTGGCCTTCATCCAACCGTAAAAGGGCACTAAAATAAACCATTAAGATAATCAGAAAGGGCTATGCTGAAAGTATATTTTCCTAATTTTTCTCCCTGTTGGTATTCACTGCCTTAACTAAAACACCCATTAACAGCACCAGTTGCTGAATTATCTCCTGTCTTCCTGAGCACAGGGACCCAGGAAACCAACTTATCATGCATGATTTAACTAAAAACCTGCTTTGAAATTGAAACTTATTTTTTTTCCCCTAATCTGGATCCTAAACCCAGATTTGAGCCAGACTCTATCAATGACTACCTGTGTCACTTCAAGCAATTCAGTGAAGCTCTTTGCAGAGTTTGGGTTACCTGGAACAATCTGTGTCAGTTGAGCAGATGAATTGTGAATTCACGTGTACAAACCCACATGCATACATTGTGAAAATTGTAAAAGGTTATATAAGTTGCTATTATATTTACAATCATCTTCAGGCAGAGATAATGAAAGGAAACCGTACCACTGGAGTAGTCTTAGCAGTGATAGGAGTCTTCTTATCATGGGGCCGTCCACAAAAGAAAGAGGCTTGAGTTTGACTTGTGTGGCCACTTCATGCAACATCTTGTGCTTAAAAGTTGTGTTGGCCTGAGCACCAAGCATGATCTTTTGCAGTAGATGAGATCATATTTAGACCTAATCGGGTGAGTTAAGGCCATAGTGACTACTTTGATTTGGAATTTCTCTGCTGTTATCATTTTAAGATAGAATTTCTAATATTTGTTTCAATAGAGAGGTGCCCAGATTCTAGGTCCTGTGTGTCACTTGGTTGTATCCTTCTTCTTCCTGCTGTCATTCCCTTTTAAGTGGTGTCCCGCTGTGTCGCATGCATCAGGTAGAGGAAGAGGGCTCAGACTGGACTACGATGCCAATCTCTCTCTGCATCAGTCACGTGCTCGCCTATTGAGGTAGCCATAGTTATGTCTAATTCTCTGAGGTTTATTTTATTTTTAATTTCTTTGAAGTAACCAAGGCCAATATTCTCTTCCCATTCCAGAGAAAAAGAGATGATTTTGTTACTGAGCATTTTTCTCTAAATATAAGTTATCTATACATGCTCAGTTATTGTAATTAATTGAAAATATGATAAAAATATTTATTATTTTTTGCACAGTTATGCAATGCCAGTCTGTATTTACCTACTCTTGTTTTTATTAATAATTTCTGAGCTGTCTGTCCTCTAGTATTCAAAGATAAGAGAACATTCATTGCTGGTTCAGATCAGACCATATGTCTCCAATTTTATCCAATTATTACAATGCTACAAAATTATATAAAAGTATTCACTTTTCTCCTGATCATCCAAATATAAAAATTTTCATGCTAATCTCTGTCTTTAAGAAAACGATTATTGCTTCTGCTTTTCACAAGCCAAGACATCGCTACAGTCGCTTTCTTTCCTAGACTTTTATGTTTTTCTTTACCAACAATGAAACTGATAAGTGAGGTAAATATGACTTGCTTTCAGAAAGGAAATAAACTATATAGTTGTAGGTATCCGATTTCTACTTAGGTTGTTTAAGACAGCACTGGAATTCTATGCTTATTGCATCCCATATCATGCAAGGCAAAGAAGAGCCTTTAAATATATAGTGTTAAGGCCATCAATGGATATTTTAGTGACATTATTTCAATAGATTTCCTTTTGTATTAGGAGAGTCATTATCAGCCTTCTTTATATTGACACAGTATACAATATTTAAATTTTTTAAACAGATCTTGAATGAGCTGGTTCAGGTTTTAGAAAAATTGTCATAAATATAGGGGATTAGAAATTTATTGTGCCCCAAACATCTTTATAATTTGGCATTATAGCCTTAGAAATATTTAATAGCTTTACAAAAGGTAACATATAAGGAATTATTATCTGAGAAAGAGCTCTCCATAATTGTTATGTTTTGTTCTTCATTTAACTAACAGGTACACTTATTAACTGATCCATGGTTTTAGTTAGGCCCTATTTCACAGCCTTTAGCTTTGGTTTTTGACATAGCAAAAGTACTTAGAGACACCTACTTCTTCACCATATTTTAAAACGAAGTAAAAATAAGACAGAAATCTTTGTTACAATATGAATCTTTTGTCCTTTCTCCCTCCCTCCCTTCCTTCCTTCTTTCTTTCTTCCCTCTCTTCCTTCTTCCCTCCTTCTCTCTTCTCACTGCAGTGGATGACAACTCTGTCACTTATGTAGCCCTTGACTGACAGGAAACAACAGAAGAAAGGAGAGATGAGTGTGATTCATTGGTATGCCAGTAACATCTTGGCTTTGGCATATAGTGTCTAAATGTACTGGTGTATCCAGAATGATGCCCAAGAGAGACAAGTAGGTTAGGAACATATTGAGCTAACCTATTTTCAATACATGAGTATGGGGTTACCTTTTTAGAAAGCCACACGCTTTGGATTATGCATGCATTCTAAGTTTCTTCCCAAACACTCAATTTAGTACCAAATCAGGAAATGATCCAGTATAGAAGTATAGTTAGCTATAGGCAGAATAGAATTAAGAAATTAGTCTTTGTTTCTGAATAATTACAATTCCATAAAGGAGCTCTCAAGGCCAGCCTCACAGGGTTTCAAGTGACCATTTAACCAACTCATTGGGTTATTGCCATGGACAGAAAACAACAGCGGCCACTACCCCACAAGCTGTATAATCAGGGATGTTTCTTTTAGTGCATCAAGAGATCTAGAGTAGAATGATGGTTACTATAGGCTGAGAAGGGTAGTGGGAAGTGGGGGATAAAGTGGGGCTGATTAATGGGTGCAAAAATATAATTTGATAGAATGAACAATATTTGATAACACAACAAAGTGACTATAATCAACAATAAGTTAGAGTATACTTTAAAATAACTAAAAGAGTGGAATTTGAATGTTTCTAACACAAAGAAATGTTAAATGCCTGAGGTGATGGATATCCCAGTTACCCTGATTTGATTAATTACCATTATATGCCTGTATTAAAATATCACATGTACCCTATAAAGATATACAACTATTATGTACCATAATAATTAAAAATAAAAAATAAGAGATCTAGAAAACAATAACTTTTGTTTTGTTTAATAGACAACTTAAATTATTGAACTGAAGAGGGAGGACATATTATTTTCAAGTGAGGGTTGAGTAGGACAGTATAGTCTTGAATTTAGGAAGCCTGAATTCTGGTGCTGGCCGTGACCATAACATTTTTCAGTCCTGGGCAGGTTAGTTATTATAATATCTCTGCTCTCAATTTTATCAACTTTTAAACAAGTCCATAGTTAGATTATCTCCAAAGTTTTTTCTAACCTTTATCATCTAATGCTCCAGGCTTTAGCCAAATATATAATGTCAGCCCTTTCTTTTTTCCTACACTGTCCTAGTTTTTATCACTTCTCCATTTTACAATAAAAAGCAAAATGTTCTGAGATCTTTGAAAAGACCTGAGCCAACAAATACAGTGTTGTGAGATATTTATTAGAATATTTTTTAGTAAAAGGATAATGCCAAAGAGTGGTCAGCCAAATCTCCTGTGCCTTCACAATCATGTTTCCCGTATCACATTTCTGATTTCCCTGAGCACTGGGAATGTTATTTGTTTTTGGAAGGATGTTAATCACTTCATGGTAGTTTTATGTCATCCTCTATTTTTCTTCAAGCCTAAAGGCTTTATCCAAAATATAGTCTGGAAGAAGGTACTGCACATGGATTCACATGCTGTATGTTTCTTTTTCTTTTAAGTGTATTGTTGCAGTATTTTCCATTGCTAATATATTTTGACACCTTATAGTTGTAACCTGCTGTTCTCTTTAATTGCTTATTGTTATTAATTATATAGTGGTAACGTAGTTGGCTGCTTGAGCCACTTGGCTGTAAAGAAATTCATTTATCATTATTGCTGTTGGAGCTACAGAAAATTGCCAGCATTCTATCCAGAGATGAATGTTTTTGAGCTCACATCCAGTCAAATTTTGAACATGGGTCAAGTCTTTAAGTGCTTTCTCTCTGCTGCTACCCTTTGCTTCTTTGAGTCCCTTCATTTTCTCTCATCTTTTGTTCCACCCCTTGATTTGCTGTCTTTTCAGCAAAGTTTCTGTATTGTTCTCAGCATTCCCTTTGGTGACCTGTCCAAAGAACAGCCTTTCTTTCTTCCTCATATTCTTAACTATAAATTTTCCTTCTTAGAATTTATTTATAATAAGTTGTAAATGCCTTTACAACTTCGTTACATGCACATTTCATTTTAAATCATTAATGCTGATTGGACATTGTCTTAAGCCCTGCCTTTCTGTGTAAGTGATCATCATTCCCTTAAGAACAACTATAAACCCTTTCCATCCACTCTATAAATAATCAGGTATACGTATTATATTCCCAAATTGGAAAATTGCCAGTATACTGAATGAATGAATGAATGAATGAATGAATGATGTTACATATGCAAACATGGGAATGTGTATTTACACACATCCAGCTATTTACTGATATCTGTAGTTTCTTTAAATCTGGGCTTAATTTAGAATACATGACCCCACAGCTGCCTGTGCCACAGAACAGCCAGGCCAGGGTGCTCCTCTGCCTTCTGGCAGCATGACATTAAATTCACACTAGTTAAGCCAACTTAAATTGAGCCTCCTTGAACCTTCCTAAATAAAACTAGTGGCCTTAATTACAGTCAGGCAATTTAAAGGTTATGGAGCTCTAACTAGTACTGCAGTATATCACTTTAATAATGCACAGGAAAATTTCTCTAAGGGGTGGCATCGTTTGATTAGAAGAATTCAAGTTTCACAGCACATTTCCAATAAACTGTTTTTAGAAATCTTATTGCATTTATTGTGCCATTACCTTTTTTTTTCCTAATCTTCAAGGCCAAGTTTCTAAGGTCACACCAATAGAACAATAAAAATGTGACTCATTTGCAAATAACGTGCAGTATTGTGCTTTTCACATTGCTGCTTAATGGCTTCCCTAGTATTGCCAGAAAGTGAAAAGGAGAAAGATAAAGTCCCTTGGAAATTGGAGCGATTCTGGGCCCCCTTAATATCCTCAAGTGCCACTGCAGATATGACTTGTGCTTTTGTGGTGAACTCTGATTCTAAACACCACAATTTAAGAGAGAAGTTGTCATCTTTGCAATAAGTAATCAATAATATAGTTTCTTAGAAAGATAATTAGCTTTGAAAATGCCCAACTAGCTGCTTGTCTTAAACCTGTGGGCACTCAGAACCCCATGGTCTTTGAGATCCATAACATTTACAGAAGCTGTTGAACCTCATTCCATTTCTTTTGTTTGTTTGATTTGTATTTTTTTTTTTCTTTCTTTTAAATCATCAGCAGTAGCAAGCCATGCTTCCTAGCAAGGATAAACAGCTTTGCAGTGTTTGGAGACTTTCTCCTTCGGATAACTAATGGCTTTATGCCAGGAAGAAGATTAAAAAAAGAAAAGAAAAGAAAAGGCCCTGACCCTTGCCTTAAACTCAGTACAGCAACAGGAAAACATGCCCGATGAGCGCTATGTCCACTACATGCGGGTGGTGCTGGCCCACTGCTGTGCGGAATTAATATTGACTATTGCACTGGCTCACTTCTCAAAGATGTTTTCCCAGTAGATTTAACTTTAAAGCAGGTTACATTTAGTTTATGCTACATGAACTATCCTCTTTCGATGGTACTAATTTGTGGGGGTTTTTTGTGCGTGCAGTACTCAAAGGTAAATATATCTGTACTTCCACCAGTGTTGGAAGTCCCAGATGTGAGGGCATTAATAGTAGGTATATGATATCGAACAAGAGAAATTTTAAGCAAAGAGTGTAACAAATGCATATATCTGATTTAGCCAATTACTTAAAATGATGGAGCTTTGTAATGTAAGAATAGAAACTATTAAGAAAAATTGTTTATAGGTTACGGATGTATGATGCAGAGACTTTTGTATAACTTGGGACAACTAAAAGGCAATTACCCCTTCTTTCATATGGTACTTTTTTTGTATTTCAGATATAAAATACATAATAATATTTTTATTCCTGAAAGAAAGGATGAGTTTTGACTCATCAGTTTCTTGCCAGAGATAAATTGGCAAATTAGACAAAGTGTGTTAATGCTTTATTTGTCAGAGCATTTTAATCTAATTTCAGGGAAGAATGAAGCCAATAACTGTAAGGCATATTTAGTTCACCCACTATGTTATATGCACAGGGTTTAAATACACCAGAGGATGGAGCAAACTTTTGAAACTCAAATGACAAACAATAAATATTGTTTTATTGTCAGTCCTGGCATTTGGTTCTGATGAAATTAGATGTAGGATTAGCTAAGTATGTATTTCCCATAAATTCAGTAGATATTTATTGAGTCCCAGCTATGAGCCATGCCCTGTTGTAGGTTCTTGGAATATATCAATTAACATAATAGAGAAACACCTTTGCCCTCCTGAAACTTGCACTGTGGCAAGACTTGGTGAATAACCCCAAACTTAGATCTCGACACTCTCTTCGTATTAAGATGTCCTGGGCTGTCACCCACCACCCTTTATAGGCAAGGAAAAAGCTGAAATGCATTGCTGAATTGAAAACATGCTATTTCCAATCTTGTCATTCATCTAATCAGTTATGTGAAACGGAAGTAAACGTTTTATACTCGTCTTTGTGTGCTCACAAACTTTCTGTTAAGATAGAGAACAGAACAGCACCAAAGATGAGGTGGTAAATAATTTTTGAAAGAAAAAACTTTACTTTCTTCTACTGAAGTGAGTATAAACAAGGGAGAAATCACCTATTTAAGTAAACTGGATGCTTTTCAGTGGGACACAGTGGCATATACTGAAGTCAAAGCCTTGTACAAGAAGCTAATTTTTTTTTAAAGCATCTCTAATTTCTAGACCTGGAGGATGTATTTCAGACTTAGTTGGTCTCAATCCTCA
The DNA here is from genome assembly GCA_008086735.1 of Cheirogaleus medius. Classification (NCBI taxonomy): domain Eukaryota; kingdom Metazoa; phylum Chordata; class Mammalia; order Primates; family Cheirogaleidae; genus Cheirogaleus; species Cheirogaleus medius. Next base: position 13,892,886 of record VBSM01003157.1, on the reverse strand, counting down.
CTTCACCCTTAGCCCCACTCTTGCCTTTTTCAGGGCTAATGGTACATTTACTAACAAACGTGTACTACTTTCTTCTTTTCTTGGTCACAAATGTCTTTTCTTGGGATGGGGAGGGGACGACTCAAAGTGATTTTATCAGTTCCCTTCTAAACACTGATGTTTGTTTCTTTTTAATGAAAATATTTGAGGGCAAAATTTTGACCTTTCAAGCTATTTGCTGGCACTATGTTTTCTCTGAGACTTCAGCTATGGGGTCCATGTTTAGATTTGGAAAATGGAAAAGAAAAGAAAGAACTGGAGGTACCAATATACTGGTCACCTTTGAAAGATATCTTAGTCTATGTGCTTATCCCTGTCCCCCCCTTGTACCAAAATGTCACTGCTGAGTCCCCGCAGCTGGCGGGAAGCCACCTTTTTGGTGGGTTGTTTGTATTATTGTTTATTGTTTGAGCAACAGTCCCATATTTTCTCCTACATGAGAATATTCTAATAAGTACTTCACACAACCTATGATAATAGCCAAGGAATTGGACGATATTGCATCTCAGAGCATCTAAAATCCCACTGCCTGCCTCTCCTATCCCTACCCACCTGGACCTCCTGCTAGTTTCCAAGCTGCTGATGTTTATGGGGCTCTAGGCAGCCCCTGGGCTCTTTAAAATCTGCTGGGTACCATGCAGCCTCCCCCAGTTGAATCATTTCCTGCTCCAGCCCTGCTGATAGTGAGAAGTTCAAGACAGGAAATAACAGTGTCAATATCAGTGGCTTTGCTTCTAAAGTCCAAAAGCATTGTAGTCTTTAGACTATTGGCCAAAACCAGGCAGTAACCGAGTTAAACGTAGGCTTGCAACTTGTAGTAAGTCTCGCCGAGGCACCCAGGATGTGTATCATTTGGCTCTTCTTGAGATTAGGTGCTTTGTGTCTGGAAAAGCAAAGGCTAGGCACCTGTGCCCATTTCCCCATGTCCCAGCGCCCTTTCCCTCTTATTGTCAGAGTCTGATGCTCGTATCTCATGTCACTGTCTCACGTGACATAGAATTCCTGACAGTGGCAGACATTCCCGTATCGCCAGTGAGAAGACTCCAAGAAGGTGCAAGTGTCAGTCTTCAGGCACCATTCATTTTCATGTTAAATTGCTCAAGAAAATAGGGGCAGAACTTTGAAAACTGGTATTTAAAAAAATAAAAGGTTCACACAATATTCAGTACTCTCAAGTTCTGCCTTACTTTGGGGGGCTAAATGACTAATCTGCTGGCAGACTTTGAAGCCTAAGTAATATTCTCCATTGCCAAATTAGCACCTCGGCGTGTTTACATTACAGTTGTGAAATATGTGCAGTATATAATACAACAAATTATCGTGGCCGAGTGCTGTGGACCTAGAAAGAATGCGATGTCTGTGTGCATGGCAAATTACAGTACAGTCTGCCTATTTTTCTACTCCAGGTTTCTAGGGTGAGCCAACGTAGCCGAGGGGTGAGTTTTGTCATGTACGGCTTTTCTTTGTTACTCCTCAGACCCGTGGCTTATAAATGTGTGCTTGGAAATTAACCCAGGGAAGAGGAGAAGCAAAGTAAAGGCGGGGAGTGGGGGGTTGGGAATTGGTTTAGGGCATCATTTTCTTGGATTTAAAAATATATATAAGGATATAGCGGTACACACACTCGAAGTGGAAAAATTACAACTGCGGGGCATTTGATTCCTCTGGATTCTGAGGGCAGAGTTTACTCCCACTCAGATCAGAGCTTTTAAGTATGGCCCCTGCCACATGATGATGTACCAGGAGGGGTTTATATCCGTGGACTTTAGCCTATAGATTTATGCAGTGGACGAGGCTGCAGGACCCTTCTGGCCAGTCTCCAGGGTAAATGGGAGAAGGAGCTCTACTTATAAACCGTTACAAATTGGTCCTCAGTAATGGCTGTAGTGTTGATCAGACGATGTAAGGGGGCCCCCGGTGATTCCTGGGATAACAGCTGCATGTAAGTCAACCACTGAACATTTGCTTGTAGCTGCTCTAGATTTTTGTTTTTATTGAAGGAAAAGGAGTATAAACATGGGACACACAGTCTGGAGGCTGCTTAAAGGGTTTCTCTTGTTTAAAGTTTATATTGAAATGTCAGTGTCTTGTGTTAAACTAACAATTGCCACATTGGAGCTCATAACTCAAAATTGTTCTTGAGTATCCGAAAGGTAACTAGTATTTCTTCTGTTATAAAACTGGCTGATGAATACTTACATTAAGTCCAGCTTTTACAAATTGTGGGGATAGAAGTTATCATCTGCCTTGGAAGTGGTTTTGGACAAGCAGGTTGTTTTCTTAGAGCACAAAATTTTGTAAATGATTATCACGTTTCCTGCTAAGTCAGTGAGGTTGTATTCCAATTATGTATGCAGACTCTCTCCTTTGAAACATTTAATATTGGAGTAAATATTTACATTAGCATCAGTCTCTTTTATGTAGACTTGATTCCTGTTTACATTTATGTTCACACTAAAATGAAGATTAACAAATGGAAATAATTATTTTAGCTGAAATTTCTATACATGTGAAATAATTTCTCATTGATGCTCAAGCCACCTTTGGTCATGCCTTGCAGTTGGTGACCAGGGCAGGAAATTGCTGGCCTCCAGCATGTCTTTGGTGGGGAGGGCCCTACTCTGACATTGGTCCCACCCACATTGCTGGGCACATGCACACACCCTCAGTATCCAACAGAGTGGGGTATTCTGTGTGTTCCAGAAAGGTACAGGCTCATACTGAAAGCTCCCTATTCTCATTCACCTGACTAATTTGCACTCTGTTTCTTTCTCCCTTTCCTTGTGCTAATTTCTGTTCTCACACATATTTGGCTAGAACACTTTTAAGTCTAATGTGCAAAACTGGAGTTTTCCTATACTCTGTAATATTGTGCATTTTCTATCTAACTTTTTGGCTATCAAAATTTCAGTGTTGTAATCAATCTTTATTAATAGGGTTTTTTTCTCTCTCTCTCTCCTTTAATTTTAAAGTAACCTACAAAGACAAATTGCACTCATCATAGAAAATCTGGAGAATATAGATAAGCAAAAAGAAGAAGAAAAATCTAGAAGTTTCATCTGAAGATCCCGTCTATAATTCTTAATTAAAAAATAGGGCTGTACTAGCCTATTATATCCTTAATGGAATATTGTAATGGTTATTAAATCAATTGACTTTGAATCTCTTTTTAATAAATGAGTCAGGCTGTATTATCCAATTACTGTCAGCTGCTACCTTTCCAGAGAGCAGAAATGGTTATTTTGATTGAATTTTTTAAGCTTTTGGCACCTTTAGGAAGAAGAGGGGGAGAGAAGCAAGGTGCAGGTTGTGGCTTCATGGGCAAAATCCTGAACCTAAGCCTTAGGGCCACCTGAAATTGCAGGTGTTGAGAATGTCACATCAAGAACACAGGCTTTAAATTACAACAACAGTTACCCTTGACTGTTTTACCTTACACCAGATAGGGAGAAGAAAGGAGAGAAGCTTAGTTTTGAAAAGAAATGGTGCTTAATTCAGCCAGATCCTCCCAGTACTAAAGGTTTTCAGAAATTCTTTGAAAATTAAGATGCCACTCTTAGCCACATAAAGGTCAATCTAGAATGTATAAGAATGGAGTTAAACAAAGACTCTGAATGAGCATAAACTTTTGAAATTCATATTGTAAATCAATTTTATTAGTTTTCTATTACTATCTATGCCCTCCCTTCGACTTTAAAAAAATACAAACCAAATTATATCACCCAGTTGTAAAAATGTTTGGGGTCCTTCTATCTCTCTTTCTCATTATCCATGTGACCTTGGGGTAATAAGCAAGTGTGAGGATGGGGAAAGGGAACAGGGAAGTGAACAAAGGCGAGAGAAATGGATGGGTGTTTTCACTGTCTGCCTTAGAACATATTGACTTTTGCTTATCTTATCATTTGCTGTGTAACAATTCAGATACATTTTCTCTCCTACTGAACTAACTAGATCGGTTTATTGGAAAAGACCTCACTGTGTAACTTATAAATAAAAGGCAGGTAGAACTCCCAACATTTTTTCAACATTACAATGTGCTTTTAAGCTGTAAAAAGTTCTGAAGATGCTGGATGCTCTTGTTATCATTGCTGTCACTTAGTGCTTTCACAAACAAAAAGTAGAATACAGTAAAAAATAAGTCTATACTAACGATGCGTAAATACCTTTATGACTGTATGTCACTGCTTTGTACTTGACCAAATTTGCATTATTTAACATTTGGAGGATGTAACATCTCTTTTTTGGGGGTAGGAAATAAATAAAAATGGATAAGTATATTTTCCTTGCACTCATACCCATATGTCTTATTTATTTTTCCTTCTCTTATTTTTCTAAACAAAATACTCATAGTCAAGAAGATAACATCACATTAAAGAATATCTTCACCTGCCTGAGTCACTTTATGTTCGTGTGACAGTCAATCGTTATCCCCAAGAAAGCCCACCAGGTCTATACATGTTACTTCTCAACTATTGCAAGTTTAAAAATTCTGTAACAAATGTATACCAGCTTACATCCACAGACCATATCTTGGTTCTCGTGCAAAACAGATATCATTTTAAAAGGAGATGAAAACCCTTAGTTACCTTCTTACTATTCAAAATAAAGGTATGTAGCATTGAGGAAATAGAAGATTCTTAAATTTGGCAAGTATTTCTGATGATTAACGTGCTGATCCAATTCCCTGTAGTACATAGTGTTTCTTGTATTTCTTAATGTCTAAAATTTGGAAATTTTTTGGTGGCTTTAGAATTAAAAAAAAAAAAAAGAAACAGATGAAAAACCCTTGATCTTATATAATCCCTAAAGCTTTTTGTATAACCCCTTGTCATGTCAGTATGCACAATTAAACTCCCTCTTACATAATTATAAATCAAGGAATTTACTGTGCCACCCAAATACAGAGTAGGTTTTTATCTCTTGTGAAATGTAGACAGTACTGGGTGGCTTAATTAGTGCTTTGCTTCTCTTTTTACAAATTCCAATCCTCTGCTTCTAAAGACTCATACTTGTGTAAGAAGAAAGATTAGGAATACAAATAGAGTGATTTTACTCTTAGTTAGCTAATAATAACTCACTTTGTAATTGGGCCTTTGAATTGCCAGCACTATCAACTGGTGAAGGACTTACACATGTATGTTGTCTTTGAATGAAAGAATATAGCTTTGGAGTATAGACTTGTTAACCCCATAGTGTGACTATGTCTTTCATTCCCCAGATGTAGGATGACTGATAGTGTTCCTTAGGAGCATTTTTAATAATTGCAAATCAGAGAATATAAAAGTATAACTTGATAACAAGCCAGGGTAGAGTGCAGTCTCCACCTTTTAATAAGTAGTCTTGGGACTAGCAGGTGTAGACCATAGGCCTCAGTGTGTCTGTTAAGATCATGGAGCCTGAATCCAGACTGCCTGGATGCAAGTTCTGGCTTCTCCAATTATGAGCCCTTGTAACTCTGAGAAAAGTTACTTAAATTCTCTGGGCCTCATTTTTATCGTCTATAAAATGGGACTAATAGTAGTTTTCCTCCTAGGGTTTTAGTGAGCTTAAATGGGTTCGTATCTGTAAGCAGTTGAAACAACAGTGTCTGAAACACAGTAAACAGCTAGGTTGCAAGTGTTAGTGTTCTTATATTTCATTTCTTACTATTGCACATTGAAATGAGTTAGGATAAGCCTTAAATCTTAAATTTCATAAACATTTCATGAAGAAAAAAAGCAACATCAAAATAACAGTTTTTATCTATAACAGACTTCACTTCATATAGCAATGTTATTACATCAAAATAGTTTTCTACCATTTTGTTCCTAAGATATCAAAGAAAAATTCAAGACTAGTCAAAAGTGGGCCCAGAGCTCATAAAAGTGCTTTGGAGAAACACAGGCAGAGTCTGGATCTGGGGGTAAAATTGAAACTGTCTTACAAAGTTAAGGGAGCAACAAACTGGAAACTGGGGAAATATGGGGGACAGGGAGTGCACAGCAGAGCAAAGAGCACTTATAAGGTACGATAAGTATTAATCATATTTCACAATTGGCAGAAATTCTTGGAAATAAAAAGAAAGTTTGTATTGATTGAAATACCACTGAAAACCTTATAGTTCAACATAGAAACTTCTAGAACCTTCTAGATAAACTGGAGGAGAGGCCCTGAGGAAGAAGCTATCCACTTCTATGGGTCCTTTATTTTAGCACTTTGGAAATACAGAGCCTCCAAAATCATAATAATTAGACAAAAGGAGCTGTTTCATTATTGATATACCAATTATACTTTAAAAGCTTGATAAGATGCATTAGCCCTGAGATAAAAATCTGACTTCTGATCATCTTTGGATTTTAAATTCCAGAAATGTTTTAAATTGATATAAACTCATAAATAATATGAAATAACCAGAAACCACATATTTGTATTAGGTGATGGAAATAGTTTAATGTATGCGATTATGGTTAACTCACTGGTCTATTAAAGATACGATGGGTTTCACCATTTCTATTAATGTATTTTCCCTGACAGATGAAGGACTGAACCATGAATGCAAACTCTGCAGCCAGACCTTCGACTCCCCGGCCAAACTCCAGTGCCACCTGATAGAGCACAGCTTCGAAGGCATGGGAGGCACTTTCAAGTGTCCGGTCTGCTTTACAGGTAGGAAGAGCATTTCTAGAAAACTATGGAGAGTTTCATGGCCACATCATGTCTTTCCTAGCAAAGCACATTTCCCACTGCTATGGCCTTTTACAGATATGACTTCAGTTCAATTTGGGGGGAAGATGTTTGATTTCTGCATATTAGCATTATTGATTGCAGCCTACTTTCGAGGCTCAAATGGGCAGGAAGGTTAACTGTCAGGATGAACAAATGGCATTTCAAGTTCTCTCAGAAGTTTGCACTTTTCCATTTGGAGAACCACATCCATGTTGTATTCACTTTTTTCTGCTCGGTGTTAAAAGGTTACCAAGGCTAAGGCTGCCTGCACAAAGCTGCTTTTTAATCACAAGACATTCAACTAAAAGTGCAGCCGGGTTGTCAGCACGTGTCTGCTACTTAAACATGGAGAATTTCATAACATTCTCCACAAGAAATAAAAGATATTATGAAAGCTCTCCCCAAATTCCTTTGAACTAGGAAACAGATTAGATGAGGCATTTATTTCCTATGAAATTGGATTTTTAAAGTAGAAGTTGATATAAATTTACGCTTTTTAGAAGAAACTTTTATTAAGTGTTACAGCATTAGAGTTTTGGAAAATCCTTTGTGATTATTTTGCATGGGTCTTGGACTCAGTCGCCAAACCTCTCAAGGCTATGTTTCCTTTCATTTGTTGGTGGGGGGACAGGGAGATATATATATATATATATATATATATATATATAATATATATATTCCCAACCTTTATTCGTGAAGGCTTATATATATCCTTCTCTCAAAATTGACTTGTTTGTTTGCAGAGCAAAATTTCGAGCATTGATTATTTACCCTCACTGCTTTCAGCCTATAGATTTCTATTCTGTAATAAAATAAAAAGAGAGGGGCCATGTTCACTACACAGCTAGCACAAATAGTACCTGAGTATGCTGATGGTTTTGCCTTCAACATCTGCCTGTTTGGAATTATTCATTCAATAATTCCATCACCCACCCTCCATTCTTCTTTTATTTTATTGTATTTTTTTTTTATTTTCACATATCTATCTCCTGAGCTCTACATCTGAAAATGCAATAGCACATCATTGTTGCGACATCCCATAGACACCTTGAGTCAGACAGGTTTTAGTTATAGAGAGCAGAATCATTTGGGCAGAAAGAAGGGAACCTAAAGGAACATACTCTACTCTGAGCTTCTAGGAGTGACTAGCAAGGGACTCATTACTTCTCCCACCATGTGGAGACCACCGTCCAAACTGGGATGTTACCACTCGGGCTTTGGAATCACCCTGGCTCTGCTACAATCCACACCAGGAAAATGGATCCTCACTCCTTGCCTCTTTCCTCACTGAGCTTGGGTTTTTTTTGGGTTGTTTTTGTGTGTGTGTGTGGGTTTGTAGGTTTTATTTTTTTTTCCTTTTATTTCATCATATAATGGGGGTACAAATATTGTTAGGGTTACATACATTGCCCCTACCACTCCTCCCCCCCCACATGACAGAGCTTCAAGCGTGTCCAATCCTCGGGTTCCATTCTTCTTTTAGAACTCTTTTTATTCTTCCAAATTTATATTTTTAAAAATATATTGTTATGTTTTTGCCATCAGTAGTATATATCTTAAGATGCCAAGAGTCTGGGTTCTTTATAAGTCTTTATAAAGGAGTACTAGGTCATAGGTCCCCTCCTGGTTAAGACCCCTAATAAAATAGTTCTTTCATGTTGTAGCCAGAAGCCTCATAAAATATATTAAGTTCTATGGAGATTAGTTGCAAATCTGTATAAAAGCCTTATTTCTTCTTGTTGATGTGGGTAAAGAGACAAAAATGCATTAATCATGCACAGTCTGCATTTTGTGTGCAGACAGACCTGAATTGTTTTAGTGTATCTTGAAGTAATTTAGAAATAACAATTAAAAAAAAAACCCTTCCAATATAAAGTATGGTAGGTGGGAAAGGAAATCTGAGCAGTTTTTTAAGGTAATGAGAAATGTGATTAAAATGTATGACTCATAAGAACAATATTCTAATATTTTAGGTTGGCTGGCAATTAGAATAATTTTAATGATTAGAGTGGAGTCAAAGTCAAATGCCAGCATCTTTAATAAATCCTTTCCCTGCCTATACAGATTAATATTGTAGATGCAAACTTTTTTAGGTCACAGTGCACCAGGCATCCATCAGAAGTCAGTTCTGCCAACCCAAACACTGCCTCTGGCATATACAATTTAATTATTAATAGTATGTCTCCTAGGTAAACTGTTACACAGTCTTAGGGCCTTGTTTTGTAGTCATTAAAATTGAACATGTTTATATTATTGAAACCCTTGCATTCAGTGTGTAGGCTGAGTTGATCTTAAAGTATCCAAAGAGAATTTACCTGCCGTTCTGTTTCACATTTATAGACAGTGCCCCAGAGTAGCTGTGGGATATGATTTTTAGCATTAACACATTTAAATAGAGAACTGTTTGCTAGCTATAACTTTAGGCAAACACAATAAACAGGGTTTTGGCATCTATGATTTCTTAACCTGTGGGTTGCTGAGAAATAGGAGTCATTTCTGTTGAGACAGAGCTGTGCATTTGACAATTTTCAGCTTTATTTTTAAAAGATTTATAGGGAGCAGGGCCTCCATAAACCTTTGCTTTGGAGCTGTTTGGGCGGAATTAGGTGCTTGGTAGAGTGCATCTTAACAAAAGCCAGAGACCCAACCATGAGCAAATGTGACTCAGCTCTCCCCAGGTCTAGGGCAGTAAGTCACACCCAGGAGGATGCTCTGTCTGTTCGTGGGGAGTCATCTACTCAGGGCATTTCAGAAACAAAATAACCCCAGCTCACCATTCTTTTATCATTTCAGTATTTGTTCAAGCAAACAAGTTGCAGCAGCATATTTTCTCTGCCCATGGACAAGAAGACAAGATCTATGACTGTACGCAATGTCCACAGAAGTTTTTCTTCCAAACAGAGCTGCAGGTAATGTTCTCATGAGGACTGGGATTGAACTCAGTTGCTATTCTTATAGGAAACAAGGGCATTTTAAATCTGGATTCACAGTCTCACTCACCCTGGGCCACCATGATGCTTTGTGTGTATTGGGGCGAAGGGAAAATTAGAGACTGGATTAATAGACACCAAAGTAATTTTGCCTCTGGCTGCTGTCAATCATAAAAAGAACTAGAACAGACCTATAATTGGACCTTCTGACCCAGTGTGATAGACTTAGGGGTCAGGTTTATTGGACTGTGGGATCATTCACCTCACTTGTCATGACTCATTCTCCCAAATCCTGTTTTATTCATGTTCTGTTCCCACTGGGCTCCAAGCTGGGTGGATGTCCAGGTTATTGTTGTCCTGAGGGGCTTAAAATTGGAAAGGAGAAGGGAAGAGAAGAAAGAAGCTACACTCTTGTCCAGTATGTATTTCTTGCATTTAATGGAATAGAAAAATTTTTACTTAACAACAGCCTTATAGTTGAAAATTTTGGCAAACAAAGATGTTGGCTTTAACCTTGAGTGTTCCACTTGCTCAATGTGTGACAGAGTTTGGTCCACGACCTTTCTGAAACTCAGATATGAAGAAATAATAAACAAACTTCACATTGACAGAGCTGTTATAAGGTGAAAATGAAATAAAGGTATGGATTTAAGATATAAACTCTAAAACATAAATGCTTGGTTATTTTGATTATTCTTAGCCATAGACTGGTAGTTAAAAATAAAGTTAGAGACCCGTATTCTATTCCAGAAATGTCACTTCTCATAAAAGGAAAACAACTCTTTTTTTTTTTCTATTACTTCACCTGGAAAATGGGTGTAATGTTTTATTCTCATTTTTCTGATGAAATGATCTAAGAATAACATGCTCTTGGTTAGCTCTCGTTGGTTCCCATGGAGGAGAATAGAATTGAACCCAAAATTATTTTGTTATTATGAGCATTATTTTTAACAATAAAGTTATCTAGCCTAAAATAGGGGGTGCAAATAATTTTTGTATGGAGCCCCTGAGGTATCTAAAAGACCAACTGATCCGGTGATCTGATAGAGGCAAGACTAAGAGACTCAGGGCCCACCTACTCCTCAGTCTCCCATCCCACACTGTGCCCCAGGGCAGCTTTGTGCCTCCTTGGGCCCTGGTGAAACCTGATTTATGCAAATTGTGTGTCAAAAGGAATTTATAGTTCACCACCTCAGTTATCATTCTGTAAGTGAATAAATAGCAAGTTAAGGAGATAAAATGAAAAATATATGAAAGAATGAGTAAGCCCAGTTAATTGTCATAACGTGTCAGTGGACCAAAATAAAAGTTGCTATTTTACCTTTTGTCACTTCTAGGAATTCTGTTCTGTTACATCTGTTTGTGAATTGAATATAGAAGATAGGCCAAGTTAGACTATTGTTTAAAAGTACATCTTGTTATAATCTAAATTTCTGTTTGAAAAATTTATATTCTTATTGCAATGGATATCAAAGATTAAGTTGTTTTGGTTTTATGAATCTGCAAAGGATGTGGTCAGTACACCTAGTGATGTTGTTAATTAGTATGTAAACTGTGAAGCAGAATTAAGTAATAGTTTAAAATCAAAGTGGTAGAGATTCTGTAAAGACGGATACCTAGCTAATGTTTTTGGAAAAAAAGAAATGTTTGCAACAAGCTTCCACCTTTGTACTGTATGTGTAGATTCTAACCTGGTAGTACCTTCAATGTCTTTCATTAAAAGAACCGAACACTGGCATGGGTGGCCTCTGGCCCATTGTAGAGCAGACAAAATTAAGCAATTAAACACATCCCTCACAATTCCAGTTTCTTTTATGATGTATTTTAGGGTTTCATGGAACCTACAGTTTTTCACTCTTTTCTACAATGAGTATAGACCAGTGATTCTCAAACGCTTTGATCTCAGGATGCCTGTACATTCTTAGAAATTGAGGACCACAAAGGGCTTTGGTTTATGTGAGTTGCTATCTATCAGTATTTTCCATATTAGAAGTCAAAACTGAGAAATCTATTAAACACAAGAATACAAGCACACATTCTACTAGCTTAGCTGTCAGAGAAATGATGTCATCACAGATCAGGTAGCCTCTAGAAAACTCTCACTGTACCCTCTTGAGATACTAAAAGTGTAAAGGGCAAATATTGTCTAATAGTATTATGAAAATAGTTGTGACCTTACAGACCTCCTGAAAGTGTCTCAGAGACCACAGAGATCCCTGCGCCCCACTTTGAGAACTGCTAGTGTAGAAGTTTTAGTACAGAACACACAACTCTTTTTGAGTCTTTGTGACCTTAAGAAGTCAAATATCACTCTTAACATTTCTGATTCATTCATTCAACTTGTGATCTAGGCCCAAACAAGACTTATTCCATAATTCAAAACTGTGAGCCTTATTTTTCCAATCCTACAACCCTAAATAATATGTGTTTGATCTTGGTGTGAATATTCAGGCTTAATATGTGTATCATTCTTTAGATAAGAACAGTATTTATGGTTAGTATGTAATAATTATTATGAATCTGAGACGAAATACTGACTACAAAGTCAATATTTCACAAACCCATAACCCATAGTCACTGGAATATCTGTGTAGGTCTATTTTCTAAAATCCCAAGTAATAGCAGTGGCTTTAGTTTCAACACATTAAGAAAAATGAATCAGAATTGAGTTTACTTTTTCCAACTTTGAAAATGTTTTTATTTTTATGTTTTAACCTTAGGGGTTCATGGTCTTGTGCATTTGCTTTCATTACTCAAATTGCTTTTACACCAGTGCTTAGAAAATGGAATTAATGTAACTTTTAAATATTGATATCTTTTATTTTCTGTATAGAAAATGGAGATGGTAAGTATACAGAAACCAGGATGCAGTTTTGTTAAATCAACTAAAATTAAGGTGGCAATAGAAAATAAGATCTGTAACCAAAATAATAACAACAGAGTAGAAAAATGAAGCCATTTTGTAGCCCGTGGTAGTTCATGCGTTAGTATGCAAAATAAATATAAATTTTAAACCTCTTGAACTCATATACTTTTTTATGCTACTAAAGTTCAGAAAGAAGATGGACTTGTCACAAGAGACTATAAAACTAAATGTCTAAGAACTGAAAAACCGAAATCTTATTTGAAACTTTAAAGCATACAATTTATTTGGCTCTCATATCAGGGTGAAAATAATAAGGCAAATTTAGGGTAAGCATCCAGAATTGCCCAACAACATCACTGTGGATATTTTTTAAAGGTACATAAATGATTTCATGACTTAATAAGTAATTAATATTTCTTTCACTGTTTATACCCAGTTAAAAACATGGAGCAATTTTTGTGGATATAAGTGCTTTATATATATGTGTGTGTGTGTATATATATATATGCACCTGCACATATATATTTATACATATGTAAATATATATTTTTAGAAAAAGAAAGAGAGAAGCTAATGTTTACATCCACCATATATATGTGTGTGTGGGTATATATGTATACATGTATGTATACATGTATGTATATACACATATCTATGGTGGTGTGTTACTTTCATTCTCATTGCCTATTAAGCCAGTCAGAATTCAGATAATTCTTCATCATACACTGTTCATCTTTAGGAGATTAAGCACTCAGGCACCATTCTTTCGATATTACAGACCATAACTCCTTTTAGATTTAGGCCAGATGAAGCCTCTGTTTCTGTGGACACACCTTTTGCCAGTGTAGAAGCTGTGTTCTTCCCACAAGCCCTAAACCTTGCTGACCAAAAGTTCTAGATTCCAGTATGTGTGTGTGTGTGTGTATATATATATATAAAATACTTAACAAGATATAATCTTTTCCTTTTGGTAGAGTTTTTTCCCATTTTCGCACGAAATTCTAATATACTTCAAAGGCCACCTAGCGTGCTGGTAGGAGGGGAGATGTGCTTTGGAATAAGAGTCCATTATTTGAACTAAATGAACATCATATTATTTTAAAAGTGAATGAATATATTCAATGTTTCACATGTTTTTATTAATAGACCTCAAAATTTTTCAGCAGAACTTAAGGAAGCTGCTCTGAGAGAGGATGGTTGTGGTCCAAGAATAACATCCCACAATGCATATTTGTATCCAGAGTGGCTTATGCAGGTGTGAGCAAGTGGTGTGTTTGTAAAAGTCCTGTTGAATAGGCCACGTTCTTTCGCTACACTAATTGCTGTTTAATTGGTGCCTCTAGAAAAGCTTCCATCCATCCTCTTCCCAATGTGTCCACATAGAAAGTTCCGTCTCATATCGTGTTATGAATTTAATGGAGATGGAGAGAATTCCTGCAGTGGGGATAAAGGGAGATGAACTTTAGGCTCTGAGATTCTGATATTTCAATCCCTTTCAAATCAAAAACTATTTTGATACCTAGCCCTTCCTTTCATTAAGTCATGAATGCAGTGTTTCCCACATTCAAAATATAGCAGTCATTTGACATTCCTAGGGATAAACCAGGATTTTCAGAAGTCACTAAGGTTTAAATATGTAATTGTCCCTATAGCTGTTTGATTTTCCTCTCAAATCATTTTTCCAAGAAGTCATCCAATTTTGATGCATATTTTTCACACCACAGTTTAACTGGTGCTTGGTTTTTATGGTCATATTGCTGAAGGAAAAATGAATTACTGCATATGGGATGGGACAGAGAAGACAACAATACAACATCGAAACGAAGCTACTGAGTGGCTCACTGGGTCACCCGCTGACTTAGCTGCTGGCCTTAAACTAGCCTTTCAGTAAATGTATTACAAATTTGTGTCTCAAATTATTAAATAACACAGGATGAGGCACTTAGGAGTCCTTGTTAATAGTCCAAATCACAAATGCTGTGCTATATACTGCTATAGTCCCGGTGCTATTAATATTATGGGGTAAGAAAATATATTTATTAAAAATGCTTATAAAAATATAATTCCATCTTTTAAAATTCACCATGGTGCCAGCACTCATGACATACCAAAAATAATTAGAAACATATTTAAAGTCTACTAGAAAAGATAAGAAAGCATATACATAGCCACTGTATGAGGTATATGTAATAAATTGTTTTAAGTCTTCCAACGGAAGGTGTTTCTTCTCCAGCTGGGAGAGTCGAGTGACAGGCACTTCAGCTGGTTTGGAAGGACAGATGTGCACAGAGAAGAACAGAGACGGCACTCATGGAACACTGGCTCTGTGACCTTTTTGCTTTCTTAGTGCTGACCTAACTAAACAAAATCAAGATTCATCATTATTTGGAAATAAAATTTCTATCCCAGACATATCAGAACTTTCCTTAGTACTATGTTCTCATTCGCTAAAATAATTTTGCAATTAATCATCCCTTGGTATAATTTCATATTCATTAGTTTTGAGGTAAAAATTCTTATTTTTAAACATTCCTCTTTTTCAAGTGACTTAGAGTCTTGGTTTGGTTTTGTTATTTAGCATCTGACTGTAAAACTAAACATTTATATTTGCTCTTAGAAATGTATTTGAAAACAACCTGACTTTTCCCCCCAACCTCCACCCAGTTAAAGAGGTATAGCAAAGACAAAAAGTTTTACTTTGCTCCTCCGTAAAAGACAAGATAGGATCTGGCTATGCTTCAGAGAAAGATTTTAGTGTATTTTGTTTTCATATTTTCCTCCAAGTGAGTCTGAAATCTTTTGCCAACAAGAGGAATGGAAAGGATGTGTATTGCTACTCACAGCATATCTAAAGGAAGTTCCTTCAAAGCTATTTTGCCTACATCCCCATCTTCTTCTCATAACTTTTCTGTATTTTTCAAGTGTTTAATTTTTATTTCTAACAGAGCTTAGAATTTCTTTCATTATCCTCACTCACACTGTAAAACTGTCTTGCCTCTTATTTTGTGGTCTTCCTAGGGGACCCCTGGGTTGGAAATATTTGCCCATCACCATGTCTGGACCCGGCATTTCTGGGTCCTCTAATGAGAAGTTTCGGGGAGGGCATAATTCCCACCTCTTCCTGGATGATCTGATTCCTTAGCTCTGAGATCATTCCCTGAGATCCACTGTGCTACCATGTAGCTCCTGTTCCTGGGTCTGAAATCTCAGCCCTTAAACACATCACAGAGACTCCGAAATTCACAGGAGTATAAATTGTGTTAAATGAGCACGTGGTTCTGGAACTGGTCCATTTTATACATCGCCTCATTTCTTTGCTTTGTGGGCCTGCGGGGCTTTGGAAGTAAATTGGTGCTACAGCAACTTCCACTTAATTTGCTCAGTGGTTAAATTGATCTATCTCTTTTATTTGATCGGATCTCCAGGAACCAAATCGTTTGCATTGATTTATCGATTGGTGCTATGTTTTCACCATTGCTTTTGATCACTTTCAGCTGTTAATATTGGATAATTCAATCAGAATTGATTGGCCTTACCATTGAAGGCAGAAAGTTAATCACGTAGGACACAAATAGGACATGGCTACCCTAACCTCGGTTTGACTGTTATTCTCTCTCTCTCTTTCTCTCTCCCCCCACATCCTCCATCATCTATGCAGTGGCAGAAAAGCTAGGGTTTTTCTTAAGCAAAAGAGGGGGTTTGCAATTTTATAGCATTCATCATGCATCTAAAGTTGAGATAGTTTTATTTTGCTTTTTAATAAAACAGCATCTAGAAATTAAGCAAGCATACAGCAAGATAAGCGTGATTGTCACAATGAACTCATTTGGACTAAATGAGTAAATGCATTTTCAATTGCCCGTTTTGTACCA
Source organism: Cheirogaleus medius (assembly GCA_008086735.1). Taxonomy (NCBI): domain Eukaryota; kingdom Metazoa; phylum Chordata; class Mammalia; order Primates; family Cheirogaleidae; genus Cheirogaleus; species Cheirogaleus medius. The sequence continues at coordinate 13,876,474 of VBSM01003157.1, read as the reverse complement.
ATAAATGCCTAATCTGTGTGTGCATGCTTGGAGGCACAACCTGGGCTCACCTTTTTCTAAATTTGGCCCTCACTGCTTCGCCATGTGTCCTGGTAGTCAAATTTTCAAGAATCAAGTGGTTAATATGACTGAAGTAAGGGCAACAAAGGTAATTGCAATAAGCCACAACCACTTTATTTGCACCTGAATCATTTCTACAGCACCCCAGCTCAGTTTTTAAAAATTCTCCATCCATTAATTTCTTGATGTTCATATCGATGGCTGGTTTTCGCTATTAGAAGAGGGAGCACCACCTCTTCGTTCTAGGACTCATTCCTTCCTCCAACAGCCCTGTTGTTAGCGAGCTGCCATTACATTATTTTTTTGTCTGGCCCAGAGTTGACGACAGATGGCCATCTCCGAACTGCCATCAGTGCGGCTTTATGGAGCATCCAGCTAGGGTGTACTGAAGAGACTGTGGCCAGTTCTGCAGCCCCCTCCCTCCCACCCCCTGGAAATGCTCATCACCTCTGCCACATTCCGCTTTGGCTGGGCTTTGCTGGCCCTGCCGTCTTCCCTGTCGCCAAGACAGCCTGCTGCCACAGCACCGGAAGAGCTGCCTCCATTAGGAAGGAGAGCCTGCGTGCACGGTCGTCCTATAAAGACAGGGCTCTGTCTCAGCGCCTTGGTAGTCGGATCTTTTGGAGAGATCCGGAAATCCGAACTTCTAGAACATTCTGCAATCTAGAGAGGCACGTGGGATTCCCGCATGTGTTCCTATTTTAGATGTTTGCGCCACACATGAATCGGTTTCCTCACATTAGCAGAGACAAAGTGCCAAGAATAGACGCTTTGTGTTTACAAACTTCCATCTAACTATTGGAAAACACTACTTCCCTATCCAACTGTTGTGACAGTTAGGGTAAGAAAGATGGTAATCGCAGACATCAACTCTAAATCCCCTGAAATGAGCCAGGGATTCATTACAGCATCTTCTTGATCCATCGATGTGGCTGGCCATCCCTCGGACAGCTGGGCGAAACGAGCCGCTGCTGTGCATTTGGAGGAAGATGGATCGGCTGCTCTTGCTCGAGTTTGCTAAGGCAAGGCAGCTTCAGAGCCAAACGTGTATTTTAAGAGGAATTCACATTTGTATCCTTTATTGTTATATTTGCAGTGAATCTACAGCTCAGAACAGGCTCTGCCCTGCAGCTATGAAGGAGTAAGTTCCCCTTATTGGAGAGAGAGTAGTGTTCTGTAAAAGCCTGAGATGTGGCGGCGAGATGAATAGCGCTTAAAAGCTGTGCTTGCGGTGCTGTCATTTAGAACAGCAACTCCGAGGCTTTAAACGGGAGTGAAAGGCAGGGTAAACGAGTCCTTTAAAAGTGGTGAAATTTTAAACTGCCTAAAATAACAGGTCTCCTTCATTGATAACTTCATTGAATGAGTGAGTGGGAGACTAACTGGGCAAGAACTGCTCTCCCATAGAAGGGCAGAGTTTGCAGGAGCGGGACTTTTTCCCCGGGGCCCCGCGTGTCTGGGAGGCCAGCTCCTTTCTTGCGTGCCCCCAGCTGGCAGAAGACCATGTCTCACTGGAAACCCGAATCGCCCATAAAAGGTTTCCTTTTTTACATTGCCAAAACTTAATTTTATAATTGTCTGACTTACACCACTGGGCACATCTGCTAAGCTTATGTGCCTTCTAGACATATAAAAGGCTACTGTGATACCATTAAATATCAGCAGTGTGCTTCGCTGTGCTTTGAGTTTATAAGGGTGAAAGGTGATCGTGCAGGAAAATGGAACAGTATATTTGCTGTGAGACAGGCACCAAGACTTCACTCCCATACTCAGTTATAATTCATGACAGTACTGGTGGGAAGCCCTTATCCCTCTGTGGAGTTAATGCGTCTCCACTGAAGCCTGCTGAGAGCACCCTGCGTCCCCCCCACCATCTGTGCGCTCACTTCCGTCCGCTCCTTCTCTCTCTCTCTGTTACTTTTTCTGAGATCTCTTGGTGTTAATATTGTCAGACTGCTACTGATTTGTAAAGGTGGTTCTCCAAAGCGGAATTGTCATTTAACTAAGGGAAGAGCTGGAAGGAACACATTACAGCGTTGTTTAATGTCTCGTTTAGAAAATATCCATTAGAAAATAGAGAAGCAGCAATTGCCTTAAACCCATTGCTGATTCTGAGAGCCGAGGATGCACTGCCAATCACTAATTAGCAAGAGGTACCCGTGGCCTGGGCCTGGTAGGAGGCTAGGGACACAGCGCAAGGTGTGCATCACGATCCAAGTTAATGCTGTTCTGAACCCGAGTTCAGTGTCCTGGAAGTTGAACCTGAGCGAGACAGTGGTCCTGAGAAATGTCTGCCCACTCTGTCTGTTGGCTTGGGCCAGGCGGTGGCATGAGCACCAACCGAGGTCCCACACACTGGCCCCATCTGTGGTGCGATGCCACCCACTCTGAGGACCAAAGCTCATTGCCTCGGGGCCCTGGGCCGCACAGAACTTCACTTAAAGGAGCTGCGTGGTGATCTGTGCTGTGCCAGCTCTGTTCGGAAGCGGAAGGAACGGAAGAGCCAAACTTGCTGCAGCCCAGAGCCAGCAGAGGTTCCCAGAAGTATATGTCTCGACCCCCACCCCACCCAGTCCCCTCTCCTGGGTGATCTCTCCCTCCTCCCCGCTCCCGCTTTCCACTGCGAGCCCAGAAGGTGAGGGCACACCAGAGGAGTGTGGGTGCGTTAAAACAAAAGGTGAAACTGTACCTCGTTCATGGCTGGCTCAAGATTCATTTGTAATGTTGCATAATTTGTGCTCTTAACATACTCCATTGTTAGTACTCCTTTTTAAGAGATAAATCAAACCCAGGCCCGAAATACCAGCATATGAATTTAACAGATGTGATGCCATAGGGGACCTACTGTGTTATAAACTGCAGAAATGGCCTTTTTATGTCTCAGACTCGGCTGACTTCAGAACTCCAGCAGCAAGGTGAGAGGCCACGCATTAAGACAGCGGCACCCACGCGCCACTCAGCCCTGTGTGTAATTGGCGCGCAGTCTCATCCTGACGTCCGGGCGGTATTAGTCACATCATCTTCCTTCATCCTCCGAAGGAAAAGTGGGGCGAGAATGGCCGCCCTCACTGTCCAGGTTTTCTTGGGTGAAAGATCACTTTGAGATGACACAGCTGAGTAGTCAGCCTGAAATCCTGGTTGGTATTTTATTAATTTTGCACCAAGATAAATCCTGAAATTCTGACAAACTCCATGACAGGTGAAATTCCTTCTTGCAGAATCTGCTCAGCAAGAGGCTGCTCATTTCGTTCTGTTCCGAGGCAGGCAACAGGAGGGCAGCTTTATAATCAGCCCTCAAAGGACCCCCAGCCGCCCCAGAGTCTCCGGCTGATTGAATAACTCCTGGGCCTCTTCCCCTAGGCCTCCATCAGCGGGGGTCCTGTGGAAAGCAATCTCCCGCAGACTGGCACTGAAGTGAGCTTTAAACCACCATTTTCTGCTCTCCAGAGGAGCCTGGAGTACTAAAAGATAGATGGACTGCAGATATTTTATGAGAAACTGTCAGAAGAAGAGCAGAGTAAATGTTTTTTTTCCCTTCTTCTTTGAGTCACACACTACATCACTGTTGAATTTCTCCCAGAATCTTTTACATTTCAAGTGAGAAATTAATTGGTTGCTAACCTTTAATTCCCCCTCCCTCTTCTTCCTTGTCTTCCTCTCCCCCCTCCCTTTTTTTTTCTTAAATATTCACACAGAGGCCCTCTGCTTAACCACAGTTGCAGAAAATCAGTACCATTTGCAATGAAATATTTATAATGACAGAATGAAAAATTGGATTCATTTTCTGGACTGTAGCCGAACAGTCTGCAACTTTGTGCGGCATTGTTTAGCATCTCTCCTTCCTTCCTCGCTTTCATTGGAGTCTTTTTCAAAAACATACCACACAGACACTTACCTATGCTTTGGAGGGGTGCCTACCCAAACGCAGAGCCTGTTCCTACTCTTTAAAAAAAAATAGAAGAGAAAAGAGCATATTTGTGTTTGTGCTGCTATGTGGGGGGCCCGCAATGTGGCCCGTAAAAAGGTAGAGAGGAGGTGAACTCCGTCCAAAGGAGGAGAGTGTTCGCTCTGTAGGGAAGAGCTGGGAGAAGTTTATAGGGAATACAGGGGACAGTCTGGCCTGTGCTTTGTAGCGCAGCCCACACAGCAATCAGCATGCCATGGTATCTTGGGGCAGATTTATAAGGGGAATGGGAAGGCAAGACTGACATGTATAAATGTACGTTGAACATCACAGCTCACCACCTTTTTCCCTTTAGTGTTTGCTGTGTGGGCTTTCCTTTCCACGTGCCCCTCGCATTCAGAGCTGCTTTCTTTCTAACCAGGCTGGATCATTGCATTTTTTAAGAGATAAGAGACCAAAGGATTTTGCTAGGACAGCCTAGCATTGTATTTCAAAGGAGTCTGCCTCACGAGTGCAAAGCCACCACAATATATTCATTCTTATTACAAGACCCATTGAGTTTGTAGCAAGATGCCTAGAAAGTAAATCTTGGCCAGGCGCCGGGAGCTCAGGAGTTCAAGACCAACCTGAGCAAGAGCAAGACCCCATCTCTACTAA
>VBSM01003157.1:13791215-13871753 GCA_008086735.1 Cheirogaleus medius | reverse complement strand
CTTTTTTTTTTTTTTTGGTCCCCTTTTGGAACACTAGTTTTAATTAGTTAGCATTGTTTTATTTTGGTGGTTTTTCAAAAGTGAAAACAGTTCTAATAGATCAAGCATGAATAAAAATAGTCTCGAATTCAAATCTTCAATTTTCCCTTTACTGAATTCGCATCATGCATTACCAGCTCCACAAGATCAATAATCCATATTTTATTATATCATAAACACTGCCTGTAATTGAATTAGCTCATTCACTCCATCTGATTATCCCCGTTTTATTCATGGAGAGGCAAAAAGAATACAAGCTTACTTGCATTCACCCATATATTGCATTATTTGGGTGTAAAAGAGCTTTCAGCACTATAAAACAATTGTTTCAGGAAAATAGAGAATTCATTTCAGTATTTGTTTATTCTAGGAATAATCTCAGTCCTATCACAATACATTTTTTGGTGATGACTTTAAGTTTCACATGCATTGTGTCTGTCTGTTCTCTAGTTAGCCTGGCCTGAGTATCCTGTAACAGGTCTCTCTTCTGACCAAGGGCAAAATTCTGAAAGACAACTGGGATAAATCGTCTTTTTCTTTTAAAACCCTTGGGGAGATCCACCTTTTATTTACCCTAAGGCCATTTCCTCTTATCTACCCATGGATTACCATTTTCAAGGTTTTTGAATACTTACTCTATTCTCTAAGAAGCAAAATCTTAGCACAGATTCGCAGGTACTTGGGTGATGAGAAACACTGGCAGGAAATGAGTCATTCATTATTGGGATCTCTCAAGATCACCATGTGGAGTTTAACTTGTGGGTGACACACACTTTCTCCAAGAGGCTTGGCGTTTTCAGGCAGTCTTCTAGATTTGTCTTTTCATTGCATTCCAAAAAAAATGATTTTGAGAAATGTGCTGACAGTTCAGCATGAAATGATGTGTGTTCTGACACACACTGCATTGTAGCTTAGGAATGTAGCCTGAAGTTATTTTACCGCGGCATTTCTACGGTTCTCTGATGCAGGGGGAGAGAAAGAGGTGTCCTTAAAAGTGTGCGTGGTAGGATGTGACAATAACTTTTCTCCAGCTCTGTGCATGGATTCGGCAGATTGTTTCCACTTAACTCTTATTATTGCTTGCTTTCTTGAGTGCCAGGGTTAAGGGGAAAAAAATTTTTTTTGCATTAGTTTTTCAACAACTTAGGTGAGTCTGAAATATATACCCAAGTAAATGGGAACTGTAATAGTGGTGTGTTCAGAATCAATCTCCTGTGCAGACCAGGAAGGGAACATTGAATAGCATTCATTTATGTGCTGCCAGATGTATTTCTGCATGTGACATGGCTTGCCGAACCGCCTTGAATGATTTTCAGTATTATTAAGCAGACTCGCAGGAGCAACAGGCCTCGTGACAGAAGTAAAGAGCCCTGTGGCAGAAGCCCTTGGTGAAGGAAAGTTGCACAGGAAGGGAAGCACCGCCACACAGACCCTATTTTAATATCAGCATTAGCAACTCTCTGGGAATATTTCTCTTCCTCTTGTCCAGCTCCTTCTGTGTTGTGGCTGGTTTGCGTTTGTGTTTGAAGTGCCAGGCGGTTTAATGAAGTTATTCTTTTATAAATTTTGCAACACTGAAGCAAGCATGAGGGCTTTAAATTAGAATAAGTGCCACTTCTGTATGGCAGGTTCCTTTGAGGACTGATTAGAATGAGGCCTCCCGTCGGCTGGCCCTTTATGCGTGGCGGTGTTGCTGTGTGTACTTGTTTACAGCTCACCCCTGAATTTGCATGAGTGTGCACCACGCCTGCTGTCCAGCCCTCTGTTAGTCAAGACTGTCTTTCTTCCAGGATCATGTTAAATACTTCACGCTAAAGAGTTGTTTTTTTTTAATTATATTGCCTTATTGTAATAAATTAAAATTAACTTGGAGTAGCAAATTATTTAAAGATGTGAGGGTTATAGATTACTCTCACCATAGCTACAGCACATCTCTGTGTGGAGGAATTAAAGGGCTGTCTTTCCAGGAGTTCCGTGTACCGGGAGGGGTGAGGAAGCTGCCCCACAGAGACTAGAAGCAAAACCAGAAAAGGTGCCCAGGAAGTGGGAAGAGAATGGGAGTTTCACCTGTGGGTTTCTGCAGCAAGTAGAGGCTCTTCCAGGCAGGGCAGAGAGGGAGGGCAGCTCTGCCATTTTAAGAACTTAAAGAGTGGAAGACAAGGGGAAATGGTGGACAAGAGAGAATAAAAATATATCTTAAGACAAGGTTCAATAGAGCATAAGAAATACACGCAAGCATTCCCGACTTCTGCTCTCTGTGCCTATGTGAGCTTGCCGATAAACTGGGATTGTTGTAGGGGGTGGGGATCAGGGGAGATTGTTAAAGAAAGGGGACCTGAAACTTCTACAATACACAAAAACATACAGGGACAGGGGACAGAAAAGCAAGCAAGAAAAATAAGCACCAAAATTGAGTGAAATTTTTTCTCCTCTCTCCAAACTAGGATTTTTTTTTTTTTTATTTAGAATGGGAGACAACCAAATAGAATTAGGCTTGTAAAATATTTGCGATTTAAAAGGACTTTCTTAGAATTTCAAGCAAGGGCTACTTGGGGCCTCTTCTAATTGCATTCTCCCTGCAGGAATATGTCTTCTGAGGGTCAGAAAGATCAAAGGCAAACACCAGGGATTTTACCTGTAGAAGCCATGCATGTATGTAATTTTTTTGTGCTGCATGACACATACTTGTTAAGCATGGAAAGGCACACGCATGCACACGTCTGGCCCACACACTCAGGATGTGGCTCATGCTTCACATAGTTTAATTATGTAAATCAATCCATTGTCCTTTCACAGTTCTATTTTTATGTATATTTACGAAAGCACATGCCCTAATAGACAAGCTTTTTGTTGTTTATAATAGGAAAAGATGTTTTTCTGTTATTCTTAATGATTTATAACATGTTTGACTTACTCTTAATGTGAGTTTACCTCCTAGGGAGTGTGACAGTGTTTTTAATAAAAGAAATAATACACTACATGGAAGTGGCATTTCTTTTGCTTCTTACCGAAGTTCAATAATCTATTTTTCATAATTACTGGACTTGGGTTGAAGGGACTCCTTGTCCCTATCAAGTGAAAAAGCAAGAGTAAGAGTCTTGGCTCCCTCCTTCTTCCTACAAAGGTTACCCTTTGAATATAAATTACAACGCCCTGTGCTTCTCCCATTCTAATCAGATGACCTTTTGAATCTGGTAGACCAGAGTTTAAATCCTAAACCTGCCAGTCAGTTTTTAAATCAATGCCCTGCTCCAACATCTTTCAGTACATAAGCACATTTCAATGGATTGCAAACAAGGAAGTGAAGTAAGCGAGGCCAGTGGAATCTCGCAGCTGACTGCAGAACAACCCAACTTGACTGCAAGATGTTGGGCCAAGTGATATGATTATAGTTAATTTCACTAACGAAATTCTCTAAAAAACCTTCTGGGATTCAAAATCTAAGAGAAAAAGGAGGAGCAGGAATTTTGTTATGTTTGCAAGAGGACATTTCTGAGCAATTATCAATTTAAGCTTCCATTATTTGCCGCTAATTACTACACAAGGCTGTTAAATATTTAGCAGAAGTTTGTTTAATTGCGTTTGACTGGGAAGGGGATGCCTGAATATGGCTTTAGCATCAAGAGTCGGTTGTGTGCACCGAGAGCCCGGCAGAGAGGAAATTTGTATTCGCTCAAGATGAACACATTACGGTGTCAGACAAGCCTTCTTTTTTCTTCCTTCCACAGATTTATTTATCTTTAAGGTATCTAAAATTAGAGCACGAAGAAAGGGCACTGTTCATGGATGTAAAATTGGAAGGAGGTCATTCTTAACCTTGTTTACAGATGTTCTAGTTTAGAAAGCACCAGTGTGATAAATTAAACATTACAGGGGGAAAAAATTAAAGCTTAGCAACAACTGGCACATGGACACATCTGTCTGTGAAGCACTGACTTAATCCCTGAATATCTTATTAGACAGCATTGCCTATCCAAGCCTTCTGTCCCACAATCCGCCGGAATCCTTGCAATTCCAGGATCTGCGTAGAATTCTTCACTCCCAACCTCTCTTTCACTTTTGCTGGCTTTATATAGTTTGACTTAAATTTTCTGTTGGCTCCTTGCATTGAAACAGGTAGCTCATTTCAATGTTTTCTTTTAAAAATAAACTTTATTCTCTTAATATATTTCCCGCTGGCCGTTGTGCTATTTGTAGCCTTTTCTTCCAATTCGGCACCTTTTTTTTCTCTAAGTGTAGTAGATAGTACATGCTATTGTCAGTTCCACAGAGGGACAATTAAGCTTGTCAGGTATGCGAAACAGATAGGGATCAGCTTGCTACTAAAATTTTACTACTGTTTTTAAGTTCTTGATGGAAAATAGAATTTCCCATACATGACCTAACAGTAGGATTTGCCCTTTTGAAGTGGTGGGCCAAATGGCTTGTTTTATTTCTCCATAATGTCTAAGCATCAAAATACTTAGAATTGTTCTACATTAGCAACTCAGACATTGTGTTATTTAAATAATTAGTCTAAGCTGACGCTTCTGAAGATTCACATTAGACTAAGGCTAATTAGCTGGGTATTCTTGCTACATTGTTTACCATCATGGACTTTTCCAGCTTGGTTTTATTGTAAAAAGGGCAAAATGTAGTATAGTGAAAATAGGCCTTTTTGAACTTACTCCCCATGGCCCTATGCAACCTCATCAACCTCACCAAATACTTCAACTCCTAAGCAGTCCCTGCCCTCTGCCCTCTGTCCTCTGTCCTCTGCCCCCTACCCTCTGGGCTCTCAGCTTTGCTCTTGCTCTTCTCTTTACCGACAGCTAATGCACTCCCTTCTCATCTCCTCCTCCTCATCTTTCCAGCACCAGGCAGGTATAACTCCTCTGAAAATAAAGCCCACAGCCTCTCCTAGAAGGTGAAGGGCCCTTCCTCCATGTCCTGTGGTACCCTATCTCTCCCGGTAGACAGAGCCGCCCATGGCCATGAGCATCCTTCATCTCTGCAGCCAGCCCAGCCTGAGGTTTCAACAAAGCAACCAGTGCCTCTCAACAATCGCTTCATGCCTGAAGCCAGCTCAGCCACTGGCCTAGGCTATAAGACCTGGAAAGTTGGCTTCAACTCTCTGGGACTTAATTCTCTTATCTATAAAATGAGATCTGGACCAGATGCTGCCTGATCCCTCCCACCTCTGAAACCAATTCTGTTTCTTTTCTGTGTTACTTAGAAGTATAGTTACTCCTGCCACTGAATCTAGACCAGCAAACTGAGGGTGGTGGCTCTGTAGTTCTTTCAAAGTAGACAGTTGTTCCTATGCCCTAAATACTCATTTCCAGAGTTTAATATTTGGATCCCTTTATACATTATTAGATTGCAAATATACATAAAGTGGCATTGATTAATTGCGACTAAAATATATCATCTTTGTTTATCATTGGTACTTGGAAGATCTTAGTAAGTCCCCTAAAGGAGTGAACATTTCTGGAGAGACTCACTTCTTCATACAAATAATGCCATTTTATTATACATCTCAAAGAATCCTTTCCACAATTTCTGGACAAGTGCCTGCTTTCATTCAATGACTACATTTTAAACAGCCATACAATATAGTCACATGCAGTATGTATGTGTCCCTTTGCAGTGCCTCTTATTAAGGTGGGGGAGATACCTATTAGAATGAAGACTAAGTAGCACACTCAAGCATGGCATGGTAAGCTCAACGTATTTTCAATGCAAAGTAATTTCAAAACAATTGTGTGTCTTCCCCATACCCACCTGTTCCTGTACCTGACCTCTAATTTAATAACATCTTGGTAAACCTGTCAATAACCAGACTTTCTAGTTATAGCTATTCAACACACTACATAGACCAACACTTCTTCCCCTTTCAATCATTTCTTCCCTGCAGATTCTTCAAATCCCATAAATGCAGAACTCTCCTTATCCCCAAGCTTTCATGCACAAATCTTTTTCAAGCAGTCTAAGGTAATGGTCCTTAATGGAGACAGATTTTTCTCACCCAAGAATATGGGGCAATGTCTGGGGACATTTCTAGTTGTCACAATTGGGAAGGTGCATGTTGTTGATAGAAGCCAGGGATGCTGCTAAACATCCTCCAATGCTCAGGACAGCCCCCCAGAACAAAGACTTGTCCAGCCCCAGATGCCAGTAGTTCTGAGGTTGGGAAACCCTGCTGTAAGGCAAGCTCTTTCTAGAATCCATTTAATTTGCAGGCTCCTCTCTAGAGCCTAGCAAGTGAATGGCATGAATTTTGTGTGATGACTAGGAAATAGTGTACCAGATTGTCTCTGAGTTACTTTGGATGAGCTAGAACTTTTTATGGCTACATGGGCAAGGGTCCTGAATAAAAACTCATGAACATAACAATGTCCACATGCTTCAGTATTATCTCAGATCACCCTTTTCTGGACTGATTTAGCATACATGTCCAGAGGACAACAACAACAAAGTTGTCCTTCAGTGAGGTTTATTAGAATGTGAAATTGTTTCCTATGGGAGGTATGATGGAAACTTCATTGCCAGAATCATTTAAAGCTGGCCTGGAGTGTAAACTTTATAAACCAACTCTGTTCCTGCAAGGGGAAAAACTAAATAACCTAATAGTCCTTCTCCATCTTTAATATCTTGTATTTTTCTGATCACTTCTGATAGTGCCATTTCACCTTTTGCTTTAATACGACTTAGTGTCATCCAGAAAATGCTTTGAGATGTCAGCCCAAGCCCATGTGAACAGTTAAATGTCAAAAGAAAATGCATCAGTGTCTCTGTAAGTTCATGGTGATGACATTACCATATGAAAAAATAAAAAGGGAAATTCTGTCAGTGCAAACATGATCATAAATGCAATATCCACGGCATTAAAGAGGGGCAGAAACACATCATGACAGACCATTTTGGAAATGCCATTGCTATGTCATAATAAAGAAGTACAGCCTCCTTCCAGTAAATTCTGCAAGTGTAAAAATTATAAGTCAACTTCCCTGGCTATGGAAAATCCACTATGCATATATTTTTTTTTGATTCTCAAAGCACGTTGGGAAAATATTATACATTTGCCTTTTAAAGAATATTCATTGAACTATATTATAACTCATGAAAATGTGCGTATCTACAGTATTGTTCCTGCTGTTTACCAGGTAAGGTCCATGAAAACACAGTTACCCAAAATTTCTCCAACCAGGAAGTATATAGTTGTGGGCAGTGGAAAGTTTGGGGTGGCAAAATGGGGTAATTTGGGGTGATTTGGATCTTCAACATGATTTAGAACATTCCTAATGGTACTTTGAGAGCTATAGCTATTTACTCTTAATCAATTGAAAATTATGAGCATTTTTGTAATTGTGTAGACTTTGAAAATGTTAATTTACTAACATTCACATCCTGTTAACCTTATTAAGATGCTTAAAGGCCACTCTTTGCTATTGTGGCTATTTTTTCTCTAACGTGGGACAATAACCCAGTATCCTGTAGGGATAGGGACAATAACCCAGTATCCTGTCTTCATTCACTGTATACACTTTTAAAACTATTTTACTAGCCAGAGAAGTTGGGAATGAAAAAGAGAGAGGGTGGAAATGTAAAAATCTTGATTAGAAAGTATAATAGAACATGTATCGAACCAAATGTATTGATTAATGTAGAAGATATAGTACTTATATTGATTCCAACCAGAGATTTAGTACTAAAAGCTCTAAGCCAAAAAGCTGTTGCAGATTGCTACAAAAGTCAGTTTAATGCTGTCCTTGAGAATGCCTTCACAAAGAAATTCTTCTAATGTTTGAGGACTAGGTAGAATGCGGTATATGTCAGCCTGATCCCGGAGGGTTTTATTTTGTACTCTAATAGCTGTTACGAGCCTACATTATATCCAAGGAGTAATTTTCCTTAGGGGTGCCCGGCTCGCTTTGTGTCAATATTCTAGCATTTTAAGTCACGTACAGTATATGCTTCTGGGAACAGGGAAGGAGCCAGCCAGACTCATAATGGTCTGCATTCATTAATAAAGGCAGAAGCTTCTGTCCCTCCATTGCCCACTACAGGGATGCCTCTTTGGCCTTTGGGGACCTGTACAGACACATTTAAAGAAAGCTTTATTTTGAGTGGGCAGGAGATGAAATGTAGGTCTTGCAGGCATTTCCTAAGTCAGCTTATATGCCCGAGCACAGGGGTGACCTTAATGGGTCAAAGAAGAATGCAGGTCAAAAGACTTATTATCCAGCCTGTTGGAAACCAATTGCTTTTGTTTAAAAAAATAAAAAATAAAAAAAGCAGTAGTGCTTAAAGGTTGACAGTAATGTAGAATTCTGTTTGCAGCCTGTAACTGCACGACTGTCTGTGAACTGGAATATGCTTCTAGAAAAATAAGAGCCTACCGATTATCCTCAGTGTTTGCAGATAAAGGTCCAACCCAAGTGATAAAAGGAAGGGTAATATAATTAGTTAATCAGTGATGATTGATTACGGATGTTTGTGTTCTTCAACTAAAGAAAAAACAACATGCTGCCATGGTGCTGTCACCATCTGTTGAAAGAAACAACCACATTTAATCTTTATATTTCTTTATTTCTTCCCGCCTTGCATTGTTTCTGAGCCACAATTGCCTACTATTTCATCTGGTTGGAAAACATCTCATTTAAATTGAATACAACTGCAGTTTAAATTCGGGATTCTACTGGCATAGTGAATTAGTGGAAAGCTTGTTATTTTTTTTTTTCATTCCTTTTTAAAATAGCATGCTGGCTCCTTCTTAGTTTTAAAAGCTTGTCAGAATTTGTTTGAAACAAAAGGCTATAAATAGACAAGTCATGGTCAAAATGATTAACATCTTTGAATCAACAAATTTCACAAAACTTCCATTCAAATGCCATTTTTGTTTTTATTACCACTGATACTTAACATTTTGCCGATGCCAACAGAGGGGTGGTTACAAAACACAGACGAGATGTGGTCTCTGCCAAAGAATTGGAAAAGTGAGGGCAGTCTGTGGGCACAAGTTTTGGGGGTGGGAATTTAATTTTTCAACCCTGGAAAGGGAGATTCCCCTGGCTTTTCTCCAAAGCTTAATTTCATCATTATGATAGGTGCAGAAATTCAAATTCACATCAAGATTGCAGGAAAGTGGGATCACTTTAGCCCAAGGTGAACAGTTTCAGAGGATTATGGATTATTTTTATTTAAAAATATTTTTCTTGGATTGCATTTTAAATAGGATTAAACCGTTTGACCAGCAAATGTGGTCAGCTCTCAGAAAGAAGGAGGCTGAATTAATCATTTGTTAGAGTGCCAAGCCCAAAATGAGAATTCCAGTCTTGTAAAACGAAAGGCATCTCATATTTAAAAAGAAATACATAGTGCTGGAAGGGAATTTGTAAGGCTCTCATCTGTTTTTTAGCTTTCTAAGTTTAATTTCACATTTATAGAGAAAAAAAAATACAGAGCACACTCCTTCCAAATGGGGCCCTTTGCAGTAAAGAAAGTGTTTTTGAAACCTTGCTATTAAGGTATCATGCCTAGATGGATCTTCTTTTAAGCTTTAAGGTGTGCTGTGGATTTGATTTTTTTTTAACACAAACCCCCCTTGCGTAAAACAACTGTTCATAACTGGGATTAATGGTTTGCAATTTTCAGTTACTTAGACATGGGGTCTCCAGGAGATGGCTTTTTGCAGAGTAGAATATGGCTCTCTGTGGAATTACAGAAGTTTTCTTCTCTTCCTACTTCCTTTTCTGTCTTCACCCCCCACCTCCACCGATGTTGCACTGATGTTCTTCTCGATTATGTAAAACACTTCCCCTTCATTGGAACAGATATTTTTTCTCATAACCTGTCATTGCATTAAAGTGCTTTGGGGACTGTGAATTGCTGTGTAAAATTGGTGAGATTACCCACTGCTTTGTTCTCGCGGAGTGGTTTCCTCCGGACCTAAAGAGCTGAAACTCTTGCACAGAGAAGGCAGCTTGCTGATTGCCCAGCAGTATCTTCCTACTTTCTGCTCATACGTTTGTGTCCTCAGTGTCCTGGGACTGGTTCTATGTGTGGCAAGTAGCCAAGGCCAGAGCAAACCAGCCCTCAGAGCCCACCCTCTCTTTTGGCTCAGTACTTCTGTTGTCTGCTTGTCTTCCCCACCTGCTTCTTCCTAAAGAAATGATGTCTGTGATTTTAAGAAAACACAAAAGCGATGAGTGCTCCCAGGAAGCGACTTGTTTCTCTTGTCAGCGGGTGAAGTTTGGAGACTGCAACTTCACCTCTGTTCTTTCCAACACCTAAAAGCCAGTCGAATAAACTGTATGGCTCAGATATTCCATTCCTTTCTCCAGAAAATTAAATTAGGCCATTTGTATTTTCAGCGGACTTAAGAGTACAGCTTGGGGGAGGGAGGATCCTGGGATCCTCAAAGGTGGAGGAGGAAAGGCCTTGAGAAAGGGTCTGAATCATCTGAGCTTTTTTTCCCAATGCAAACATACCCACTGTCCCAGAATCTCTAGGAAGATTCCCTTCCCGCTGTGGGGACCACTGTCAATGGTGGACAGCCAGGAACGGGAGACCCTGTCATAGCCCTCAGTTGGGCTGGAACAAAAAGCAAAAAGAAAAACAAAAACAAGATTAAGGGATCTCAGTGGCCTGCAGACATGTCCACACAACAGGGCTTTCTGCCTTTATCATTCTTCATGCCAGATATCCCATTTGACATTACTTATATCGAAGCTCTTTATTTTTGTATTGCACAAGCCATACTCTTGCCCTTCTTAAAAACGATTCATATTTTTCCCTCTTAAATGCAAAACATAACTCCTTTACAGGAGTGACTTCAATCCATTGCAGTAAGTGATGTTTATGTATTTGTTCATTTCGTCGCACCTCTGAAGAGATTTGTATGACTTTGGTTTAGGATAAAAGCATCTAAGACACAACTATTGCCAACTATTATAGGCAATTTGTTTTAGGTTCTTGTTTTGCAAAATCTCAATATAGGCACATATAAAAACACTAGAGAGATTAAAATATGGCCTCCTCTATTAACCCCTAAAATCCTTTCAAATGTAGAGTGTCCATCATAAGCATTTAAACATTTAAAAATAATGTTATTAAACTGATGCTTTTTAAACTTCAATTATGGTAAGAAAGAAAATTACCTGTCTTTCTGTCGGTGTCCTGTCATATAGGTAACTACAAACTGTATCCCTTATCCAACATGCTTGGGACCAGAATTGTTTCCAATTTCTGATTGTTTTGGATTTTAGAATATTTGCATGTACATAATGAGATATCCAGAGGATGGGACCCAAGTCTAAACATGAAATTCATTTATGTTTAATTATACCTTATACACATAGCCTGAAGCTGATTTTATATAATATTTTTAATAATACTGTACATGAAACAAAATTAGCATACATTGAACTATCAGAAAGCAAAGGTGTCATTATCTCAGCTACTGATGTGGTATCACGTCAGTGCTCATTTTTGGATTAGAGATACTCAACATTTATTGTCATAGCCTCTTGTATTTATTTCTTTTTCATAATTTTTTTTAAGAATATAAAAACCTTTCTATAAGATCAGACTTGACTCAGGGATAGCAAAAGTATTAAGAAAGCTCAGACAGTATATTTTGGGTAATTGAATTTTTTATTATTTATAACCTTTTTGAACATAATTTTATTGATTTTTAAGGAAATAGGTAAACTTTCTGGTCTCATTCATGCTTTGATGACCCTTTCTATCTACGTATTGTTGAAAAATACTTTTCAGAAGTATTTAAAACCAATACACAGATAAAAGAGTTGGCATAAAAATAGTTTGCTCCTGTATGCACTTTGAGGCGAGTACTAAGAAAAACGTATCTTTCACTGAATTGATAAAAATGGGTATGTTTTAAATAAGGGGGAGTAAAATGATGCTCGTTATCATTATTTGTCATCAGTCGTTTTAAAAAGTGAGCTAAGTTTGCAATGGGGGCAGGAAGATCTGGGTCCCCCTCGCAAGGCTCCTGGCTCCCTTACTGCTGTGCCCAGCCCTGCCTGGAAGACAGCAGCCTCTCTGCACCCACGGGGCAGGGAGAGCACAAGCTGCAGGGATGAAGAGGCGACAAACACCTCTAGGACAAAGCCCTCTGCTGAAAATACTCCGGTGGCTCCTTTTCAACTACACAGCAAACTCTGAGCTCCTCAGCAAGGTGCATACAGATGTGCATACTCTTCCATCTCCACGTTTCATCAGTACTTTTGACCCAGACCACTCTGGAAGAATTCAGCCAATCTGAGCAAGTTGCAGGTCCACAAACACACCTTGCATGTTCTTGCCTCATTGCCTTGACCCCCGTGGGTCTCCTGGCTAGAGTCCCCTCCCTGAGTCCTCCGCCCTTTGTTGCCAGCCTCCACCAAAATGTCCATGTGCCGCCCCCACTGCACAGCCCTCCCCAGCGGCCAGGTAGGGTCGGAGGTAGCCATGACCTTTCTGTGTTCCTTTCTAATAGACTCCTTGTCATATTGCTTTGCCATTACGTGCCCCCGTGACCTTCTGTAGACTGTGAGCACTTTGAAGGCATGAAAGCAGGGAGCGTGCCTTCTCTCTCCAGTAGCCCTGACCGGGTCAGTCGCTCAGTCAGCCAAATCCTCTTTCCTGAGCCCTGCGATGCTATGGCACCTGCCAGGTGGTGATACAAGTGTCCAACAGATGCTGTGGAGGAACGAATAAATGAATGAACATCAGAATTACCAACATAGGGTGAGAGCCGTGCCTACAAATAACCATAAGATAAGACCTAAGATTCGCACAGTAGATCAGATAAGGGAGAGATCCTTTTTACAAGGAATGAGCATGGAAGTGGTGGTATTTTTGAGCTGGTCCCCAAGCTTCTGATTGGAAGGGATGGGGGACAAAGTGAATGGTGGGAGAACATGGCTCAGGGAAACGCCAAGAGGGGAGTGGAGATCAGGCCATTTTCAGGCTGGTGCTCCAAAGGAATGCCCCCGTGGGTCTGCGACCGTCTCCCAGGCCTGGATCTGGGGGCTGCCCACCCTAGGTTCACCCACAGGGCCTGGCTGGTGGCCCTGACTTGCTCAGGTGTCCCAGTTGCCCTCTCACAATTTGGAAAGAGGTTGTTCACTCAGGACAGGAACATGCGGGCACAGATGGAGAGGACGCTACCAAGAGACAAGGCCGAGGAAAAGGAGCATCTGGGACAGGGGAGTCAGAGCAAGCTGCTGTGGCCTCCTGAGTTTTGGTGGGACCACAGCCTGCAGCCCACCCTCAGGAGGGGGGCTGCCCTGCTATCCATCAGCCAGGCAGCTCTCGCCTTTGGTGCCCACATTCAGAGACAGCTAGAGGCCCGGCTGTCAAGACAGTCACAGTCTCTAAAGGATTAGAACAATAGCATGTATAATCAATGGGTATCATGCACAGGTGCATAAACTGTTAAAATGGTGCTACCCTGGTCCTTGACGATGGGTCCTATTTAGATAAGAAGAGATGGTGGGAGGTGGGAGAGGATTGTGGAAAGACATAGCAGAGGCAGAGAAGAGGCAGGGTGTCCGCCAGCTGTCTCACCTGGCAGAGTCCCCTGGCCCAGTGTCTGTCTCCCGGCAGTAGGGTCAGGGGGTGCCCGGGTCTGTGCCTCCCTTGCGACGGTGAGGAGTGAGGGACCCCACGAGCACCTAGTCACCAGAGTGCAGACACACATTTTTCACGTCATTGTGAATCAATCAGTATTTATATGTGCTTGGTCTCAAAAATAAAATCACTGAAGTTTGTTTTTTCCTTTCTCTTTTTTTTTTTTTCACAGAATCATACGATGACCCAACACAGCAGTTAGTGCAAGTACACTCGCTCAAGGAGAATTACTTTTGTGGCACAAAAAGGGAACATGTTTTACTCTTTGCACGAAACTTTCATTGTTAATGTATATTATTCAGAAACATTGTATTATACCATAAAACTTGTATTATCAAAGCTGTTGGATGTTCATGTGTTTGAACTT
This sequence comes from Cheirogaleus medius, assembly GCA_008086735.1. Lineage (NCBI taxonomy): Eukaryota > Metazoa > Chordata > Mammalia > Primates > Cheirogaleidae > Cheirogaleus > Cheirogaleus medius. Next base: position 13,857,727 of record VBSM01003157.1, on the reverse strand, counting down.
TTGAGCACCAGATAGACTCCTTGTATATAAAGTGTTGCACATGTATTATGTCGTCTGATACTAAAATGGTCTTATAAAGACAAGTGGACTTGGGCCCTATTCAGGCAAGATTTTTAAAAAATAAAATTAAATTAAAAGTGTGAGCAAAATGGCTTAAGATAAAGTATTTTCGAGGAAGGAAGATTAAAAGCAACTGTTACTCGTGAGACTATGGTTGGACTTCCTTTTATTTATACTTAAGCCTAGAATTTCTCTTTTGGTATATCAACGGTTAAATCCAAGACTATTTTTTATTGCTGAAGATTCTTGCAAACCGAGAAGAGATGTTCTCACAGAACAGAACCCCACAGCTGGATAAGGCCCGTATATATATTTGTAAGCCTTGCAATGTGACAGGTAGCATCACTATATATGCAATAGTTGTTATGTAGACTGTCAAAGAATTTTTTTTTTCCTGGATACATTTGAAGCTTTGAGTGTTCAAGGTTTTCCTTAATGAATTCACACAGCCAAATTCTTGAATCAGTTGAACTAACCTGTATGTTACTGTTATTAATGTTTACTCTGCGGTCTGAACCTGGAGATTACTGGAATTGTTTTCCAAGAGGAAATAAATTCTGTTTACCATTAGGTATGAGTGTATTTGTGTTTTCTTTTTCTAGTTACTATACCATTAAAAAAAAATCTAATTGCCTGCACCCTTGGATATGAAATCTGCTCGTGATCATATCACAGGCATTACCTCAATCATATTTAACCTTTTCACACCGGGCCAAATGCAGCTGGGAGGATATTCATCATGCTGCATGGGGAAGGAATCAGACCCGGTACACTTGCACTCCCTTCCATACTAACAGGTCACATTGTACTTGCGGATTCTGACATCACAGATGGATGTGATGGCTGTTTTCTGCATAATTTGCAGCCCAATTCGTGTCATGCTGTGCAAATCTGAACTCAAAGTAGATGGCTGCAATTTGAGACGCAGTTTGGCTTATGTGTACTTAAGAAGCAGCATTGTTCATTCAGAAGACAAAGCACAGAGCAGGAAGTCAGATGGTTGTTAGTTCTAGTTCTGGCGCAAACTCCCAGGGGAAGTTCCCTCCACCTCCTGGCCTCGGTGCACCCAGCCAGGAAGGTAACGGAACTTGGTCATCCACCTTCACCCAGGCATGGGGTGTCTCTGGAAGTTTGCCCTCACCACAGCCTGCCATAAAATGGGGAATAAGTAGGAGCTCTAATTTCAGAGCTTTTTTTTTTTTTGAAAGAAGAAAAGAATTACAATGTGTAAATTAAGCCCTGATGTAGATGTGTAGTCAAAATTGGTACATACAGATCTGCCATTCGTGGACAACTTTCATCCAAATCATGCTTACACTGTTTAACCCATTATGAGTCTTTTGACCTCTTCTAAACTCTGAAGACCTCAAGCAGATCTTGAACCTTAAACAAGCCAGAATCCTCATAGCACTCTGGTGGTGGGGAAGCCAAAGTGTGGACCAACTGATTTTACTGTGACCACCTATCTGCAGGGACCTGTCAGTGAAATCTACATCACCAGCACCACAAGGCACAGCCTCACTCCATGGCTGTCAAACCTGAGCCCACGTCAGGGTCACTTGGAATGCTTGTTACATCATGGGGTGCTGGACCCAACTCCCAGAGTTGCTGATTCAGTAGGAAGGGGGTGGGGCAAAAATACGCCTTTCTTAGAAGTTCCCAGGTGATGCTGATACTGCTGCAGTGGGGGCCGCACTTTGAGAACCACCACTCTACCTTATTTCCAGGTGAGTCAAATGCATTCAGTGGGCATGACCAAGCGAGCAGTGGCAGATCACATGATTTATTATGTTACCAATATGAAAAAGTTTGGTGAAACTTTAAGATCATTCAGAAATACATATTTCATAGTGATTAAAGCACATGTGCTTGCCAGAATGTTTCTTTTTAAATAATTTTTATTTCAAAATATTAGGGGGTACAAGTGTTCTTGTTACATGGATGAATTGCACAATGCTGAAGTCAGGCCTTTGAGTGCGCCGGTCGCCAGAACAGTGTACGTTGTACCCGACAGGTAAGTTTCTATACCTCTCCCCCCTCCTACCCTCCCCCCTGCTTAGCTTCCAATGCCCTTTACACCACTTTATGACCATGTGTTAGCTTAGCTCCTACTTATTAGGGAGAACATGTGCTGTTTGTTTTTCCATCCCTGAGATACATCACTTAGGATAATGGTCTCCAGTTCCATCCAAGTTGCTGCAAATGACATTATTTCATTCCTTTTTATGGCTGAGTAGTACTTCATGGTGTATCTATACCTATTTTCTTTCTTCACCTATCAATTGATGGGCCAAAATGTTTTGTGTACATGCAGTCCCCAACTTCCAATTTTGCCACTTTACAATGGTGCGAAAGTAATATGCATCCAGTGTGATCTTTGACTTATGATGGGGTTACGTCCAGATAAACCCATTGTAAGTCGGGGAGCATCTGTATTTAGCTTTGTAATGCTAGGAAACCTGTATCTATACATTTCACAATGGATTGCCAGCATGCCATTTAATTAAAAAGCTTTTTCACTGGCTACATAAATAATGAAATATGCTGCGGATATGCAAGTACATCCATAATTAAAATACTCAGCTATAATTTTAAAAAATTAAGATCTTTGTTCTATTCAGGATTTTGCATGCAAATGAAATAACCACACTTAATGATTTAAAAAATAAAAACTTTAAAACTTCTGGTTATTAATAAGTGGTTGTATTTTACCAAAAGTAAGGTGCTCTGTATTTACAGAAAGCAGGTGATGATGTTATCCCAGGGATGGAGCCCAGGTTGCTTTTAACAGCATCACTTCTTGGGATTCTTGGGAAGCCTCAGAGGCTGTGCTTGGCATTCTCCCAAGACGCCTGCACACGCTGGTCATTGGCTCCTTCAACACAGACATAGTTCAGCCTCTTCCCAGCAACGTTAGGAGTCTGGAGGAGTTGACTGTTATTTGCTCCATAAAATTGGTTGATCCTCCAATGATTGAGGCAGTTCATGTTTATCAGGTCCTCTTCCTCCTTATAACCAGTCATTCTTTGGATCATAAATACTGATCAGTGCTTGGAAACGTCATCCCTCCCTTTGGCTTGTTCCCTTCATATCCTACCTCATTCTCTAAGGATATAAGGCAACTTCAATAAAGGTAAACAAAACAAAACATTCATAAGAAAACCTGCACCGTGTGAAGTCAGAGAGAAGAAAATATACTCTAAAGTCGTTGCCCTGATTTTTGCTTCCATGCTGACCTTGAGTGCATTTTAACCTCGACTTGGAGTCCCTGATAGGAAAGGGGGAAACACCCAGAAAGAAAGGAATACAACAATTCCCGTAGAGAGATAAGGTTTTCCTAGCACTTAATTCCAATAGAAATTTCTCAAAGGCCTTCTAGATGGTGGGTGGCCGATATGCTGGCCGCTGCTGCTGCCCGTAACTTTGTGACTTAACGCAGGGCTCTCATCTGGAGGAATGCTACTGAGTCTATGGGTGGAGGCCAGAGTTGCTGCTAAATGTCATTCAATAACACAGGACAGGTCCCCACAACAAAGAGTCATGTAGCACAAAATGTCAATAGTACAGAGGTTCAGAAATTTCTCTAATGTAAGTTTGACATGCTTTTGCAAGGATTTGAGCCCTCTATTTGTTGGGATCACCTGGGAAACTTTTTAAAATTCTGCCTGAGTCGAACCCCCAGAGCCTCTGACTTGGTTGGTCTAGAGTGCACACGGTACCTCCAGCCTTTTTGAGTGGTTTTTTGAGAACCTCTGTGTTCTCCAGCTAACCCAGGCTAACGTCCTCAGGGAAGTGTACCTGATCCAAGACTAAAAATTTGAAAATAACATCCAAGGAGTAGAGAAGTAGGGTGCACCTTAGACCCTCTTCCCTCGATGTTACTTTTTACAACCTGGCATTTAATGATGATTTTAACTCTAAAGTCACATCATAACCAATAAAAAGTTTGCAAAGAGGGAGAAAAGGGCAAAATGACTCAATCTCATCACCCTTCCACCTGGTCCAGGGATTACAAACTCAGTGAGTGAGAAACCTGGCCCAGGAGGGGCTCTGGCAACCTAGAGAGTAAACGCCCCACTCCTGATCTGACCTCGGCTGCGGGAAAAGAGGCTCCTGGTACCAGATTGCCCGTGTCTCGGGAGGAGCCAGCAATCCGGGTGGCTATGTGCTATGTTCCAATTTCCAAATATTGGCAACTTATTCCATTTTTTTTTAATTCAAATTCTGCTAGCCCCCACTGTGTGGGCCATATGAGATACACTTTCAGGCCAGGCTACACTCCGATTGCCAGTTTTGACCTCTGGCATCAACTATTTTTTTTTTCCTAATTATTCTCATTCCAGGCTTTTAAAAAATATTTATTTTAGAACAATTTTATGACTTTTGTATATAAAAGTATGAATTGTGCATTGTTTAAAATTAGCATTATATGCAGGTTTGAAGTTGCTCTGTGGCCTTCATATTCGTATTGCTTAATGCTTAGCAGTAATCCAACACATGGACTTGTTCTAAATAAGTCTGCCCTTATTCCTGGACTTTGAGATTTCAGATAGATTTTTTTGAGTGATGAAGGATAGCAAATAATAGAAAGTTAATATTCTCTGATACAAGTCCGATATGCTATATTCTACATTACTAATGGAGGCGGGGTGTATATGCTTTGGAAATTGTGCAAATAGGTGACAGCGTTGATGTTCTACTTTGAAAATTGATAAGCATAACCACCGTTCCAGCCCAAGTGGAAGTTCAAGCACCAGAGACCCTCAAGGGGCCCCCACAGGCTGGGCCAGGCTTCCCAGAGCAGCTATGAGTCTGTTCCAGAACACGGACAAGGACTCCAGTGAACCCTCAAGTTCCGCTCTGCAGAGCATGGCAGCCTTGACTTTGTGTCTGTGTGTGCCTGTTGGGGTGCAGCATTGCAGAACCCTTGAGAAAGGAAGTTTCATCCAAATCCCATTACAGAACACCTGCAAATGCTTCTCCACTCAGCTTCAGCAGGCCAGAGACACTTACCACCTCCCTTGTGTGGAGGAAGCGCCTACCAAAGATACAGAAAACTGGAGTTCAAGGAAGAGGGATGATTTCGGGTGAAATAGGCCAGCATGAGTTTCTGGCAGGATCCCAAAGCTCAGGTCTGGTTGGCATTGCATTCCTGGGTGAGCACCCCCTGAGACGGAGGAGTAGCCTCCACCATCTCCGCCAGATTCCTCTGTAATGAAGTCAGCTGTCAACTCCTTGGGGGGAAAAGCACAGGGCCCCTTTATTTCCAAGCAGGTGTTGCAGCATATTAAAGGTTGAATTCCATCTTGTGCTCACATCCTGAATGAGCCAGTTTGCAGGCAAGCTCAGTTCTTTCTGCAAAGAGGGAAACTTGGCAATGGTGGAAGCTGAGTACTTAAATGGCAATCAACTTCTGGCTCATATCAATTAATTCCTTCATGGACTTCTGCCTAAGTATAGCATCTTGAATTCCCAGCTGCGGCGGCTATGAAAAACAGCCCCAACAACACACGCCACCGTCTCGGGGAGGGCGCACCCGAGAACTGATGGGCTGTGCTATCTGACACTATCTCAGGGCAATCCCAGATGCGATGTGGGGCTCTCTCTTTGTTTACACGCAGAATACAGAGCAGGACATGCACCTGTTTCTCTGGATGGGAAGTTCTTTGAGAAAACCTCTACGAAGTCTAAGAGAAATTCCTCTGCAGGGAATCACCTCTTTCTGGCTTTAAAAGATCCAAAGTGATCATGAGATAGGGGAGCAGAATGGGGCCTAGGAAATTAGAGCAGGGCTTTATTGTCACTCAGAAACCAGAAAACCCATTTTGAAATGGTGTTGATCCCAAGGAACCTACCACAGAGTCCTGTTCATCTCCGTTCCGCGAACAAGGCGCACCTTGATCAGGAGCTGCAGACAGGCAGGGTGGGCATGCACACTGAGTATGCACACTGCCACGTGGGATTTGGCAATTTTTCAACTCATCTGGCAGATGCAGACAATAAAACTCAAACCACAACATCTACATGGGGATGGGAATTTTCAAGTGTGTCTCCTCGCCTAGTGATCTAATAACATGGTTTTCACCAAGGTAGAACCAGTGAAAGTCAAGTTCACCCAGCAGGGGCAAGCTCATGTTTCCTCCCCTGCTGTGACACACCCAGGGCTTGGCTCCCTCTCTGGTCTCCTTTCCTGAGTCAGAGGAAGAGTCTGGCTCCCCCCTCAGGAGGCAGGGCCTTTCATTCTCTAAGGCTCTCGCACGCTCCAATATGGTAGCCACTAGCTATTTAAATATATGGCTACTTAAATATAAGTTAATTTAAACAAAATTAAACGTTCAGTTCCTCAGTCTCACTAGGAACATTTCACGTGTTCAATTGCTGTATGGAGTTTGTGGCTATTATATAGAACAGCACAGATAGAGAACGTTCTCATCATCATAGAAAGTTCTCTTGGGAAATCCTACATCCCTGACCCATCCCCTCCCACCTCCTTTAACCCTTTCAGCGCCATACAGAGGTCCCTCTTTCTCTAGTTTCTTTAATGTCTTCCTTCCATCTGCAAACTCTCCTTCTGTCTTCAAATGTGCACAGGTTTCTTTCCTTCCAAAAAAAATTAAAAAAACGGAATCTTTTGCTTGACCCCAAAACCTCCTTATAAGTCTGTTTTATTTATTTCCTTCATTTTCTTCCAAATTTCTCAAATTTGTGGTCTGGCCGCACATCCTCCATTTCCTGACCACTGACTCACTCCTGACTCACCTGCAGGCTGGCTTCCATCAGTCATCAATATCCTCTTCCCGAAAATGTGTGCCCCAAGGTCACCAGTGGCCACCTCACCACCCATCTTTCTGGGTTTTTTTTATTTCCCTTTCCAAGTCCTTCTTTTCCTCTGACTGTCAATTTGGAGCATCAGTAGCCAGGCTTCGTGTTCTTGCTTGGCAATATTTCTTATGTTTATTGTTTTCTTTTCATTTCCAAAGACAGGACTCTGGGGAGACCCTTTTCATCTACTTACCTCTGGTTTCCCCTCTCTAATCCTTCTTGTGTATGGCCACCATGTTAATCTTTATAAAATGCTTATTTCGCATTATGTTGTCATTCAATAAATGCTCATGACTCTCAGAGTAAGTTAATGGAAAAGGATGCAGTTTAAAAGAAGTTTGGACCCTTCTCTGCCACCTACTAGCATGTAATCTAGACCAACTTTGCTTTTCTGAAACTCGTTTACCCTTCTTTAGTTTGAGGATAAGTATAATTACAGGTTAAGGTAGGATTTTGCTGATATTATTATCAATGTCTACAAACAGCTGAAACATATTAGATGCCCTATGGCGAGAAGTTATCGTTTTATGTATTATAGTATTATCTTTATTTAATCCAGGCTCTTTCTATGTCAATTCTTGAATGACTGCCTTTTCCCCGTTGCACCCCCACCCCTGATTCCCCTGACCTACTCCTTTGTAACCTTTCTAAAAAGCACACTTTTTACCCTGTCTCCCACCTATGAGAACCTGGAGTCATGGTCTTTCATCTTCCACAAAATGTTGAATATTTCTTTGGGTTTCCAGAGTGTCTTAACCTTACCGAACTCCACCCACCAGTCTTCCACCCCATGCAGCTTCAACCTGTTTCAGTCTGTCTATATCATCCTCCCTTGCACATCTCGTTCATTCCTATCTTTATTGTTCATGTCTGTCTATTCCCACTCTGTGCACACTCTTCCTTCCTCCTCTCCCTCACTCAATCCTGTCCAGTCTTCCGGCCCCAGACCACGTCCCGCAGTCAGCGTGGACTTGATTTGGAAGCCACAAGACATTGGAATTGGAAGTCCAAAATGCCTCCCTCTTTGGTCTGTTCAACAACAGTGATTTCAGTTGATGTGTTTCAACCCCAAATTCTGCGATCAGCTACCCCTGAACAGTCAGCAGCACGCTGTAAGGCAGAAAATCAGCTAGATGCAGTCCCCACCGAAAGTATTCCTCTATCATGAATGGAGTCTTGCACTAGAAACAAATCACACTACACATATTCAAAACGAAGGTTAAAACAGCATTCAAAACTGAATCTGGAAAGGTACCAGATCCATATGTAAATCTACGTGGCAGCCCATTCCTTTCTTAAAGCAACAAAGATGTTGACGGTGATTACAGATAATAAGAGCTTTCCTTCTGATGAAATGAGCATATACTGAACCAAGCATACAATATATTCCCATGACAAATATATTTACACTCAACTCAGAACATGGAGAGAAAAGAAAATGTCAATAGTTGACAGCTTCTTGGCCTATGGGGTGTAATCTGGGGCATAATAAATTCATTTAAGCTCGGTGTTGAATAAATGCATGTTAGGCCTGTGCATTTTTTTGGCCTTTCCCCCGACACATTGTTTGAATACAATGTCACGTTCTCTGTGTTGCACAGTCCTGCTGCTGCTGTCAGCAGAGACAGGAACCAAGTGAATCCTTTGGGTCGAACCTGGGTAATTTTCCCTAATGAGTAAAGATAGGAACGAAAAAAGGACCTTGTGGAGGAAAATGCCTTATTACCAGTGTTGGCAGATAACTATTTCACACCAGAAAATATACCTCAAGAATGTTGGCTGCTGGGAGGTTGAAAGTCCAAAAGAAGATGTATTTCCATGGAAGATCTTAATCATGCTGATCAAGGGATAAGCACAGTCAAGACAATATAAACCACATAAAAGGCCACCTCTGTTTAGAAGCTGGATCCTGCTTCCTTCTCCTCATTAATATGTTTCTCATCCCAGCCAAATTGGATGTGAAGATATGTTCCTTATTCCTGGCAGATCTCGCAAGATATCAAACATTTCAGGCTTCGCGTGTGAAAGCATGACATATTGGTTAAGACTGAAAATAGCATGTTTCTGGTAGAGGTCAAGTCTATAAGAAATACTACACCCTACTGTTTTTGTAAATGCCAGAGTTCCATTGAGTCGAGACAGATGGTAGCAGGCAAAGATGCAATCTTATAATCAAAAGCTAAAATATGTCAAAAATATGTTAGCAAGCAAAATATAGCAGATTACTAGCTTCTCATGTCATGACAGCTTGCAAAACATGTTAGGATGTTGAATCTCTAGTTATGTAAATAAAGGAGCAGTAAACAGAGAGCGGCAGCAAATGGCGCGGGAGCTCGTGTGTTGACTGTCCCTTCGTGCAGTGTGGGGAACAGAGAGAGTCACGCGGCCACAAGGAGCCCCAGATGGGCATGAAGAGGTCTCTGGAATCCAGCGTGGGTATCCGTTTTCCTCCATGAGTAACGAGTTTCTCTGTGATACCTAAAGCTGTTCAGCTAAATTACAGGAGGCACTCAGACTTCCCGGAGAGAACTGGGAGGGTTCCATTGAGAACCATCGCACCATTTAGCTCAAGGAAACAAGAGGGTGAGTGTTACTTTGTGAAAGCAAAATGTACCTAAGGCTTTCTGTATATGCCAATCTCAACCCAAGGAAGTTTCTTTGACCACAGGCCTGGTTTCTTATTGTCTTGGCTCATCTTTGATCAGCGCTGTGGGGAGTGAGGGGAATGATAGCCATGATGGAGGGAGGGGAAGGGCTTGCTTTTATTGAGCACCTACTATGGACTAGGTGTTGTACTGCTGTCATAGCAAATCAGACCTCTCGGCTTTCTGAGATGGAGAGAAGATCACTTTGACTACTCTGTGCCCAGTGGAAGTTCGAATCTGACCCTCTCCTTCCACCCCGCACAGGCAGGAAATCCAGGGGAGGGGAAGAAGGCAGCAAATGGGTCTTACATTCTGGCCCCAGCATTGCCCCATCTGACACCTGGGTCCCATTCTAACTCAGGCTGTCCCTGCTCCACGCAGGACCAGAGATGTGGATGTCAACTCTTCTCAGTTCCCATAGGGAATGTCAGTGTACTAGCAGCAGGTCCCCAACCTTTTTGGCACCAGGGACTGTTTCATGGAAGACAATTTTTTTACAGGATGGTGGGGCGTGGGCAGGGGGCTGGAGCTCAAGCAGCGATGCGAGTGACGGGGAGCAGCTGTAAATACAGATGAAGTTTCGCTCGCTGGCCCACCGCATACGTACAGGTGGGGGGTGGCGGGGCTCAGGCAGTGATGCGCAGCCTGGTTCCTAACAGGCCATGGAATGGTACCGGGCCACGGCTCGGGAGTTGGGGACCACAGTACTGGAGAATGCTGCATTTTAGAGCAAGAAATATTTTGATAAGCTACTTGAGTTGGAAGATGAGGGTCCAGGGGTCCAAGGGTCTGCTCATATAACAAAAGATACTAATTACATTTCTGGACATAAGAGAAGGAAGGGACCGTGCATTGTTTTTCAGGAGGAGCCAGCAGGAAGAGGCTCTGCACTGGGAAGAAAGGACCAGAGTAGGTAACAAGTCCAATTGTGCAGCCACCAAGTCAGGACTTTGGAGATCAGAAGTGTCTAGTGCATATTTCTAATCAGGTTTTGTTTCGTCACTTTGGTTTGGTTTGGTTGTCGTTGAGGATTGGGCAATGTTAAACCTCTTCTGTTATCTTCTTCCTAAAATCTCTAGTCAAGACGCATAACTCACTAATGCTTCTAGGTGAGCGGACGCTTCATGGAGAACTGAAACAGGTGACGAGTTCTGTCCCTGGCCTAATGCACAGTGGAAGCAGACACAGAAGCAGGAGCCAGAGGATAACAGCTGGCATCTGGATCACCCACAGCAAACGGCACTCCTGCGACAGTGCTCCAGAGAAGAGAAGAAGTACTGGGCATGCGAGTTGGGAGGCAGAGGAGTGAGTGGCTGATATCAGCAGCTCACCTTCCAGTGGACACTGAGCTTCAGTCCACTGCCTGGGAGGTCACAGCTGCCCTGAGTGCCGCACCTCACACCATTCTCCTCCTCCCTCCTCCACCCTTTCCAGCCGTCCTTCTCTTCCTGCAGTTGAGCAAAAGCGAGTCCTTCCAATTTGCTCATGGACAGTGTCTTAATACTCACTCTGGTTGCTTTGGCTTTTTCAGATGTGTGTACCCTCACCGTGGCCACCCGAGAGGCTTCACAAAGTATTTTTGTACAGAGTTCTCTCCCTCTAACTTTGAATGAGAAATTCTGGTACTAGGTGTTAAAATAATCCATTTTGAACCCAAACTACATCTGCGTCTCCCTAAATCCACAAAACAGCCATGGAGCACTTGATATGCCCATTTTATAAATGAGTAAAGTAAAGCCCATCTGAGGTTAAGAAAGGTAAGGCAATTTGCGCCAGGGTCTCATAGCTAAGTGGAGGCAGAATCCAAAATCAAAGATTATATGAGAAAAAAGATAGGAAAATGTATATTTCTGTGACATGTATTGATGCATCAGACACAGAATTACGTCCCTACATACAGAATAACTATAAACATTTATTAATTAGCAGCCTATTTGGCATTCCGTTAAGAAAGATAATCATTTATAAGACCAAATAAGACCTCTTCACTCCCCTACAACTGTCATTCTGTGAAAAAAAATTGACTCAGGGTGGGCTCCTGCTAAGTAATATATGAAATATGCAATTCACACATTCTGGTAAAATTGAAGCAGGTGAACTCTAACTGACAGGAAGTAATGAACGTAATAAGCCGAAGGGAATACCTCGGTTTAAGCAACCATATGCTTGAGTTATCAATGGGAGCAGAGAGGTAATGGTCCCCACTTTATAATTCACTGGTTGCTCTTTTCCTAAGTGCACCTAAGTGGATTTCCCCCATGGGCAGGCCAATGTAGAAAATCTTTGGGGGACTCTTTTCACGTGAGAAAGGAGGTTTGGGGCCAGGTGTGCTCTAGGGGAGGCTAAGTAGGGGTTAGATCATGAGGCAATGATGAGTGGGGGGCAATGTGGTAGGTTCCTGGAGTCCCCAGGACTCTGGGATCTGGGACATGGAACAAGCTCTCTGATGTTTCATTTCTTAATCTCTAAAGTTGGGGGAAGGTCCCTATCCCCTAAGGCTGTTAGGAAGACAAAGTTGCACAGGGATTCGAAACACCCAGCACAATGTCTGCCACACTGTTGATGCTTAATAAATTTTTAGCTCCTATTCATTAGCAGAGTGCTCCTGACAGCTCCTTCAGCCCAGGAGCAACCAAGAGTTTAAGGAGCGACCGTTAATTTTATTTACCAGCAATTTTTCTAACAGGTGCCATGCACGCCACTAGAATTGCAGAATTGAATTAAGATACCATCTTTTATCTAATGAGCTCATCGAATGATCACGAAACCGACACGCAGTGATAACCCACATGAGAAGTGCTTCTTCAGAGTGTTAAAAAGGTGCTGTGGGAATCCAGGGTGAGGTGTCCACCTGTATGCGCGGCTTCAGCCAAGGCTGCACATGGGAGGTGGCAACGGCAAAGTCAGTACGAGTTCTCTGGGCTGCCAAGCCCGGACAGAAGAAACAGCCTGTGTGCTAATAAAGACGAACTTCTGTCATTTTGTTGAAATTATCAGCATGAATGTTTCTATTCACAGAACACAGTTCATGTCACATTTTCAGAGTCATCAAAGCATCACGTATTAAGCATGTCTTTTCATTCTGATGCTAAGGCATCTGTGGCCTGGCTGACCCTGGAGAGACTGCCCCTCCCAGGGCCAGTCACAGTTCCTAGAGAGAGTAAAAGACTTGCCTGACACATGCCTTCCAATATGCAATCCCAACGCCACCCCCATCACCTCCTCTCTTGGGTTCCCACAGGGGTCCCATATGCTGGGCCACATTCCTCCTGCCCTAATGCCCCCAGGGCCTGGTACCAGAACACCAGGGGCATCCCCAAAACCATAGAGTCCCCTGAAATTATTCAAACTAACCAATCCTAAACCTGCTTTGCCTACTTACTCTGCCTCACCTATTCTTCCCCAAGAGAACCACAAGCAAAGCTCCCACCCATGTCTTCCCCTCGCTCCCTCTGCTCCTGACCAACCCTGGCACTTCCCCACTTGGCCTTTCACACCTCTTGTTTCTAGGGATCTGTGAGTATAAACTGCTTTCTTCATGACAGCCATTTCCGTGTCTTTATGTCCCACTGTACGGGATTAAATCAAATCCCAGGGACATTCTGAACACAATGTGGATAAGGTGTACAGGGCTGGGGTTGGTGGGGGGGGTCATTCAGAACCTGGCTCTTGGTCTTCAAGCTATTATAGATCTAAAGCCTTACAGAAGACAGGGACTACGGCTGCCTTGTGGCCGCCATATTGCCAGCAACACATAGTGCTAGTCATACTGGGTGCTGGGCAGTGTTAATGGGTGAATATGCACCCCACACTCTGAGCAAGGTGGATCTAGCTGACAGAGGTTGGTCTGCCTGGGTACCACGTCCATGGGCCTGGCAATTCCTTGTCTGAGTTCAGGCCAGGAGCACACACTGGTTCTTGGGGAGGGCACAGGCGTTCCCCAGAGGAGTTGCAGATTGGCCACAGGGATTGCAGACAAGTAGACCAACAGGCCAGCAGTTTTGGGAAGTTCTCCAAGAATAATCTCTTAGGATCAAAGTCCTAGACACGTATCAGACACTGGCATAACAGGTTACAAGGGACTGAATTCTGGGAGAAAGAAGAGAGAAGTCAGGTTACAGCGAGAGAAACTCATGGGTTGGGTGAGCAAAACCTCATCCCAGGTCAAGAAAAAATGGGAAAAGTGATTAAATACTAAGCTCCACCCAAGCTCAGGCTCACCTGCCTACACTTAAAACACATCTTCAGCCTTCAAAAGGTATCAGTCTGCCTCTGGGATGGTGACCAGAGTAGAGAAAGGGAAAGCAAAGCAAGGACTCATTAGCTCCAAAACTGTGACAGTATCTGACATGTGTTCACGGATGAATATTGAAACACACACTACACGGTAGCCGCACAAATATCTGGACCTTAATTTTCTTTGTTCTGTTGTGTGCATGCTCCATCCCTGGAAATCCTAAACCATCACCAAAATATTATACTAATTAATGGAGTTAGTAAAACATCACCACTCCAGGGACATGAGCCAAAATTCTTATATATGGAAAAGGTTAAATGGCTAAAGCCTGAATATGCACCTATGGTGTATCAAATCTGGGTCACAATGGTACTCATGCCACTCCTAGGGGTGCAGGGAACATGTAGCCTTATCATTTTTCTATAAATTGATTGGATCATTTTCATGAGCACCCATCTGCTATGTAGAAGGGAAAATAACAACAATTAGATTTAGTCCAGTCTAGCTGAGTTAGTCCAATGCAATCACCTAAAGAATCCCTGCTGGTAAATAATATTTCAAGATAAAATTCTCTATTGCTCAGATTCTCTCTTCATCTCCCTACTTCTTATAGAGATGGCATCAGCAGCCTGAGGTGGAGAAGAGATGTAGGAAAAGACATGGCTGTGAGCATGGATCCAATGCACTGGGCTATGGATGGGGATGCTGCAGAGAGATGTCTTCTTCAAGCACGTGAGGGTGATACGGAGAAACCAGGGTGGATGGCAGGATCCATTCCTGCGAATACAAACGATCTTCTCCCTTCCCCAGTCATCTCAGAAATCTACCCCTCTGCTCTGCAGCGTGGTGAGCACTAGACAAAAGCATTTGACACAAAATACTAAGACGATGACTACCACTGCTACTGCTGCTATCATTGCTACCACGACTAATAGTACCTAACACATACATGGAGCTCTTACTGCTTCTTGGGCCTTTTTCTAAGCCCTTTACATATATAAATCATTTCACCTTCATAACAATTCTATCATGTAGGTTCCAGTTGTTATTCCCAGTAACATCAGCTAATCATTAGATGTGCTGATGGCAGAACAGATTTTGTGTGTGTATGGTAGTGAGAAGGAGACAGAGAGGTGGTAAGATATATTCTATAAATTTCAGGTTTAAAAATAAATGAAATTCATCCCATTGTGAACACACACTGGGTGCCAGCATTGTACTATGCATTTTACAGACATGAGCACATTTAATCCGTACAACAAACCAGTGAGGCAGGAGAAGATTGGAGATGTTTATCATGGTGCATTTCTCCTTCACACCCAACCTCAGGGCATGGAAATTCAGAATTATATATTTGTCTGCCTTTAAGGTGCTTATATCTTAAGACAAATCTAGGCCAGATTAAGCCGGGTTCGGTTCATGCCCACGGAGATGATGTCTGTGCTGATGACAATAAGAGCCAAAGAGAGATTTCTTGGTGATTTCACGAAGATACAGATTGCAACAGTGGCCAAAAGTTGTCTTGTTCAAGTTCAGGGGGAAACCTGACACGAGGTTTAGATGGAGTATCCAAAGCTTGTGAAATTGTGAGTTGGGTGGTGGAAAATAAATGGAGGACCGCCCGCTGTGAGGGGGCAGACCGTCTCCTGGGTTCACCCAGATTTGATCACCCCTTTGAGGTCAGGGTGAAGTCCACCATTCAGAATAGGTTTTGAATAGAAAGCCCTCACTTTCAGACCAGCCAGAAGCTCTGCTTTAAGGAGTGACTGGGTTCCGTCCAAGCAGAAACAAAGCTGATTCTCTTTCAATCTTCATCTGTCTCCGTGGGCTGTCCTCAGTTTGCTATGAACCTGCAGGAGCAGGGTGGGTGCTGACTGGCATTTGTACCCACCCACAATTGTACCCATCATACGCTATGTGACAGTCTCAAGCTTTGTTCGTGAGCATAATATGACTGCCCTTTCCACCTGGAACATAAGCTCTGAAAGTAGGGGCTATGTACCCCACTTACGTGTACAGCCGGAAACCAACTGGGTGAACCATAAGTATGTCTTTTTATGATCCTTCCTATAGACCTATGTAAGTTGATTTCACAGGCCATTGTTTTGAACCATCCCAAAGTCACCTGATACTAGTAAAATTCAGAGAAAGTGGCTTTTCAATAAACTGATAGTCACAGCTTCGTAAGCTACCTCCTATATGGGTCACCAAAAATAAATCCTCGAAAAGAAGAGCCGCTGAAGGGTAAACGATGTCAGCCTTTCTCCTTGGTGATGCTGGCTTTCCTCCAGCCAGGCCCAAGTGACCTCAATTACTTACCACAAGTCATCCTAGTTAAATAAAATCAGCCTGCAGTTTGGGTGGCTGGGGCTCTATCCAGGAACGCGGCGGCGCTGAGAGGGAACGGACACAAAGCCTGCTGAAATCTATCCAGATAGTGTCTGAGCTCCCGGCAAGAAGGAAATGCCACCACCATCTGCCTCTGTTTGTGATGACCTGGGAATAAATAAAAATTAACCTTGGCCCTGGAATGAATCATGGAGCTTATCAACACTTCCTTCGTGTCTCTAATGACTATTGTGAAACAAGTTTACAACGGGTTTTGGAGGGACAAGGCAGAAGGGTCATTGTTCTAAATGGCACTTTCCCAGGCACAGAGCTTTCCACCTATTCTTCTCACATTAGGTGCCACCGAGGCACTTTGCACCCTGCGTTGGTAATAGTGAAAAATAAGGAGACAGTGTGCTTTGAACCCAGCAGGAGCATGATGAACCACGGGGAAAGAAAGGAGAAAAGACAAAAACTGAAGGCAGGCAGGAAGAAAAGAGGGGCAGGAGGAAGTGGCGGAGAGAGGGAAGGAATGACAATCACAGTCTCCAGATGGTCAGTGGTGACTGACGGCTGAGGTGGGTATCTGGGGGCTGCGTCTGGCCTCTGCCCAATTGTCAGTGAATAGAGCAGTTTTTGCACGAGCTACTTAACACACGTTATTTTCTTTAGTCCTCATTGCAACCCCAGGATGTATGAATCACTCTTTTACAGGTGATAATCTCAAAAAACTTTACAGAAAACTTGCCCCGAATATTCAGCTAGAGAGTCATAGAAGAGCCAGGTCTTGAACCCAAAAGTGCTGGATTCCAAAATCCAAGCTCTTTGCGCTACTCTGCATTGATTCTCAGTGGAAATGCCACCGGGCACCGGGGAAGAACTATTATTAGCCATTAACTTTATTTTGAACTAACAAGCTAGTCACTTAGCGAGGCCCTGAAGAAATGGAACAAGGTAGAAGCACGTTTTGATTGGGTTAGGGGTGGGGGGAGGGAAAGGTGTTGGGGAGAGCTCTGTAAGAGCGGAGGGGAAATAGCTCTAGATTATGGGATGCTAATTTAAGCTTTATTGGTTCTGGCGTTTGCTGGACCTCCGAGCACACGCAGGCTTTCCTCGGAAAACACTGCCGCAGGTGCCTTAACATCACATTTCGGATGTGTTATCAGGGACAGAACGGGCCAGAGCCCTCGCTGCTGAGAGAGTGCACGTGTAGAAAAAGATGCAGGGTATATTTTTCATGAACTGGTTTGGGCTGGAGCTCAGTCAATTTAGTTGTATTTTTTTCTAAATCTGCATGCCATAGAGAAATGCAAAGAAGAAGGAAAAAGGTGTTTTGATCAAATGGTTCACAGGATGTGCTTCTAGAAGAGAGAGAGAATTGTAAGGCTATCTCCACGGTCAAAATCAGGAGGAATGGGCGTCCCTGGGGTTCTGATAGCCACATGTGACACTCATTTTCTCTTTTAAATGATGATTCTAAATAAATATGTGTGAATATTACTCCCAGAAATCGGAATTCATTGCAGAGACTTGTTGGCTATTATATAATTTGAAGCGTGGTGAGCTGAACCAGCTATTTCTGAAACTTCTTTTGTTTTTTGTTTCACTAACATTGTTTTCAACAAAGAAGGAGACATCCCTTACATACTGACATATGGTACCTTCTATTTATAACAAGATTAACAATTCATTCACACCTTGATTGAATCCTGCTTTATTGAGATGTCACAACAGATTCTCACAGCCTGCAAAGGGAAAGACTTACCAATGATAATATTATGACAAGCAAGGCACCTAAAAGTAAATGAATCATAATTGATGACAATTAGAAAGAGTTCAGCACAAACACAGAGTCATAGCAGGGACGGTTAGCAGGATTCTTGGGCTCCATCTCTTGCAGAGAGAGGATTGCCACGGAGAAATTCTGCTGAATTTTCAGCGAGAAGTTGAGATCCATTGAAACCTGCTACTTCATGGCTTATTTTCTTATTCATGTGTGAGGCACCTTCGTGGTCTTGGGGTTTTAGCATATGTTTATATTTTTTGTCTGCGGCTTCACATGAGCCCCTTGTTTTAGAAGCATAGAATGGGATGCATCCTTCTATATGATCTGCTCAGAGGCAGGGACATCACCTTTGACACCTTCTTCTTTCGTTTGCCCCACATCCATCAGCAAGACATCAATTTTACTCTCTCAATATTTTCTAACTCTCCTATTTCTCACCTCCATACTATTGGCACTGCACTGCAGTCGATGTTTTCCCACCTAAGAGCTGTTGCTTCCTCCTTGGTCTGATGCGTCCAGTGAATTACCCAGCGTAATCTTTCTAAAGTGCTTATAATTCCTGTATGGCTCCCGATTGCTCTTAGAATAAGAGTTAAATGTCTAGGTTCTACAGTCCTGCCTGAGTGGCAGTGTTGCATAGTGATTGAGAACACACTCCAGTACAAGTCCTGGTTCTAGCAGATGGGTGACCTTGAAGAGGTCATTGAGCTTCCCTGATCCTCAGTTTCATCATCTACAAAATGAAGATTGTAATAGTATCTATCTTATAAGAGTTAGCTACATATAAACCTCTTGGAGCAGTGCCTGACCTTTGGTAAACACCTGTAAGTGTTAATTTCTTATTGCCTGGCTCAACTCAGCACATGGCAAACCTTTCTTCTTCTGCTTTCCATGTTCTAATCCCTTATCAGTTCTTCCACCCCATACCCCAGAGCCTGAACACGGGCATTGGCTGTGCCCTTTGTCTGGAAGGTCCTAATCAGCTCCTCCTCCAGTTCCACCCTCCCCACACACTTCACCTGGATAACTCCAAGTCATTTCTTACATCTCCATTTTAATGTCACCTCCTCAGGGAAGCTTTCCATGAATGACCCCCACCCCCACTTTACCCACAGCCAGGCCAGGTGGCTTTGTAAAACACTCTCCTCTCGCTCTACATTTCTTTTTGTAGCCCTTCTCACGATAGGGAAAAACCTGTGTTTACCTTTTTGGGATAAGGCTTATCTCTCCCTCAATACTGAAAGCTCTGTTGAGGACAGGGATTGAGTCTATCTTGTTTACAGCAGTGTCACCTGGACCTTAATTTGTTGGATGAACAAATCTACTTCATCCTGCCTCCCTCATTAACAAATAATATTAGTTGACTTACTGCGGTGGCAGAATAATGGCCCCCCCAAAGATGTCTACATCCTAATCCCTGAAACGTGTGACTATGTTCTCTTACAATTCACAACAACTTGGCCGGTGTGATGAAGGATGCTGAGATGGGGAGATCATTGTAGATTAGCTGAATGGGCCCAATGTAATCACAGGTGCTCTTAAAAGTGGAAGAGGGAAGCAGCAGAGTCAGGGCCAAAGTGATGTGATACAAGAAAGACTCAACCATCCATTGTGGGCTTTGGAGGAGGAAGGGGGCTGCCAGCCAAGGGATATGGGAAAACTCTAGAAACTGTATTCTCCACTAGAGTGTCCACAAGGACCCGGCCCTGCCAACACCTTGATTTTAGCTCTGTGAGCCTCATCTCTAGCTTCTGACCTCCAGAACTATAAGATAAAACATTTGTGTTGTTTTAAGCCAGCAATTGTGTAACTTGGTACAACAGCAATAGGAAATGAATACGCTTACCCAAGGTCAAAGAACCATGGAAGAGCCAAGGCCAAGCCCCCTGTTCTCTGCACCATGCTACCTTGCCTCTGCCTGTGCCTCCCAAGTCTTGTTGGTTTTCCAATTTGCTTTCATCTTTTTCTTTTTCCAGAGGAAGAAATCATTAGAGATGCAGCTTCTTACATGCAAGAGCACGTGCAGGAAGCATGGATCCGCA
This sequence comes from Cheirogaleus medius, assembly GCA_008086735.1. Taxonomy (NCBI): domain Eukaryota; kingdom Metazoa; phylum Chordata; class Mammalia; order Primates; family Cheirogaleidae; genus Cheirogaleus; species Cheirogaleus medius. The sequence goes on along the minus strand of VBSM01003157.1, from coordinate 13,837,807 downwards.
GATGTGAGTGTGCGAGAGAAGGTGTGTGGGATTAGAGAGCTCTGAATGGCCTCATAATAGAATCCCAGGGGAGGGCCGGAGGTCCCAGGCCAGCGACACTCACACGCCCATCTCCTCCTGTCTGCAAGGCACAAAGCCTGACAAGGTCTCACTCATGTTTCAAAGCGCTCTCTCTTTTCAGAGCTATTTGTTATTGTCTCTGCCATCACAAGTTTAAAAAAGGAAAGTTAATTAAATATGGAACAAGACTGAGCAACATCTTTTAAACCATCATGTCATTAGAACTGGAATCCTTAGAGAGCTGCTTAAAAGGGGTTTGAGAACAATGACTGTTCAATCAGATATTTATGGGCATAGTTATGTAAACACACTCTTTATTGTCTATGTATATTTAATATAATTATCAGTTTTGTAGTTGGACTCTCCAGAGACCCAACAAATCACAGTGTTGCTTTGAAAATGTCAGCAGAAAAGACAATTATGTTGCTAGCAAATATTCATAAATTATATTAAAAAGTCCTGTGGAAATGTTCCCTATGTTGCAGAATCCTTCGCGGTAACTGAATAGTCCTTTTATTTCTTTGATTTAAGGGTGATTTTAGAAGCAAGGAGGTTCTTTGTGAAAGCTTAAAGGCATGAGAGTGGCAAAGGAACAGGCCAACCTTGGAAAACAAAAGCATGTGCATTCCAGAAAATGAACAAACTCCATTCATCGTTTTCCATTTACTGACTCTATAACCGGTTGTATGGCCTCACACCCATACAGGTACGTGTAGACACCTGTTCACATAACTAATGTGCAAATTTTATTTCTTAAAATATCCCATTAAAATGAGAAAATAAATTCAATCTGTTCACTCTCTTAGTACCTACTTAGAGCCATAACTCTTTCCTATGGCATTTTTTTTTTTTTAGAAACTATTTATAGTGTTTCCCATTTTTCCTCTCTTATCATTTTTTTCTCATTATGCACATACAGAAATAAGTGGAGAATTGGGAAACTGCTCAGTAAATTAAAATGCACCAGGCTCTTGCTAAACCAATATGAGTGGTGTAGGTTGATAAACACCTAGTAAGCATTCACAAATCACTTCTATTGCAAGACATACAATCTGCAAATCAACATCTTAATTAGCAGCTAATGACATTTGGAAGGAAAGGTTAATGTTAAGTGCACAAAAGCAGTGTGGTTAAAAAAAGTTAGATTATTTTTTGCCGCCTTCTTACGAAAAATGAAAAAAGGAAAGAAAAGCTATCCCGTGATTAGAGTGGGTGTTGTAAATATACGCGTATTGGCAATTCGAAGCATCTTAATAATATAAGGCCTATATTGATATGCTACCTTTCATCTCAGGACTCCAAAGCACTTTGCCTGTATCTCATTCATCCTCAAAATACCCCTCTGAGGGTAAGTATCTATAGGCAAAATGAAGTGGAGAGTTGAGGCAATTATCTACATAATTCAAACCCAAACGCCTATTAATGAGGAATGAGTGGAGGATCTGAAGCGATTGAATTTTCCTGATTGACTTTCTATAGAGATCAAATTCCCTGGATGCTGAGACATTTTTGCACTACGCTGTCCCCAGGTGACAGCCTAAGGAGGTGAGAGCATGGATATCAGTCACTTCATTTTAAAGGGACGACCCTGAATCGCATTTCAACCCCATCTCTCCCCAGCTCGGGCCACCTGGGTCTCCCACTGCCTGCCCCGCATCACAGCCCACAACTGTTTCCAGACTGGCCCCCGCCTTTACCCCTCTGCTTCCCTCACCTGGGATCCTTCCTCTTCCTCCTGAACACCTGTCTGCCCCTCCTCTCCCCTCAAAGCTTACCTTTATGTCTAGTTCTTCCCAGAAACCTCCTCTCACAAGGAGCAAAAGGTACCATCTTATTTTTTCTATTTTATTTTTTTGATACATTAAGTTGGCTTGCTGGTATTTTTGCCATAACCTATTAGAGATTATTCTCTGTGTAATTTCAGTTACAGTGGCGGGAGCTTCTGTTGGCTTGCTCTTCAGCAAAGTGCCCCCATGTCGTTCAGGGTGCGGCTTGAGTGTGTGTTGAATAGGTTTGCGTGTCCTTCTACACGCACGACTCCCCGTCCCCCAGGCGGGTTACCAACAGGCCTCAAGGAATTGCCACTCAGTGGGGGACAGACATCCTCCCCAGGTGACCGCTGCCCTCACCTTGGCTCATTCTCTCCAATGGTGGGCGCACCATTGCCCTTCATTTCCCACAGATTCTCAAGAGATAATGAGATTTTCCTGTAGATTGGGGTCACCTGAGTGAGCCCACTGTAGACAACGACTTAGAGCAGGACGCTATGTCCATGCAGGAACCCATCTTCCAGGGCCATCAGGGGCCCTCCCTGCAGTGCCGCGCAGCCCACGCCCCGCCGGGAGCGTGCCCTGCTTCTCCGGGGCTCCCCTCCCCTGAGCCAGGGGCTGCAGCACAAAAGAGGATGTTTTTCTCCTTATCCCACTCTGATCCCCACCTCCTGAGTCTTCATTTCCTGTCCCAAGATACAGCGCTTCCCAGAACGGTTCCCAGTGGAATGTCCATTTCTTGCAGGGGAAATTCCAGCCCGACCTACAGGGGTGCAACTGGCCCGGTGCCCTGCCCACCCCGCCCCAAGACACAGCCTGCAGCCATGCGTGCATTTCCTGAGCCCTCAGCTCAGCTCAAATCCCTTTCAGTTTCTAATCCAGAGGGTGGCGAATCCCGGGCCTTCGTGCTCTGCTCTCCCCAGCACAGAAGCCCCAAGCACACCTCTTCAGAGAAAATTGCAAAACTCCAAAGAAAGCACAAAATACAGAAATGGGACACTTTGTGTTTATAGCCGGAAAGACACATTTCTTTGATAAAAGCTGCATCTATTTCATTCACTATTCCCAGCACCACCCGAGTGGGGGACACGCAGGAGGCCCTCACTTGTCCTGTGTCGATGGGGCGACGCTCTCCGTCAACGTGAGGGCCGTACATGCAGGGAGGCCTGAAAAAGACAGGGAGGACCTGTCTGCTAAGGAGAGATAAAGCATATGCCCCAACCTAATGGATAGATTAGTCTTTGCAGGTTGACAACATAGCAGCAAAATTAGCTTGTTTTAATATAGCATCTTCCACCTAACATTTCAAATTATTTTCCTAGTCATTATCATGGTTATTTCCAACACCCTGCCTGTGATTCATTATCACTGCCCACCTTTACAGGAGCACAGTTTCACTAACTTGTCCAAGGCCACAGAATAAATCAGTGGTAATGACTTTGAAGAAAAGGCTCCAGATTTACGTTTCTAGCCACTCCCCTTTTTCATGCTGGGATTTAGCCAGACTAGATTCAGTTATCAATGCATTGCATTTTATTTGTTTATTTTTATGTCTGCCTCCCCACCAGATTCTGGACTATGTTTGTCCATGTCCAAGGAGCCCAGAAAAGACTTGACGCACAACTGCTCCATGCAACGTTTGTTGAATGAATGGTGGATGTTAATGTGCTTGCTCTTAAAGTCAGTGGGACCAGATCTCAAGCCCTCTGCATTGCCATTCACCAAAGGAGCGCTTTCAGGTTTGCACTGTGCTCATGGTTCTGTTCACTGGCATCCCACCAACACTTTCCCAGTGTCTTCTTTACTGAGCATGGTATTTTAAGGCAAAAGTCAACAACATATTTAAACTCAAGTGTTAACAGCAGGGTTCATGCCTCTTGAGACCATTTGTAGGTTCTGGATGTGGAAGAGGGAGGGTGGGGGAAGGATAGTAAAGGTAGTCAGAAAGAGAAATAAAGAGTAAGGGGATGGAGAAGGGAGAGGGGAAGAGTAGCTGCATCTGGTCAGGAAGGGCAGCTGCCACCATAATTACCTTTGGTGCCTCGTGGTCACACCCTGACATAGGTGCTTCCCCTTGTCTTAAAAGATGAATGGCTCCCAGCTGGCCCACCCCAAGTTAATGACTCTCACAGGTGAATAATGCTTGGGGTTAATTAGGGCTTGGATTATTTTAGGACTTCTTGGGAGGTTCATCAAATTCTGCTTATTGTGGGAAGATGGATTAGTTAAGAGATTGGTCATTTGGTTATTTTCTCTTTGAGCAATTTTGGAGCTAAAATCTGAATGACTGCTGTGTTCTTTTAGACCCTGTGACGTTTATAAATAATAATAGAAAAAAAATTCTGGAAATGTAAAGAAACTGCCTTAGGTACATCTTTAAGGGTATGAAAAGAGAGTGAAGGAAAAGTTGGACTTCCCCTCTTCCCAAACACCCAGGATGGGGCTAGCACCTGCTCCACACGTGCCCGTGGGGCTCACATTTCACTGCTGTGAAGGCAGGAGCCTGTTCACCCAATTCTTCACTCTCCTGAAGCCAGGAGCAGTGGAGGGAGTAAATGCATGGATAATTAAGGCTAATAGTGCACAAGGCTAATAGTGTGTTTAAAACATCTAAAAGAAACAGTGCAAAGTGCCTACCATCTAGTATCTTCTCCAGGAGCACAAATCATCTCAGCATTCTGAATTTACAGGAATAAGAGTGTCTACTCTGTGCCAGACACTTCCTGATTATCATTTCATCCTCACAACACGCATTTGACCTATGTATTCTTATCTCCGTTTACTAATGAAGAAACTGACACTCAGCGCGGCCTGATCGAAGTTTGCAAAGGCAGGAGTTGAAACCAGATGCGTCTCCAGTTGTGCTTGGTCCCCTCCACGATGCTGTTTTCTTGAGAAAACTACCTGTGGCTTCCTCTCTCTTCTCTTCTTCTTCCTTATCCTTCTCCTCTTCCTCTTCCTCCTTCTTTTCCTTCTCTTTCTTCTTTTCAATGTTTGGTCTACTGGACACACTATTTTTATGGAGAGAGCATATGTCTCATATGGATATCTTTAAATAACAGACAAATAAATATAGAACAGTCTTACTCTTCCTGTGAGTGGCGGATAGCCTAGCCATATAGATATTTTTATCTTAGGCTCTAAATAAATACAGTGCAGGATGGAAATAAGGCAAGGAAAGAAGAACATTCACTGCTCCAGGAAATATGTAATCCCCAGGCAAAAAGCAACAATGCAGGGGGATTTGTCTGGGGGTAGTTCATTCTGAAAATCAGTACGTTTCTCAGAGTTTCTGGAGAAGAGAAAGAAAAGGTGTTATATTACCTAATTCCTTTCTGCAGTTTTGACGGGACAGATTTCCTTACTTCCTGCCTGAAATGGTTATGAGGTGTTGCCGTGAAGAATGGGAGACCCGTGACACCTTCTCTGCAAGGGAAGGGCGCTGGAGGGAGGGACGAGGGGCTTCGCTCCGGGCTCCTGTAGCATGTCTTGCTAAAGCACTCACGGATGAAAGGCTACCGTGTGTATAAATTATTATCATTATTGCAGTAACAGAGAGTGTATCATTATATTTACAGGATGTCCGAAAGCCCTGAGAAACTGAAATTTGTGGCGAAAAGTGACTTGCCAGAGCTTTGAAAGCCCATGAGGGACTTGGGGATAGTCTGATGGATAAAGCGGAAGACCTTGCAGATCGTGGCAGGTGGCGGGAGTGCGTGCGCATCTGTGTGGGCATATGCACGCGTCCCTGCGTGTGTGTGCCTGCCTGTGTGCACGTGTGTGTTCCCAAGACTAAGTGCTGCAAGGCATGAGGTCAGAATTGTGGAGAGGAAAATGAAAATGAAGAGGTAGCATCTCTACCTCTTGAAATGCTGTGCTCTGGGGCACTTAGGAAGGATGCAGTGGCCCAGGGAAGGGATTGTTAGATGGGCCTTTGGGGCTAAATCTTTAGTAGAAAAGTCAGCAAATTATCTAGCTGTTTCAAGAGGAACAAAATAAAACTTCCCCACGAATCCCCCATACAAAGCCAACAATAGGCTACTTTTGACTGAATTTACCCGATAATTTTCTTCAAGATTTTCCTTCCTCCCTAAGAAAGGAAGAACTTGCAAGAAACCATGAAATGTTTGTGTTTGTGTTGTGGTTTCAATCAAGAAGTGAGATCACTGGTGATAGAAAGTTCATTTAAATATAAACAATGTTGACAAACTTTGGCTATGGTATAGCCACATGCCCCATTTTAATTATCTCCTCAAAGCAATCAAGTAGAAAGATCCTTTCAGGCAGATGGAGAAGTGGACCAGGGGTTGGTTTGGGAGTAATTTATTGTCCTCTGCCTGGGCATCCCCACATAGAGTGCCCGTTCTTTTCTCACTTCCTGAATTAGCAGATATGTATGGGTACTACTCTTACTCGGTGGTCTTCATGGATCTGATCTTCCTTGTTTCTTACCTTCACGTATCTTATCTTTCCCTTGTATCACATCTCCTTTTATCAGAAAAGGCTGCCATTTTGAGTTTCATCCCTTTTTATGTCCAAGAAAAACAAACTTAATCTCACCTTATTTTTCAATTAATCATTTCCAAAACCATTCACCCACAAACATGTGCGATAGGTGATTTTTCTTGTTTGTTATCATGAACCTCTCCCCTAAAAATGCGCCCTTCTTTAAAGAACGTCTGACACCAGAGAGCAAGAGGAGAGTGATGTACGACGGGGACCTTCCGTGAGTCCACAGAGGAGGAAACTGAACGGGACAGGTGTACCCAGGAGGATACACCTGACCGCGGGTCTCAGCTCAGGCCTTGCTCTGCCGCTACTTGGTTTAGGAACCTACGACAGGTCATTTCTCTTATCTTGGTTTCAATTTGTTTTAAGAAGGTTGAACTCAACAACCTCTAAGGCTCTTTCTTCCTAGCTCTACAATTCTCTGACTCCCATAGTTTTGCATTTCCCTCCATGATGTGGAAAGCCAGTTCTATCTTTACTCTGATAAGACTGGCTGAGACATTTCAGCTGAGTAATGAAAAATAGGCCAGGCGAGCTAATGCGAACAAACTTTTTGAGCGTTTCTGGTTTTCTTAGCAATGTGTCTTCCTAAGGAAGAAGCTTTGGTAATCACCTAGACTTCCCTTTTCCCAAAGAGACCCATCTGTAAGCAGCTCAGACCTATGGACTTGTCAGCTATAATATTAATAAAGCTAATATTAATATATTCCCCAGTTTCTTTGAATCTCCCTTGCAAATAACCACAGAGATAAGAAAGCTTCTTTTTGCTCAAGAATGGGAACTTAGCTGCAAACCCACTGTTAGGAACACTGGGCACAGAGCCCCTACACAAGGCATGGCAAAGAAGTCCCAGCGCTGTGCCTCCCCTGACCGGCAGGGATCAGCCAGCTGTGTGGGGAAGGAGGACGCATTCAGACCACGACTGAATGGCGATGTCTGCCGTGGCCACGTGAGGGAGACGCCGTGGCAGTCTGTGTGCCAGCGATGTGCCCTTTCTTCCCCTGGGACAAACAAGGAAGAATTGAGGGCAGATTAAATATCAGTACTAGGACCTTCAGACCAAGAAAAGAAGAAAAATGTGGAGGGAAAAGGAGAGCTCCAGAAATGAGCACCCCAAAGTTCTTCCCTGAAGGAGAGGGGCATCAAAGGACCATATATATTTGGTGACAGAGCATGAAGGTTCCAGGCAGCAGGCGAGTAATACAACATAGAACAAGATTGCCTGGCAGGCCATGGCCCAGAATCTGAAATAAGCCAATCAACAAAGGACAATGTAAAGCTGAAAAGAAAAAGACTAACTTTAGCAAGCGAAAAAAGCCACGTTCCCCTAGGGGCTGGAGAACTGAAGGTCTGATGAAAGGATTGTCAGTCTGGAAGGAAAAGGTCCTCCCACTAGGGACAGAGAGAGGAGGGCCTGCAGGGGATGGCGGGAAAGAAGCACATGTGGGCCACCCTAGCAGTGGAGGTACCGCTGGTGGCAGGGGAGCCCATGGTGGTGGGAGTGGTGTATGCCCAGGATCAGGGCAATGACCCAGCCGGGGAATGCATCCTCTCTCAAGGGGAGAGTCGGAACAAGCCATCGAAAGAGGCCTTGTGAAGTTGGAAGGTAGGATTGAGGTAAGAGCTGGAGTTTGTCACCTCTTGGGTGTTTCTTGAGTCTTTAACTGCCCCCAAGGCCACCCAGAGGCTGGGGAAACCAGCATTTTGGAGCCAGCCTAAGTCCCCGGTATTGTCAATCCTACTCTTCTCTATTTGTTCAAACCCCTCTGTACACGGAGCCTCATATTCTGTGTGCAGAAGACTCTGTTTCGCACGTGAAAGCCTTTTAGTGCTTCATTCTCTTCTGTTTTAAAGGTTTAAATGGGGTGAATCACCTACTTTCTTGCTCTCTTCTTGTGAAAATATGCCATTAACTTTTCTTTCCTAGCCTTCTAACAGGTCTCTCTTTCTCCTTTGGAGTTGGCTAGAGTGAAAAACACTACTCCTTTGTGGTTGGAAAAAAACATAAAATCAAGAATAGCTTCTGCTGTTAGAATCCATTGCAACCCAACCCCGCTGAGGTCTAGCCCTAGCGTGAGCTGCTTCCAGACTAACTTGAGAAGTATCTTTATCTAACAGGGAAGGTTTGGGGGCACAAGCAGGCTCTTTGGAGCTTGCTGCAGGCCAGTGGGGACACTGAGTCAGGGGTGTACCCGCCCCAGACTGAATCTAGCTGCTTTCATTCTGAAAAGATTTTCTAATTTTTTAAAATACTGACAAATGACCTTGCTCAAAGAACAGCATGCTATCTGATTTTTAGTTTTGGTGATGGCTAGTTTTGTAAAATCAAAGTAGTGTCATTAGCTGAGTTTAAAGTCAGAGCCTTAGCATGATTCAAAGTTTGATTTCATTTAGAAGGTATTGAGTGATTACTATGTTCCAGGGAACAAGATAAAAGATAACATTTTCTTTTATGCACATATCTTGTGTTTTTAAATTAGTATATGTGTACAGTATTCCTTATTCCCCTATCCAAGAGGGATATACTCCAAGATCCCCAGTGGATGTCTGAACCCAAAGATAGTACCAAACCCTATATGTACTATGTTTTTCCCATACATATCTGCCGTACAGCATGGATACACTGGACAAACGGATGATTCGCATCCCATGCAGGATGGAGAGGGACAGCGAACGTTTTCGTCACACTTCTCAGAATGGCATGCAGTTTAAAACTTATGAAGTTTTTTATTTCTAGAATATTCCATTTAATATTTTTGGACCACAGTTGACCATGGGTAACTAAAACTTCAGAGAACAAAACCTTGGATAAGCGGGGAGGGACTAATATATTTGTTAATTCATTTGGGGGGCTCTGTACTGTGCACTGGCCAAAGGCGGTGAATGTGACATGGTCTTTGTCCTAGAATCATTACACGCGAACATGTCACAGCAACAAACTGCTCCAACCTGGTGCGGAGACAAAGAATAACAACTTTAATTCCAGAGCAAGGTGAAGGAGCACATTCGAGGCTACCAGGGGAGTCTGCCCCGAGGTGGTGAGTTTTGCAGGATCTTAAAAAGATGGTTGTTCCTAAGAGCACTGGGATGAGAGGAGAACCCTGGTGCGTGGCTGGCCAGGTACCTTGGTTACCAGAAGAGTCACTTCTCTCTCATTTCACTTTGTCTTTTTCATCAAATTAGTCTTTCCTTCCCTTTTCTGTCTGATTTCTCTTTGCATCTAGTGAAGACATACAAAGTGCCACCAAGAGGTTATTTCTGCCCAGCAAGTCCATTGCTCCCAGGTGTCTGGAAGAGTGAGTTTTGCAAAGAGTTGTTAGGTGATTTTGTGATTATATCTTACCCTTCCTCCTTTCCCCCCTCCCCCGCAAGCGTGTCTCTACTCTATTAGAAGTGAAGGCACAGAGTTTGGAACTATGATATCTAAGTTTCAGGAAAGAGTTTAGGGAGGATTGCTCCTTACAGTGGCTAATGAGTGTGTGTCTGCAGCAACACTTCAGAAAGCCCGTGTATCTCTGAGTTTATATAGCAAATTTCAATCAATCTAGGCTTTATTCTGCCTTTAGCGCCAAGACAACAATCCCATTGGTCTGTTGTATCTAATGACCAGAGTTTTATTTCTGCTGTTACTGCTTTTGGACATTGCTTGGATGTTGGATTCTGTTATCTGAGCCTTTTTATTGCAGCCGACAAACACTTGTATTGCTCTATCTGGAAAAGCACTTCCCTGTTTGAATCTTATTTTTCTCTGTGTACAGAGTTTATTGTTTTTGAACCTCATGTTTCTACTGTGACCCCAATTTTTTCTTGAAACACAAGGAATTGGGACAGCATTGAGGTACTTTTTTGGGACAACATTGTTTTTCAAGATAGTTTTGATCTGGTATGTTGTAGATATTCGGATCATGGCCCAAATTTTCCTATAATGAGCACACATTTGATCTGCTGCTTTCTGGTTTTAACATGCCCTTGTATGAGTGGGTCTAGGAAATAGTCACAATAGAGTTTTACAAAAGAATACCTGGGGTAAATCCCCCTGGGTTAATACAACACATGTGGATGTGGGGACAGGTATTGAGGTAGGACAGCTGGCCCAGCCACTGCGCAGAGACACTGACTCACAGCTTTTGTGGTGGGGCAGCCTCCTAGTAGCTCACTATATTTTATTTTGTTTCGGTCCGTCAAAACAACAGATTTTAACTGGATTGAACTGGAGGAAATTTCAACATGAATAAAGTAGAAGTTCAACTATTATACAAGTATATGCTGTTATATGAATACAATGTTAAGAAAAGGTACAAAACTCCACAGGAAAAAAAACGTTGGAAGGAAACAATCCAAATATTGACAGAGAATGGGCTGTGGATATATTCTCCACATTTTTTCATTTTCAAAATTTTCATGTACATATGTTGTATTTTTAGGATAACCATATATAGGGATTTATTAATTCTTTTAGCTGGGCTCCATGCTAGGCATTAGTAATAAGGTTATGAACAGAACATGGCCTTTGTCCCAGAATTATTACAAATAAATAATTCACTATAACAAAATACTATAATTAATGGGTGAAAAGTGATTATGGAAGCTTAAGAAATAAAAAGATATGAAAGCTCTGCATATTTAAGTTGATCCCTATGTATTTCATGTATGGGATGCTACAGTAAAATAAAATTTTTATTTTTATTTCACTTTCCAGTTACTCCCAGCTAGCACATAGAGATGCAATTGCTTCATGTGTTTACTTTGAATCCTTTGTGCCAATTCTTTTTTTTTTGTAAAGTCCTTAGGATTTTCTGTGTGTGATCACAAAATCATTGAATAAAGACTTCTATTTCTTCCTTTCCAATATGTATATGAATAGCTAATAAGCACATGAAAAAATGTTCAAAATCACTAGTCATCATAATGAGATAGCACTGTACAACCTTCAGAATAGCAAAAGTATTAATAAAAAAGACTGAAGATAGGAAGTTTTGGTGAGAACATGAAACAACTGAAGTTTTCATATGCTATCAGTGGGAATAAAAAATGTAATGATAACTTTTATATCTTTTCATTACTTATTGCAATGTCTAGGAGCTCAAATACAATGCTAAACTGAAATGGTAAGAGCGAACAACGCTACTTATTCCTGATCTCAGTGGAAGGCATTCAGTTTTTTACCATGTAGTATGATGAGGCTTTCTGTAGGTTTTTTTAAATAGATATTGTTTATCAGTGCAAGAAAATTCTCTCCTATTACTATTAGGTCATTAAATATGAAATGTCTAATTTTGAATAAAAAATGTAATTTATTATATCTCAAACAAGAAGCAGTACAATTAATCACAGTATGCACCTAAACTATCGACACAGTCTTGCCATCTTAACGGTAGCTTGCTTATGCCCACAGCGAAGAAGCCTGGAGAGCAAGTGGTGATGAAATCACAAAAGGCATTTTTCACAGCTTGTGAAGAATTGAATATTTTTCCTTGCAAAAAGTGATCCAAAGCCTGGAAGAAGTGGCAGTCAGTGGTGTAAGATCTGGTGAATACAGTGGATGACAGAGGGTTTCCAAGTCCACCTGCTGTAGTTTGGGCAGTGTTGTTTGTGCGACAAGTGGTCAAGCATTATCTTGCAAGAGGATTGGCCTTGTCTCTATTGACCAGTCTCGGCTACTTTCAGCTCCTCATTATCCACCTTGGTCACAGGTCGCTCCTGTGGCTCATTTTGAAGACTAAAATCACCAGAACAGAACTTCTCAAACCATCGACGTACTGTGCGTTCATTAGCCACCTCCTTCCCAAACACTTCATTGATATTTCGAGCTGTCTGCTCTGCGTTAGTTCCATCACATAACTCATATTTGAAAATAAAATGAATTTTTTGCCTATGTATGGTGTCATAAAAATTGCTCTAAAAAATTTTTGAAAGATAATCACAAGCCAAAATGTGCATCTGAAAGACTGAGAATGTACCTTCACAATAAAAATAAAACAAGAATCTTGTACCAAAGTGAAATGTCAGAGATATTAACTGTCAAACTTAGTACTTAAAGAAATCAGACATTTCATACCTAATAACCTAATAGTTTACTAGTTTTCATTATGAATGGGTGTTGAAATTTGTCAAAGGTTTTCTAAATAATTGAAATATTGACTTTTATTTAATATATGAATTACATTGATTAATTATTCAACGTTAAACCAGGCTTTAAATTCCATTTGTTCAAGATGTTTTCTCCTTTTATATTTTGTTGTATTTGATTTGGTCCATTTTGCTAAGGACTTTTTGTGTCTATATTCTTGAGGGGTATTAATTTGTAGTTTCTTTTCTTATAAAGTTTTTGAGACTGGTTTTATACCAGACCAAAGATAGCCAAGAATATAGGAAGGAAGGAAGGAAGGAAGGAAGGAAGGAAGGAAGGAAGGAAGGGAGAGAAAGAAAGAGAGAGAGAGAGAGAGAGAGAGAGAGAGAAGAAAGAAGAAAGAAAGAAAAGAAAAGAAAAGAAAAGAAAGAAAGAAAGAAAGAAAGAAAGAAAGAAAGAAAGAGGAAAGGAGAGGGTGGGAGGGAGGGAAGGAGGGAGGGAGGAAAAAAAAGAATTGGGAAGTATTTTTTTTGAAAGAGTATTATTTCTTCCTCAAATGTTTGATAGAACTCACCACTGAAGCCATCTGGACCTGGAGCTTTTCCTGTGGAAAGGTTTTTATTTATTAATTCAAATTTTTAAAAAGACATGGGGCTATTCAATTTTCTGTTTCTTCTTATCCCCATTCTGGAAATTTGTATATTCCAAAGAGTTTGCCCATTTCCTTTACATTGTTGAAATTATTGGCATAGAATTATTCATGAATTTCTGTATAATTATTTTAATGTCTGTAGGACCTGCAGGGATGTTCTGCTGATATTGGTAACTGTGTCTTCTCTCATGTTTTTCTTGACCTATCTATCTGGGATATTATTAATTTTATTGAGTCTTTCAAGCTAGATGTTCGTTTTGCTAATTTCCTCTGCTGTTTGTTTCTATTTATTTGATTTTTTAATAATAACTCTAACCTTTGTTACTTCTTTCTACCGCTTACTTTGCATAAAATTTGTTCTTCCTTTTCTAGCTTCCTAAAACAGAAGCTTTAATTATTGACTTTATACTTTTCTTCTTTGCTACTTACCATAAGCAACTAAACCCATAAACTTCCCTCTAAGTAGGATATTTGCTGCAGTCTGCAAATTTTGATGTGTTGTGTTTTATTATTTTTCAGCTTCAAATATTTTTAAAATTTTCTTTATAATTTCTACTTTGTGCCATGAATTACTGAATTGTTTCATTTCCAAATATTTGCAGTTTTCTTAAAATTTTAATTTTTGTTAAGTTTTAATTAAATGCCATTGTAGTCAGAAAAAGTACTCTGTAATATTGCAATCCTTTGAAACATATTGAGACTTGTTTTAGTCAGCATATGTTCCACCTTTGCGAACCTAACTTATGAATTTAAAGAATGTATATTTTGCATTTGTTGGGTAGAGTGTTCTGTAAATCACAACTATGTAAAAGTGGTTGATAGTACCCCTTAGCTCTTCCAGATCGTCAATGATTTTTTTTGTTTAGTCTATCAATTACTGAGAAGTGTGTTAAAGTCTCTGTTATTGTTGATTTGTCTTTCCTCTGTCAATTTTTACTTGATTATATTGAAGGTATGTTATTAGATAAAAAATACTTATATTTTCCTGATATATTTACCCACTTGCCGTTATAATGTTTCCCTCTTTGTCTCTAATAACACACCTTATCTTCAAGTCTATTTTGTCTGCTATCAACATAGCCACTCCCATTTTCTTGAGCTTGTTGTTAGCATGACATATCTTTTTCAGTCTTTTTACTTTTAACCTATTTGTTCCTATATATTTAAAGAGCTTTTCTTACAGACAGCATATAATTGATTCTTTCTTTTTTATTCAGTCTGACAAACACGGCTTTTGGTTGGAATATTTGGTTAATTTAAATTTGTTGTAGTTATTGAAATAGTTGACTTTAGATCTACCGTTTTGCTATTTATTTTCTTTGTCCTGTCTGATCTGTCTTTTTGTTCTTCCTTTCCTATCTTATTTTGTGCTAATTTAGTATTTTTAAATATTTTCTTTTAATTCCTATATTGGCTTCCTAGCTATATCAAGCAAATTATTGCATTTTTAAGTGTTTGTTCTAGAGACAACAACGTATATCTTCAACTTATCCCAATCTACTTAGAGTTCATATTGAAATACTTCAGATAAAATATTATAACCTTGCAACAGGATATTTTCATTTCCCCCTATTTTCCCCCCTAATTTTAGTGTTATTGTTGTCATTTGAATATGACATCAATATATATCAACTCAATAATACCGTATTATAAATTTTTCTTAATCCACCATGTGTCTTACAAAGAAATTAAGAGAAGAAAAGTGTGTGTGTCTGTGTGTATACCTATTGAGTTATTTTTATTTATTTACACATTTTCCATTTCTAGCATTCATCATTTCCTCCTATAAATCTGAGGAGTCGTCTGCTGTCATTTCTCTTAGGTTTCAAACACTTCCTTTGGTGTTTCTAATAGCACAGTTCTGCTGATGATGAATTGTCTTAGCTGTCTTTGTTTTATTTACTGGCTATGCCTTAATTTCTCTCTCATATATGAAGGATAAATTCTTTGGATTATATAATTCTTGGTTGCCAATTTTCTTTTCTCTCCCGCAGTTGAGCTATGTCACTCTCATTTCTTTTGGCCTCCATTATTCTGATATGAAGTCAGCCATTAATCATATCATTGTTCTCCTGTATGTCACATGTCATCTTTCTCTGGCTGCTTTAACAATTTTCTCTTTATCTTTGACTTTCAGCACTTTGACAATAATGGCTTATCCTGGCTAGGGTTTGTTGAGTTTCCTGGATTTCTAAATTAATGTTTTCCACAACATTTGGAAAGTTGTAGGCCATTATTTCTTTTAAAATTATCCTGCCCTTTTCTCTCCTCTTCCTTGCTCTTATCATTCTAATTACACTTATTTTTATCTCCTAATACAAATAGATCTCTGATGCTCTGTTTATTATTTTTCAATCTTTTTTCTCTTTGTTCTTCAGATTGAGTAATTTCCATTAATCTCTTTTTTAAGCTCATTGATTCTTTTTTCTAATACCTCAATCTGTCTTTAAACCTAAAAACTAGTAAGTTTTTCATTCCAGTTATGAGCAAATTCTTCATTTCAGTTATGGTGCCTTTTAGCTCTAGGATTTCTACTTTGTATAGCTGTCATTTCTCTCTTGAGATTTTTCTAACTGTTCATTCATTAAGACCATTTTCCTTGAATATTTTGAAAGTATTTATAATAGCTGGTTTGAAGTCTTTTCCTGCTAAATCTAACATCTGGGCCCAATTAGAGTCAGTTTCTATTGATTTTGTTTGTTTGTTTTTCTTGAGTATGGGTCACATATTTCTTTTTCTTTACATGTTTAGTAATTTTTGTTTGAAAAGTGGACATTGTAGAAAATACAATGTGATGACTGGAGTGGCTTATATTCCTTTAAGTATTATTGTTGTTTTTGTTTCATTAGGCAGTTAATTTGCTTGAACTTCAACTGAAAATTTTATCTCCCCTGTGGTGTGCAGTTGTTGATCTCTTTTTTCAGTTCCTATGACTTCCAGCTGCTGAATACCCTGTTGGTAAATTCAGAGCACTCACCTGGTGCATTTTCATCTTTGTAGGCTAGATTCCTCCCGGTTTTTGCCTGATTTTCTGATGCCTCTGTCAGATTCTCCCCTACATATGCACACTTTAGTAGTCAACCAGTGTTTTGGGCAAAATTCATACTCAGATTTTTGGGTTTCAATCCCTTTGCCATTCTCTTGCTTTGAGATTTCCCCCTAAAATTTCCCCTGTACTCTGTTCTCTGTCACCTTGAGCCTGGACGGTGACTGATGTTTTTCTTTGCCTTATGGAGGGGTATTGGGAAACATTTTCACGCAAGATAATAACTGAAAACTCCCAATTGTTACCCTTTCCAGTGCAGTTTTTTAAAAGTAAACTCTCCTCTGGCTTCAGTCTGCTTTTAGAGGTGTTCCCATTCCTAAAGTTTCTTTTTTACTTAGAAAAAATTTTTTTTGCATATTTTCTAATTGTCATCTGTAGGAAGATTCATATAGATAGTCCAATCCACCATCATTACTAGAAGTGCTTGTGGTTATATCATTAGTCTTTATTTTCTTTATGGTACTGTAAAGTATATGAGGGTAGGTACGAGCTTTGTTTATTACTGTATATCCAGGATTTAACACATAACATAATAAATGCTTAACAAATATTTGCTATATGATTAAATAAAAATTCCAACTGCTATTGCAGTTACACAATTGATCCTTCAGTTGTTCACTCACAAATATTTGCTGCTCTTTTTAAACTTCTTACAGTCCCAATCACAAGGTCTGTGCCTCATTTTTTTAAACAGACTTTTTAGTTGCTTTCTGAAACATCAAGTGAGGAGACTATGTTTATTAAGTGGAGTTTTCTTATATGACCAATAAGAGAATACACTATAAGCACATCACTTGCCTTTTATTCTAGAAAAAAGAATATATCACCTGTGAGCACTGCCAATGGTCTAGGAGATTCTCAGAGGCAAAGGGCTCCCAGATATGAGTGGATGTGGCTTGACAACCACAAGGCATTTTGCTTCTCTCCTAAGACTTGTTCTATGTTCAAGCTCCACAAACTGTTACTTCCTCAAGTGAGGAGTGAGCCTCCTCTCCAGCCTCCACTTTGGACCAGGAGCTACAACCAATAATCCTACAGCCATTACTATAACAACTAGGCACCAACCCATTTAGGAATCAGATGCATTTGATTATACTTAGATCAGTTGCTCATGAAACAAATATCCCCCAAAACTAAAAACTTCCTTCTATCCAGGAGAGTTGGTATCTTTCAGATTGCAGCTGCTTTTGCTCCTCGCAGATGGCTGTATTCCTGTTTTGGACAGGAGACAATTATCTACTGAGTGTGTAATGTCATTAGGGGGCCTGGAATTAGAGGTGGTGTATCTGCATTAAATATTAGTAATTATTATTACAGTTTTGTACTTTTGGATGCGAGGGCTATTTTGCTTTCTACTTTGAGCTACTCACGTGAAGAGTACCATATAGGTGTTACTGACTGCATGTTGGGAATGTTATATATTTAAACAGTTTGCAGTTAATTAAGAGTATTGACTTGGAACTAAATCAGTGGTCTCACACAACATCTGTGCTCTCTCCCTATCTGTCTATGTATTTAGATGGCGTCTATCACTGTGGTATCTAAGCACTCAGAAAATCTAATTAGGCTAATTTCAATTTCCTCAGTGAGGGAGAAGGCTCTACGTCTCTGCACCACCCTTTGTGCCTGAGCCTTCTTGAAGGGAGTCATTATTATTCCTCAAAGAGAAAGGCAGGTGAAAGAGAGCCTCGAGCAGGAAATAGCATTTCGCACCTTACTTGAAAGTTGGGGTTTTGGCTTCTAGAAGTGTTTTCAGCTTGTTAATGGCACCACAAAGGCAAAAGGGCGGACCACAAAAGAGCCTATAAACACGGATAAAGGGGAGGGAATGGTGGAATTTTCCTTGCATGCTCTGTGTTAAAGAATTTCCTGGTAAATTATGCTTGATTGTGAACTCACAACGTCCAGGCCACCATCACCTGACAGACGCACAGTTCGTGTGCATCCAAGAAGCATAAAGGTGGTGTTCTCCTTCCAACAATGAACAAGTATTGTTGTTCTTTCTCCATCCATGGGTCTCTGTTAACATTCAGACATCTTAATTTCTGCATTGAGGAGAGCTGCCTGATTTCATTGGTTTTCAATGCCTTGCCTGCAGCTAGAGGTACACAGAAGGCAGCCCCACAATCATTATGAACTCCTTTCTGTGGCTTTTACACACACACGAGCTACTGACTCTTCAAGAGTGGGTCCAAAAGGAATGAATTTGTGCGGGAGCAGAGAATTACAGCCACCAAGCAGAGCTTGCTTGGTAGGCAGAAATGAGAAAGGATCAGAGATGACCAAATCCATCAGGCTGAGCTGGTCAGCAGCTCATGTGATACAGTGTGAATGAAAAGAGGGAGGTAAAAAAAAAAAACAGCCACCACTTCACCTCACCTCAGTCACAGATCAAAAACCACATGGCTACTTGTTCACCATGTTTTTTATGTCAAAGTTGTTTTTTGCATTCTTTGCTTGGAATTTGCATTATGTAGACTATCCAAGAAGTGGTGGGAGTGTTTGGCTGGGAATCCTGAGATCGAGTTCAATGAAATAAAAGGAATTTAAAAATTTCCTCTTTCTGGCAAGGAGAATTAAAAGGGTCTTGGTAGTACTGGGAATCTGGTAAAAAAGACTGAGACCAGGACTGAGAAGCTGGCAGCGTTTGTGACTATGAGTCACCCCAAGCTCCCCTTCGTGTCTGGAGGAGGATCGTGGAGACTCCGCAGGTCTTTCCAGGGTCATAATGAAGACACTAATGGGTACCCAGCATTGGAGAGATTGTACAACGTAAGGGACATGCCCAACTGGAACAAGAAAAGACAGCTGACCAAAGCCAATCCTTCACCCTAACAGTGTCAAAGACCAGGCCTTGGAGCAATGGCATGTTCAGAGCTAATGTTCTCGGGAGAGTGCTGAACATGGCAGCACCACAGATATGGAAAGTGGAAACTTCCACTTGTGAATGATCACACGGAAAGAGGAGCACAGTTCTCCCATCCCTTTCCTCGGCATCACCAGCAATGTAATTATTAGCTGAAAATATCTCTATGATGAACCCCTAAATAGCTGAGCCATTTCACCATCTTACTTGTTAAATGAACACAGCAACTATAAGCTTAGGCCTTGGCCTGCCTTACCTGACCTTCTAGATCTAGAAAACCTAGGGTACTTTCCAGATTTCTTTGGGAGGGTGTAGATTCCCCTGAGTTGCTTCTCTACCTAAAAGTCCTCATATAAATCCATTTTTAGGAGATGCAGCCCCCACCATGAGCTGGTGAAACGTAGGATGGTCCAACGCCTTTCTGCCAGAGACTCATTGGATTGTCTTCTCTGTGTCTTTGACTTTCTGTCTATAAAACAGGTCCTTTGCTCTGTATGTGGGACGACAATAGGGACAACATTTAATCTGGGCTATAAAGCTTTGAAACCATTAAATTTTCAGCTCTTCTGCCATCTAATGCCACTACTACTTTAGGCTACATAATGCTTTTGAAGTAATTCAATGTGACTTCTTCTAGAACAAGGAAATGTATCGGATTTCTGAAGCCATTTCGAGATGAGGGGAAAGAAACAAGTTCAAGACTGAAGGGGGAATAAAGAGGCCAAACAAATAATACCATCTTCACCGCTAGAGTTCTAAACAATGTAAGAAATAAAATAAAAAGTATGAGACATGAGACCACAACATCACCCTCCTATCCTGATATTGGAGAATATGGCTTGTATATGCAGGCAAGAAGGCTTCATGGTACAGAGCTCCAGAACTGGACAGCCATTGGCTGGATCACCACTAAGCCCCACACATGGGAGCCTACCCTACAAAATTTGGGGTACAAAGACACAGAGTAAAATGTTTGTCTCCTATGGACTGTTCATTTTCAAGAGCAGGAAGAGAGAAAAAGGCTGGGAAACATGTTCAGTTTCTTCTTCCCAACTCATTCCCAGATAACTGATTCCACCCTCCTCCCAGGGGAAGAGTGAGGAACAGTGCAGAAAGAGGCCAGGAGTGTTATGTTCTCTCCAAATGGAAGGAAACTCTGGCATGGGAAAGAAGCACTTTCTCCTAATATCAGATGGTTCTGGAAGGCAACTGGGTGGTTTCAAGAAGATTTCTCATTTTTATACCTCCCCCAGGAGGCAATGTTGTCTAGTCATCCACCACCCTTATGAGTTAGGCCAAGAAGCTGGGTACCCAGGGATTTTGCTAGGTCAGTCTTGGTGAAATATCTGTCTGTCTTAGAGTTTTAAAACAGCATCAGGAGAAGGCATTTAACCAACTCACCCCAGTATTATTTGTGGATTTGTCTTTCTTTGATGTGTTCAGAGTTATCAATTCTCTTCTGGATTTTGGAAGGCAGGACCGTGTTTATCTGGGTGACAGAGAAGCTTCATTTTAGATCTTATTACCATAGCCATGGTCCTCTTCAAAGATGTACTCACTTATATGGAACTTCAGGAAACATTCACTTATTCATTACTTTATCCATCTATTCAGTTAATTATGTATGCATTTTAAAATTCAATAAGAATTCATGAGGTTTTTTTCCCCCAGGTGTCAGGTACTGTACTAGGCAGAAGAAAAACAAAATCGATTCTGTGTATACCAAGGGTGCTAAATAAGGGACTCAGGTAGTCCTGAAAGAGCCACATATTAATGTATTGATATGCTTTAGATCCATTGGATCCCAATATGCACTGGGGGTTGCGGAAAGGAGACATGAACATCTTCATTTGATTTCTCCATACAAAGTATGTAACTTTAGATATGTCACTCTTAAGATATTTACATGTGTCCTCCAAATGATTTGAATTATACAAGAATTTTTCATCACAGCTTTATAAGGGCCCCAAACTGGAAACAACCCAAATGTCCCTCAGTGGGTTAATGGAATGGAATAACACTAGCAATGAAAAGGAACAAACTACCAGTATAATATATTCAACATAGATGAGTCTCAAACCATTATGAAGTTATGCTGAGCAAAAGGAGCCAGATTAAAAGAGCACATAGTATCTGATTCCATTTATGTGAAGTTGTGGAATAAGCAAAAATAAATTATAGTGATGGAAATCAGAACAGAGCTTGCATCTGGGGGGGGGCTATGGAGACAGACTACAAAGAGATATGGGGAAACTTAGAGGGGTGATGGAAAAGTTCTGTATTTTAATTGGGGTGTTTGTTACACAGCTGTACACTGTCATCAAAACTCACTAAATGGTACACTTACCGTGTGTTCATTTCATTACAGATAATTCATACCTTAAAAACATAAACAAAATGATACAAAAGATACAAATTGATCAAAGAATAAAAGCACAATCAAGTATATTTAAAAAAAAAAACCTATCAAAAATGTTTCAAATGCTTCTTGTCATTTGAACGACACAAATTTTTCACAACTTAAATAAAGCATGATTTAGAATCCCAAAATACAGAATGTTTATCTTCCTTTCACCAAACTTTGTACCTTTGGGGGAAAGTTTTATTACAGAAATGGAATACAATAGACAAAGATCTGCTGCTTCTCAAATATTTACCTTAATAGGTAAAGAAAACTAGAGCCTGGCATAATTAGAGAGAACACGTGTGAGTCTTTTTTATATATCTGCATTTATAGCTGACTTCGCATATAAACTTAAGTGATAGTAATTGCCATTGTACGTGGGTTTGTTAATGTGTGTGCTGGTATGCAGAGCAACACAGATAAATAAGGAAGAGGCAAGGAGATGAAGTGGTATTAGCATAATTTGAAGAACTGGATGAAATTATTTCAAGACTGTCAAATTATGATCATTTATGAAAAGAAGATATATTATTGGTTATTTCCATGTGTATTAATTGGCATTCAAGCCATCTGTATCATTTACTCGTATATATTTAATGGGAATCATAAATATCCCTCTGCCAGCTAGGAAAGAGCCATCTATCAGAGAAGATGACAATCTTGGGGCTATTATTCAATGACTTGGTATTAAAGGCTGAGCATTTTCTTGAGGTTATTAGAGTTGGATTTTAAACTTCTTTTATAGTAACATACAGTGACACATAAAGCACATTGTTTTAATGGATTTTTAAAACCTTCTACAAAAAAAAAAAATTCCACTTTAAGTGTAGCTAATGCTGATCTATGGTAAAGTTTATTCCATAAGCCATAGTTAGCTTTTGAGCTTTTAATAATATACTCTGTCCTAGAACACTGGTCAAATTTTAGTAGACTTGAAAATAGAAATGGGAATTGTTCTGAGCCTATTCAGCTCTCATGTGACAACATTTTTCTCCCATAGTTGTGCACACATTTCTTGGAATTCATAGAAGAGTTTCATGCCTGATATTGTCCACCACCTTTCATTCTGATTATTGTGCCAATGTGTCATGGTTACCAGCACTATCAAAATACACTTTGAAATAAAATTGCATGTTAAAAAGAAAAGCTTGGTGTGATTTGATTTGTTTCAGCTCAGCCTGCGAGTGGAAAGGGAGAACTCTGTGCCAGGCCCAGGGCACTTCCTACATGTCCTGTGTCCACCTAGTCTGGCTTCTGGGACTTCTCAGCACCCCCAGATCTAGACTCAGGGCGTTCAGTGGTGCTGTGATTAGGGTCAGGTCCACAAGGACTGATGATTCGCTTACGTGGTGGCCGGCAGGGTCAACCTTTTCATATTCAGAAACCGAAGTGAACATTTCTTTAAGTAGGATGTAAGCATAGAAGCAATAGCATTCTCACCACTGTATGGATTCACTCCTCCGGCCAGCAAAGTGAGCTCACCAGTTTCCGACCATTTCAAGCAACTGGGAGAAACAAGGGCTGTTATTCCTTCGGCCTGATTTCAGAACATCCACTTGTATCCTTTGTGCAGTTTCTGACATTCACCTTGGCCTCAAAGAGAGTTGGGATCTGTGTCTTTAAGAGTGAGGACAGTTTCAGATTTGGTGAGAAGAATAGATTAATGACCTCTCTCACTTCTGATGTGAACTCTGAGTTCAGAATTAGCAGTTCAGATTTGACTGGCTGAGTGTTGGATGGCTTCTCAGCCCTGCCTGTATGTTGGAATCGCCTGGGGAGCTTTTAAAAAATTACTGATGTCCAGGCCCCACCCCCAGAGAGCTCATTTAATTGGTCCAGGGTGGAGCTTGGACACCAGTAATTTTTTTAAAAGCTCCCCAGGTGATCTTAATGTGTACCAGGGTTGAAAACTACTAGTTTACAGCAAAATAGTTTCAGCTATACAGCAGTAGCAGAAAGGGGGCCTGGGATTGTGGCAAAGTACAGGAAGGTTCATGCGGCTTCTATACCTCTGGCAAACACCCACAGCAAGGTTCTGGAGATGCAAATGTGAGTCAGCCAGGGCTATGTACTAGGGGCTTCTGGACAGAGATGGAGGAAGACTTCTAAGCTCAGGACTGCAGTGGAAGGTGGGACGTGCCAGCCGAGTGGGGCTGGGGGAGGGGAGCAAGGCTTGTCTGTAAGTCAGAGGAAAGCGAAGCTTCCCCGGGCATTAGCCAAGCAAAAGCTAAAGGAATCACTCTTGCTTAACAGAAGCACACCTTAAATACTCTGGTTTACATTATTCCTTCATTAGACCCTCATAACCATCCTGGGAGGTGGGTGTGGCCTAAAGTCACATTGTACAGATGGGGAAGAGGAAATATAGAAATGTCAAGGACGGTGACCTGCAGTCACAGCAGCAGAGGCAGAGATGGCCGCATTCAGTCCCTACAGTACAAGCCTGTAAATAAGTGTGGTTGTTATTCCTTTTATAGATGCACAGCTGAAGCTCAACCTCGTTAAGCAACATGCTCAAGAGCAAATGACTCCCTGCTAAGTGCTAAAGCAAGGCATATTCATTTCCTTTTGGTGCTGTGACAAAGCACCACCAACTTTGTGGCTTAAAATAACACAACTGCATTGTCTCAAAGTCCAGGAAGGTGAGAAATCTATATGGGCTGGCAGGGCTGGTTCCTTTGCAGGCTCTAGGGGAGAACTTATTTGCTTGCCTGTTTCAGCTTCCAGAAGCTGCCGGCACTCCTTAGCTCATGGCCTCCTCCTCCATCTTCAAAGCCAGTAGTGTAGAACCTTCCAATCTCTCATCTCTCTCTGCCCTCTGCCTCCATCACTGCATCTCTATCTCTGCTCTGACTCTCTTGTAGCCCTCTTCCCTGGATAAGGGCCTGTGACTAGATAGGACACACCCAGACAATCCAAGACAATCTCCTATCTCAGTATCCTTAACTTAATCACATCTGCAAAGTTCCCTTTGCCAGGTAGGATACCACATCCACAACTGTCAGGAACAGGATGTGTTCATCTTTGTGTGTGTGTGGGGGGGAGGGGCATTATACTTCCTGCCACACAGGGACAAACCCAGGTCTGACTCCAAATCCCTCAATTCCTAGATGATATTCCTTGCCCCCTTTTCCAACGCACACATACACATCTGGAAATAAAATCTCTTGACTTTCCAAAATGGAATATTTCCCCTTTCCAATACTGTTAGATTTTTTCAGGCAAAACATCATGGCCTGAATTATTGAAATAATAATTTCAATTTTTCCCCTCTGAATCAACAGTGTGGGCACATAGGAGTTCTGATAACTGAAAGTGCTTGGGAAGGAGCTGACCCTAACATAACGTAATGCCCCCTCCCCACCAAGGTGCACACGCACACAGACATACACACACACACACACACAAAGATGAATGCATCCTAAACTCTAGAACCTGGGAATATGTTACCCTACATGGCCAAAGAAACTTTGCAGATCTGATTAAGTTAAGAATTTTGAGTTAGGAGATTATTTTAGAAAATCTGTGAGTGCCCTATCAAAACCTAAAAATATTTTGAGGTCTTTAAATGAAGATGGCTTAGCCCTTGGTCTTCA
This sequence comes from Cheirogaleus medius, assembly GCA_008086735.1. Lineage (NCBI taxonomy): Eukaryota > Metazoa > Chordata > Mammalia > Primates > Cheirogaleidae > Cheirogaleus > Cheirogaleus medius. The sequence goes on along the minus strand of VBSM01003157.1, from coordinate 13,812,835 downwards.
CTATAGCAAACACATGTGTGTGCATTCCTACTAATATTTGTCCGGTGCTACTTGGACCTAATGTTTCATTAATACCCCAAAGGGCCCCTTTTTTCTGCATATCCATGAAGTTCAGAAGCGGCATCTGCCATGCTTGGGTTGCTTTTCATGATCCTGACTGAATGACATCTGTGATCTTTCTGAAGTTAAGGGTTTAAAACAAGAGGAGAGGCTGGAGACAAAACCTGCCCTCTGACAATGTTCAGTCTTCTCAGCTCAACTCCCTGAGATTCGTGGAGAAGCAGCCAGATCTCACTTGAATAAATGCAGAAGGAGCAATTTTGCCCTCTGCCAAAAAAGGGAGTTGTAATATTTATAAGAACGTTAAATACATTTTCCATGACTGTCAGTAATACATTCTTGGACTCTCATAATGCAGACCTTGAAGGAGTGGATTTACATGAGAATACTTTAGACAGTATTAAAAGTACCTTGAGTTTAACCTAGTATATGGGTAATGTGATACTGCACGGAAGCCACTGTACCAAGGATGATAAGAAACAAATAGTGAGTCTGTGGCAGTGATCTTTCTTACACTGTATTAGAGTCTATTAAGTTTCCACTATTCATATTTAATTTGTTTCTTTGGAGACATCTAAAATGGTGTAGAAGAGTTTTTGTGCTTGGCCCATGGTTGGCCCTTAGCCAATGTTAAATGCAAGTGCAAGTGAACAAGGAGTTAACAAGCACTGTTAATTCACAAGTAGATTTGCTAAATGGAAAGTAGAGTTGACAGTTGAAAGGACCCGCCAAGCATGGACAGTGTGTATGGCTGTGGAGGTGCTCTGGCCACAAGACTGCAGAGAACATCTCTGTGGATGATGTTGGGGGACTGATGGGGCCTGGGTGTGTGGGCTGGTTTCTTCTGAGTCCTCTCTCCTCGGCTTGTAGATGGCCACCTTCTCCCTGTGTCTTCACATGGTCTTCCCTCTGTGCCTGTCTGTGTCGAAATTTCTCTTCTTCTAGGGACACTAGTCCTATTGGATTAGGGCCCACCCTAATGATTTCATTTTAACTTAATTACCTCTTTAAAGGCTCTACCTCAAATATAATCACATTCTGAGGCACTAGAGGTTAGAACTCCAACATATGAATTTGGGGAGAAGAAAATTCCTCCCATAATACTCTCATAGCACTTCCCTCTATCAGCCATGTTGTATCATTGCTTTTTCACCCATTGTTACTCTTCTATTAGACAAAGAAGAGAGCAAAGAAGGGAGAAAGAAGGAAGGGAGAGAAGAAAAAAGGAAGAAGGCAGAGGCTAGATTAAACAAGTATAACATGTTATTTACAGGTTAAACAGTCATGCAACTGAATGAAAATAAAGACTAATGAACTATAAAATAGGAGATTGTGGAAAGGTATATAACTGAGAAAAAGTCTTCAAACTTATCAGAGCTACCCAACTGGGAAAAAAACATCTGCCAGAGCACAGGGACACTGTCTTAGAGAATGTTATTAACAGAACTAAAGAGAGTGGGCTTTTGTCTGATTCTGAGTGGTCTATTGTGCCTGGAACAGTCACTCACGGTGCTCAGTAACCAGAAGACTGTTCCTCAAGTGCTCCAATGACTCTCTGACTTCCTGTCTTTGTTCTGCTCTCCCTGGAGACCCTGTGCATAGTGGGACCTTTTGCTGCTTTCTCCAATTGTGCCCTCCTGTGATGTGGGCCCCTCGAAGTCACCCTGCTCAGCTGGGCTGTGTTTCAAGGGATCGGGAAGCCTTTTTCCATCCCAGGAGCCAGCCTCAAAGTTAGAAAGTTCTGTGGTTTGGTTTGGATTTCACTCATCCCTACAGAGAACTTGCTCTGCCAATCTCTACATACATGTCAGCATAAATAGCAACAGATGTACCTTCGACATGTAAAATCTCCATAAAATATAACAAACTCTGTTTTTCCATTTGGGATGAGTCATTAACCATATGGTTATGATACTCTTTCATTTGCAGATCTGAGGCACGCATTTTACCTTGCAGGAGACCAACAGCTATTTCTTTTTAGGAGGTTCCTTCCTGTCTCTAGAATCGATTCAGCAACGCCTTAGTCTATTTCTGTGGGTATCTTGAATCAGTGCATGGAAAATGTATAGAATTTTCTTTACGTGAGCTGCATGGTGTGCCTGGACTCTGCCCTTGGAACTAATCTTAGCCAGAATATTTCAAAACCCGCTCTGGTGCTCAGAATACTACTCATGTGACTGTTTAGTGGCTGGCCTCTTGCAATGGAATATGCTGATTTCAGGGGAGTTTGTTTGGTTTCTGACACTTCAGACAGCGAAATGTGGCATTTGGCAAGGCTGCAGGCAAGGAATACAGAAGTTGAGTAACGAGTGGATGCCATTTTGCAGAGAGAGTAGGAGGGTCTTTTGTTTGTTTTTTTTGTCTTGTGTGAAATAGTTATGTGAAAGTCTTTTCTGTGCTTAGGTCTCTGAAAGTAAACACCCTTGAGGAATTTTGCCTGCTATCAGAGTTCGTATTTTCATGGAATTTAAATTTTTCTCTTCTGAAAGAAAAACAAAACTTTTTATTGTGTAAGATTTTAAAAATACACAAAATAGGAAGTCTAATATTATAATATTGTATAGTGAACTCCCATATACTTATTACTCATGCTCAACAAGTTAATAGTTTGCCACACTTGCCTTATTTATTCTATATTCTCTTTCCTTTTTCTTTCTTTCTTTTTTTTTAGTACTTAAAAAGTACTTAAAATAATGATAAAGACATTTGCTTACAAACATAATACTATTATCATAACTAACAAAATTAATAATAATTCCTTAATATCATCTAATGCTAAATCTATACTCAGATTTCCTGGATTTTCTCAAGTATGTCATTTTACAGTTGGTTTGTTTAAATTCCTATCCAATCAATGTCCACAGGATGCATTTGGGTGTTTTGTCTTCTGAGTCTTCTTTATTTTCAAATAGTCCCCTTGGCTTAATTTGGGTTTTACCATAAGCAGATCTTATGATAAAAACTTGAGTGTAGGTATTTTATTTAGAAAGTAATGCTAGAAATCAAAAATGAGAGAACAGGAAAAATGAGATGGGAAAGGTGAAAGGCCAAGAAAAGATGTGTTAATGAGCAGTTTATCACTGAAGGCAACTGGGGTTTAATTCTGCTGGGGATCCTTGGAGGAACCATGTATGATGCATCTCAGAGCTGTCCCACCAAAGCTGGAGAAAGTGAAATCTTTATCCACAGATCTCACTCCTCACTGCTTACCTCTGGGCTGTCCTGCTCATGGGCTAAATGAGCTCCTGTGGTTCCAGAAGAAGGCCTGAGACAGAGAAGCAGAAAGACCCAGGTGGCTGTGGAAGACCTTGCCAACATGAGCAAGCATGGTCCACTGTGGCTGCTGGGAACTCAGAGGTGGGCCAGCAATGGGCTGGGCAAGGGTCAGTAGCAGTCCCTTTCTTCCTCTTTTTTCTTTTTTTTTGTAAACACCATTGACTCATTGTCCAATAAAATGTCCCACATTCCAGGCTTGACCTATTGTTTCCTTTTTGGTAGCCTAAACTTGTTCCTCTCTCCCTCATATTTCCTGCACATTGGAAGTTAGATCTTAAGGCTCGATTACAGTCTGTTTCAATATGTTTCAGCAAGGGCATTTCAGAGGGGGTGTTCTTTCTACAGATTTCACTGGGAAGTTTCACAGGTAGTATGCACCAAGGACAGTGGGTCCTTGCTTCAATTTGGTGGCCCCTACAGCAAAAGGCACCTTAGAGATGATCTAGTCCAGCTTCTTATTTTATAAGAAAGGAAATTAGTGACCAGAGGAAGATCACTGACCATCTCTTCTGTCACATACTCTTCACATTTATTTCATATTTTTTAATGTACTTAATAAAATTCTGCAGTTTCTTTCTTGCCCCAGACATCCTATTGAAACCTTCTCCTCCTTCCATCTTCAACAGTGGCCTTTCTCTTGTATAAATCCTATGGACTTCTTTCAGTTCTTACTCTATTTGCTGTCGCTCCAGCATTTAATATTAATAACCACACTCTCCTTAAAATACTTACTTTACTTATCTTCTCTGATCTCACTGTTCTAATTAATGTCCAATCTTCCTGATTAATATCTCTTAATCACATCCATTTTCCTCTAAAATACAAATATTTGCCAAGATTTGAGGGATACCCACTAGACATACTACAATTTAAAAGAAAATTCCATATAAAATTAAAAGAAGATTCCAGGAGTCAACGTGTAATTCCCATACTTGTGAGAATGGCAGATAATTAAAGGAAGTGAGCAGAGACTATTTTGTCAGTTCCTGATAATATTTTCCAACTTGGAGAGATGGGAATGTAGATTTGAATGGGCCACAGAAGAGATGGGATCACATTATCAGGAGTTTGTGGACTGGCAGTTGGACACCAAGCTGATGGAATGCCTCAGAGTTCTCAGGCTCCACATTGTTTTCTCAAGCTTGAGAGCATAGTCTGGAAGCAAGGTTAATACAGATTTAAAAATGTAAGATGGTATCCCAGAAAACAATATTTAACCCTAGATCAGCAGGAAGAGATAATAGTTATTGCATTGAGAAAAAACATCTACGCAATCAAATAAAATGGCTAAGTGCTACTGGGTTTCAGAATAGCCAGAGTCCCCAGCAATATTACTTCTGGGTATATATCCAAAAGAATTGAAATCAAGATCTCAAAGGATATCTGCACTCCCATGTTTATTATAGTATTATTCACAATAGAAAATATTCAGAAACAATACAACTGTCCAAAAAAAGATGAATGAATAAAGAAAATATAGTATATACAGGACCCGGGTGGAGTGAATGCTCATACTGCATGTGCCAACTACCTGCGCTCTCCCACCATGGTGACTGCCCATGACAACCACAGAGAAACAGGGAGATGCAAGAAAGCAGCAGTGTTAAAGTCTCACAGGGTATCCACCCCTCTCCTGCCTGATCAGTCTTCCAGAGTAGGACTCAGGGACACCATACAAGGACCTCTCCCTCTCTTCACTGAGCAAGAGTTCTCAGCAGAGAAGAACAGGTGTACTGCAAAGCTATGTGTCTTGAGCTGAGAGAAGAGGTTCCAGATGAGAAGGAGCCAGCATAAAAACTCTGGCAACATGAAAAAACAAGCTGTTTTGACATCCTCAAAGGATCACAATAGTTCTCTATCAGTGGACTCTAACCAAAAGGAAATTGTTGAAATGTCAGACATGGAATTCAGAATATGGATGGCAAGTAAGAGCAATGGGATTGATGAGAAAGTTGAAAGTCAATAGAAAAAAAAAAAAACAAAATGAAATTCAGGACATAAATGAAACATTCACTAAAGAGGTAGATAATATGAGAAAAAATATAACAGAACTTCTAGAAGTTGAGTCATTTAGGGAATTTCAAAATACAGTAGAAAGCTTTAACAATAGACTAGAGCAAACAGAATAAAGAATTTCAGAGCTTGAAGACAAGGCTTTCAAATTAACTCAGTCAGTCAAAAAGAATAAAGAAAAAAGAATCAAGAAGAATGAATAATCTCTCCAAGAAATACTGGGCTATGTAAAGTGAATGAATGTAATAATTATAGTTATCCATGAGGGAGAAGAAGAAAAATCAAAAAGCATGTAAAACCTATTTGAGGGAATAGTTAGGAAAACTTTCCTATTATCACTAGAGATTTAGATATCCAGATAAAAGAAGGTACTTGAACACCTGGAAGATTCATGGCATATAGGACATCACCAGGGCACATAGTCCTCAGTCTGGCCAAAGTCAAAGTGAAGGGAAAAAAATCCTACAAGCCATGAGATGAAAGCATTAAGTAACTTACAAAGAAAAATCCATAAGACTAAGGGCAGACTTCTCAGCAGAAACTTTACAAGCCAGAATGGATTGGGGTTTCATTTTTTAGTTTTTTTAAACAGAATAACTGCCAGGCAAGAATTTTGTATCCTGCAAAACTAAGTTTCATAAACAAAGGAGAAATAAATTCCTTTCCAGATGAGTCACTATTAGACCTGCCTTATAAAAAATGCTTAAAAGTGCTCTATATATGGAACAGAACAACTGATACCCACCAGTGTAAAAATGCTCAAAATTAAAACTCATAGCTCTTATAAAATGGTAGCACAAATGATAAAACAAAAGAACTAGGTAACAATCAACATGATGGAAAGAACAGTAACTCACATATCAATACTAACATTGAATGTAAACAGTCTTAATGCCACACTTAAAATATATAGATTGGCCGAATGGATAAAAAAAACCCCACAATCCAAATATATGCTGTCTTCAAGAAACCCATTTAACTCACAAAGATTCTCATAGACTCAAGGTAAAGGGGTGAAAAAAAATATTCCATGCAAATAGAAACCAAAAGTGAGCAGGAGTAGTTATCTCATATCAGATAAAATAGACGTTAAATCAACAATCAAAAAAGACAAAGAAGGCCATTATAAAATGATAAAGGGAGCAATTGAACAAGAAAATATAACATTCCTAAATATACATTCATCTAACATAGGAGCTCCCAGATTCATATAATGAATTCTACTAGATCTAAGGAAAGAAATAAACAGCAACATCATAATAGCTGGGGACTATGACACTCCACTGACAGAACTGGACAGATCGTCAAGGCAGAAAATCAACACAGAAGCACTGGATTTAAACAGGATTCTAGAACTAATAGACCTAACAGACACTTACAGAACATTCTACCCCCAAACTTCAGAATATACATTCTTCTCATCAGCACGTGGGACATTTTCCAAGATATAGTGTATGTTAGAACACAAAACAAGTCTCAGCAAATTTAGAAAAATTGAAATAATACCATGTATTTCTGATCATAGTGGAATAAAACTAGAGATCAATTCCAGGAGGAACTCTCAAAACTATACAAATACATGGAAATTAAACAGCCTGCTGCTGAACAATCCATGGGTCAATGAAAAAATCAAGACAGAAATAAAAAACTTTTGAATTGAATGACAAAAGTGACATGAGCTTTCAAAATCTCTGGGATACAGAAAAGGCAATGCTAAGAGGGAAGTTCATAGCCTTAAATGCCTATATCAAAAAGATAGAAAAGTCACAAATTAACAACCTAATGTCACATCTCAAGGAACTAGAAAAAAAAGAATGAACCAAACCCAAAGTCTGGAGAAGAAAAGAAATAAAGATCAAAGCAGAACTAAACAAAATGGAAATTAAAAAAAAAAAAACAACACAAAAGGATCAATGAAACACAAATAAAACCACTAACTAGATTAACCAGAAATAGAAGACAAAGGACTCAAATAACCTAAATCAGAAATGAAAAAGGAGACATTACAACAGATATCACAGAAATACAAAATATCTTCCATGACTATGAAAACCTCTGTGCATGCAAACTAGAAAATCTAGAGGAAATTGATAAATTTTGAAAAACACAACCTCCCAAGCTTAAGTCAGGAAGAAATAGAAATCCTAAACAGACCAATAATGAGTACAGGATTGAAATAGTAATAAAAAATCTCCCAACAACAACAACAACAACAAAAAACCCTGGACCCAGATAAATTCACAGCTGAATTGTATCAGATCTACAAAGAAGAACTGGCATATATTCTACTGAAACTGTTCCATAACATCAAGAAGCAGGGAATCCTCCCTAACTGATTCTACAAAGCCAGTATCACACTGATACCAAAGCCAGGAAAGGACACAACAAAAAAAGAAAACTACAGACCAATATTCCTCATGAATATATATGCAAAGATCCTCAACAAAATACTAGCAAACCAAATCCAACAACACATTAAAAAGTTAATTTACCACAGTCAAGTGGGTTTCATCCCAGGGATGCAAGGATGTTTCAAAATATGCAAACAAAATATACGAATCAATAAATGTGACTCACCACATACACATAATTAAAAACCATACAATCATCTCAATAGATGCAGAAAGAGCATTTGAGAAAATCCAGCACCCTCCATGATAAAAACCCTCAACAAACTAAGCATAAAAGAAACATACTTCAAAATTATAAAAGCCATATATGACAAACCCACAGCCAATGTCATACTAAATGGGAAAAGTTAAAAAAATTCCCCCTAAGAACTGGAAAAAGACTAGGATGTCGAGTGTCACCACTTCTATTCAACATAGTACTGAAAGTCTTAGCCAGAGCAATCAGGCAAGAGAAAGAAATAACAGGCATCTAAATCAGGAAAGAAGATGTCAAACTATCCCCATTTGCCGACAATATGATCCTATATCTAGAACATCCTAAAGACTCCACCAAGAGACTCCTAGAATTGATAAATAAATTGAGGAAAGATACAGGCTACCAAAGTAATGCACACAAATCAGTAGCGTTTCTATACACTAATAACAGTTAAGCTGAGAATCAAATCACAAAATCAATACCATTTACAATAGCTGCAAAGAAAATAAAGTATCTAGGAATATACTTAACCAAAGAGGCAAAAGATCTCTACAAGGAGAACTACAGAACACTAATGAAAGAAATTATACATGACACAAACAAATGGAAAAACATCCCGTGCTCATGGATTGGAAGAATAAACATTGTTAAGATGTCCCCACTGCTCAAAGTGATTCATAGATTCAATGCAATTTCCATCAAAATACCAATGTCATTTATCACAGCTCTAGAAAAAAACAACCCTAAACTTCATATGGAACCAAAAAAGAGTCTGGGCAAAGTTGTCCATGATCCTAGCTCCTTCTCTAATTTCCTTGGGAAAATAAATGAATAAAGTGATATTTTAATCTACAACATCCTGCTCTCCATATTAAATCATATGGAATGTGAGTTTAGAAGATTTAGTTCTCTCTATATTGATGGTAAATGCAGAGCTATAAGGTACTATTCTCTTTCAAAAGTGAGAATTCAGAATAAAAACAGAAGCTTGAGACCTAGAAAAAATATATGATGAAAAAGGAAAAAATTAGCTTAACATGTAAAAGAGAGATAAATAATATAATTTAAAGTAAATTTTATACAAGGAGACATAATGAAAATATATAACTATCACACTCCTAAGAAAAGGTAAGGATAAATGGGCTATTAAACAAGAAATGGGAGAAGATAACAAAACAAAAAGAGAACTGCCACAGGTAAGTAAAAGCAAAGGAGAAAAATAATATCATTATAGAATGTAAAACTAAGTGGAGTGTCAAAGCACAGAACTGACACTAAAAAACTTAATTCATAGAGAACTATCCTGAAAAAAATCACTCAGAATGAAGAGAGAAAGACAAAGGAAAGGAAATAATCAGAGTGGATATAATAGCTATGGAAATCAAACAATGAAGATTCAGCATATAGTTTGTGTGCCTGCAGAAGTCAGAAATCCTTCAAATCAGGATAGCACTGCTCAAGACTGCAAGACTACCTGGGTTCAAGTAGCACTGCTCTGATTTTAAGCCGGTAGTGTCTAACTTACAAGATTATCATGAGAATGAAATACAAAAACCCTTGCAAAAGGATTTAGCCTGTTGCCTGGCATGTAGTAAGTACTTAGTAAATGCCATCTGTTATTGAAAACATCCAGGCAGAGAAAATATGTAACCAACAATGGAAATCATCAAGCTAGTCCAGAATTCACATTAGCAGTATTAGAGAATTTTAAGAAGGAAAACTTGCGGCCAAGTATTCCATAAACAGTCAAGTTGTTATTCTTGTAAAGGCAACAGAAAGACATACTCAAAAGAGCAAGAATTTGGGAAGTATATCACTAACAAACAATTCATGGAAAAGGTCACTTGCAGAAGTTTTCCAGCAGTGGAAGAAAGGAATCAAAAAGAATAAGGAAGTTATGGTATTAAAGGACTGTGAGTGAATATGGATTACTTAAATCGTTTGTTCTTAATCTTAGGAGATTCTGAGGAAGACATGAACCTTTTCAGAAAGAAATGCATGTGCTCCAGGGAACTGAAAATGTACATACTATTTTGGATTGTTCAGAAATCTATGGAAATCAATCCATGGCCTCCTTGGGAATCCATAGATCACAAACCCTGTTTTAAACATTAATTGAAGTTTAAGTAACTAGGATCATTGTGATTATAAAATAAAAATTAAATGCTAAATTTATAATGGAATATATACATAAAATAAAAATAATAATTTAAATAGAATAGACATGGACAAAGACTTCAAAGCAAGCAAAACACACACACACACACACACACACACACACCAGGAAGCAAGGGGGTGAGTGGCAGGAAAGAAATGCATAGTGTGTAAATGCATACATTCTCTCATTTTTTTCAGGGAATAGATGAAAAGATATGACAATGTTTGATAGGTGTAAGCAAGTATTAATATATGAAAACATAAAAGTAACATTTAGAAAAATTGAAGACAAGGAATATATATTTTAAATAGTGGGAACAAATTGAATAAATACAGAATATTATAGGTAGGTTAAACAAACATGGAAAAATTTTAATACTCAGTATATCTAGGCAGTGAGTATATGGTTGCTCATTGTACTATTCTCTCAACTTTTTTATGCATTGAAATTTTTTCACAACACAACCATGTGTGATGAGAAAAATAAACAAAACATTTAGTAAAAATCTAAAGAAGAAAAAAGCAAATCGTTAAAGCTACCCCAGAATTGCTCTAATAAAATTTAAAACAAATCTCAAATGGATTAAGCCAACTAATATAACTGTCTCCCTCACAAAATTCAAATAGTCTTTAAATGATATAAAAAATTCTAAATACTCAACAACATAGTATTCATATATGGAGCATTCAATCAAAAATTATATGAGATAAAACTGGAAGATATGAGCAGGAAACTGACCCATAATGAATAGAAAAAGTTCAATCATAGAAACAGATCTAGTAATGACAAAGTTGATGGAATTATCAGAAAAGGATTTTTGAAACAAAATATATTAATAAATTCTAAAAATTAAAAAATGCAACACATGAAAGGAAAATTTCCCTGGAATGAAATTTATAACAGATTAGACACCACATAATAACAGATCAATGAATTTGAAAACACAGCAGTGGAAATTATGCAAAATGACATGCAGAGAGGAATAAAGACTCAGTGACCTGTGGGACAGTATCAAGTAGCATAAGATGCATGCAGTTGAAGTCCCAGAAGAAGAGGAATGAGAAAAGGATAGAAAATATATTTGAAGAAATAATGGCTTGTAAAGTTGTGAAGTCTATAGATTATATATATATATATATATATAGAGAGAGAGAGAGAGAGAGAGAGAGAGAGGATCATATCATTACAAATAATATCTACTTTGTCTTTTCCTTTGCAGTTCTTGCTCCTCTGATTTTTTTTCTTTAATTTATTTAGAACAATGGTGAGTACCTAAGGTAGAAATAAAATATGTCTATTCTGGAGTAACATGGTTGAGAAACAGGTATACCCCCTCTACTGTTTTTTCCCCATCTGCTGGTAAAGGGTTATAAGGCATGGGACGGGCAGAGCAGGGTGACAACATGGAAGAATCCTTGATCCCTGAATCACTGAGTAGTGTGCAGCTCTGCGAATACTAGCTAGGATTTTTTTTGTGTGTTAAACCACTGAATTTTTAGAAGTTATCTGTTTCAGCAGTGTTACCATAACTGGCATGAAAAAAAAAGCTTAGAAAGCAGATACTTGCACTTTATCCTGGGTAAGAGGGCTCTCATTATAGAGATGTAAATTCTCCTTAAATCAATCTATTATTCTAACACTAACCCAATGATCATTCCCAATGGTATATCAATGGAAACATAACAAATGATTGGAAGTTTTATCTGTGAATAAATATTTGAGGACAAAGATAAGAAAAACTAAAAATGAAGAATATTGAAGAATTTCTCCTACAATACATTGGTAAATAGGTTAACACCATATATTTCTTTAAAATGTTCAGGCTGGTGAAGGAGTAGAGAGATGGATCAACATAACAACATGTATAGTACCAAAATATAAAATCCCCAAAGGGGATTTTAATTCATTAAGGAAAAGATGGATTAAAGTAAGCTGAATACTTGCTTTATAGTTTACAATAAATATATTTCAGATAGATTGAAGATTTACTTTCATTTATTCAACAAGTATTTTGTTGAGCACTTACTACATGTTAAGCCCTATTCTAGTTCCTAGAGATACACAGTGAACATAAAGACACAAATTCCCACCTCATGGAGCTTACCTTCTAGAGGAGGGGGAGAGAGACAATAAAACAAATAAGTGAAATATGTAGTAGGTGGGATGGTGACAAATGCTATGGAGGAAAATAAAGCCAAGAATAGAGCTAGTGCTTCCCTAATAAGTGGGCATGGGATGCCATTTAAATGGAAAAGATGATGTTTGAGTCAAGACCTGGAGAAAGTGAGGGAGGAATGTTGCGCTCCCACGAAAATAACAAAATCATAAAACCAATACAAGAAAACTTAGGTGGCTATTTCTGAAAACTTGGAATGGGAAAAATGTCAAAGTATGATACTGAAGCTGGAGACTATAAAGAAAAACTGGACAAAATTTACAACATAAATATTTAATCAAACTTAAATGACCATCTGGGTGAAGATAGGAACATATTGTCACACTAAGGGGTTATATATAGGGTGCCCATATAATTTGTTGTTCAAATCAAATGACTTTGGAGAGTGAAAGGAAGTACCATTTGTTCTTATGCCAGAAGAACAGGCGTAAAGTAGATCTTTCTCAGACAAACAAACTAAACTGAGTCCTTATAAATAAGACAGATATCTTAAGAGGAAGTGCAGTTCATAGATGACTAAATGTGAGTAGCAGGACACCTGTGAAATTATGGTAGACCTCACTAATAACAAAAGGAAAACAAATTAAAATAACAATGGGACATCATATTTTCTGCTCATTCATTTTAAAGACAAAACTAATGATAATGCCTCAGATATTAAGGCTATGCTGGTGGGATTTCAAAATGATGAACATTTACCTAAAGTAATTGGACACAATACATTAAAATTTTAAATGTCCATATTCTTTAACCCTTCACTTCCAACCACAATAATAAAGTCTAAGAAAATAATCAGACAAGTGGACAAAGTTATAGTATGAGATATTCAAAGTAGGGCTTTAAGCAATGGTATAATAATTGGAAACATTCCAAATGTTCATCAGTAGGGATTTGTTTAAATAAATTGTAATATATTCATATAATAAAATACTATGCAGCTATATTAATTAATGATAGCTGTTACAAAAACTAAAACCAAAAATGTCCATGTGACAAACGTTTAATTCTCACATTTAGTCTAAAAATGAACTCACTCTAGTCAATTTCAACTATGCTTGAAAACCAGCCAGTTCTTGCCTCAGTATTCTTTTTCTTGTAAAACCTTGCTAAACATCAGCTAATAGTAGCCATCACATCCTCATACTGACTCTTTCTGACAATTTTCCTGAGTTAACAGTCTCAGAATGGACATGGTCAGCCTTCCCAAGTTATTGCAGACAACAATTTTACTAAATGTTTTGCCAATACGTAATGAGGCACTCAGCCTTTGGATAGCTTGTTCCTTTGCCTCTTGCCATTCCGTCACTAAGCCAAATGACACAGACGTTAGGTTTTGGTTATGGAAGCACTCTACTTCAAAGCACCAGTGTCTTTAAAAGTTATCATAATGCTAGAATCTGTTGTAAACAAAACTAAAAATGTGTAATGGCTAAAAAATAATAGAAACTTACTCTCACCCACAAAAAGCCCAAATGTGTATTTCTGAACGATGGGCAGCTCTCTTGAAAGCAGTATTTCAAGGATCCACAATCCTTTTAAGCTTACGGTTCCTTCATCTCCAGGGCTTCACGGTCGTCAGCAGAAAGAGAAAAATAGAAAGAGAAGGTGCTGCCACTTCTTACACATCTTAATGCAAAAGTGACATGCACGGCTTCTGCTTACAAGCCACTGGCTACAGTTCCGTCACAAAGTCAGATCTAATTTTTCCCAAGGAAGTCAGGGAAATGTAATCTAGCTGAGTACCCAGGAAAAGGAAAAAACGTGTTTGATTATCAACATATTAGTCAGGGTAGGCTTAGTAATGCCGCGGTAACAACTCCAAACATCTCAGTGGCTCAACTGACTAACATGTATTTCCTTCCTGCACAAGTGTGGGTGACGCCACAGGTAGCTGTCCTCCACGAGGTGACTCAGCCGTCCAAACCACTCTCCTCTCTTGGCATCAGGATCCCAACACCAGGTCTCTTCCATGATCGCTACAACAAAGAAGAGGGAACGGGAGATTCACACGGGCTCTTTCACCCCTTCAGCCAGAGCCAGCATGTGTCACTGGTGCTAGCCAGCCAATCTCTGTCACAGCCGCCACTGACATAATGATGTGATGGAGAAATATCTATGTATCTCCACACACACATATTGTCATGGATGGCCTTGAAATATTTATGTGGAAATCTATAGAATGTGAAATAACAGAAACAGCGTGATAGCACTTTTTAAAACTATATGCATGTAACCTAGATGAAGGCAAAGCACCTTCCCTTTTGAAATTCAAATTAAATTCACTCCAACCCCATTCCACATTCTCTCCCTTTCTCTTCTCCTACTTCCCCCAGGGGCTCTCTTCCTGAGATCCAGGCCTCAGGAAAAAGAGATGGTGACTTGCTGTTTTCTTCAGTGCTCTGGCTCTGAGCTCCCTATTGCTGAAGTAGGTCAGTGAGTTGATAATGTTGTCCCTCTCTTTGCTCTCCTGGGTTGATGTCCCAGAGCTTCCCCCCAGCAGTGGGGAGTGGGACAGAACATCTTCCTTGATGTCTTCCAGAAACATCTCTGAAGGCACTGTATATGTGGGAAAACAACAAGAATTACCTTTCAGCTCCAATAGATATCTGAATGAATGTTAGATTTCCCTAAAATGTCTCAGAATGTCCTTTCATTTTTATAACCCCAACTCCAACCTCTGAATATCAGCGGTTTAACCATCTCTTTGGTTTACTTGTCTCTTGTCAACCATGACTTTGTTGTCATACTCTCCCACAGAGCAATAGTCTTTGAGCAATAGATCAAGACATTTTCCTAATTGTATTGTATTTATTTGTACAGTTGGATTCAGAGAGGAAATTCTGATTTTGTAGGATAATTAATATTAGGTTATTAAGATAATATTAAATATATAATTATAGATAATAGTTATACTTGAATACACACACATTCAAAGAGAAAGGGGGTGGTGTGGAGAGAGAAGAAAGACAGAGAGAAAGAGAGATTGAGAGAGAAGGTTTCAAACCAACATGTTATTAATAATAGCAGTATCTGTATGGTTAGATTGAAAATGATTTTTCTGTCTTTTTGATTTACTGGGTTTTTTTCTTTTTACTTTTTTCACAATGAGCAATAATTCTGTAGTAAGAAAAGATAAAAACAATAAATGCCATTTTTAAAAAATACATTTCTCACCGGTTCTTTTCAAATGCCAGAAATTTTGCTAACTCCATATCCCCTTTCCAGCTCAGAATCAGTCTCGGCAAGACTGACTCACATAAACTCACAGGTATTACTGCGATGGCTGAGCATTACTCCCTGCAAGTCTCTGGTGTTCGGTGGGAAGGCGGGCACGTGCATGGGAGAAAGGCAAGGTTAGCCTCCCCTTTTGTTTCGCTCTGTCATACTACCCTTTAGGCCAGATCACATGGCACGAGGATCTATATTCCCTGGAGAAACCATCTCCTGAATTTAAAGTCAGAGCGGAGAAGAGGGCAAAGGTGACAAGAAGCAGAGCTGAAATTTTTAATAGGAAATGCCTCACGGAGCTTACAGAGAGAGAGAGAGAGAGAGAGAGAGAGAGCGCACTGTATATCTTAAGGTTGTTTGCAAATCAAACCCATTTTCCCTTTTAGTTCTATATAATAATTACTTATTTCTGAGGACAAGAAATTCTAGACTGTTTCTGATGGAGTTTTACTTAAGAGGTAATTGCCTTCTTTAGCTCAGGTGAGGGAATTATGTGTTTCCAAGCTCTAAGACAGGGTAAGATAGGAATGCAATGAATTTGTTCATTCGAAGAATATGTATTGAACACTTGCTCTGTTCAGAAGGCTGGCATTTGAATCGGTAAACAGTGGGTCATGGATGTTAACCAATATCCCTATGCCATGGATGCATTCAGGAGCCTGGCCAAGAAAGCATCCCTGTACCAAATAAGAATTTGTAATTCCTAAGCATTTAATAAGTAATAAGTAATGAACACAAGTAAGATGTCAAATAATGGTGTGAAGGGTGGGAGCCTTTTACCAGCCTATGGCAAGACATCCAAGAGCATTAAATATATGATCCCACCGTTGTCCTCCATCATCTCTGTCCCTGCCATCTGATGACTGATTTGTGAGACTATAATTCAAGAATTTGTGTAAGGAAGGTGCACAGATGTTTATAGCCCCATATGTCAGCGCTTCTCTGAATTTTCCACAACACGCTCACTGAATTCACCCTGAGCCTATCAGACTTCCAGGTTGCTCGGGCTCTCAAGTGAAGGTGCATGCTGATGACTCACCACGAAGTCGGAGAAACAATCAGCTGAATACTTCTGACACCGAGTAGCGGTCTACCTCATAAGTATGCAAGACAGTGCTTAGAACAACGTGCCTGCTCTAGTCAGGATAGGCTCTCTGCCACCCCAAAGCTCAGTGGCTCATGACAACAAACATTTATTTTTCACTCATGTAAACGCTGCTGTGGGTTTGGGCAAGTCTCCAAGACAGCTACTCTCCATGCAGTGACTCAGTGATCCAGGCTGCTTTGATCTTCTTGCTCTGCCATCTCAACATGAGTCCTCCACGATCACCACAGCAGGGAGGCAAGTGCTTGGAGAATTCTGCCTGCGTGTCTATGCTCTGGCCCAGAAGTGACGCGTGTCACTTCCAATTGCAGTCCGTTGACGAGAACCAATCATATGTCTCAGTCTCATGAGGGTATAAGAAATGTATGTGTGCCCATAAAATATTTTGAAACATTATCTCTGATCTTTTTTTTTTTTTTACTTTATTTTTCCTAAGGAGAAATTTACCTGGGTTGCACAGGTGCATTCAGTATGGAGCACTTGTATTGGGAAGAATTCCTGCTGGCATCTCCACAGTGGCCCAGTTTCCTGTGCTGGGTATGTACGTGGTTGCCTTGTGCTCAAACTGCATCCCTGGTTTTATCTCTCCAAAAGAATATACCTTCGCAACTAAAATTTTTAAAATTCAGTTGGAGCTATTTTTCTTAAAAAAAAAAAAAATCCTGAAGCTTCATAGATTTTCCTTCTAGTGCATCCGTCACACACAGTCTGACACCATGACAAAAGGTCCCCTGGCCCAGGTCTATACCATAAAGGAGTGTCCAATATAGGAATGTCAGCCTTTCACCAAACAATTATCGAATCACTGCCTTGTGCCAGACTGGAAATATGACAGTTTCTACCTTCAAACATTTTTGGTCTAGTAGGAAAGGTAGATAAAAATTGTCCTAGCTCTTCATGCAATAAGGAATATGAGGTAGGCTACTATGAGGAGGGCTGGGAAAGGGTAAACTGATTCAAATGAGGAAATCCAGGAAGGCTTCCAAGAGACGGTGACATTTGAGCTGGATAAGAAAGCCGGAAGTCTGACAAGTGGTGAAAAGAAACTGAAAGTAGCTCCTGGGTCTTCCTTGAGCTACCATGGGGTCTGGGACAGTGAGAAGGACGCTGGAGGAGGAGGTGGAGCCCTATCATGAAGGTCCCTCTGGCATTTCCCAAACCAAACATTTGTGTACCAATTTCCAATTTGACCCCCAATGTGGAAATCAGAAGCCACTCAGGAACTCTGGGCTCCCTTCCTCCCAAATGTCGGAATCTCCTTAACGTCGCTTTAAGATCAGAACTCCAAGGATCAGCGAAGAGCTCTGTTTGCTTCCTCTGGTCTGGAGCCAGCTGGCAAAGTAGTGAGCAAATAAAATCAACACAGTACGCCCCGTGGCGGGTCACCCGGACACTGCCTGGCCCCTTCCATTTGCGTCCCTGTCTGTCCTGGGGCTAGGCAGCCCTGGCCAGGGAGGGGAGTGCGGGAGCCGGCCACCCGCCTGGCTTGTCACCTCCACCTTCTCCTAGACTTCCTAACCCCGCTCCCTCCCAAGTCTCCCCAGCCTGGGTTTTCAGGGCTTGGCAAGAACATGGAATTAAATCTGCGGCAGATGTGCTCAGGGTCAAGGGGCTTTCCTTCTTCTGCTGAGTTGCAGTTTCTCTGACAGTCTTACTCTGTCCAGGTCCTCTGATGATTTCCTACCCCGTCACACCATGAGGTCTGGAGGTCTGTGCGTTTAGTTTTGCGCATGTGACCAAACCCAGAAAGCCAGGCAGTCTCAGGCTCTCAAGAGTTAGTCTACAAAAGAGATCAAATAAAATGGCATCGTTGGCTGGTGACGGGAGAAACCATTCACAGGAGAGTTTATCTCAGGAGGTGACAGACAATGATAGGTGCTGCAAAGTCTTAATGTCAACCAGTATCTTGGTGGCTGAAGTTCAGCTCGCCTAGGGTGAGAGGACGTTATCAACGTCGCTCATGCTCTGAGGAATAGATGTGTCTGTTACCAGTCCAAGGAGCCCAGGACACTATAGTAATAAATGTTATGCCACCCAGCAACAATGGCTGTGACCCTGAGATGAATTGTTTGGGGAACAGGTCATATCAGAGTGACTTTTAAATAGTTGTCCCCTTACAACCTCCTGTTTTTCAACTGGGCAACCATTCCCAGCTTTAATGCCACTCTCTGTCCCTTAAGGGGGTATAAATGCAGGTTTCTGTGTGTCTGGAAAAGAATATGCTTTCTTGCCAGACTTGGAGCACATCCTTAAATTTGATCTGATGGAAAATGACTGAGATGTTTGTGTACAGTAATTCTGTATACAGGAAAGCGAGGTCTTAGACTGTCACTATCTTTAGAATCCACTTCTCAGCTCCTTTCCCGAGATGGCAGAGACACTGGCAGTACCAGGAGACGATGCTCCTGTAATATATTGGTCTTGTACCTGTATCATAGATTTAAAAATGGGGGAAAAATCAGGGTGCCAAAGAAGGCAAATGCTGGCTGTTGTTAATGAAGGGGGATTTCCATGTGTGGTAGGCTAAATAAAGATCCCCCAGAATGTCCACGTTTTAATGCCTGGAGCCTATGAATGGTACCTCATATGGCAGAAGGGGGGTGGCAGTGTGATCAAATCAAGGATCTTGAGATGGAGAGATTATCCTCTTTAACCAAATAGGCCCTAAATGTCATCACAAGTGACCTTGTAAGAGGGAGCTGAGGAAGATTTGACTGTGCAAGAGGGAAAGGCAGTGTGAGCCTGGAGACAGAGACTGGGGTGATGTAGCCACAAGCCAAGGAATGTCGCAACCACAAGAAGATAGAAGAGGTAAGTGATTGTGTCCCACCCCACCCCCCAACCCCTGGCAGAGCCTCTAGAAAGAACCAGCCCCGCTGACACCTTGACTTTAAGCAAGTGAAACTGATGTCATATATGTGGTCTCCAGAACCGTAAGAGCATAGATTTGTGTTGTTTTCAGCCACTTAGGTTGTAGTAACTTGTTAGAGCAGCTTTAGGAAACTCATATGCCTCTTGCACCAGTGATCTATGAAGCCTCACCTATGTAGTTACCTTCTGTATGTTTTCTTCTTAATGGATTATATATTTTTTAATTGAAATAGGTGTGTGGGTAGCTATCTGTCCAATCTGCACTATTATCAAAACTATTCCAATTGACTTGGCTTGACTTGGCTTAACAAAATTTTTGAAAGAAATTGGCAAGTGAGTCTCCCTGAAGTTCAGGAACTGCAAAAGAGAAGGCTATCTGGAAGTTTGGACCAACCAGATGGTCACACCGGGCTAGGGGTCCCCTGTGTACTGCCGCTGTGAGTGCTAAGCTGGATTCAGGGACCCGGAGACCAGTGCTCACTGGGGATGGGGTGTCTCAAAGCCCCCCACACTGCCATCCCGAGGCTGGTGGGGTGCCCCTTTTTTATGCTTCCATTCGTGATATTCCTTAGACTTTCCCTTTGTGTGATATTTTTCATCTTCAACTCCAACCTGCCCTTGAAATTCACTTAAATCTGATTGTGTCTTTGTAAACATGTTGGGAGTGGGGACACACCATGTGATTTGCCTCTGGCCCCACATCCCCTAGGGATGATTCTTGGATCCTCCATTCTTGGACAGGACACAATTGTTTTAGTTACGTAGGACCAGGAGAATTTGCAAAGTTATCAACAAGAGCACAGGGTCAGAGAGGAAGAATGAAGAGAAGACAGGGAACTTTAGAAATGTAATCTCATTTAATCCTTGCCCATACCCAGCAATCGAAGATAGTATCTCCAGTCACAGATACACTGAGGACCAGGAAGACGTTAGTGACTTGCTCTAAGGCACCCACTTAAGTGGCAGAGTTGGGCTCCCAATCCAGGCTGGACTGACTCCAAGGCTCATGTTTTTCACTACACAATTCTGAAGGCAGCGCAGGTTTCTGAACAAAGTGTTCTGGGCATTCCAGACTCTCAACTCTCACCAGAAAAGACGAGGGGTAATCGTCAGGACACTATTCTCGAGTGAGCAATGGAAAGTGTTCTGCTTTGAGGGCAGAGACCTGTCTTTAAAATCATACTCTCTCCCAGCTCATTCCCAAAGAAAGCCTTGTAGCCTCTTGCTTGGGTACTGGCTGGGATCCACGTGGCACTGTCCTGGTAATAACACTGCCACGGGGACATGCAATCTCCGGCAGCTGTCCGCAAGCTTCTCTCCTATTCTGTTCCTCCTTCCTGCACCCAGTTGTCCTCCAGGTCTGCCTCACCCTCCACCTGCTTGGAAAGGAAAATGACAGAGCTCAGAGCTCCAGGAGAAAAGAGCAGATTGAATTCCGTCTTTCTTGGGGAAAAATTGTTTTCCATCAAGTTGATAATAACGATCAAACGGAGAATGAATGACTCAAAATGAATATCCAAGGATAAAACCCAAATTGGTCAGCCGTGGTAAGGGAAAGGAAGAAAGCCCGAGTTGAGTTTATAAAAGTTTTCCACTAAAGTCAGCAACAGCTTAAATTCAAACCAGGCACAAGACGCTTGAATCGCCATATGAGTTGTTCATCAAAGGGCTAAAAGAAAGGAAATCTGAGCCCAAGCAAGGGTCTGGCCTAAAAGCTTTCAAGTGACTTTTGGTAAGGAAACTATTTAATATTTCCTTTGTCTGTACATGTTCAGGAAAACTGCCTTTTTGGAACCTG
Source organism: Cheirogaleus medius (assembly GCA_008086735.1). Taxonomy (NCBI): domain Eukaryota; kingdom Metazoa; phylum Chordata; class Mammalia; order Primates; family Cheirogaleidae; genus Cheirogaleus; species Cheirogaleus medius. The sequence continues at coordinate 13,791,543 of VBSM01003157.1, read as the reverse complement.
GTTCACTCTCAATTCAGGTCATAGTTCTTTTGATCAGTTAAAACAAAAAAAACCCCCTAAGTATGGAAATGTCTACTGTTCTATACACACGCACGCGCACCCACACTCTCAATTATAAATACAGGGACCGTGTTTATTCATGCTGGAATACTACAGGACTAAAGTGGTTAATCTGGGCTGGTTTCAATTAGATTTAGTGGAGCAGGAGCAGGGAGTGAAGCAGCTAGCACCCCAACTATTCAGGTAATCTGTAACTTTGCTTGCTAAAAATCAGAGAAGTCATGTACTATGATCTCTGAGGCTCCTTAAAAAAAAAAAAAAAAAAAAA
>VBSM01003157.1:13729038-13791115 GCA_008086735.1 Cheirogaleus medius | reverse complement strand
TTCCATTTCAAATTTTCTTTTCTCTGTAGTCTAATCAGATTCTTAGAAATTAGAGCTCAAAAGACCTCTTAAACTTGTCTCCTCTACCCCCTGCCAGGGCCGGATTTCCCCTAGGGTTAATTTTCCATCCCTCCAGCCAGGCCTCCTTCTCAATGTCTCTAACCCTGGGGTTCTCACCAGCTCCCTGGGGAGACTGTCTTCTAGCCTCACAGACTCTACTGTAAGGAATGTTTTCTGAATACCCAGCCATCCGATTTCCTGTCCTTGTTTCATGCTACCCCTCAAGGCCTGAAGGTGGATTTGGGTTCCCGTGTTCACTGCACCCCCTGCAGGAGACACTGATTTGACATCCTTAATAGAACAATGGCTATTTTTACACAGCGGCTTCTCTTTTGGGGAAATGAGTCTGCTTGTGGATAATCCATCAGTGGTGCAAAATGATAAGGACTCAGTTCAGAAGCCTTTTACATTTACACCGGAGCGGGGAAACTGTATAAATGAAATAGTGAGACTTTTGCCTGGGAGCTGGCCTTGTCTGCCTTAGTTAGTGGAGGCGGTGTTGAGAGTCCTCCTTTCTGTTTGTTAACAAGGTGATTGGATTTGTCACAAGGATGATGAGCTGTTTGTGTCCATGTTTAGGAACTAGTCCTAATAGTGTTGGGGGAGAGGAGGGAGTATTTCCTCCTGGTCCACAGAGCTTCCCTGCAGAGATCACCCCAAACAGCGCCCATTGTAGACATGACAGAATGTTCTAGATGATGGCTGATGGCCCGTGCTTAGACACTACCAAACCACCGGTGGAATTTGGTTCCCAGTCAGCCTTTTTCTTTGAAACCTGATACTAGGGAAACATTCGATCAGATCCTGGAGTTTTAGAATCATGAAAGCAAAATGAATTAATAATAAATATAAAAGGAGATTTACAACCATTTCTGAAACCTTACTGTAGTAATGTAGGAACCAAGTCAGGATTGGCAGAGTGCAAGAAATTGTCTTTTAAACCTAGCTGGGGGCCAGGTGCAGTGGCTCACGCCTGTAATCCTAGCACTCTGGGAGGCTGAGGCGGGAGGATGGCTCAAGGTCAGGAGTTCAAGACCAGCCTGAGCAAGAGTGAGAAACTGTCTCTACTAAAAATAGAAAGAAATTAGCTGGACAACTAAAAATATATAGAAAAAATTAGCTGGCAATGGTGGCACATGCCTGTAGTCCCAGCTACTCGGGAGGCTGAGGCAGTAGGATTGCTTGAGCCCAGGAGTTTGAGGTTGCTGTGAGCTAGGCTGACGCCACAGCACTCTAACCCAAGCAACCCAAGTGAGACTCTGTTTCAAGTAAATAAATAATAATAATAATAATAATAAACCTAGCTGGGAAGTATTAGAATAGCCATTCCTGGAAAACTGAGAGATCCACCTGATTACAAGTTTACAATTTCCTTCCTCACTGCACTGAGGAAAAAATACATTAATTAATGAAACCTTGTGTGCAGCTTCTTTTATTTCTGTCACACAATGCATTTGATCGTGTAACTATAACCTGCCTTTCTTTGGGTGGTCTCCTTGGGGTAATTGCCAAAAACCTAATAAAGTTTGGGGAGCCCAGAAAATTGCCCGGCTGAATGGAAATGTCTTTTTCAGGGGGAACAGTTTCTCAAAATGGAATTGTCTTCTCTTACAAGCTAACACGCTTCCCTTTTTCACCCAATGTCTTACTTTTACACATTTTGCTTTAGCAGTTACTCTCATTTTGAAAACCTCCCTTTCTCCATTGCGAGGCCCTGACCTACCCAGGTGGGAAAAAATTTTTTGCTTTTAAATATCTTGTTACACCAACAGTTCTTTTCCCCCCTGGCTATAATTTTCATCTTCAAACTCATTTTGGGCATAGGAGTGATTCCCAGTAAGGGTCCCCAAACACCTAGAGGTCCTGAAGGTGGTAATGGGGTCTATATATTTTACATATTTCAAAAAGCCTAATGGAAATCACATATTTACTCAGAATAAGGCTGCAGAAGAGATCAGTAAAATCACTTTGATTTGCCTAGAAATATAGCAAGTCTGTGTGATGCCGGTGGCTAATTTGTGTGCATGGGAAAGATGTCATTGTCATTGCAGGGACTCTGGGATATGACCAGTAGGTCTCAAGCTGTTTCTTGAGCCCAGATACCAGCTTTGTTTGGTTGATTAAAAACGTTTGAAGCAAATAATCTAACACGGTGGGGGGGGGGGATTTCTAAAAGAGAGCTCGAGGTTGAGAAGGTCAAGAATCACTGTTCTGTAATGTTCCTTAAGTGACCCCTCGGTCCTCTAGGACTGGGTGGTGCCTTTGCTTTTGATGCCTTTCCAGAAGGAAGGGAGGCTTCAGGAGGAATCTGGGGACCTCAGGATTCTTAGGGCACCTTGTCTGATTTCTTCCTTGCACTCCTCCTTCTGCGAGAGCAGAAATGTAATGCAGACTCCAGGGCATTGCTGGTTCTCGTTCTTGCTCATAGCTGCCTCCATCAGTGCCTTATTTCTCTTTCTAGGAAATAAAAGAATGTGGCACCATCTATTTCTTCATTCACTGTAGAAGAGGGAGAATTAGCCAGATCTTTTCGATGCTCAAATTCCTTGGAGTATAATGCTTTGTAAATGCAAGTTATTATCTTATTAGTCCAAGAAAAGTAAGAATCTGCAGACAGACATATATATATATAAGGAGATATAGTCCGAATGGTGCCCTATATATTTACACATATAAATAGATGTATATGTATGCATAGATACATGTGTATATCTTATCTGTATGCATACACACACACATATATACTCATATACCTTTTTTGGTCTGATTTATTAATAATTAGTGTTCCATTAGAAAACTAGTTTTATGTGAATCACGTGCACACTCCTGAAATGATTTCAATGGCAGATCCTATTTTACCATTGGGGTTTCCTAAGTCGCTGCAGAGCACAATGCATCTCCATATTCATATTTCAGATCTGTCAGGACACCCGGATGGTTCATCTGATCACATGGATTTCCATTCCTGGCCTTGAGAGACAAGAAACCCGGCCATCACAGAGAGCCGGGCAATTAAACTGAATCAGCGCCCCGGTCTCAGCGGATGTCTTCTGGGTTACCATGGGGGACATGGGTTGGTATGAGGTTTAATCAGGCACTAACAGCACCTTGCTGGGAACTTCATGGTTGATAAAGGCAGCTGCATCAGACCAAGTAGCTCCTACTTTTTAAAGAGAAAGCAGCCCCTTTTGAAATGTAAAAAAGGCAGGCTTTGTTGCAACGTGCAGTAGGCAGAGACTCTGAGAGGAGTTGCAGTTGTTTCTTTCATAGTCCCTCGAATTCTTCGTGGGTTGTGATAATAAACTGAAAGACACCCTTCAGCCTAAATTTTTAAAGGGTCCTCTATGAACCCAGAGCCCGCTAGCCCTGTGGGTCCCGTTGCTGGGCCCGCTATTATGCAGGGTTTCACTATTACACTTGTCATTGTCACGCTGCTTTGTGAACGACGTCGGTCACAATTCAATGGCACAGGTTCTTGTGCCATTGAATAGCTGGATCCATGCACACACACAAAAAAAAGGAGAGAAAAATACTGTCTAAATGGGGCCCACGTATGCATGAATGGGGGCACTTTCTGAGGTCTAGCTGTGTTTGTCCCCGAGAAGAGAAGTGATCTTCTTCAAGGAGTTACTTTTCGCCTTGGAATTTCATTTTGCAGTCACTCTTTTCAGGCAGTTTTTAGTCACGGTGAGGAGGGGAGGGGTGGTTGATAACCCTATTAAAAGAAATCTTCAATTTGCTTATATGTAGGCTGGCCATGTAGTTTCTTATTAAAACCAGAACACTTTAAAGATTACAAGGGGGTGTTAATAAAAAATCCCTCAGGGACAGCAGGCACGAACCAGGATTATCCCAGGCAATGGGTAGCTCAACCCATAGGCTGGTCTCACGGGTCTAGCAGCAGAAGTCAGGCTTCCTCATAGAGGATCCCGCCCTGACCCCGGGGGCCAGTCTTGGAGAGTCACACACTAACAGAGTGCACTCAGGAAAATAACATAGGAATCCCAAGTATGGAGATGAAGAATGCAGGATTAAAAAAGAAATAAATAAAGAGACATGGTATTTCTTTCACAACTGAGCCATTCTATATTCTTTTCTAGAATTACTGAACTCTAGTGGCATGTTCTTTGCTATTATTTGTCCTTCTTTCCTCTCTTCCTTTTTCCTCATCTCTCTTTTCTAGCTCAGACACTCAGACAGTGCCTGTGGCTCTTGGTGGCCGCAGATATCAAGGGTTACAAGAGCGGTTCTCACCCGCCCCTGGCATCTCCCCCGCCCCGCAGCTGCCAGGGACCTTCAGAAAGACACACTGAACCCCTCCTCATGCCACGTGGGAGCCTCTGCCCCTGCCCTCCTCATCAGATTCTCCTGGAGTTCCTGAGCCACTGTGTCATTGCTGGGACCCTCAATGACAAAAGTCACTTGCGCACCTGCCACCCGTCCAGAGGCCTAGGAGAGACTTCTTGGGGCTGTTTGGCGTCAGGGAGGGACTAGGGGTAAAAACACCAACAGATCTCACCACGGCCACCTGCCATTACTCTGTCCTCACCAGCGTTTTGCTTGTAGCACTGTCCCAGAGAAAAGAAAGGTGCCCAAATCCCTTCTCCAAAGCTCTTAGGTACTGTCACTGGGGTTGGGTTTTTTCCCTCACATTTTAATGCCATTTAGTCATTGTATTCCACTACAGAGAGAACAAAGAGGAAGAGGAGAAGAATAAAAAGGGGAGGCGCTCCTGGGGAATATTCTCGGGGGTGAAGTAACACAGGGTGACAGTTATTTTGAGGCAAAGGGGTGAAAGAGCGGGAGGCTAGGGATCCGATCAGGATAATGAAATGTTGGTGGCAAAAAGGTCCAGGAACGTAGTCGAGTGTCAAAGGGCCCTTGAAGGAAAGAATTCCCTCTTTACTCATCACAAGTCTTTTTTTCTTAAAGCCAGTTCTTAAAAACCGAAACAAAACTTTGTATCTGTTGTCACAATTTCTCTCCAGCGTGAAACATGACAGTATTTAAGCCTTCATTGACACATCGGCAATGCCCCAAAGAGAAAGGGGTTAATTGAAAAGGTTGCAAACCTTCCAGTCCACGGGACTCGAGGCGGATGTCCATGTATGTCGGTGTGTCTGTGTGTGTGTTCATGCCCGGGCTTTTCTTTCCAGAAGATTTTGATGGTGGCTGCACTGTATCTTAACTGTCAAGCTATTTTTTTTCCCTGCTAGCTTTCATTTGTGTTTTTCCTCACCTTTCCGAGACCCTTACCTCTCCTCTCTTAAATCTACACTCACCACAGAGCAGACATAATCCCAGATTTTCAGTAAATCAACACTATATGCTCCCCACTGACTGAGAGAATTTGATACTGACAGACTGTTATACCTAAAAGAAAAATACTGCCACGGTCCCTCACATTCTTCCCTGGAAAGGAAGGCAAGGAGGAGTGTGTGTGGGATCCATTATAAATTAGGGGACACTGAGCCCGTTATTCTTAACGCGTATTTCATAAAAGTGGATGCATACGTTACCCTCTCCTTGCCCACGTCTTGGACCAAAGAAACCCCAGTATCTGGAGTATTTCCAAACTCAATTAGCTCCCTTCAGTATAAGGCTACTGATGATTTATTGACAGCAAGGAGGGTAGAGTCCACTGTCTAACCGAGGCTGAAATGTGGGGACTTTGAATGCCACACTTGGACAATCCTGGGCTCTATCCTAGGAAGGCACACTCTGGCCATGGGGTTGAAAGAATAGTTTTCTTTTGTTATTCATCTCACGTCATGATGGGCATGGTGGCAGGGTTTCAACTTTGTGTTGCTGGGTCAGAATGACTGAGAACAGAACTGGCTTCAAGGTCTCTGACTCTGTCTGAACTTTAGATACCAGGTTGTAAGCGTATGCTTAGATTTAGAACTGACTGCCTTTAGGGAGAGTCAGACTTTACCCATGTGTTCCAGGCTGCTCAGGGGACGGAATCCAAGGGCTGCACACCGGAGGCTGAGAGATACCAGGCAAGCACTATGTAGGGTCCAGAGTGGGCAAAAATGCCTGGGGTATAAGAGTTGTCAGCCATGGTTTTACAGTGATCCAATCATCTCTCAGACCAATGAGCATGGGAGACTGAGCTATTCCTTGGCAGATCTTGGTTGGAAGTGATCGGCCAGAGATTAGGAGCTACTCGAGGGCAGGTGTCATGCTCTTTCCAAGGAATGAACACTAGTCCCGATATGTACACTAAAGTGAGTGCAGGCAGAGGAAGGGGTTTTCGTCACCAATTATTTTTGAGAAAGATGCAAACCTATGCCCCTCTAGGAAATTCACAAACCACATTTGCTAATTAAAGGCTATAAGAAATCCCCCTAAAATAAAGCTGATCTTCCCATTTTCATTTGGTCAAAGAACATCCTCCTCCCTACCCCTTCAAAATATCTATTAGTTTCTCACAGAACTCATTTGGGAAGGGCTGACTTACTCATTTCTCTGTTTCTAGTGCCTGTCCCTGGGCCCTGCATGGAGAGAAAGTGGTAGCGTGATCTGCTCCTTATCTTACAAATATGGATTGGACTCCAATCATTGTTCTAGGTTTCGGGGATGAAAACATGAACTAAATAGACAATTCCTATCTAATGAGTCTGAATTTCTAGTCTGTTCTGTGTAGCCTCAGTTTGATCAATGAGGATAAATCCCTTTGAGTCCCTATTAGTGAACAGGAGCCAGCCTGGGCCACACAGGTGAACCTCCTGTGGCCATGACCAAGGAAAGGAGTCCTCAGCCACACCTTTGGGGTTCTTCAGGTAGAAGATGACCAGCCTGTGCCAGGTGACATTTTGGGTTCCTGGGTATCGTCATATTCAGCAGCATGGACCCCACCAGCCTGCTGGTGACCCGTCTACCCCACAGGGCACCCCACTTTTGTCTGTCAATCCGAGCTTTGTGGCTGGCACAGCATGTAAATCTGGAGGTAAAAATCACTCATTTTCACTTTTCCTCCGTTTCCTAACATGTAGCAAATAGGGATGATTAATAATATTCATCTCCCATTTCATATCTCCTTTGGGAGATACCAACCTCTCTGTAACACTTAATATAGTGCCTGGGCCCTCTGGGCATTCAAAACTATTTAAATTATTTCATAAAAGCAGAATTCCATTCCTCCATTTCCTTCTTTTCAGCCTCTATATGTGTATTTTTTTTTCCATAGGCAATGTTTCTCTTCTGGTTTCTGTTTTGTTTTCTGAGGGCAACGGCTGATGAAAGAAAACAATCACCCCATCCTCTGTGAAGTTGAAAATCTCCCAATTTCTCCTTTGGTGCCCAGCGATACCACCGAGTGTCAGCATGCATCTGTCTCCTTCACTCATTTTCCAAGGACCCTCTCTGTGTTTTTAGTAATTGATTAGGGGCCCTGCAGAGGCCTCCTGCACCCCCTGTGGTCTGTTTCATTTGTGATGACCACACCTCCCTCACAACCCACTGAGATGTCAAAAGCTGCTATTCAGAGCCGGCTGATCCATTGAAGTAGGTCTGGGCTGGGAAGACTCCCCCACCTCCCCACCCCACTGCCTGGATCCTCTTGATTCCCAAGAGCTTGGCAAGCAGGGAGCTCAAAGTGCTGGAACAGGGATGTCGGGATTGTCCCAGCTCCCAGCCTCGTGACCCAGCACATCTAACCTTGCCGCGAGATAGTGAGCATGTGCCGCTCACAGATTAGCTCCTCTCTTCCTTGGGCCCCTTTTTTGCTACACTGTTTGGGGACGGAGGCTCTTCTCAGCCTCTGGCCTGAAGCCTGTTTGCTTTGCATAATTCCACCCCTCCACCTCATCCACTGGATGCAGTCACAGATTTTAATCAGCAATACAAGTAGCAGACCTTCTTATCTCCTTCATCACTGCTGCGCATCACAACTCTAGTTGTGTGTGTTCCTGCGAGATGAGGAAGAGAGAGAGAGAGAGAGAGAGAGAATATGCTGACTCTGAGATTTTGAGAGCATTAGCTCAATTTAGATGTGGACCCTCGGGAGATAGGTGCGCATCTAAAAGTTTTAAGTAAGCTCTTATACGATGCCAGATAGTAGTCTTCTGCCGGGTACTGAATGCCGGACAATCAGAAAACGTGTGGCGACACAAAAGAGTATGTGTAGAGCTGGTGAGATCTGCCAGTGACATTGGTACAGTTTCCTGGTTTTGATGTTGTCCTATAGTTATGCAAGATGTTACCCTTAGGGGAACCTTGGTGATGGGTACATGGGACCTTTCTATGTTATCATTGCCATTTCCTGTGAATCTATACTAACTTCAAAAGAAACAGTTTTAAATATTGCATGGTGAGACTAAGCAAACATTTCACTCCTAGAAAAGTAGTTTGTGGATCCTGTCCACTTTTTAGCTACAGTAAGACTACAGCATCCACCCTTTTCACAATAGACATTTCATTGTGGGCCTACTAAGGTGGCAGGCACTGAGGAGGTGGTTTTAGCATGGTGTTCACACATGTAGTAGAGAATAGATGTTGGATCACTGATTGAATGAAGAACCTTTCACCTCAACTGGAAGGTAGTCACAACTGTCTCTTCCTATAGCAAAATGGCTTCATGGTTTGCAATGGAATATAGACCCTGAACATACAGGGTGGTTGGTATACTTGATTATAAAAACAGGGCTTGGAACAACAAACTAACCATGATTATAGTAATAGTGACAGTGTCTTTCAGTGCTGGGGCCCTGAGAGTCGGGATTTTTTATCTCTACAACCCCACTATAAAGGGCAGGTGAGCACTTTGACAACGAAGGGAAGGAAGTCACCAGATCTTCTTTGTGCAAAGCCTCTTTGAGCCTTTGTGGGCATGTGGCTGCCCCTAAGAACTGAAGCAAGCCTACAAGGCCAAATGTTTAGTACCTGAAATGGAATAATGCCACTGGAGTGGAATAAAGAATATTAGACTGGAAAAAATCAAGTTTCAAGATAAACCATCCATGTGAGCTCCTTCTGGATCATGAGTTCCATGCTCTCCACCTCCTCCATCCTCCCTCCAGATGGTGGACAGCCCTGCCTGCCCCAACCAGGATCACCTACTCAATCCGCCCCAGGCTGGAGGACCTCTGCTCACCTTTGACAACACTGAGAGGAGCAAAGCACGATGGGCAGAAAGTGTCTCTCTCCCCTGTGCACAGAAATCAACTATGGTGTGACAGCCCTGCACAATATCATTAACTAATTCAAGATCTGTCACATGGAAGAGTGGCTAAGCTCCCTCTGTGTGGGTCCAGAAAGCTGATAGAACAGAAGGGTGGAAATTATAAAGACTTCTCCCAACAGAGCCTTGGTAAAATTAAGGACTTTCTAACTATTAGAGCTCTCCCCAAAGAGAGTGAGTTGCTACCTGAGGAGGACTGTGCTCCCATCCCTGGGGGCAGCCCTGCAGAAGCTGGGTGGTCGTTTAAGCTACATGGGATGGAAGGGATTGATGCCCAGGATAGAGACTTGAGTGAGACAGTCTGCCCCAACCTTCCCAAGTCTGAGTTCACACACTTCAAGCCAAGGCCAGAAAGGACTCCCGCGGAAGATGGGAGACCCAGGCAGAGACCAGACACACGTGAAACAGACAACAAGTGCTCACCCTGTCATACCCACCTCTGGTTCCCCTCCAAAGCTCAGGACAACGGCCCCAGTGGCCATTGGATTTTGCATTTTAGTCCTGGCTTGTGTGGATGCAGCATCTTTCTGAGTAGAGGTGAGAGGGAAGGAGTAAGAAGGACTAGACACCCTGTGTGTTCCTCCAGGGGTACGATTCTCCCCCAGGGGGCAGGTGGGTGGGGATTTGCACACACAAGTCAGCATTTTGTCAAAAGGACCAACCAAATCCCATGGCATAACAAAAACATTCAGAATCTTCTCTGGAAAAGAATTCCAACCCCTCCCCTAAATATTAACTCATATATCATGAAAACTTACTTGGAAATCATGTCAGATTCTAAATTTAAAGAACACTCGTAATTTCTGAGCACCTACTATGTGCCCGGCGTAATGCTTGGTGGTTTTACATCCTTGGTGCAGAGGTATGCATACATGTCTTATTGTGTAACAATAATAATTTATTTTTGCCAACTTTGATTCTAATGCAATGGCTCTAGTATTGTGCAATATGTGCAATAACTCCAGTGGCATCATTGTTCCTGGATCTATGACTTTTTTTTTTCATGAGTAGATAAAGATTTAAGAGGGAAATGACTGGGAAACTTGTGTTTGGGTTAATGTAAATAAGACACAAGGTTTTCATGCCCTTCTGCTTTCACTGGGGACTCATTTCCCTAATACAGTCTCGTTGTAAAACAATCCACTCCCGAGGAGGTCAACAGTGAAAAGTTTGTCTTCTGAAATTAGTAATCAAAGAGTGAAAATAATTAATAGAGAAAACAGTGCAGTTCCACACTGCGTTCCCATGTAGATGTCTATAGAACAATAAATCAGCAGGGGAAAGAAACAATATAGGCATTTACAATTAGGCCTCATGCATAATGCCCTGGAAGGAGAATTTGTGTTAAAAAAGACAACATCTGCTGCAAGTTGGTTTATAAATAATACAGCTAGATATTCAGGTAATGACATGACAGACGGTCTCTTGTGTCCTTGTCCTTTTGTGTCCAGTGCTGAATGTGTTTACATCCCGCAGCTTATGACATACATGCCTGGCCTGTTTGTGCTGGGCCCGGAAGCTTCTCTCTTCTCCAGTTAAATGCTTCTTTGCCCAAACCATAGCATTCCACATTGACGACCCAGATATCCAGAGAAATCTGCTCCATTTGGTTTTAATTGATCCCTTACTGTGAGAAGGTAAGTGCCTGAAAGAAGTGTGATCAGATGCTCATTCAGTACTTTCATCCATGAACCAATTTCTTTTGTGTTGACACCCAGGCTTGACAAAAAGAGTGATGGTTAAGGTCAAGTGCATGAAAGCTAATTCTAAACAATGATGGATGAGCCCAGGCTTGGGTTCTATCTTATCTAGGATGTTCTGCTAAAAGGTTGGGTATTTTCCCCCAATTTTTAAAAGTCTTCTAATTCTCAATTTAATGAAGTTATCACAGATCCAGTATGTGTGGGGGCTCTTTTTTCTTTTATTATTCAGCTCTGTGCTACTCTGCTGACAGCAGCCTGAGTGATGGCCTTCAAGCAGATGATTCTTCTTTGCCATGAAGGAACTGATAAATACTGCCTGTCTTTGCAATAAATTGTGCATGAAATAGTCCACTCTGGTAATCTGCAGAGTTATGGTAAGGAAAATGGCATTCTGAGGAAATACAGCAAAACTGCAATTAACTGAAACCCAGTTGAACAGAATCCTCAAATAACCTGAACTGTGTTTTTGTTTTTTTGCTTCTGTTTGTTTCTGTTTATATTCTGCTTTGGGGGAAAATAAGGTGTTATCTGGGGCTTAATCAGAAAAGGCAAAGCTATACAAGGTATCCAACATGTAAAAAAGAAAAAAAAAAATCTTATGTTGGATGGAGGGCAGGCGGGAGGGGGGAGGTAGTGTAGAGTTACATAATGTGTGCCATCCGCACCACCTGGGGATTGGACTCACTTGAAGCGCTGGCATGTGGGGGGGAGGGGGGGAGGGGCAATGTATGTAACCCAAACAATATTTGTACCCCCATTACAAGATGGAAAAAAAGGAAAGAAAAAAAAAAGAAAGTTCATTTTCAGGGTTTTTCATGTAATTAGTCGAGATTTATTCTGTTATCTTCTATGTCCGCAGTCCTGAACTGTGAGGTTTCCCATTTATAATGATGGCCCAGAGACTAAGTAGCACCCAGAATTCTCAAATAAAAATAAGTTTACTAATTTTCATTTCCTGTATTAAAGCAAATTTATGTATGATACACATGGTTTTCAACAGTAAAGACTGAATTAAAAAACTGAAAAATTAAAGATTTTAAGTTAGAAGTCTCAAGTTCCAATTTTAGTATATAGTTTGTTTTTTTAACCACACTTAGAAATACGGTGCATTTTTTAAAAAGTTTAAGGAAGTTGTTGCGTCAATTTTTGTTAGTTCATTTGGATGGGTACTTTAGACTTCAGTGATTTCTTGAAAGTGGTTATAGAGTCTTTTCTGTAATATCCACACATTCTTGGATGTCTTTCTTAGGACTATGGCCACTGCACAAACATTGCCTGGTTCATGGACTACCTGAACATGTTCTCCTTCAGTTCCACACATGGACCTAATATGCACTAGGAACTCATTTGTAAGCCCAAATGTTTTGTGTTTTTGCCATGGATTTCTATTACAATGTGCTCCACTGTTAGTCATTCACAGCAGAGTATAAATTTAAGTCAACATGTTAACCCTTCCAGGCATGTTTGCAATGTGAGGATTTTCTCAAATGGTGAAATAAAAATGTTTGTCATCATTAAACAAGCATCAGTGAGCAAGTGTTGTGGTGGAAACAGACAATCTCTTCGCACCATGGTACTGGGGAGCTGGAAAGAACCTTGGAAAACATCCACTAGCCTATTCCAATGATTTAGCCTCAACCCATATAGAGCCCCTGCTTTCTGTTAGGTAGCACACCGTTTTCTGAAATCTGCTATCTCCTTTCATCCTCACAAAACCTTATGAAGTTAGGGTGATTATCATTATTCCATGGATATGGTAGCTGAGATCCAGAGAGTATTAATATAACCAGTATATGGCAGAGCTGGTATTTAAAACCAGGTTTTCTGGCTCCTAAGGTAGAGGTCTGTCAGCTACAAGACTAACTGGGAAGCATATTAAAAAGAACAGGAAATGTGGACTTGCCACTGGTGTTAATAGTGAAATTCTTGGGAGAAGGGAAAAGACAAAAGAAATCCGTGTATCTTTGGCTTTTGCTACAGTAATGCTATAACAAACACCCCAAAACTCAGTGGATTAAAACAACCATCAGGCATCATGGATCAGGGGAAGCTGGCTGATTCAGGCTGGGCTCAGCTGGGCTTAGCTTCAAGGTGCAGTTTGGCTCCAGGTTGGCTCTATGTGTCTCTCATCTTTCTTGGACCAGAGGACCAGCGAGGGCGTTTTCTTATCATGGCAATGCCAGAGCACAGGAGAATAAGTTTCACCACATAAGGACATTTGACATCTCTTGTGTGTATCACTTCTTATAGCATTCTATTGACTGTAGGGGAAGAATAACCCCCATAGGTTCCTAGTTGGGAACAGACCCCTGTAACAACAGAGATTAACAAGAGAAAAACAAACAGAAGTTTGTTAACATGTATATTTCATATATACATGGAGATTCCCAGGGAATGAGTAGTTCGCAAAGAGGTGGCTTTGAATTCCAGCTTACATAGCATCTTCAGCAAAGAACAGTAGATTTTTAGAGAAGTGACAAGACATACGAATAAGGTTTTGAGTCTCTAGGGGCAGCAACTTGGGGGAAGGCAGATAACTGGCAGACAAAGGCTCGTAGGTAAAGTTTATTAATGTAGATTCCTCTAGTATCATCTCCAGGTCAATAAGGGTCTAAAGTTGTCTTCTGTGGTTACTCTTTGCAATCTTTGGTAGAAGGGTGGGGTGGAGGGCCAGGATACCATTTTGTCTTTGAAAATCTATGTCCTGCTTTTAGGCAAGTAGAGGTAGGGCAGGGAGCTTCCCTGTAGCTGCTTCTTCTTAATTGCCTTCAGATCAACAGTCCTTTGTATTTTGGGGTAGCATCTTCTGGTCTCCCACATGAACAAAGCAAATTGCAAGGTAAAATCCAAACCCAAAGTTAAAGGTGCCGTTAGTCGGGGAAATACCATCCTGAGATCCTCAAAATTCTCGTTGAATTGTGGCATCTGCTTGAAGCCCAAGTCTAGGTTTGCTCCTCTTGATATAAAGATCCAAGAACTGAAAAGGCGAGTCGTGTGCTCCCACCACACCCAACATGATGGTGGGACAGGGACAGGCTCACTCCTCTGCCACTAATTCACAGCAATTCTGAAATTCTACTGGACAACCGGTGTCAAGGGACCTTTTGCTGGGAGTAAGGGGTGTTTCTTGTTGGGGCCCAACTTCTGGATCATCTTGTGTCCCTTGTTCATCACTCTTGGCCCCACCCTCTGGAAGGTCTTCCCCACCCCGTCCCACCAACATCCTCTTTGGCTGCTTCAGATGAAGGCAAGCAGAGAATATCATCGTTTTAAAGGCTGACGGGCTTCTTCAGATTGCTTTTTATCTCAAGAAACTTGGGGGCCCAGAGGGCTGTATACAGCTCAAACAATTTCCATCTTTTTATGCGTCCAGCAGTGCTTTTGCCCATGTAGTAGCCTTCGTTGCCAGTGGCTTTCCATTGTTCAGTTTCAGTTGCCTGTGGCCAACTGCAATCAAATATCACATACACTGAGCTATTCTGAGAAAGAGAGAGAGATTACATTCATATAACTTTGATTACAGCATATAATTATAATTGTTCTATTTTATTAATTATTGTTGTTAATCTTTTCCTGTGCCTAATTTATAAATTAAACTTTATCGCAAGTATGTATGCATAGGAAAAAAACAATGTGTATAGGATTCGGTACTATCCACAGTTTCAGGCATCCGCTAGGAATCTTAGAACATACTCCCGTAGATAAGGGCAGATGACTGTACAGGTTTCTTAAAAGTTGTATGGGTTTTTTATATATTTGATTCTAGTCAAGTCCATGTGCCAAAAACATATTCTTAATTATTTTCAAGACATGCCTCTCTCTCTAGCATCAGTTAGGAACACTGTGACCTCATCAGATATCTGTATAACTATGCCCTACTATTTCTTCAAACCTTTTTGTTCAGCCGAGAAGATATATACTAGGCACCATGTTATTTCTCTCATAGGTCAAACAAAGGGTGTTAAAACCATCCCTCTGATTTGGTCTTTTTTTTTTTAAGAGAAAGGGTGTTGCCATGTTGCCCAGGCTGGACTTGAACTCCTGGGCTCAAGCAATCCTTCTATCTCAACCTTCCAAGTAGCTGGGACTACAGGCATGTGCCACTGCACCTGGCTGAATTGGTCTTTATCTTGAGGACATATCTTTGGCAGCACCATGGATTTGATTGTTTTCAATCTCTATCATAGTAGCCACATCTTTGATTTAGTAAGAATAGCTTTTATTTCCAAAAATGAGATTTCTGAATTTTCTAGATTTCCTCAAAACTCTTCTTGAAAAAATAGCCAGCTATTTTCTGAGTTCCTCTCAGAGTTTATTAAATGCAGCTAGTCGAAACACCTCAAGCTTTTAACATTTTGTCTCATATCTCTTCATCAAATCTACGGATGCATTAGGCACATATTCTACCTGCCAGATTATTGCAGGCAACAGTTCATCAGATTTGTTAGTATTTGTACACTGTAACACGGGCATGGCCATGTCATAACATGGGTTCTCAGTTTTTTAGTCTCCTCTTATAGGTTTGTGTCTGTTTTTGTATTATTTTGTTTGGGGCAGCTTTTTCCTGGCTGCCTATAGTAGGTTTTACACTAATTGCTGTCTGGTTCCCCAAAACTGACACATAGACGTAGTTTAGGTTTTTGTTATGGAAGTAACCTGTTTCCAATATTAATTTCTGTATTCATCATTTATCTACCATAATATTTCATAACAAACCATCTCAAAAGTCAGTGGCTTTTAAAAACAATCACGTCAATGTTTATGCGTCTATGGATTGCCTGGGGATTGGCTGATGCAGGCCGGGGTCAAGTGGGCTCAACTCCAAGCTGAAGGTCGGGTCCAGGTCTGTTCTGTGTGTCTCTCATCCTCTTTAGACTAGCAGGTTAGCTGGGTCATGCAACTCTTATGGTGATGAGAGAAACGCAGGCACATTTGATGCCTTTACTTGAATCCTGTTTCTTAACATTGGTATAAGTGAGGTAGACCCAGTATTAGCTTTCCATAGAAAATTATCACAAATGTAGTGACTTCAAACACCAATTTATTATCGCACAGTTCCATAGGTCAGCAGTCCCAAATAGATCTTACAGGGCTAAAATCAAGGTGTCAGCAGGGCTGGAGGATCTGGGAAACTCTGCTTCCAAGTTCGTTCATGTTTTTAGCCAAATTCAATTCCTTGGGGTGTAGGACTGTGGTCCCTGTTTCCCTGCTGGCTAATGACACACTGCTCAGGAAGTCTCTGAATGCCTGTTATGTATCATGCCTACCTTGGTGGCCAAAGTAGGTGCAGCCTAAGGTGGCTAAGTTGTTCGTGGACATGTGGTGGTGGCTTCCCTATGTAAGGGGTGTTCCTGCTCCCCATAGTTACAAGTGCAGTAGAGACATATTGCTCTTACTGAGAATCTCCATCACATTCTCCACCCCTGGGAAGGAAAAGGGCCTCCTAAAATCTGGAAATTCTTGTCTTGTAGAGAGACAGTTGTCAGAAACCTTAGGAGTCCTCCAGGGTTCAGTTCAGTTCAGTCTGATGAACACTGAACATCTACTGTGTGTTCAAATGGTGCTAATAAAATAAAAACAACCACCGGGTCCTTCATGTGGCCCGGCAACTGCAATGGCAGCCACGCTGGGTCCCATAGCAGAGGGACAGGCTGAACAGGGCTTCCTAGCTTTGATCTTACTCATTGCTTGACCTTCTTGAGCATTTGCTTACGGAGTATTAAGCATTTTCTTTGTAACAGCTGATTAAAAGATTGCTATTACTGAAGAAGAAAGATTTAAACAAAGATTTAAAACCAAAAGCAGTTAGTAGCTTTTATCCATCATCAAGGAATTAACCAATTGGCAGCAAGTGGGACAGCTCAATTCCTTTAGATATCTGAGGCCTAAATAGCTTAATTGGGAAAGCATGTTAAAAGGAATGGAATGACATTCATTATGGATTAATTTAATACATTTCAGACCCATCACATGGCTTAATTTAACAAATTCTGCATCTTACTGTTTGGCAGGAAATGGCATCTCATGAACATCATTACCAGTCGGTCTGACTTGAGTCCGTTGAAAAGGCTGATTCCATCTGAAAACTGTTAGTCTTAATAATACTGTGCCTTGCTTTGGCAAACTTCTCCGTGTGTTTGGAAAGCCTAAGGCCTCGCTTGGTACTCCACCACCCGCCTCCCCAGGGCTCCCCTCCCCTCCGTGATACTCAAAGTGAGGAGGGAGAGAATATAACGTACACTTTCCAGTTAAACTCAGCCAAAATGGAGCAATGTCAGTGCACTGTTGGGAAAACCAGATGCATCCTGCCACAATTAGCACTAGATTTTAAACAAAAATAATTAAATTGTAATATGTACAGATTTCTATGTCATTAGATCAATTTTAGTATCTTTTCGTGTTGGAAAATGAGAGATTTGGTGAAAAATAGTACAAATTACTATTTTTTATTATTGACCATCTACTGTGAACCAGGGAATCTGCATGCTTCATCTCATTTACTCCTCAAAATTACTCTGCAAAGTTGATATTGCTACCCTAAATTTGCTGATAAGGAAATTGTCTCGATAAAGTTAAATAATTTGCCTGTGGTCACACCCGATGGAGGCAGAATTCTAACCAAATCATACTGATTCCAACCCCTCGGGTTTACATCTTCCACTCCAGCATGTTGTCTCTGGAGAACTGGGGCTTTACTCACAGTGCTTGAAGTAAATCCTTCCCCCTTCCTGACTCAACCAAAATGTGGCACTTCCAACTTGCATAGATAGTACTTGATCAAGACATCTCAAATGTTACTTACCATTGAGAAAACATTGTCCCAACCTTCCTCCTTCCCTCTGTAGGAAAATATGCATGAGGAATTCTGCAAGTCTCCTCTAAGTCTCCTATGTGTCACAAAAGCAGACAGAGGCAGGTTGCAACTTCTTCCCTACAGACCATGGGCCACAGGACTCTCTAAGTCAAGTGTGGGACAGCCCTCACCAAAGTAAGAAGAAGGTAAAACTATCCTGTGTTTTAGCTTCTCCTACTCTTCCTTAATTACCCATCTGTCAGTGCAAAAGCACTACCTGGAAACAGCCACAAAATCTCAGTGGCAGCCACAATAAGTGTGTATTCCTTGTTTACTTACCTGCAGCCACTGCTCCAGGCAGCGGGTCTAGGTTCCAGCTGCTGCTGACATGAGCTGGGCTGGTCTTGGAGCTCTGGGCCCTAACATGATGGGCAGATTGGCTGGATTTAGCTGATCTCAGCTTGCCTTGGGTAGGTTTTGGGTCTGCCCTATTCTGGGGCCAGTGGGATATTTCTACTCATGTAGATGCACTAAGTACAAGAGAAGGAAGGCAGTGCTCTTAAGGGTCAGAACAGACACACTGTCACTTCTACCCATCTGTCATCTGTTGGCAAACCAAGTCACATGGCCAAGCCCATCTTCCTTGGAAGTGGGAAAAGGGAGTAAGTACTTTCTGCAAACTGATCTAGTCTACAACATTCTTTGTTTAACAAAGGGTCTATCGAAATAATTTGCACTCAGGTAGAAATGACTGATAAGGATTAGTACCATTTACACTGCAACAGGGGCAGTGAGCTTTCACTTAAATAAAACAAGGAATGGGTGCTAACTGTGTAATTTTAGACGTTATGAAGCTAATGAGTAGAATTTAGGGAAGAGAAATATATTAATTAAAATTCATTTAGCTGTAAATAAAAGAATATCCCTCTAAGAATGGCTAAAACTAGGGGTTGGAAAACTAAGGTCCATGGCCAGTACCTGTTTTTTGTAAATAAAATGTTATTAGACTAGACAGAGCCACACCCATTCATTTGCATACTGTCTATAGCTGCTTTTGCACTAAAATGATAGAGTTGAGCAATTGCCTTGAGGACTCTATGGTGAACAGACCTAAAATACTTACTATCTGACCTGTTAAGAAAATGTTTACTAACTCATAGCTTAAACCATAATAAGAAGCCCAGAGGTAGCACTCTCGGGCCTGCCTCTTGGTTTTGCACCTCCACGATGTCATCAAAGATCCAGCCTCTTTCTATTGCTGTACGTTCTCATCCTTTGTGATGCTGGTTTTTCATCCTCATGCTTGTAGTGTCATGGTTGCCATAGCTCCAGATATCACATTTGGGTTTAAGAAAGTGAAAGAGGTGGTGCCAAAGACTTCTCTTCTTATACCTATCCTTTTAACAGGAAAGCAAAAGTTGTCCTCGATGTTCCCCCAGGACACTTCCTCTTATACTTCATTAGATACTATCACAGGCAGACTAGAAAAGTGATTATTTCACAAGGGAAAAAGGAATTTCAATTTCTGGCCTAAGACAAACATGATCCAATGTCTTGGGATCATTAATCACTGACCTAAAATGAAGAAGGGGAGAGAATTGGAGTCTGCCACAGGAATGCTGGGAATAACCTACGAAGTATAGTTAGTTTACTAGCAATCAACTTCTCCACTTACTTGTAAGGCTAGTGTTAGTATAGCCAGAGGCGAGCCCCTCTTCCTAACCCCTCAGAACACTAGCCCGAATTATGTGCATGATATTAAATGCTTTGGTAGGTACCATGAGCACCTTATCAACAGCAGTAGGTCACCTGCCAAAGTCATCCTTCTTGTTATCTTGGAGTGGCTTTGGGGTTCAGCACTTACCCATGAGTGAGGGTGGGAGTCTGGGTGGGCCCAGGAGAATGGCCCCTGGATTGGGTCTAGTCCAGCTTCAGAACTGTAGGCCTTTTCCAGAAAAACTGGCCTGGAGAAGACCATTTCACCATGGCCACTGTTCCATAGAATACAAAAGTTACAAAAGTTTTCTAAGATATGCAACTCATTCACAGATAACACTCAAACCATGCTTTTATTGCCATCGTCAATGGTTAGGTTTTATTCATTCCTTTACCATTTATAGAATTTCACTGTGTTCCAGATACTGCTCTAGGACTTGGAAGTGGAAAGATGCCAAATTCACAGATCAAGCCCTGCGGGGAGATCACCATCTAGTTGATGAGGCAAATATGTGAAAGAATGGTAATAATTTTTTTGAAAGCTAACATTTATCGGTCACTGGTTACCAGTCAGACATTATTCTATGTGGTTTGGGGTGTTTTATTTTTTCCATGTATTAACTCATTGAATTGTCAGAACAAAATATGAAGTAGATACTGTTATATCCATTTTTTTCCCTTTATTTTTTTTGTAACAGATGAGAAACTGAAGCAGAGAGAGATAAAGTCATTTGCCCCTGATCACACAGCCAGTGAGTGGTAGAGCCAGGATTTGAACTCAGACAATCTGGATCAGAATCTATGTGCTTAGTTACCCTGATGAACTTCCAGTGGGATGTGGTAAGTGCTAAGGGACCTTCAAACCTGGTACCTTTGGATGCAGAGAGATGAGAGAGCATCTAACTCTGTCCACAGAGAGGTTTCACGAAACAAACAGCCCTTGGACTGGGTCTTGCAGGACAGAGTTTGCACATGCAGATCAGTGAGGGGACTGCATTTCGGAGAGAAGAGCACAGGCCAGGCACAGAAGTAGGAGGAAGCAGACTTCAGAGTTCAGTGTGGCAGGAGTTGAGGTGACTGAGCTACTTTTACTTGCAAAATGGACTGGTTTGAGATGCATCTCCTTTCCTTTACCCTTCCAACCATTATTAGAAGAAAAGCTCAAATCCTGGAGGAAGCAGGAAATCAAAACACATAAATAATATTTAAGCAGAACAGTTCCCCCATAAATGCAGAATTGAATATGTATGGGAAATATTTTTTACTTCTATGGAGAAGTGCCCAAATGCAGCCTGTCCTCTTATGGTTAGATGGGTCTTAGCCAAGGATGGGTCTTTGCCAACCATTTGGGTCCAATCGAATACAAATTTATCTGTGATGGAGCAAAAGAGAATAAATAAAATAACCAAACCCATTAGAAGGTACTTTCAAGAGATTGGATCATTAAAGAACAGTGCTGAGTCGACTAAAAAGTAGAGAAAATCATCCAAAATTAGTTTCCACTTAGATAGACAGAGACTGGCTAAATAATTTAGCTTACTTTGAGATGACTTCATTCATTCATTCATTTAACAAATATATATTTAAAAAAAAAATCTATTGAGCACTCGACGCTGATTCAAGCTCCCTTCCAGGCTCTGGGCACACAATGGCAAACAAGAAAGACCAAGACCTGCCCTCACGGAACTTCTCTCTGGTAGAGGGACAGAGTAAGGCAGTGCACCCTGGAGCACCCACTAGTGAGTGGACTGGATTTCACATACAGGCTTGTAAAACATGCATCTTTCAGGGAGATAAATCTCTTGAGCAGTTGGATGATAGAATATTTGCGTGAGAGCATTCCATGTGCTCTGGGCACTAGTGTGGGTGGTGGTGGAGGTGGTGGTGGGTACTTTGCACTAAGAAGTATCATATTTGCTATTTCTCTCTCAGTGGCATACCTGAGGTGTGGACTACTAGGAAACAGGTTCACGAAGCTATTTAGGCAGCTTTGCCAGTTAGCAACACAGTCCTTGAGTGTGGGGGGCCCCACGTATCTTTCCATAAAATTCTTCTTTAAGTTGTAGGCCTATTAAGAGATGGACACAGAAGTTAGGCAGATGGAGAGCAACTTTATATAATAGCTTTGTCTCTGAAAAGGCAGTTCTGGAGCTCACAGAGTACTTAGATGTGTGGCCACAGTTGGGCTTGCTCGTATTTTCCCATCTGAGCTGATCTGAGCTGCTCAAGCTGTAGACTGTGCCCTGTCACCACCACCAGGGGTGGTCCCCACATGGTGAATGTGTTGCAAAGAGAAGCAAAGGATCTGTGTATCCTGAGGACAGGCCATTTCACAAAAAGAGGAAACCCAGAACGAATTGAAACGTGAGTGCCTGGTTCCTACTCCCATCTTTAGCCTCTGGAAGATGGTTCGCATATGTAACAGGAACTGGAGAACAATTGTTTAATCAGATTGGTGGCACTGTTCTCACATGGTGCAGAGGGAGACAATCCAGAGCTGGAGCAGCAGTGCCATCAGACCCCAGAGCATGCTGGCTCTTCCACCTTTCTGCTCCATCCTCCTTGGTTTGTGTTCTTGTCCTCATGGACACAAGATGGCTGCTCTCCCTCTGGTCATTGCATCTAGTTCCAGGCAAGAAAAGGGGGAAGAACAAAAGGCAAGAGCCAAAAAGGTACTTATTGCTTAAGTTGACCCCCTTTAACAAGCTTCCTGAAAGCCCTTCTGGTGATGACCATTTATGTCTCGATGGCCAGAACCAGAGTGAGTGGCTCCCTACACCTGGCTGCAAGGAAGTCAAGGGAGGAGAAAATACTTTATTGGGCATATTGACACATGCAACAAAATCAAGGTTCTCCTACCAAGGTGGAAGAAGTGAATGTATATTGTGTAGGCAACTAACTGTGTCTGGATGCCTGGGGGAGGATTCCTGAAGAGATGCTGGGGAAGGCAGAAGCTATTTTGCCGGAGTTCTCTCTTTGAAGACTGTACATTCCTTCCAATGGGTGGAAAGGTCAGAAATGTGAGACAAACCATCCCATTAGCTGCCTGCATCTTGCCTCTTCGTCTGCGTCTACGGCTGCCTTCCAGAAGGCACCTCAACCCCGGGAGCCTTCCTGACTCTCACTTCTCCCATTACACTTTCACTGTGTCACATCTGACTACGGGAAGCCTGTTCTCCTTAAAGGGAACTGGCCAGAGAATCTGATCAATTACACCTCATGAAAGGGGTACTAGCTACGATTAAGTTAGTGGCGTGCTCCTTGCAGATATAATATTTTAACAGGAGATGCCCCAGGCCAAAGAAACATGTAATAGTGAGATTTCATGCAATGAGTTAGGTCAATAGTAAGGGAGAATTTTGAACAGGGACCCCTCAAAATATTCCACTTATATGATTCCTCCTGGGTTCCTGAGGACATTTATATAGCTTATACTTTGGAAAATAAGACCATAGATTCAGACTTTCTCAGAAAGCCTTTATTTGCTCAGAGCTGCGTTACAGGATGATAGGAGGGTCCATGCAGTGGGTGTAGGTGGCCCACGCAGGTCCCCCAAAATCCCCTTGTACAAACATCACGCCTACTGTCCCCACTCACGCAGCACACCTGTGGTTGTCCTCTGGGGTCCACACTGAGGCTCCCGGAATCTGCTTTGCCCACGTTCACAAGAGATTTAAATGCCTGGAGATTCTCATTCTTCCTGAGGAATCCCTTGACTGATGGGGGTGGAAGGATGAAAGCCCCATACCTTAAAGCAGGACAATTCCGAGACATGACCTAGGGTCTGGAATTCCCCTGGGGGATCAGATTGCCGCCATCCTCTGTGGGACTCTGGCTGAGATCACACGCTCAGTTGGTTTCCTCACCCTCCCTAACCCATTTCCCCCATTTCCCTACCAGGTTCCCTGGGAGCACCTTGCACATGCACTTTTCAGAAATCTTCGTCTCAGGGTCTGCTTCTAGGGGACCCAACTTAAGACCCTGGACAACCTTAACATAGTCTTTTACTCACTAATTTCAGACTTTCTTTTATGCATGAATATAACCCAAGGCTCCTTCCAGGGACTGCCTTTGGTCAGCAGGAATAGGGAGTTCTCTGATTCTCAAGGGAAGAAATGGGGGTTGGGGGTAAGGTTATGCTATTCAGAGAAGATAGGTTTTTTTTTTTTTTTTTTTGTAATAATCGAAGGACAACAGGAGAGACCTACTAGTCATAAAGTAGCTAAATTCCAAGGGTGTTGTAAGAGGTGCTAATAACAACCCTTTGAGAGATAGCCCAGTATTCCTTCAGTGAAATCTTAAGTATCTATCATCTTGCTGAGATTTTAACATTCTTTACCCAGTAGTTAACTAAAGTGAAGCTTAACTGTTATGGAGGGTGATTGACAACTATAGACAGGGCCTTATCTTATAAAAAGGAGTGGATTTGGTATGCATAATTTTTGGTAGCTCATCCATTCAGATAATAAGTCTCAGGGCTCCCTAGTTTATTATAAGTTGGCATTCAGAACTTATTCTGATGTAGGTGCTATTCCAGGCTCTGAACACACACAAGTGAGACTGAAACCCTGCCCTTGCAGAGGATTAGATTAGACCTAAATGGTTCTCTCTTGGAGGCCTCTTCTTTCCTATTAGCAGGATTTATAGGAAGTGATGCTGGCTAAAGCAGCGGGTGACGTGGAGAAAGAGAGTATGCAGATAGTACATTAGCAACAGGAGAAACGATGGTGGGAAGGAAGAAGAAAGCACTAGCACCTCAAGTCTTAAATTGCTTCTCAACTAGATCTGCACCATGAACTTCCTGTGTTAAGTGAGAAGCTGTCTGGAGACGAACACCACACGCAACAGGTCAGCCAGGAAGAGCCACTGAAGTTAACCGGCAACTCGCTGGGCTCAAAGGCTCGGCCATAAAGCAGGTCACGTGCTGTCCCCCTCTCTGGAGGATAGTGCCATATTTCTTGGTTTTACGAGAAGACTCCCTGTGACTCTAGGCTTCACAGCCTCAAGGTACTACTCATTCCTTCAAAGCTATTGCTTTCCTCCTCTTAAAGGGAGCTCCCCAGCTGTCTGGCACTGTGCTCCTGGAACAAGAGCCATGTGTGACTCCAAGCAGACAGCTACCTGGTTTCCATCACCACCGCTAAGAGAGCTCAAGGCTCCGGCATGGGATTATATATCATCTTTAGCATTCTGGGTAATTTGTAAGGGAGACACCACTTGACTTCCAGCCTGCTTGGGATGTGTCACAGGAAGACTTCAACCTGCAGAAATCAAGGTTTGGTAAAAAGATCATTCGGAGATTGAGCAACTTTTGCAGAAACGGTGTTAGTGAAGCCTAAAAAGCACTGAGTTGTAACACATCCTCTTACGCATCTGATGGTTTTCTCAGGACTCAGGAACGAGGCGAGAACGAGTTGCCCTGACAGCCAGTGACTTGCTTGAGCCTGCAGAGCTGGGGCTGCCCCTGAGAAAGCAGCCTGAGGGCTGGCTGTGCACACTCGGCTCTGATGAGTCTTTTGGGCCTTGTTTTTACCACCCTCCAAATGGGGATGAGAATACTTACACACCAGGTGGGGGCAGAAGGGGTTGAATTTTCAATGAAAAATACCAAAGTTTTTGTGCTCTGTATTAAGAAGCTTTGTAAAAATGAGGCATGTGGAATCTCAGCTGCTCTCAGAAGTGCCTCTGAAACCCCATGGCCACCGGAGCCCAAAGCCTAATGGAATCTGTGCTCCTCCTTCCTCGCCCAGTTCCTTGCTCCTCTGTGGTCTTGGTTCATAAGACACTTATCAGATCTCCAAAGCCATCACGATGAACTTCTCCTAATTGCTCTGAACTTCTAATCACTCTGAACAAGGAAAAGTTGGGAAGTTAGGGAAAGTTAATGATATTAACTAATATCGTCATATTAATAACATTTATTAGGCACCAACCATTTGCTGGCCATTGTTCTAAATGCTTTATATGCATTATTTTATTCAATCAACACAACACGCCTAAGAGAGAGGGAGGTATTAGTATTATCTCATTTTATGGAGGAGGAGACAGGCTTGGTGATTATAAAATACTTTCCCAATGGTCACACAGAGCTGGTGAGTAGCAGAAGTGGAGTTCAAGCTCCCATCTGATTCCAGAGCCGAGGTTCTTGCCTCAGCCACATTCCTGCATCCAAGCGCTCCAGCCATTGGCTGCAGACTGTCACACTGACTGCACTCAGGGTGGGCTCTGTCCTGGACTGAACTATATGGGGTGTATTGTTTGGACCAACTCTAGCCCTGTCTAAGTGCGTCCTTTTCTTCTTCCCATTTCTAGGTATATAGATCCCCTTTCCTTCCCAGCACAGAAATCTCCACCATAGAAATACACCCGGTATTCCCGCCTTGGTTTGCATTTAAGTTATCTCTTCCAGGACCAGTCAGCTCATGAAATAAAGGACTTTTCTTGCTAAGGAAGTGTCAGGCCTCATTAAGAAGAGGGGCAAGGCATTTCAGAAAAAGGAGACCTACTCCATCTCCTGGAAATTATGATGATAAGTGATTGTTCCTCTGCCGTTACTGGAGTTACTCCATAAGTCATTTCCCCTTACATATAGTCCCAGGTCCCACGGCGGGTTAGTTGGTTGTGGCTGGGAGGTAGGGAAGGGTGTTCACCCAAAATTGGCCTAGAGTTTCTAATCCTGGGCTGGATCAAGGGACCAAAACATCCTCAGATTGTAGCCACCTCCTCTTTAAGGGGCAAGTTTTGGAGAGTGCAGATTGAAGAGCAGGTGGGGTTTGGAGCCCCCAAATTTAGAGTGGGCCAAAGTAGATACTATCTGACTTAAGATAGCTTTTTATTTCAAGGGTTATTATATGGCTCTGGGAACATTCATGTTCTGAGATAATCTCACCTGAAAACTTTGGTTTCTCACAAAAGCAGTAAAGTATAGTACTTAAAAGCACACCCTTGAGAGTCAGACCTAAATTGAAACCCCAGCATTGCCATGTAGGAGCTGCATAGCCTTAAGCAAGTCACTTCCTTCTTTGAGCCTCATCTTCCTATACAACAGAGAAAACCAAATGAGATCAACACAAGTCAAAGTGTATAGCAGATGGGCAGATTTTAAATGTTTAAATGAATGTTAGCTATTTTTATTTATGATTCTTGTTAGGTAAGATGTATTACAATGGCACACAACAAGTGCTCAAAAATAATAACCCATTTAAGTTATAATTATTATATAAGATTCCTAGCAAGATATTTAACTCATTTGTAACCTGTTAAAATAGCAGGATTTCATTATTATTATTATTATCAATATTATTTTCAGGAGCCAAGAGAATTCCAAAATCATGGAGGGCAATGGGTTTGGTAGCTCTGGCATACTTAGCTAATAGTTTGGAAGGGAGTGTCATAAACTTCTGAATAGCCATTTTAGAAAATGACATGGTATCAGGCAACATGGGCTAGGTGATCATTGTCACATAATACTGCCCAAGTCACTATGGAGAGCAGGGACAAATGTGGCATAAAGGGGCTAGGTCTGACAGGTCCTATTGGGTGAATAGTTCTGCTCTGGAGCAAGAACATCAAGGAAACTCATATTTATTAGCTTTTTACCATCTTCCAGGCAGTTTTGCACAGGCTCACTCATTCAATCTTCCAGTGACCCTTGAGAGAGGTAACACAATCTCTATTTTCCAAAAAGATTGAATAGTCTTGGAGAAGGTGACCAACTTGTCCAACGTGGCACAGTTAGCTTAGACTTAGACTCCAGGACCACATGACTCCTTTCCATTCTCCAGTGCTGCAGGCGGTGAGGTCACAAGGCCAAGTACAACAAAGGAGATGCTCATGGAAAAGGCAAGCTCATTGGTAAACTTTCTTGTGCCCGCTGGAGATTTTCTGAAGATGATTTCCATATGTGTGTGTCGGATGAGGCAGTTGTAGATTCTCCCTTTCAGGGCACTCTTCCAATTGGTGGGATAATGAAATACCTTAGAAAAACCTTCTCCCCTCCTTCCTGCTGACATTCCTGCCACTCCCAGGATAAGGGACCAGCCTGTGGCCAACAGGAAGGGCTGTGGATTTTTACGATCCTTATCTGTCATAGGCCACAGCAGTGGGATAGACAATACCTCTCTTGTCTTTGTCAATTTTCCTTCTTGTGGAAAAGGCATCTGCACATGTGTCTCCTTTGAATTTAAGATGAATGTCAGAGAGTTAAGAGGAAATCAGCCCAAATGTCAACACTTTATCTGATGATGCAAACTCATTTATTATCTGTGCTCCTCTTACATTAAAAATCAACAGAGAAAGGCAACAAAGAGAGACATGTTCACACAGGCCTTCTCAAATAAAGATCCTGGACTTCCTCTTCCTCTTCTTCTTCACAACTGTATTCAACACATTTGCAAAGCCAGCTAAAAACTAGCTGCTTCTACTTTTTTCTGTGCTACTTATTCATATTTTGGTTTTGGTTTCTTCTCTCCCACCATATTTGAGTTTTTCCTTGTCAGGCCCCTTTTCTCTAGGACAGACTCAACTTCTCCTGGAATCCACATATCCTTGGCTTTACAGAAAACCTACTCCCACTTCCAAGGCCTGAAAGATTTTGAATCCCTCCCAAGAGAGCAAGAACATTATTCCTCCACATCTGCCAGGGGTTAGGCTGTCTCTATTAGCAGGGGATGAGGGATTTCTCCTATTGTAATCAGCAGCCATTAGTTTGGGGAGTCATCATTTGCCTTTCTTTCTTTCAAAGTTCATCTATGAATTTCCAAATAGGAAGATGATGTTTACTAATGAACATTCATTTTCCTGGGGTCAACAACCCTATAAAGCAATTGCCTGGAATTGGGAAGATAAGGGCTAACTCTTCCCATGTTGAATATTCAGGTACAAGACAAGTTTCATTTCTATAACCTACCATCTGCTAAATCCCTCCTCTCCTTCTCTAGTCCTAATGGGTATCCAATGCTGCTCTCACCACTTGGATATCCCACTTCCACATGGCATTGCACCTAGTGAATTCTTTCATTCATTCATTAGACCAATTTTTTTTAGGCATATACCATATACCATAGGCCAGTCTCTATGATAGGAGCTGAGAATTTAAAGAGGAGTAAGATATGATGTCCACTCTCAAAGCAGTCCAGACTAGCTGAAGAGAAAGACATACACAGATTAATTATAAATACTATAATAAAGTAATATAAAAGACTCAGCATAGTTGGATTTTGTTTTTGTTTAGTGAATAAGAAAGTCTCAATGAACAAATTCTCTCTAAGCTATTAACTGATGGTCACTTAAGAATTGTCCTTTCAAGGGTTTGGGTATAATACTTAGAAATATATTTAATGAAGGAGATGAAAGACTTGTACATTGAAAACCATAAAACATTGATAAAAAATTAAAGACACAAATAAATGGAAAGATATGCCATGTTCATGTTAGAAGAATTAATATTGTTAAAATGTCCATGCTATCCAAATTGATCTACAGATTCAATTCAATCCCTATCAATTTCAAATGACATTTTTCACAGAAATATAAAAACTAATCCTGAAATTTGTATGGAACCACAAAGGACCCTGAATAGCCAAAGCAATCTTGAGCAAAAAGAACAAAGCTGGAAGCATCACACCACCTGACTTCAAAATATACTACAAAGCTATAATAATCAAAACAGCATGGTATTGGCATAAAAAGAGACACATAGACCAATGAAATAGAATAGAGAGCCCATAAGTAAACTCACACATTTATAGTCAATTAATTTTTGACAAAGGTGTCAAGAACACACAATGGGGAAAGGAGAGGTTCTTCAATAAATTGTGTTGGGACAACTGGATATCTACATGCAGAAAAATAAAACTAAACCTTCACCTCACATCATATATAAAAATTAACTCAAAATGGATTAAAGGCTTAAATGGAAGACTTGAAACTACTAGAAGAAAACATTGGGGAAAAGTTCCATGACATTGGTTTGAGCAATGACTTTTTGAATATGAACCCAAAAGCATAGGAAACAAAACCAAAAATAGGCAAGTGGGATTACATCAAACTATAAAGCTCTGCATAACCAAGGAAACAATTAACAGCATGAAGAGACAACCTACAGAACAAGAGAAAATATTTGCAAACCATACATCAACATTCAAAATATATAAAGAACTTTAACAACCCAATAGCAAGAAAACAAATAACCTGATTTAAAAATGGGCAAAGGATCTGAATAGATGTTTCTCAAAAGAAGTTGTACAAATGACCAACAGGTATATGAAAAAATGCTCAAAATCACTAATCATCAAAGAAATTAAAACACCTGTTAAAATGGCTATTAAAAAAGATGAGAGATAAATGTTAGAGAGGGTGTAAAGAAAAGGGAACCCTTGAACACCATTGATAGGAATGTATAGTCATTATGGAAAATAGTATGAAAGTTTCCAAAAAAACTAAAAATAGAACTACCATTTGATCCAGGAATCCCACTACTGGGTTTATATTCAAAGGATATGAAATCAGTCTATAGAAGAAATATCTGCACTCCCATGGTCATTGTAGCATTATTCATAATAGCTAAGATATGGAATCAACTTGAGTGTCCTTCAATGGATGAATGAATAAAGAAATAAGATATATATACACAATGGAATACTATTCAGCCTTATAAAAGAGGGCAATCCTGCCAATTACTATAACATAGATGAACCTAGAGGACATTACATAAAGTGAAATAAGCTAGGCACAGAAAGACAAATACATTATCTCACTCATATGTGGAATCTAAAAACTAAACTCATAAAAGTAGAGAGTATAATGGTGGTTACCAGGGGTTGGGGATGGAGAAGAATTGGGAAGATTTTGGCCAAAGGATATATAATTTCAGTCAAACAGGAGGAATAAGTTCAAGAGATCTATTTTACAACATGGTGACTATAGTTAATAACAATGTATTATACTTTCAAAAGTTGCTAAGAAAGTAGACATAGCTATTCCATAATGTATTAATTATATATATTTCAAAACAACATATTATATATGATTAATGTAATATATATAATTTTTATGTCGATTAAAATACATTTTAAAAAGGATTAGGGGCATAATCCATGCTAATTCTCCTGAATTCACCCAGGTGTTTTATTTCATGGTTATCTAGCATTTCTGGAAATAATTAAAATATAGAAATGGTCTTGTTAGAAATTTGATATCAAGAAAATTAATTAACAAAACACTCGGTTATTGATACATCAAGAAACTAGTAGGTAGACTGCATGTCTGTTGAGAATTTCTATGTAACTTCAGTTTTTACAGAATTCTCATTACACTTGCAACCACTGACCCTTTACTTCTTTTACTGAGTGGAGATTCGGTGTGTTGGTGTCCAGTTGTTTCTATGTTCAATCTTTAAGACTGTTTCTGGGATGCTATAAAAATTTTTATTATCTCTTCCGTAATCACAGGATTCTTCTTTCAGGAAAACACAACATTATCTTGTGGGTCAGGGGTTTATTTCACAGATGCTCTTTATATCACATTCCATTCTCTAATATAAAAATTAATCCCTGATTCTCAGCAAAGATGATTTTCTCTTCTATCTGGTTTGTGCTATTTAACTAACATGTCGTAAGCATAGTACATGCCGAGCACTGCACTAAATGTCTCTCTGTGGAATATTTCATGTACTCCGCCCTTTGCTTTTGTGATGTAGGTTTTAGTATCCTAATTTTTCACCTGGAGAAACTGAGAACTGCAAGGATGGCATCTCTTGCCTGAGTTTCACAAATAGAAAGTGGCAGAGCTGGAATAGGCACCCAGGTCTGCTGACTCCTGTGCTACTCCACCCTGGTACCCCCTATAACCAACCTAGTGCTAACTTTTCAGTTTCCCCAGAAACATCACAGACAGACCTAGAGCTTCTCTCCTCGTGCAATATCCAATTTCCAGCACTGAGTCGTGGCACCTCCAGCTCCGATTAAATCATTAGTTAGGACAGTACACGCGGGAAGAGTTTTCTTGGAAGAATTCAAGACACACTCGCTCTGTTTTGCTTTATTTGAAAATGACTTTTTCTAGTAGTTGGCTTTCAAGTAGCACACTGGACTTATAACTTCTTGAGCTCAGAGATGCTCTCCTGAGGACATGTTCTTTATTTTAATTGAAGTCTTCATCATTGGCTGGCTTCCAAGTGGTCTACCAGATGTCTTTTTCTTTGCTAGAGCTGAAGTAGATTATGATGTTCCAGTTCATTTTTCCAATTTGCTGTTCTGTGCTGGCAGCCTCATTTCTTTAGCAAACCATACTTGAAAGGCCAAACGCATGGAGTAGGCGGCAACAAGTGAGCCTTCAGAATATGTTTTCTTAGGTACTCTTGGGTAAGCCGCACATGCACACAGACACACACACTTTCTCACTCTCCACTTTGAGAGTTAGACCTGGATTTTCCTAAATTTTCACATACATGTAACTTTCTCAGTATATGTAGTCCCCAAATTGATCTTAAAGGCACTAAGTAATCCCCCAACAAGGACCTTAAGAAGTGTCCTTTTTCAGAAAGCTTTCATTCTCTGCTTGTATACGTGCAGAAAAGTACCACTGCCTCTCCCTATTCTTTTCCTTAGTCCTATTTTTTCAGCCCTGAAATGCTTCAAACCTTGAAAGAAATTGTAGCTAGAGTATGTGTAGGAACAGGAAAGTGTCTACTCTTCAAAGCAAATATAGAATTAATTCTCACTCATGACTGTATCCACAGCATCTAGAAGAGTTTCTGGTGTTTAGTAGTGGCTTAAAAAATTATTTATTGAATCAACTAACTCATAGTCAGGCATCAGTTCATTGGCTAAAGCAACGTGAGGAATTCAGTCATTTTTTTATTTTTCACACCGACTTTTAGAGCCTACGTGACCTTTACCCCCAACTTAAGTGGCACATGATGAGGGGTTTCATTTTACTTTCCTGTTCCATCGAGGAGCAAACCAATTAAACATATAATAAAACAGATGGGAATTTTGATTTTATAGGAATCTGGGAGGGTCTGAGGGCCTCCTGGGACCTGTCATTGGAGTGAGGACTGGAAATCTCCCTCTCTTAGCCAAGTTTTGTTAGCCTCAGGTGATGGTGTTAACACAGTGTTAGGCTGCCTTTTCAACAAAATACAAACAAAACCAAACAGAAGAAAAACAATCAAACCAACCCCCCACTGCCCACTGGCTGACTGAAGCAGCAGGATTGTTGTGTCGAGGAAGGGGCCGGAACAGGAGGAGGTGGCAGTTTCCTAACAAACTGTATTGTTTGAACAGTTTTATTTAGTGTGAAAAAAAAAAGGGCCCTCATACTGAAGATTTATTTGGAAGTTCTGGGCAGATTAACTTTGGGTAAGAGTCAGAACTAAAAACTTTATTGGGAATGCTACGTACACTCCAAAGACCAACAAGAGAATTTAAGTTAGATGTGATTAGTATGAAGAAAGTTACATTTATTGTACTCTTATGTATAATTGATCACATGAAAGGCCTTTTGTAACTATAAAAGAGACAGCCCATTAAATTGTTTTACCCTGAGGATTATACAAATTTGCAGATATCGGATTGGATCACCAGCCTATTGGTTTCATAGCAATCGTAAATCATTAAGATGCGTATTTTTATTCATATATCTTTCTTGTTATTTATTATTAACCAAATAGCTCCTCCCAGTTTTAGCTTTATTTCCAAACATCTGAACCAATCATTCTGCCTCTTTGCTACCAGCAAATGATTGAATTGGTTGCTAGTACTCTATAGGTCACCTTTGAAGAAGCTTAAAACAGAAAAAAAAAATATTTAGCAAGAACATAGCTGTGTTACTTAGTCATGAACAGAGTCTATAGAAGAAGTCAGAGGCCATCTTATCTCTTGATTTGAGTAGAGAGGCCATGACATCTTTGGCATTGTTTTGTGCAGATTAGTTGAGCTCATTTTCAACCCTTCCATTATCCAGATAAGAATGTGCTCAGAGAGTTAAAGGTTAAGTTATGAATATTACCTGGCACATATGGGACAAGCAAATCGGCTCCTATGTTTATACTAGAAAAGGCTGTTGAGGTTGGTTGCCATTCCTTACTTAGTTCAGATAGCCCAGAGAAAAATATAAGCTTGAACTCTTCCTATACATGTTTTAGGAGGATACAGCTGCAGATCACAGCCTCTATCACAGAATGACCAAACCCAATTTGTCATTGTCTGTTCCTTTGATTTGCCATTTTCATTTGGAGAAATACACCTGGCAGATCTCAATCATTAGAACCAGGGTTAGTTGGAATCAGATGGTTGTGTTGACATGTAGAACTTCTCACATTTCTTCCAGACCCATAATTATTACAGTATTCAGCCTTGTGTTTTTCAGGCACTGCAGAAACTTTGGGATGTGCCTGCTGCCAAGGACACCACCACTATCTGCCATTCCCTTAGTCCCCAAGGCAATCCATGCTCTATGCTGATTTTTGCTTTGCCCCAGATCAATTCCACTTAGAATTTTAACTGGAGAGGTGAGAAGGTGTGTGTGCATCTATAAATCTAGGGTTCTGTCAGCCTAGTGCAATTTGGTTGAGAGAGAGAGAGAGAGATTGTGCTAAATAAATGGTATTCAGTTTAAATGAAGTCTCTCAATTTGTATTAAACATTTTTTTAAACAATCAGGATATTAAAGCTAGAAAGAAGTTAATGAGCCTATGGAGAAAGAAACTTCTAAAGATCATTTTGTGCTTGGGATGGTAATTGCTTTATGACATTTTGATGTCATTACAACATGAAATTAGGAGGGCAAAATGTTTCCAGAGTGTTTCTTCGGATACCCTGTTAGGAAGCTTTTAAAAGGCAAGATTATGCTGGCAAAATGATTTCAGTGTGTGCCTTTGGATACCTGCTTAGCAGAACGTCATGAACTAAAGCTACAGTGCAAAATGATTCCAATGTGTCTCTGAGAAAGCACCCTCTTCACTGCTGTTATGTCCAAATTGCAGTGGAAGATTAAACTTGCAAACAAGAATGTAGGGGGAAAATCGGTGGAGATTCGTCTCAATTATGATGTCAAAATGAAATCAGAAAATTATAAGCACCAGAACTGAACCCCTCCCCAGCCCCCTGAACCAAGCACTGTGTGAGCGGTGATGTTCACAAGATGCTGCGACTTTCTACTTTTTCTTACCATGGTAACAGTGAAATCCTTATTAAAGGGCCAATGCAGTTTTACGTATTAAGAGTTGCAAAACAGTATGTCTTGTGGTAAGGAGGAAAGCCAATCTACAGCTGAAATTCTAAATCTACATGAATACGAGAAAAATTCCTTTCCTTTAGAAATTTGAAAATTCCATAATTAAAACCTCAAGAAGAAATATCGAAATGCTCTTTTGCTATTGCACCCAGAAATTATAAATAATAGTCTACAATGGATGCTGCCTTTAAAAAAAGAAATCTCTGAAACATACCCAAAAATTGCATCCAGGCACACACCAATATCCTAAGTCTCTCTCACGGTCTTTCCTCTTTTCCCCCAGATGTTGCCTCCTGCTGTGCAGTCTTCACATCCAAAGAGGCTCTAAGAAGCAAAACATCTGGGATGCTCCATTACAGGAGTTAGTGCTCAGAGGAAGAGGGTTAAAATAACTAATGTTCCTTTCTGTCAGTCCATAAAACCATGCTTACTTTTCAGATGTTTGCCATAAGCCCAGTGTTTTGTAAAATGCAGCATGTTTTAAAAGTCTCTTGGCCTGTATTTCTCATGCTTATCAATGGGGTTCATTTGAACTCTCCGTTAAGTTGCGTTTGTACATTTGCATGAGCAGATATGTACGTGACATATCCGTGTGTATGGGCTCTGTGATAGGGGCTGTAAACATAGTTGCTATGGTAAGAAAACGTGAAACTCGATTAGCCTGTTCTCAGAAATAAAGGAATAAGAAATTGGTTGAGATTAATATCTCCCATCACAAACACAGTGGGAGAGTTGGTTCGCATCGGCCCCTGACAGCAGAGTGCCAATGGAACCATTAGGCACCATGCCACCTCCTCTTCTCATGGTGCCTCATGCATTTTTCCCAAACCCTCCCTTCCTGCCACAATTATGTGATAAGGTATGGAATCTATATCCCCGAACAAAAGAGAAATGACCTACAGATAGGTTTAGTGGGCCCACGGTCTTTCTACACACAAGCCACGGGGGACAAGGAGACCCGAATATATTTTCTATCTTGCACCTACCTCAACATCCCTGATTTTACCCAATTCTGTTTTGTTTTCAAACAAAATAATCATGGTTTTAGATTAGTTGAACATGGAATCGGAATAAAGAACGTGAAGGAGCCCTATTCAATTTCAATTCAGTTACATAATTTGATACATTTCTTAGGCCTATCAATAGCTGCTTGGAACTTCACTTCTACTTGGGGGAAAATGCCCCTGTCAGGATAGATGTACGAGGTTTCGTTGACTGCATAAACCCCTGCAACTTTGCTCAATGATGCCATCAAAGCTCTCAAAGAAGTTTGAGTTTCAGTTATTTGCTATTTATGTATTTTGTAAGCTCCTCAGAGAAAGTGGTGCTGTAACCACTCAGTATTATTATTAAGGTTATTATATGCATATGCACTGCCACTTATTTTTGAAGAGTAAATATTTGTGCTAATTATATCAGTGTCATCCACTGTGCTAATTATATCAATATCAACATGTTGATATTAATATAATTAATTAGCACAAAGATTTACTCTTCAAAAATACATGGTGGTGTCTCTGATTCATTTGCCGTGAGGGGAGCGTGAGTGAAGTACAGTTCTATAGCACTATATTTAGGCTCTGATATGCAATCAGCTTTAATAATTACCTAATACTGTAGGTGGCCTTAGACAAGTAAAATGGTTTTTTCCAGGTTTCCTGGGAATTGGATGCTAAGATGAAAAGCATATGCGTAGCTTTCTTCCAACACTCTACTTGGTGATTAACCAACTATCCGAGTACAAAGCTGCTTCTAATTAACCCTGCAGACCCCAATATAAAGGTAGGTGGAATGAATTAAAGTGTTAAAAAATAAAGAGAAAGTAATTCTCCTGAATTAACTGTTATTATTAAACAATATTTGGCTTGTTACATTTTAATTGGAAAAACTACCCAGCAATCAGAGTCAGAAAGGAGAAGAAAAAACCATCTGAGTCATAAACAACCAGAACAGTGAGCAGAATTGAATTTCAGGCTACTCATTATGTAATCAGTTCCTGGTAATTGTATTAATGACAATGACATTATAATAGTAGTTTACATTTTACTGTTTTTACTCTGTATCAGATATAGTGCGAAGTGCTTTTTATGTATTGTTTTATTTAATGCTCACAACTCTATAAAGCATGATTTTAGTTCTTGTTTCATAGATGAGGAAACAGAAGTTCAAGAATAACATGTGCCCCAGCCACACAGCTGGTGCATGAGAGGGCCCGGACTGGCACCCAGGTCTGAGCCCTGGCACGCTCTGCGACCTTCCCAATGGATGTGCCCAGGTTCCCCAGGAAGAGGTGGCCCAGGAACACTCGAGAGGTGGCTCCCTCCACTTGCTTCATTAGAGCAGGAAAGGAAAGTGACTCAAGGATACTTCCCTCCAAGAAGGTTATATAGGGGCTGCCGAGAAGGAAGCATCAAACCCAACCATGCCTTCACCAGGAAGGTAGCAAAAGTAAGATTTACTCACAACCAATTCTACGTCTCCTTAATTCATAAGTTGACACATGCAAAGCATTTTTTTGGAAACTGATAGTAGGAGGTAATGAAAATGCCATAGTTCCCAAATCTTATTCACAAGTTGCTGATGTTATGACAATTTAGAAAAATAGATTTTTAGAGTCAGATCTTTGAGATACCTTAGTCCTGACACAAACAGGGAAAGTTGAAACCCAGAGTCTGGTAACAGGCTAAGGCTGAATATTCCAGAAGGAGCAAAGAAAAGGAGCTGGAGCCTTGGGATCCCTTGTGTGTGTTCTTTCTGTTGTGCCACGGGGCCTCTACTTTCCATCCTCTGCAAGGTTAGCCCGATGGTGTTAAAGTCTCCCCAGATTTATGAGTAAACCTCAGAAATGCTCTTATGGTCTTGAATCAAATAATGAAATTAAAGAAATTAAGAATTCCAAAGGCCAGGCATGGTGGCTCACACCTGTAATCCCAACACTTTAGGAGGCCAAGACAGGAGGATCACTTGAGACCAGGAGTTCAAGACCAACCTGGGCAATATAGTGAAACCCCATCTCTACAAAAAAATTTTTAAAAATTAGCCAGGTGTGGTGGCACATGCTGGGAGGGTGTGGTGGGAGGAAGACTTGGGCTGTGACTGCAGTGAGCCGTGATTGTGCCACTGCACTCCAGCCTGGGCAACAGAGCAAGACCCTGTCTCTTAATAAAAAATTTGAAGAACCACTACTATTATCATTTATGCATCTGTTTTACCATCATTTTCCAAGTCTCTGAAGGGTCCATCTATTACTTTAGAAATCTCCCTAAGTGAACAAAGAGGAAACACACATGGTTCTATGTAAACAGGTTTCCACCTTTGTTCGTGATGTCACTTTTCCTTTTTCTCATTTTTGAGTATTGCCTATTGCCACTTCAGCCAACTCTGAGGAGAGTCAGAGAGACAGTAGAGACACCAGAGACAGGAGAGAGGATCCCACCCAGCAGTCGCATTCTACTTTCCCAGAACGGCTCGTCTGCAGCCTTTCATTGTTTTCCCACGCCTGTAGTAAAGCTTTGGCACTGGATGCCTTTAAATGTAGGTAATGTCCCTTCTCTAGAAATTTGTTTTCTGGTTTTTTTTGTTTTCGAGACAGAGTCTTGCTCCATCCTGGCTAGGGTACGGCGTTGTCATCATAACTCACTGCAGCCTCCAACTCCTGGGCTCAAACAGTCCTCCTGCCTCCACCTCCCGAGTAGCTGGGACTACAGGGGCTCGCCACTATGCCCTGTAGTACAGCTAATTTTTCTATTTGTAGTAGAGACAGGTTGCTTCACTCTTGCTCAGGCTGGTCTTGAACTCCTGGCCTCCACCTTCTCTGGAAATTTAACAGCTTCTACCTCACTGTGACACAATTCCTTTCCTCTCGCATGGCCCAATCTCAGAGTGGCTTTAGATTCCTCCTCTCGGAGCCCAGCACTTGACATTTCACGTTGTAATCATCCTCCCTCCCACTGTTCCCTCCTCCTCTGCCAGAGCCTTCTTTGCCACCGGCCCCGGGTTTCCCACCAGAAAACAACCCTGTTGGGCCTGACTCCATCGCCCTCCGCCCCTTCTTACTTTTCCTAATTTCCTTACGTATGCCTTCCTATGTTTAGAGGACACTGCCTTCAAAGAGGCGCTCATAAGTATTATAACACATTTAATATGTGTTTTTATTTCTGTCCCCGTGGCGTTAACAGCATTCGTGGTCATCCTCCAAGTCAGCACTTAAAAAGTGCTTTTCATCTTCAAAGAACCCCAGGATTAGGTGAGGCCCCTGAGGTGGGCTTGTCTGTGAGGCTCCTCTGGTCAGGTAGCTAAATGCATTAATTAAGCTACACATGCTTTGTTTCAGGAGAGGGTCACTGGCAGATTTATCACTTCCTTTGATTCACATTGACCAGGTTTTTTCCTTCTTCTTTCTTCAAAAGCTAGAGTCCACCACACACCTTTTTTGGGGGATGACTTCAAAGACAAATATTCTTCTGGTGGAAAAACTCCGTTTCATGCCTCAGACTCCTACGATGTTCTTTGGCGCATCCTAGAGGGAAGCCATTCAGAGCCTTCGTAGACCCAACCTTTGCCTGTCCTTTCCACGTTTCTTGTCACCGAGTTTGTCTGGAACAAATTCAGCTCTTCCTCTGCCCTGTTTCTGTGGAAAGTCTCACACACACCCTTTCTCCTTCTGCTTGTCCACCTTCTTCTTGCAGCAGTTCTGCTTCTTCTGTTTGGGGTCTGGGGTTAGCAGAATGCCCTTTGGAGAGCAGCCCCGGTGCCCAGAACCTTCCGTGACTCGGCACTACCCGACCAGTCTTCCCCACGTCTCCTCGGTCTCAGCCTTGTGCCTGAGTGTCCCTCTCCCTCCTTCCCATTTCTCCTCTTTTCCTTTCTCTTTTTCCTTATGTTCCTTCCTCTCTGCCCTCTTCCTTCCTCCTCTTTTCCCTTC
This sequence comes from Cheirogaleus medius, assembly GCA_008086735.1. Classification (NCBI taxonomy): domain Eukaryota; kingdom Metazoa; phylum Chordata; class Mammalia; order Primates; family Cheirogaleidae; genus Cheirogaleus; species Cheirogaleus medius. The sequence goes on along the minus strand of VBSM01003157.1, from coordinate 13,751,498 downwards.
CTTTCTCTCTTCCTTTGTTCCCTCCTTTCCTTCTGAACGTGGGGCTCTTGGAGGTTCAGTTACTTTTCCACAGCCAGAAAACGGTCAGACCAGCATTTGAACACCAAACTGAGACTCAAAGTCTTTCCTTTTTTTCAATTTTGAAAGGAACTGATACGTTAATTTATTACAAGGCTCGAATCATGGATAAACAGTCAAACATGCTATACGTTTCCAGAGAAAACCACAGCTCCTTCCCGGCCCCGTTTCCCTCATACATAAAGCAGAGGGGTTTGTTCAAGCTCATAGGATCTTCCAGTTTAATTTAAACTTGCAGAATGTGAGCCTCAGTGTCCTCATTTTAATATAAGGATAATAATGACCTCCTAAGTTTGGGGTGATAATTAAATTAGAGGACATACGTATGGCCCAGCAAGGTTGTCTCACACATAGCAGAAAGATAGTGAGAGGTAGTTGCTATGTAAGTACTGCAAAACTATTAATATTAGAGCCAGGCACTGTGATAGGTACTTAACCCTTCAATTCTTTATAAGACCAGCGAGAGAGAAGGGGCTACCCACAGCTTTATTTATATTCTAATAACTAATATCTCTGAATTCCCTGAAATATTCTTACAAGATGCCATTCAGCATAAGTAGCTGAAGGCAAAGGGGACATTTTGGGGCTAGAATCTTCCCACGTCTCACAAGGAATGCTCCTAGGCAGTTACCAAAGGGACCCTGCTCATGACATCCTTCCCTGAAAAAAACATTCAAGGTTGGACCTTTTCCACAAATAGGACCAGGAAAATTCCCATGGTGCCGAGGCACTTGTTTCCAGAGGGTTAGTGGGTCAATTACTGCTCCCTTTTCCCGGTGGAAAAGTGCAAGCTATCCCACAGGCCACAGGGCCAAAGAGAGTTGATGTGGTGTGTGGGAAAGAGCAGGATTAGATGGGGAGACCTGGGTTCTCCTCCCAGCTCTGCACCATCCTGGGAAAATCACTCCGCCTGCCTCATTGCATGCACCACTCACAGGCTCATTGTGCTCCAAAATCACCTGGGGAATTTAAAAAAAATAAATAAATAACCAATGTCTAGGCCCCTCCCTAGAATTTCTGACTCAATTACTCTGGAGTGGCGCTCAAGCATCAGTATTTTTAAAGAGCTTGCCAGGTGATTCTAAATGCAGGCAGAGTTGAAACCATTTGGTTAGACGATTATTCCATAATCTTCCAGGTTAATCTAAATCCTATGTTATTCCCTAAACGTAGGATTGAAAACTAAACCTGAGCTCAGATACTGTGTTGCAATGGATCATTCTTTTCCATAAGCCACTTGCCAACTTTTCTTCTTTGGCAGAGAATTGGTATTGATTTGTGTATCTGACACATCATTACCGTGGGCCTACTATGTGCAAGGTGCTTGAAGATGCCAACAAACAGCTTGATTCACATGGGCTCAATTGCTTTGAAGAGCAAAAGTCTCTCTTCCTCAAATTCACTTCGTCCTCTGGGAAATGGTCAGAAGCTCAGAGCACTTTTCCATCTGGAGAAGTCCATGGGGAGAATGCCTTTGCTGTTGCAGCAGATGAGGAATTTGGCTGCCCTCCCTCTGCTGATGAATGTCCAGGAACTGGGCGAGAATCACCCTTTTTGGTACCCCCAGCTTGATCCTTTCTAAGCCAAGAGTCACCCCACAGGTCCAGAAGTGTTGGGAGCTGTAATCACAGGATGAAGGCAAAGTTAGGCATTTGCTTTGGTGTTGACTCCAGAGGAAGGAAAACTCACACTTAGGAGCTGAAAAGATTTGCATCTAAATAAGAGATAATGTTGCATTTTTCAGAGATGTTTAAACTAATTCCTCCTAAATCCAAATATTTATTCATAGCCCACCTCTTTCCAGAAAAGATTTAAGGCGAAGGATCAAGATTTGGCTAGACACCAAAGCAGATAGCCTTCAGACAGAGTCCAGGTTGATGAGCCACTGCCCATAACTTTCTAGAATAGCAGCCCTCCTGTTTCCATCTGTTAAAAGTCTGTGGACCTTCTAGACTCTGCTCATGGTGCTAATCTTCCCTCCAGGGGCTCTCTTACTCTCTCTCCCTGCCCCTCCCGTCTCCAAGCAGCCAGGCATTTCTGAGGGCCATTGAGCACCGTGGAGGGAGAACTACTTATATTCTGGGAACCAGGAAGAGGAGGGTGTGATAAAATGAGAAACACAGACATAGGATGCAGAATCAACGAGGAGGGGTGGCCTCAGAAAACCTAGTCCTTGTACCCCAGGGGAAACAGATTGATGTTTGCAAACCAACTTTCATGGATGGTAAGACATTTCAAACATTATTTTGACATGAAAACAAATACAGATAGATTATTAAGTAAAATGTAGACATCACAGAAATTATTAAGACAGATGAATTTCAATACATCAAGTACACTTCTTGCTTGCAGGAGATCACTTCCTGCCCTGTCTCCAGACCCCTCTCCACCGTGCTCTGCTGTGAGGAATATTCCATTGATGTTGGAGAGCAATGGACAAGTCTACATACCTCATTTTGCACATGAGGAATCTGCAATCTAGAGTTTTGTGACTTGTCCAAACACACATGGCCAGTCTAACGGCACAACTGGGGCCAGAATGTGCATCTCTGTCATGTACTCGTGTGCTCTGCCAGGGGTATAGGGGAACATCACCAGGGAAAGCTGAGGGGAAAGTACTTTTCACCATGACCTTGAACAGGAGCGCTGGATTTGGAATCAGCGAATGTATGCTTGAGCCCAGCTCTGTGACCTAGAAGCTCTGTGGCCTTGAGGGTGTCCCTTTACCCTTGCAGGCCTCAGCACTGGCCTCTGTGATATCACTTCTAAAAGTGTCCAGTCTAGTGCTGATCTGAATAGCGAAGTCAATACTGACTTGACTTGCTTGTGGCTGGCAGAGTGTGGGAGATTCTAGCATCATCAACCTTTTTGTGCATGTTGGTCCTATTTCACTAACTGGATGAATCACTCCCTAAAAACAAAATCCATGGCTTGCACTCTTTTGAATCCTCAATAGCACTAATGAATAGTCCACGAATAAACTCTTGGCTTTGCTGGCTCTTGAGGGGAAGTGCAATGAAGAGTCACAAGGAAGTCACCCTTGTCCATTCAGTCCATAACACAGGAATATCTCAATCCTGGTACACTAAACCATTTTTGCTAAATGGTTTTTTGGAAGCATTTATCTGGATAAAGAATGAGGGAGGTGGCTAAAACTTAAGACATTTTAAGAAAACGATGTTTTGTCTTCAAAAGTCTAGGTAATTTTTAGGAAAACTCTCCCAAAATATTTTCCATGCTAAGTAATGTCGAATTTCATTTTAGGTATACACATATATACTTTTACTTAGAAAAAGAAAATGCCATCTCCAACCATAAGCAAATATGTAATGTCTTTCATTGAGTTTTTCTGAAGTCCCAGGAAAATTCTTCTGAAAAAGACTTAAAATAATCAATAATGCTTCTGTTGTAAATCTGATCCAAATCTTGTTACTATGTTTTCCCACTGACGTTGTTCTGTTCTACGGAAATCCTTCCTATAGCGCTCAGTAGCTCTTTTTCCCCTTCCCTCTTGGGGGGGATCAGGAATAAAATTGTTCATCTAGCATTTGGCACAGTCTTCCTACAAAAGATTGAAGGAGGTAGGGGCTTGCCAAATGTATTCCTTTCAAGTAGTAGAAATGTTTCACTTTGTATTCCTGCTCATTTGCCTCAAGGTCACTGGCATGGAGGGTTTCATTGGAAGCAATGGCTTTAAGTGTGGGAGAAAGTGCATCGCATGCTGCTTTGGGCCCCTCCTCTGTCACCCTGAGATTTTGAGCTCATTGCATTCAGTCACGTGTGACATCTGCACATCTTTCACTTGGCCCGGCCAGTTCTGAGCGGATCTCACCATCTTTTGAGTTGAGAAGAAAAGACCTCCACGGTTTCTTGATGCTGTGCCCTCTGGGGCTCTCAAGCTCCTCTGTGTCCCGACAGAATGTTCCGTGACTGCAGAAGGTTCCTATTCGCCCCTTCCCTCCCTATGTCTGCCAAGATTCCCGGTTCTTTACCTGCTACACACAAGCTTTACATGCAGGAAAGAAATGAACCACCCTCTCGGCGAGGACCAGCGTGCCATGCTAACTGTCGCCCCCACAGTCAGAAAACGCAGCCAGGCTAAGGAACGTCTACGGAAAGAGGCTGAGTCAGCTGAAGGGGCTTCCAGCCAATGTCACACGAAGGGGAGTTTTATGACAATGACTCCTGGCAGCTAAAAAACAGACTGAGCTTGTGAGTTCACTGCACCAATGCTAAACTTCGGGCAAGAGAGTCATAGCTTTGGGCCTTCATGGCTGCCTTGAAAATGCCGTGAACTGAGGAGAAGGCGCTCGGGCAGCGCGGAGCAGCAGGTCAGCTAATTAGCGGTGTAGACCATCCCCAGATCATTTCTGCCCGGTGTTGGAGTGTCCTACCGCATTCTCCGTGGAACGCGTCCAGGATTCTGGGAATCCACCATGTTTTAGACTAAATAACAAACTAAGGTTTGGAATAACTAGGAGAGACTAGAGTGCTGGCCACCTTTCCTATCCTGTCTCCCCATTCGGAATGTCCCCTTGCTTCCCTTCCCTTTCACAGCACTAACCTAGTGCCTTGTCTTTGACAGGGTCACGGCTCCTGGAGGTAGAGCGCCTACTAGGACTCTTAGCTTAAAAGGTCTTCCTTTCCATTCACCTTCTGAGTCAAGTTAACGAGGGTTTCATTAACCTCAGAAAATGGGTTAATTAAATTTGGTTAATTAGATTTGGTAAAAACGAGTAAATTAAAATGATTTTCCCAGAAGTTCTTCCTGACTATACCAGATCTTAGAAGTAGAAGCCAATGACTGTGAGTCTCCAAACAGTTATAAAATGGGATTTCCACTGAGACAGACACAGATCCTAAAGGAGACTCGGTCATCTGTGCAAGCAGGCACTTGAGGACTAAGGGATCCAAACAAACGACCTAACTGTCTCTGGGCCTGTAGGCTTTGCTCCCAGGGCAGCCCTTTGAAAATGTACCCTGATATGTCTTTTATCACGTCACTTACAGGGTTGTTAATCTGGAATGAGAATCTGTCTCAAAACAGGGCAGCTCCCAAATGTTACCTTAGCTAAGAGTTCACACAATTGCTCAGCAAGAGGCTTGCTTACTCCCCCAGACCTGCCCAATCTTCTCAGAATAGACTGCTGCTGCTGCGTGCCAAGTTGAAGCTCACTTTTTAAGCAACACTAATTGGAAGTGAACATCTTATAAATAATCCATGCCCACAATCTTTGACATGCATATACATTCAGCAAACCAAGCCCAACAGATTACATTCAGAGAGGTTCAATAAGAAGGCCGGTGACATCTGTGACCTATCACTGCCCAAACAGACAAAGGGGTGCAGATGCATGCTGGGACAGTATTCTCCTTACCTCCTTCAATTATAGTTTTTTTCCTGGTTAGGTTGTGTTCCAATAAGATATGTAGAATTCACGTGTAGGTTTCTTTCTTTCCCTCCCTCCCTCCCTCCCTTCCTTCTTTCCTTCCTTCCTTGCTTTTTTGTTTTTTCATTCTTTCTTCCCTTTCTTTATTTTTCTTTCTCTCTGGAAAAAGTGAATAGGATGAGGAAAAAAAAAAAAAGAACTTGGCTTTCATGTGTTTTGGGGGTCCAAAGTGGGTCTGAGTAATTGGAACCAATTAACTTAAGTGAAAATTTCTGAAGCTGTATTTCATTTGAGTGTTTGGCATTTTCAGGAGAAGGCTGTAATTATGTTCCCTGGAAAAATAATAGGTGGTTTGGAGCCGTACAGATGTACAGTACCCCTGAAAATAGGTGCATTTGCTGAGAGTGATAGGAAATGCGGTGATTCTTAGGACCCATTCCCCAAATTCCTTTTATACTTATTTTGTCTCTTGCATCTGTTCTTTCCAAACCACAAGAGCTTAGCACAGTTCTGCAGTGCTGTTCAGGGAGTGAGGTGGGGGAGATGGAGCTGAATTTTCCATATTCATGCCCTCAAATAGACCCTCAGAGGTCCCCTGTGGGAGGGAAAGAGAAACTCAAGCCCAGTACAATAACATACGCTTCTGGGGTCTCCATGCTCCTCAAATCTATTTTTAAAAGCATGCTTTAGTAAATTATATATAACATATAGCACATCATGAATGTATGTGTACAAAATGATGAAATGGAATCACTTCGGGTGGTGAATGTCATTCAGGGCTTTCCTTCAGCCAAGTTCATATCCGGGGGGAGCCACACAGCCTCGCCTCGGGAGATAGGGCCCCTCTGGTTGTGGGTCGCTGCTGCCTGTCTCCCCATGGGTGTTTATGCAGAGCCGTGGCATGGACCGCTGGGTGCCTGAGACCACCATGTGAGTCTAACAGATGCTTCCTCAACATCTGCATTCCTCAGTCTGCATTCCTCGGCATCGAGGAGCCAGGAGCATGTAGAAACCACCTTTGCCAGCCTGCTCTACCCCCATCATCTCCGTGAAGGCATGAGTCTGATTCCTTCACTCCTAGGCTGGCTTGATGGGAGCAATGGGCGAGACAGGTTAAAATGGAATTTTCCAAAGTCACACTGGAGTTTAGAACAAAATAAAACAAAAAACACAACACAAAAAGGTGTTAGATGTGATGCCTGGCTCCCCAGTACCCGACAGAAAAGAAAGTGCGTGCCTCTCCCAGGTCACTGCACTTACCACATCTTCCTGAAGGTCTGGCAACTTTGCCTGCACAACCTCCCTTTGCACAGGGCTACCAACCCTAGAAGAGCCCTCGGGTATTTGAGGGCAATTATATTGAATGGAGTTACAGAGTTTCATTCATTCAATTCTCCTTAGCCAGTCCACAGTGGCAACTCAAGTCCACTGCGGCTCACCCAAGTGAGGGGAACAGAAATAAGGGAGTCAAGTCAGATTTTCGTGCTTGGACATTTGCAGGAAACTGACTGCAGAGGCTACCCAAAACTGAAGTCTACAATGACTAGCTGGTGGGTTAGGAAAGAGTCTTTAAAGCCTCTCAAAACCCAGAAATCTCCTAAACAGAACCTAAATTGAAAAATCAGCCTAAAGTAATAGACATGTTGGAGAGGAAGGAGGCATTTCTGTCCTTCCTTCTTGCACAAATCAGGTGACTGGGCTCACCCAAAGTGTACAGGGTGGTGGCACCATTCCTGGTACACATAGCCAGAAACCACACAAGTTATGCTTAACTAGCCACGAGGCATGGAAATAAATCAGAGAAATCAAGTAGGCAGTAATATTGAACTCAACAAGGCTGTGGACTTTTGTCTGCAAACCTCTGGATAACAAAATACCATCAGGCAGGATCACAAATTAAAAGAAAATGTATGCATTCTGCAACCAAATGAAATACTCTGGCGAAGTTCCAGAGCATTCTCTTCAATTCTTCTTTTTTGAAGGAGAGGGGCCTAAATTTCATTAGCTAAAATCTTTTAAAGCATCATTTAAATTCAGCTTTTGGAAATGAAGAATTTGCCTTTTAATGACAAATCTGCATTTCATCATCAAGATGGAACATGACATCCTTGGCTTAGTGATTCTCCTGAGAAGCAAGCCCTTGTTGGTACAGTGTGCTTAGAATAGAGACAACGAGTACAGCAAATTTATTTCCAGCACAAGAGAGTGGATGCATATAAACACATGAACCTAGAGCCCTGAACAATGTAGCTTCTATTCCAAGTGGTTCAAATCCCCTTTAACAAAACTTTTGAAGTAATTCCATTGTTCTATTGTTTTCCGTCACCATTCTAAAAATAGGACAAGTCACAAATATAAGAAATATTTCGGAACGACTAAAAAAATATTATTAACATTTTTGACAATGTAGGCCCAATATGTCAGAAGCATTGTGTTAGGAACAGGTATGTCAAAAGCAAGTTTAAGTACTTAAATAATGGGCAATGAGAGAGAACTGGATATTGCACACCACTATAATGCTTCAGAGTATAGCACCTTCAAAGCTATAATAAAATCGTATTTTATTTTAGTATAAATACAATTTATAATAAATATTGTATTGTTATAACAAATATGTCTAAATAAATTAGTAAATGGTAATTTACTAATGTCTAATAAATAAATTAGGAAATAGTAATTTACTAATGTATAATAAACAAAGAAATAATAATTTACTAATTTATCTATTATATATTTATTATAAATGTATTTATTTATTATAAATGATTATTTACTAATATTTATTATTTTAATATAATAAAATAATATTTATAGCCTAATTTTGATATTGCCTTTTTTCAGATTACAGTCCTGCTACTGCAAAGAGTAACTAAATCCAATTAAAGTGGTTGAACTGATGGAAGAATAGTTCAGGCCTGAGTGTGGTCTTAACATACTCATGACCAACTCTGTTCAAAAACAACTCATCACAAGGTCGTTGCTCCTGTGCAAGGTGTTGGCTTCCTACTCATGAAGAAATACTTCAGGAAAAAGGGTCTTTCTGCAAGTGTTCCTTCCACCAGCTCCAGGACATAATGAGAAAGAGAGGACTGCAATAATTACCTATGATGGGAGCTGGATATTTTCATGGGAAATGTCTAGATAATGAAGGCAAAGGTGTCAGTGGCAGAGACTGGCCTCGGATCACATTTCCTAGCCCTTTTGTATTGAGGAGGGGATTTGGGAGCAAGGCAGTAAGAGTGGGTATAGATGTTCCACATTGTCTTTCTCTCTTTGCTTTTTGTGGTTATCTTGGAGACCACATGGTAAAGATGGAGGTGACAAAAGATGGAAGGAGCCTGGAGCCCTGAATGACTTCATGGGGCAGAGCCTCACACTGTGTCCCCAAATCGTATTAAAATGGTGATGGGAGGAACAATACACCTTTTTATTCTGCTAATGTGGTGAAATTATAGGGTTATTAATTTGAGCAGTTAGAGTTACTTATCCTAATAGAGTATCTTTATGCTGAATTGCTGAGATAATCAGTTCAAATAGCTTCTTTGCCTGAAACTATGGACATAGTCTAAGCAATATTTAATCCAAATCAAGGTATATTAATCCAATGGTACTTACTGCACAACATAGCTGAATGTGGCGATCACTTCCTCAGCTATTACCCGTCTGCTTCTAGTGTTCTTTGCATAGAATATCATTCACTAGCAACCTAGGCACAAAACAGTACAAAGGACCATGCCAAAATAAGTCTTTGATTTCTCTCCAAATAAACTGGGGGGTAGGGGGTTGGTATGTGTTATTTGGTTTTAGTTACAATTCAAAGGCTCTTTGCTTTTGGACAAAGCTTCATACATTCTTTAAGGCAGAACTCACCAGAGGGCCTGGTTCAAAAGTTTTAGGGGATTCTTTGAGTAATGTTTTCCAGAATTTAAGCTCAGGACTTGCCTATAAGCATCAGTGTTCAAAATCTTCAAGGATATCAAAGCAAGATTCTTCATATTTTTCCAAGAGGAGATTATATAAAAATCATTCCCCTTGGAAAGGCAAGTTCAGTGCTGGACAGTTGACCAATGGTGGCCTCCTCCACAGCAAGAACAAGGAACTTGAGCCTTGTGTCTTGAGCCTTAAGCAGTGAAAACACCAACTACTACTTCACTACGGCCCCTTGGAAAAAAATAAGAACAAGCTTGCATTTAAACCCCTCGAAATGCCACATACTTTAATTCAGTGCCTGGGCCAAGTGGCTCCTGAGGCAGACGGTGCACAGTGTTTGAAAACTTGGTATTATTTTAATGAAACAAGCATTGCACTGCTCTCAATCACACTGAACAACAAAGATTTCACACCCAGTGCCTCTATCAGCAGAGCTCTCTCTGTCTCCATTTGCAGCATTAGACAGATAAATAAATATCCTTTAGATCAAGTTATCTGCCTGATGTTGCTTAGAGAGACAGAGACTCTAACGATCAAGTTGGTGTAGCGCTGGGTCATTACCATCTTCCTCTGAGACCCGCTGTTTGGGGGAGAAGTGTGCAATATACTGCGATATGACTTTAAGAAAGTATTAACATGCCTAAGATGACTTGAAATTGCCAGTCTTCTGGGCTGTTGTGGGGGACATTGGAAGGAATCAATGAACATTTCCAGGAGATTACAGATTTCGCAGGGGAAATTGTTAGTTAGCACTGTGCACACAAAGCTGACTTTAGACACCTGCAAAAATCGGAATCATTGTAAAAAAAAAAAAAGAAGAAGAAGAAGGAAAGAAAAGATAAAAGAAAGCCAAGGAGCTGTATCCCATTCCAAGGAATAGTGTTCTTTCCTTCCAATGCCTCTATGCTATTTTCCAGACCTGAAGCTCCCTGGAGCCAGGTTCAATCACTGACTGGGCATCTCGGTTCCACCTGCTTCATACTGGGCTGCCTTATTTGCTGTAGAACCTTAGTCAAGAGCTGTAAGTGACTTGGTTCCTGTGCTTAAGAAACAGCAGACTGCAAGGCAAAGAGTGTGGCAGCAGGGATCAACTCAGCATTCGTCTCCAAAACCATGCCCACATTTTATTAGGACAAATTCTGACTTTTATTCCTCCCTTTATGAGCTGTCTCCTATCCCTTGGGATTACAATGCCCCACAGCTTTGCTAATTCTTGGGAGCAAGGCATTTACCAGGACAAAAGCGGAACCACACTCTCAAAGGCTTCCACGGGCAGTTGTCACATTTGTTTGCTATCTGCTCTGAAAACAATGACGTCCGGATAGCACAGGCAGAAGCGACAGAAGCCTACAAGAGCCAGGCTGTGACAGCCGGGAAGCTAATGTGTGCTACCACCGAACCCACCGAGGGGAAAAACTTTGAAACATTTTAAAAATGCAGGTGCACAAATTACTCATGCCAGGAGCGGCAGTGGCACTTTGTAATAAAATCTTATGTTTATTTTCCACTGTTGAATACACATACCTTAGTGTTCCCAGAGAGAGAAGTCTACAATGCTATCCAATGAACAGTTTGCAGATGGATTAAATACATGTACCAATGAAATAAAACGTGCAGATTTGGGGCTTTTTGCCTCCTACCTTTGCTCTGGGCCCACAGCTCCCCAATGATGACACGGGAGGTTTGTGCAAAGATCTGAAGTCGAGGAGGATTAGTTTAAAGAGTCAGATGGAAAAGGACACAAATGAAAATGCTTCTGCGTGAGCCTGAAAACCAAAACTTAGCAATGAACGATTCTGGCTTTGGAGCCTGTGACAAGTAGCAAATGAGGGAAGTTTCCAGTGGCTTCACAGTGGACCAGGCAATGGCCAGGGAAGCTCAGTGGGACTTATCAGTCAACGGCACTTCTGGTTCTTAGGAAGCTTTGAAAGGGGGGAGTGTGGGGTACATGTAAGGGTCTTTGTTGCTAATATTTTTTCTGAGGCATGTAGTTTGCAGGGGCAAGTCTTCAAGTTGCCACTTTCTGAGAACGCATTCATTTTAGCGGAAATGTATTTCAAGACTAATAGTTGAATAGCACTATTATTGACACTGTGTAGGGACACCAAAATGTGCAAGATAGGATACCAGCACCAAATGCACTGATTGTCTAGTGGAGTTCACAAACCACATAATTCGCAGCAGAATTGTATGGGATATTCAGACAATAAACTCTGTAGCAGGGGGGGAGAGGGCCTTCTGGCTAAGGTGATGGGTGAGGCTTTGCAGGGACAGCAGGCTGGCCTCGGGCCCGTAGGGAAGATGCATGAACCTATTATTAAGGCAAGGAAAAGGGAGTTGCATTTGAGAAGGACGGGAAGACCTCTGCTGCTGCTGCACAGACTTTGGTTAGGAGAAGAGAAGGCAAGAACCCTGGAAATGCATTGAGTCTGCTGCTCTGAGGGCACAGGAGCATAACCCAAGCCTTCCAGAACTTTCCATCCCACACACTGCCATTTGGACACTGGGACTTCTCTTATTTGCTAGGTCTAGCTAGCTTTACCTGGGAGCCCCTCAGATGGCTATTCAAACTGGGAACAAAACATTCAGAAGACATGTTGATAAAAGACCATACATGTGCACGCGCCCACACGCACGCATACACACACATGAGTGCTCAGCTGGCCACTCCCCCCGCTCACCCCACCATCACTGTGTCCGGGGCTGGGCTGCCAAGGGAGTGACCTTCTTGAGGACAACAGATTGCAGCGCACTGTGCAGGGAGGGAACATTCTGGTGTGCCTGTTATCCTAGTGAGGATGGAAAAAGAGGGCACAAAACGAATCTGTATCAGCATCAGAAATCCTAACCAGGATGCACAACAGCCCGCCATCCCCGAGCCTGGTGACAGAATTTGTATCTGCCACAAAGAGGAAGCTGATCTCCTGTCTGTCCAAAGCTCTCAATCTGTTTTGATTGTTTTGGCCCCCTCAGGAACGGGCGGAGGTGGCAACAAACACTGTCCATCCGGGCATTGCATGTAAGACAGTGCGGTGCAGGCAGGGGACGGGCCCTCATCGTCCCCTAACTCTCTCCTAGTGGGGACGGAGGAGGAGAACAGGAGCACAGAAGAACCCCAAGAGCGATTTCCTTCCTGCACCAGCGCCCTCGCCCGTGCATGCTACTCCAGCCCACTCTAAATCAAGTAATTGTCGTGTGCAGATTGATCGGCCATGGGGTGTGGCCTGCTCCACAGACTGTTCGGGAGCCACCTGCCAGCAGCCATCTTGCAGTGTGAGAAAGAAAGAGGGGAGAACACTCCACCCCTTCTCTCCCTTACAGATCTGTCTTGAGGCTCAGAATCTTCTTTCCCTCTCTAAGCATTCTGGGATGTATTAGATTCTATTTTCGTGCCTCCTCTTCAACCAGAATGAGGCTTGCGTTGGCACCTGAGCCACCACCTGCTGTATGCTCTTTAGTTCCTGTTTGCTGTAAATCTGGCTTTGGGTCTTGGGTATCTTCACAGCTCGTTCTGTGGACAAGAGAGGAGCGTTTCCATCTTGAGGTAACTCCCAGCAGGCCTCCAGCTTCCTCCAGATGGAACTCTGCCCTGCTGTAGCCTCTGGGAAGATCAGCTGCCTCTGGCTTTTGCATTCTTTGTGTCTAGCAGGCAACAGCCCAGAGAACAATTGTCTTGGAGGAAGGAGGCAGAGTCGGGGCTGAACACTGGCGGCCACGTAGGGAAGGGAGCCATTTTTAAAGCCCTCCTGAGTTGCTCAGTGGCAAACTCAAGCTCCGGAGTGTGGTGGGGCTTCACGCAGGTGAAAACATGAGATGAAAGGGAATGAAGTGACTGCTGACAGACTGGAGAACATGACTTAATCAGCAGCTAAAATCAATGAGTCAAAGACTGCTGCCCCCCAGCAAAAATCAATGGGGGAAAAGGACGGCTGGCCTAGATCCCGCCTGTATTTTCATTTGCCCCAAGACCACCCAGCACTCTTCCTATTTTGTTCCTGCCCTGCTCAAAATGCTAATTTAGGCTGTAATTTAGCAGCTCCTTGAAAATTTCCTGGAAATTGAGCATCCTACCCTGAATTAATAATTGTAAGGAGCAACCCCTAGTCTCAAAGGATTAACACAATAAAAGCTTATTTCTCACACACTAAAACCCATATGGATATTTCTCTACTGGCAGCTTTCCTGGGTGGCTCTACTTCAAGCCATTACACAGGGACCTAGGCTTCTCCCATCATGAGATGTCTCCAACTTTAACCAAGAGTCACTGTCTCCAGTGACTCCAGAAGCAGAAGAGAATGTGGGAAAGGCCCATCAGGTACTTAACCATCTCATCCTGGAAGTGACACTTGCTACTTCCATTCACATTCCATTGGCCTGCATTGGTCACTTGGTCCCACATAGATGCAAGCCTCGGCTAGATAGCTTTAGAGTCCAGATAGTTGGTTCTGCCATATGTCCCAAAATAACATCCATATCCCCTGACAAAACTCAGAGTCCTAAGGCCACCAATTGGAAATATTTCTATATTCCTACCTACCTTGGATCTCCTCCCTGGATTCAGAAACCCAACCATCATTGACCCTTGCCCTGGTCCCATGTAGCATGTTCCACCATCTCTATCCTCTTATTGTCTTTTACTAAACTTCATAGACCTAATTTTCTTTCTCTCCATACTTTTTAGTTGTTCTCTGGAACCTCTCCAGTTTCTATGCATGTAGTATTGATTCTTGTTCTTAAAGTAAATCATTTGCCTTAGTTGTTATAGACCATATCTCATTGTGGGCAGATTTGAATTCAAATTTAACAGGATTCCTAAGATTACAGTGGTAGGTGATATTAAAGTATTTTTTTTTTAGTTTCTTCTGGTCTTCTAGGACTTCCAGAGCACCAGGAGCTTTTCCCATGTTGTGCCACCTGGAAGCTCAGGTTCTCAAATCACAGGGGCCCCAGCCAACGCACAATATGTGTGACTGTGCCCAGCTCAGATCTTACACATGCTCTTCCTCTGCAGATATTTATTAAATTTAAAGATTCTGTGGTGCCAAGGGGTTATTATATTAATAGAAGAAGTGAGAGGCTGTATTCCTCTAGGGAGAAGCTCTACCCTTCCTACCTATTGACTGAATCATCTTCAGACTCCTACTCTCCACTGATATTTTCTTTATAAGTTATCTACAATGGAATCTTACTGCCACCCCCTGTATTACCAGAATGGGCAATGCCATACTCTCTGATGTTTAGGCACCTCCACAAGCTACAAATGCTCTGTTCAGCAATCATGCAATCATTCACTGAAGAAAGGTTTACTGACCACTGCTATGTGCAATGGCATAGGCACCAAAAAAATGAAGGTGGATAAGCATGGTCTTCGATCCCAAAGGGGTCAGAGTCTCATTCAGGAGAAAGAAATGAAGACAACCAGTTCTAACACAATGTAAGCCCTATTCTTTTGCTTTGTTCAAGATACTAGAGTGTGGTGCAAAATGAAAAATTGCTCAGCTCTGTTTAGAAGGGATGAGACTCCAGAAAGTTTTGCTTCATGGAGAGTATGATGCTTAAGGTGGATCTTGAGATATGAGACAGAATCGTCTCTAAAAATAAGAAGGTGATATGGAAAGAACAATCTAGTCTACAAGAATAGCATGTGCAAAGAAATAGTGCATAATGAAAAAAATCTCAATCAAGTAGAAACTTACAGAGTATATGTGGATGCAAGTGGGGAGGGGGTGGGAAGTGACAAAAACACTTTAGGTAGAAAGATACAAAATCCTGACTGCCATGGCTTAGGATTTAATAAGGCTTGAAGAAGAGCAGGGAGCATAGCTACTCTCCTGAGTAGTTCTTGCCTTGAAGAGGAAGCTGCTTTCCAGACTGCGCTCTGTGGTCAGGCCATTCTGTTCTCTGCCTAAACTTCTATAACTATCATGCTGAAAGCCCCTTCCTGTTCCGTGCCTTTGCAAATGTCTGTGATGCCTTCCCATATCCCAAACTTGCCAATTCTCACTCAAATGCTCCATCCCACCCTGATTGCTATCAGGGCAACTACAGTCACACATGGTGGCCCTGCCCCCAAACTCTCAGTTCATGTGGCATCGGTCCCAGGCCAAGTGGCCCTGAGTTATCTCTAATAGAAGGACTTTCCTCTCTCCAGCTAGACTGCAAGTTCTTTGATGGAGTAGAGTGAATGATCATCCACAAATTGTGTCTCCCACCACACTCAGCACAGTGCTGGCCACAGAGAAATTATAAAATGCATATTTAATGATGAAGTGAAAGGGAACATTGGTAAGGTCATCTTAGGCTCCCCTGCATTAGAATTACCTATGATGGTTGTTAGAATACAAATATGACGGGCCCAGTCAGAACTCAAAAGGAGAGGTCATCTGCACATTTATTAAGTGCCCTAAGTGGTTTTTATGAGCATGGAAATTCGAGATTCAGTGGCTTAGAGCAGGGGTTGGCAAACTTTCTGTAAAGGGCCAGATAGTAAATAATTTAGGCTTTGTGGGCCAGATACGGTCTGGGTTGCATATTCTTCTCCTTTTGAACGCTTTAAAAATGTAAAAACCATTCTTGGTTCATGGGCTATCCAAAAACAGGCCATGGGCTAGATTTGGCCCATGAGCTATAGTTTGTTGACCTCTGGCAGAAAGGAGGGGTTCCTCACCTCCTCTAGAGGCTTTAGAGATATGCGAAATCCCATGGCCATAGGTGTGGCAAGTCCAGAGAGAAATCTCCCCATATGTTCTCAAAGGGACCAGGGCCTGCTTGCTCTACAGCTCTGCCTTGTGCCCTGGCATCCTGGGACCATGCCCAGGCCTCTCCGTGGACATGCTCTAATCCAGCCAGCGTCATGGACAGTCGGTTCTGTCCGCCACTTCCCAGAACCCACACCCCTTGGCGCACCCACACTGGGTCCTAGGCTCAAACTGTCCATGTTATGACATGAACATGGGCAAGGGAGGCGCTAAAGCCACAATGGGATTGCAGTCGCCAGACCCCCGCCTTGTCCCCACCTGCAGGTTAGTGGGTTACTTGCTTCAGAGGTTGGGATGCCAGTGTCTAAGAGCCTCGGGACTACCTGTCCAGTCCCCCTTCCGCCACTCCTTGTTTTAGATTCTCCACGGGCTTTTTCTTTGGGAAAAACAAAAGTCCTTTTTGTCCTGCCTCGCTCACGGGAAGAGGCTGGTAGCTGTTAAGAGATCACTCTCCTCGTTCAGCTCCTCGGTGAGGTGTGAATTTGCACAAGATGATTCAATATATTTTCCTTGTGTGTTCTTCAGTACATTCACGCTGCCCGGTGAATATTTGACATTTCAGTGTGCTGCTCTAAGCTGCCCATGTGAGGGACCTGCCCCTGCCCCTGACTATGGCTTTTAAGCAAGGACAGCCAGAATAAACACATACACAGAGTCCTTTGCAGCGTGTCGGTGCCCAGGTAGCCCTCGGTTATCTGCTGTGCTCAGTGCTCCAGAGGTAGTGCTGGAAGGGTAGTGAGCCCTTCTTCCAGGAGGGTTTGTAGGCAGTCCTGCCTGCAGGGCGGGGTGGACAGAATGACCCCACCTGTCCCATCCGGTCTTGGTATCCTATAATTTCTCACGTGAGTCCATTCTGTGCCCTGGGCTCACGCACATCAATTAAAAACACAACAGTTTACGCTTCCGCAGGAGGGAGGAAAATGAACCATAGCAGTCTTCTTATCCAAACCAGACCTCATTTTTCCAAGTCACCACCTTACTTTCATCTGTAAAGCGCTAAATAGCCTGAGACCCAGTTATCTTTGTGACAATCTCTCCCCAGGTGCCCCATCATGGTAATTACGCTCAGCAGGGGGGCTTGGGCTGCCCATCTCTGGAGTTAAACTTATTAAGACAAGAGGCTGAGGGATCTCCACAGAGGGTGCCCGCCCTTGAAATGTACAGGGGCGTTCCCCTTCCTTAGCTACCAGGATTGGGGTTTGGAGGATCTTGGGGTTTAGTCTGAGGCTCTGGATTGCCGCTGAGCTTACTGTAAAATGGATTCGCTGCTCTGATTTGTACTTTGGGGAAGATGTTTACAGTGGAGTCAGGAGAGAGGAAGAGCAGAAGCAAGTGCGTGAAACGAACAGGTTCCATTTCATGAGATGAAACAAAACCAGGAAGGTTGTTATTCTAATTATGGAATATGATGAACATGTTGACTTGTCAATATTTCTCAAAAAATGTAAAAGGAGTTTCTTCTTTGGGATACTTCAGAGGATAGGATATTTTCCCTCTATGCTGTGAAAAGATAGAGTTTTAGAACTTGTGTAAGGTAGAGACTGGGCTGAAGGCAGGAGGCCACCTAGGGCCTGGAAAGAGAGAGGATTCCTGAACAGTGGGGTTGTCCTGGTTGATAAGAGAGGACACTTCCTTCTAGTAAAAAGGAAGGGAAGTTTCTAGAGGGAAAACAGTAAAATTTCAGATATAAGATAATCGGAACCTGGGATGGGGACTTGGTTATGAAGAGAGAAATATGTTCAAGGAAAAGGAGGAAAGAGTAAGAGAAAGAAAGAGAGGAACCAGGAGACCTAAGATACTCTCTAGGAGAACAAAAATATTCTGGTGTCTCACAATTTGATGAAGGGTTGGGTAAGATTTTTCAAGAGACAATAAAAAACAAATTCTCCATTTGTCTTGCCTCATGGAATGAAATGTCAGAGATGACCTGCAGTAAAAGATAAAAGGAAGTGAGAAATGTCCTCGTGGCTGTGTAACATGTAACATGTAGACATGTAACATGTAACATGTAGATTTTCTAGCGAAAAAGAAATGTCAGAAAGGCCACATCCTGTCTGTCTACGGTGGGCACCAATATTATTCCTGTAATGGTTAACAAGGAACTACCCCCTATACTCAAATATCTATCTGTGACAATAGAAGAATCCATCAATGTTAGACTTTAGGAAGACAGTAAGAATAGTTATTGAAATAATTGCACATATGCTATGAAATGAGACCTATCTATATGTGGTAAACCATAAAGTATAATTATATGCAAGAAACTACAAACGGATCTATCCTGGGGTTGTGTTATCCTGTTTTATTTATTCCTCACAAAAGAAATGGTTAAACAACAACAAAAGCAAACAAAACAAAACAAAACAAAAACCTCATAGATGGTGTGGATAAGAGTCAGAGTCTTTGTTCTGATTTAGTTGGGACTGATTTTCTTCTCACCTTGTCCGGGTGCTTCATAGCCTCTTGACTGCAGTGTTTAGCACGCAGAAGTCTGCAATTATTGCGAATTCCTGGGTTCTGAGCCTGGTAATTTCGAGTAGGAGGGGAAAAGTCCAGCATAATTTGTCCCTCTCTTTCTTCTTCGGGTGGCATTTTGCCATCTCCTCTGCAGCCCCAGGTCCTTGGGACAGGCCTTTGCTCTGTCACTCCTCTTGTCATCAGACAGCATCTGAGCTCTGGAAACACTACTGCCTCCCTCAGACCCTCAAGTCCTGGAGGTTTCCCACTGTTAGAAATCTCTGGTTTGCCTTCTTGCCGCTTGTTTTTGTTTTTGCAACCAGTACTCCATATAAAATTCCCTCTTATTGAGCTGATGTTTCTGTTTTTCTGGCTGGATTCTGGTTGATTGAGGCACTTATTGCTATATGCAGAAAATGATTAGATAGCATACATGTTTTTCCAATTAAAAAAAAAAACAGGGGCTGCACTAATTTATTACTAAAAAGCATTTGTTTTTCTCCAATGCTCACTTCAAAATATCTGCTGGCAGTTAATTATTACTAGAGAATGGTTTCTGTCTATTTTATGGGTGGTCTGTATGTCTGTCTATGCTACAGAGATGGGTTTACATGGCTCCTTCTGTTGGAAGAATAACTTCTAGCAAGGACCAAGACTCAAGATGCATCTCTCATTGAGCAGAAGCATAGAGTCGATGGCATTTCCTGTGAATCACTGTTAAAATCCTCCATGGCTACAGCAGATTGGGGTGTTAGTGTCACACCATTTCACTCTCATGGTGGGCACAGGTGAAAGTGAGGTTGGTCCAGAAACCACTTGGGTGATTTGTTGAGCAAACAAAACAGAGGCAATTTACCAGTGAGAAAATGTGGGGAAAGGAAAGAGCAAGGGACCCATACCCAGGAGCTGAGGACTTTTTTGTTTTGTTTTGTTTTGTTTGAGATAAGGTCTTGCGCTGTTGCCCGGGCTAGAGTGCAGTGGTGTCATCATGGCTCACTGCAACCTCAAACTCCTGGGCTCAAGTGATCCTCCTGCCTCAGCCTCCTGAGTAGCTGGGACTATAGGAGTGCACCTCCACGCCCAGCTAATTTTTCTATTTTTAGTAGAGACGGGGTCTGGCTCTTGCCCAGGCTGGTCTTGAACTCCTGACCTCAAGCAATCCTCCTGCCTCAGGCTCCCAGAGTGCAAGGATTATAGGCATGATCCAGGATGCCCAGCTTGAGGACTTTTTTGAGCCTCCACTAGAGCTGAATAAGTTGATACCTGAAAGATTTTGTTTTTTACTGCAAACCTTTTATTTTGAAAATTTTCAAATCTATAGAAAAGAGGAAGGAATAGTACAATGATCACCCACATGTCTTCCACTGGAATTTGACAGTTGTTGACAATTGTTGCCATATTTTCTCTCTTTCTCTCTTTTTGCAGAACCATTTAAATGTAAGTTTCGAATATTATTGACATTTTACCCTTAACTATTTCAGTATGCATCTGCTAAGCATAAGCCCATCTGAAAGATATGGTAGACTGCATATAGTGAGTTAGGGTAATGTTTAAGAGCTGTTTTATTAAAGAATTTCAGGGGAGATAGACACACACACACACACACAATGAGAAGTGATGGTCAGAGGATCACATTCAATAATTCAATGCAATAAACACTTTTAGAAACACCTTCTCTCTGCTAGAGACTGTGCATCTGGCTCAGGGAATAGGGAGAAATAAATGAAATGGTCTCTGCCCTCACGAAGTAAATAAAAACTGAGTTGAAAGGAATCACAAAGAATGAGGTGAAAGAATGCAGAGGGTGTGTAACCTACTGTAGAAGTCGAGGTGTGACAAAGACATGAACTAAGGCAAGAGACTGAGGCAAATGTGGATATGGTGAAGGCTTTGGAGAAAGAGAAGCTTTGATTCCTAACAGTGAGATAGGCCGGGTCAGGTAGCAAGTTTCTGACTCTTAACCTGACATGCTTTGCACATTCTAACAAAGTCAGGTGTGTCTGTTTGCCCACCCAGCCATCCTTGCTGTAACTCCACAAGGAATGAGATACGTAGGGACACACACAGAAACTTTTAGGGGTTCAAAAACTCAAGTGCTGTCCCCTGGAAAAAAAAAATCAAGAAAATCCTCATGTCCACTAGCTATTCTGTGCTACTGGGCACGCACCTCATATTGACATTGTCTGTAATTAGAGCTAGCTCGACATGGAAATTGTGTGTATTTATCAAGGGCTGAACAGGATAGAATTTACTCTTTAGTACATAGGCGCGGTGGGTCACCATCTCCATAAAACTCCGGTTTGCTTTGTGTGTAGATTTTAGAGATTTAATTCTTAATTGGGAGTTTCTTTATTTTGCAAGTTCCTTTTCCTAACGGGAGGAACTTCTGCACGTAGTTTTCATAGACTATTTTTATCACACATTTACGTGCTTAGGAGTTACTAGTTTAATGAGGCAATGAAAATAAATAATGTAATCATGTGTTTAGAAGCCTTAATGATAGGCTTTTATATGTAAAGACACAGTTATGATATCTAATCCTTTTATAAAATTTCAACTCAAAATTTCAGGAGAAAAAGAAGAAATTTCCCCTCGAGTTACAGTGTCTCGGGTATTATCAGATTTATTTGGCAAATTGCTGCAAGGAGCATATCTGCCTTTGAGACTCAGTAAATGGGAATTTTGAATAGCACACAAGTGTGTGGATGTTCGATTTTCAACTTATTTTTAATTTATATAGCTAAAAAAAATGACAGAACTTTCCTGGAATTTAAATTCACTCCTACTTAATATCATAATACCAAATATCAAAATCGCACAGTCCAGAGTGAATTTTCCTATCATCCAAGTTAATGATTGCGACAAGATCTTTCCTTTTCTCCTCATAAATGACACCCTTTTGGAATTTGGCTTTGCTTTCACTCAAGCCTGGACTATAAAATAACTACATATGACCATCACAGCAATCACAGCAAATAACAGAACTACCCCGTGTCGGGAGTTTATACATCCCAGGCCCTGTGTTTGAGACACATTCTCTCAGGGTGCCCAGAGTTCAGGATGTATAAAAGTGTCAGTCTGGCCCTTTGGACACAGTTCTGACCAACTCTCACTTATGCCCGTACCGTGGATGAGTCTGTGTTTTGCTGATTTGTGATTCCCAGACAGCCTCCGTGTTTACTTCTCATTACGGAATTGGTGTTTAACATTCTCAGCACAGGAATGCCAAGTGAACTCTCATTTCTTCAGCGGCTGATTCTTCTCACCCTGGTGAAGGCCTTTGTTGAAGCTTATTGACTCTGCAGGGAATTTGCTCATGTGGGGGCTTTCAGGGAGCAGGGACAAGGGGCAAACGCAGCCCCAGACATTGTGAGGACATAGTCAGCGAAGATGTCCCTGGATCCATGGCCGGGGATGACAGTGGTCTGAGCCAGTGTTCGGTTCTCTCCCAGGCTGTCTCTGGCTATCCGAGGCACGCGCCTGGCTAACTGCAGAATGCCCAAGCCACGCCATCATGGAAGGCGCGACACAATCCCTATTGTTCCTCCTGACGCAGCCATGTAGTTAGCACCGGGGCTCTTCCTTTAAATCATGGCTGCATTATGTCAAATAGAATTTGTCAGCCATCAGCTAGCTGAATGCAGTAATTGATCATTATTCCCAGAGAAAGGTAAAAAAAAGCAACAATTAAAAAAGCCATGAGAGAATTTATTAAAGCAAGGAGGGGAGGAAATCTCCAAAACCCTTTCATCAAGTTAACTGGAAGGAGACAGGGAGAAATAGAGAAATGGTACTTCAGGTCCTTCATTGATTTGCTCGGAGGCAAAGCCCTGAAAAAAAAAAAAAA